>JBBPCS010000917.1:11432061-11463487 GCA_037974645.1 Hollardia meadi | reverse complement strand
GTAAAGAGTGTGGTCTAGACCTGCTCTACATGTTAAGTGTCATGAGATAACTTTGTTGTGAATTGGCGCTATACAAAAAAAATTTGATTTGATTTGATTTGATGTCTTACCTGTGGCTTTTTATAAATTAACTCAGACATTGAAATTTATCTCTGCTTCCCAAACAGCAAGGCTCCTTGCTAGGAAGAGCTTCATGGATTCTTTTGTTTGGCAAGCGTTCCTGTCAATGGCCTTATTTACTCTGTCAGTGATGATTTATGCTTGCAGCAACCACAGGTCTCCAACCACAGGTGCATCTACACGAGGGTCTTGTTTCTTACTGCTGGATGAGCCCATGATGTGTGTTAATTTGTTTTTGGAAAAGTTTTTGGAGAGCTGAAACCAGAAATATTTAAAGGGGTGGCAGGCTTTTCTGCATAATTTAGAATATAACTTGAATAGATGGAAATTTGTCTTTTACTTAAAGTCTATAACCAAAGTAGTGATTCACTAGTGAGATTGTGCCTAGCTAGGGCACAGTTTTGAGCTAAATGCTAAGGTCAGTATGCTAACAGGCTCACAGTGACAATGCAAATACTGATGTTTTACTGATATATTGTTTATATATCCACCATATTAGTTTAGCATTTAAGCATGCAAACAATTTATAATTAGCACCAAAGATAAAATGTTAGGAGATCATTAAATTCATTACAATACATCATCTGGGAACCTGGCAACCATGCAGTCTGACTGCTCATGGCTGTAGAGGAAAAGTCAGAAAACCATTAAAGTCATTAGAATATCCTCAAGGGCAGTTATTGTTGTTGTAATTGTTATAGCAATCCATCCAATAGTTGTTGAGATAATTCAGTGTGGACCAAAGTGGTGGATAGAGCGAGCATCACCACCGCCCGCCTGGCAGCCGCTGTGTGAAGTTTCTGTTTCAGAAAGGTGGTTTCAGACGCTATTGGACGATCCAATAAGAGCATTTATTTGAAGCATATTAAGGCACATTGTCATCACAGAATCTTACTATGTTGGCTGAAGCTGGAGTAGTTTTTCAGCTGCAAAAAGTGAGGGCCAAAGTGAGAGCGGTTTAAAAATGGGCCCTGGGAAGAGTTGGCATGAGCACTGGTCTGTGGAGCCAGCAGAGTAATTGGGAACAGACTAGTGATGAGTCAGGAGATCTGCTGATGGGAACTTTCTATAGCTGTATTCACACATCCACTTCTACCCTCAACTTTTTCGGACATTACCTGGACTTTACCCTACCAGCTCTCTAGTACAAACTCTGTGTATTGTTCAATTGAGCCCATGTGTATAGGGCAGGTCATTGTGCGGAGAATTCACAGTGATTGAGTTGGCGTGACATATTGATGAAGTTGATGACGTTGCATGTGTATCTGCTTCTTACTCTATTCTTCTTGTGTATATGGTTTCCACTCTTTTGTTGATATTGCATATACTTTCAAATACGTGTAGTATTGATATCAATGCAAATACAGTCATCATTGTGGATGAGTCCTCCTCCTGCAGGCTCTACCCAGGTGGCATCCTTCATCTAAACCAAACACTGTATTTCCAGTAGGTGTGAACGTGTCTGACATGGGCAGTCTCCTGGACAACTCCAGACAATTTCCAGATCGGGTTCTCCGGATTTTGTCCGGAGTTCATATGAGAAAACAGCTTATCAGTGGGGAGGAGGGGCTGACATGTCTGTGGAAGGGAGGCAAAGGACAGATGCTCTGACTCTGCAAAGAGACGTAACATGACACCCGCTCCCAGATGGGGGAAGAGAGTGAGATTTCTTTGCTCTGCCTCCGAGACAGATTCATCCTCCTCCTCCACTTCTTTCTCTTCTCATTGGAAAGATCTTGTCTATTTCTCTGTTAGAGAGGCTCTCTTCACTCTTGTATTTGTTGGAGATAGGAAAATTGTTGTTGAGATGGAAGAATTCATAACATAATCCAATTTTCCATCAGGTCAGACCAGGTTTTAAAAAAAAAACAAAAAAACTTTTCGGCACTTTTCAATTATACATAAAATTTTCACTTTTCATCAGGCCAACATTACCAAAGCTCCAAACTTCTATTTCTAGAAGGCTTATCGGTTTGAAGACTTTAGTGCATCATTAGCTTGCAAGCCGCACCATTTGCAGGCAGCGGAATGTGGAATGGAAGCCACAAACTCCAAAGGGAAACTCCATTAAAAGCCTGTGGTTAAACTGTTACAGGGTGGTCATTTGTAAAATTTGACAGGTGGAGCAAGTGAGAAGGACTTTTAGAGAAGGATTTTGCTGAGTTTGTCTAGAGTTTTCCTTCCGTTTGCTGACATTTTGACCTTGTGGTAGTCAGAGCTGTCCCATTTATCAACAATGAACTCATGTTCTTACTGTACAGGCTGAATATTGCAATTCTGCAAAAGGCTGATGACTTCATTTCAGGAGACAGAGGAGGTTGTTTTTACTCCCACGTCCTGCTTGTCACATCACACTTCCTGTATGTTTGTGTGCACAAGCACAAACAAGAAAGTAACTATTTATTTCAGCCATAAGAAGCCTCCTAAATGGTCTTGCATTTTGTCCCTTGGTTGTGCCGGTGCACCATAATTACATTCATAGTGGCTTTCTCTGTGGCCCCAATTATAATTAAAGTTTGTTTCTACATTTGATGAGGTAATATTTTGGCCCATTCTTCCAGTTCTCAGAGGGATAGACCGTAGACACCCACGCTGTCAGAAGTCTCAGTTATAAAGACGACCCAATAACAAGAAATATGTGGCATTAGAAACCTAACAATGGAGTTGTGTTATATTTAGAGTGGATTGATAAACAACAAAAACATGCAGGGAGAAATTAATTGTTTGTGGTATCCCCGCCAGTTCCTGTCTGGTTCTGCAGCTAACCCAGTTTCAAAACTGTCTCTTGTCCATCCTCCCCTAACAATGGAGGGAGCCGGGGGAGAACTGGAGGGGCAAGAGGACACAGCACAGCAGGGCCTGAGGTCTATCAATAGGTTTGTGGGACAGGACACTGGGCAGCGGAATGGCTTATGCATGTGTGGGCGTGCTAGCGTGCGTGCGTGCGTGTTTGTGTGTGTGCTTGTGTTTGCCCCTAAAGGCCAAATGCTGATAGAGAATGCTTTACCACTGTACATCATACAATGCAGCTCCCTGTGGTCCCTGTAGAGCAACCCTGACATCACCCATAGGTTTCTGAAGAGCTGTATTGAAGTTCATTGGGTTCGGATTCCGGTTGTCACCATCTTGGTTTAGCCTGACTCCACCTAACTCCTGACTTGGGCAAACAGGTGGAACGTGGGTGGAGTTGGGGCAAGCCGTTACTGAACCTCGGTCACCTAGCACAGAAATACCAAGCTAGGTTATGACTGTGTTTACACCATAGACTGTATAACGTTAATCAATAGGTTGACACGGAAAGCGAAGCAAACTTTTGAGAAACCCCCATTATTGACGTGGGTTTGATCGCGGCATGATTGTTGTTTATTGACTGTTTATTGGCACGAGTTTGACTGCCGGTTTATTTGCCCCAAACAGCCAGAACGCCTTAGTAAACAGTAGCTGCAAGTTAGTGAGCAACAGCAGGCACCGAGGGTGTTTCTGTTTGTGTGTTTGTGTTCAGTGGATTTTGGCAGCTCCATGCTCGCTGCTGCCGAGGTTGAGAAATGAGAGTGAAGATAGATCCACTTTTTAATTCCAAAAAATGTAAAAAATACTGCTCTCCTCGGCTCCAGGTGTTTATTCCTCTAGAGCTCAGAGCTTGCCTGTTCGCAGCAGCTGTCTGCAGGTTAACAGGGTTGCTTGTTAATTTGAAACACCGGCGTCTGTCCCTCTGCTCAGGTCTGTCAGTACAAGCCTTATTATTGTCTGATATTTGCATGGAAATATCCAAAAGGCACCACAAAAGACATCACAAACACTGAGAAGTCAAGTTCCGCTCACACAAAGCGGCCACACCCGTAATTATGCAGAATTTTAAGCCTTAATATAATTTAAACAAATGAGTTATGTAAAAATTTACCCATATAAAGTTGTCATTAACAGGGGAATTAGCTATAGACACCGTTTTTTCTACCAGGCTGTGAACATGTTTATTTCTTCTGTAAAATGGGGCATTTTAATATGGGTTTCTTATGGGCATTCATTCTCTGGGGGGCAGCCTCAAGTGGCCTTTTGAGGAACTGCAGTTTTTGGCACCGGCTTCATTTTTCAGCCCATGAGGTTGACACTTAGATTGGACAAAGAACGGAAAGATAAGGAAATCCAACCGATGGAAAAGTAATCTGTGTAATAGAATGAGAAACAGAGAGATAAAGAGATGGAGATAAGAGGTAAGCATGGCATGCAGGCAAAATGGATTCAATGACTGTGTGGCTTCCAGGCTTGTAACACACTTTCTGGCTGTCAATTGCATGCATGGGCAGATACACACACATATACAGGCACACATAGTCATAGAGTTGGCCTGTTTGGCTAATGTCCAAGGCCCTGCTATGAAATCAGCTTGGGAAAGCAGCAGGGGCGCTGAACAGGACACAGAGACAGAAACAGAGAGAGAAAAAGAGAGAGAGAGACTGCCGAGCCCAGATAAAATTCCATTGTTTATTTGCCCGACCCTCTCCTTCCCTCCCCCTCTCCATACATCCCTTCCTTCACCATCAACCCTTCCTTTTCTACTTCTTCGGGAACCAGCCAAAACCCTGTCAAAGCCTACCAGGTCAAGGTAGCATGTCAGTCATTGTCAAATCCCCATATGGCTCAAAATAAGCACTTCATGTCAACTCTGGCAACCCTGCAGTGCTTGAAACAAATTGGCAGTCCATGAATAATCTCTGCTCCAGATCTGCGGAAGGTAAGATGTGGTACAGTTCAGTATGAAAGAGAACGAGAGGCTGAGGTTTAAAAACCAGTCCCCCACCTTTCTTCACTCCTATCCTTCACTCCCTCCTCCATCATACAAGACTGAGTGAGAATGAAAAAGAGAGAATGAAAGGGAGAAATAAAAGCGAGAAGGACGAGGGGGGTTGGGGGGGTGGGAATCAACCAAGTTTGCCAGAAAGAGCTGGCTAAATGTGCTGTGGTGCGTTAAATTGATTGCAGGCAAGGCTTAAACCACATCTTGCATGGGATAGGGTCTTCAACTAAGCGTAGGTGCAGAAAGAAAAAGAAAATAATTCATCATTTTTTTCTTTCCAGTATATTATTCCGATTTTGAGCTATCGAGTTCTCTCTTTGTCCCAGTTTTGCGTAAATACTCACTCATAAGGATGACAAGTTTATGGGTTGCCTCTTTTTGGCTGCTTATTTTGTGTGACTCCATGTCAACAACTTTGCCCTTTTTAGGTATTTTGAAATGACAGAGAGAAAAAGAGAGCAGTTTGGGGAAGAACAAGCAAAGGGATGATGATGATGTCATGGTGTTAGGTGTTTCTGCAGGGCTGGACAGAGGGATGGAGGGACAAAGGGATAGAGGGAGGATGAATTCTTTATGAGAAGCAGCTGTTGGGGTGAGGCAGGCAGGCAGGCCTCCAGAGTAGTGAAGCAGCAGCCCGTCAACAGTTCACTGACAACAACTCAGAGGGCTGATAAAGCTAGCTATGAAACACTGACAGCACCACCTGCAAACAGTGTGATAAAGCTAATTCAACTCCAACAGCAAAATGTCACCCGATTATCGCCAAGTTAAAACTTAAAGACAAGCTTAACCAACACAAAGAGCTCAACAGCAAAGATACAAGCCAAAAAGGCAGATTGATAATAACTGTCTGAGTTTATATTGTCTATATTTACACTGTGAAGAGTATTAGAGAGAGAGTATATGATTTTACAATAAGATTCACACAAGTCCTGATAACACAGCTGCTATAAAGCCAACACATAAGTGGCACAGTTCAAGGAACAGCTCATCAAGGAAAATTTGGTGCGTGCAAGCGTGTCTTTGTGTCATCACAAGTTTTGGCTGATTCTTTGAGGCAGCTCAGTGAATCCAACAAACAATAGTTAAGGATGAGAAAAAACAGCAACACGAGTCATTTACGAAATTAATGTGTGCCGCTGAGCAATCTGTGTGCTGACTAACATAGTGTACACAAGTGTGCCATGACATAACATGAATCAGGAATTTATCTACAGCTTTATGAGCAGACCAGGTCAAATAGTATTTAGGTTACACAGGGTGCCAGAAGTGTGGAGTTTGGAGTCAATGTAGTGACAGGTCTGTGGAGAGGGGTCCAACTGCAGACCTTACCAGACGTCTAGGGACCCTTGTTCTGTGAGCCAAGTATAGGAGTATAGGATCCCCCGAGGTGAGGTCTGACAGTTACACTAATCATAATCATACGATACCTAAATGGCTCTCTAGACTAAGTTGTTCTTCTTTACACAACTTTTTCTCTGACTTTTGATGGGTACAAACAACTGCGACACTATGAATGTCTTTGAGGAGAGACTGTATGAAAATGTGCGCCCTTACCTCCATATTTAAACTATCATTTGCCTTCAAATGTGGCAGTTAAGAACAGTTATAAAGCATGTTTTATGATGTAGTTCTTTTCAACCCCAGCCCATTCGCTGACAAAATACAGCGTGGGCCAAAGGGTCCGAAAAATGCATAGCTGAGACATCCAATGATAGCCACTGTTGACAGGTTAATCCCTTTTGATACTGGTATTATATCCGTCAAATGCAACCCTCAAGTTAAACTCAAGTTTCTTGTCTCGTATCATACTTGCTCACATACATAAACTCCCTTTGATACCCACTCTCCACTTTACACTCTACTGTACATTTTGAGAATAGGTGGTGCTAGTAGATAATCCCATTTATTACAGCGAGACAACACCATGCTTCAGCCATTAAGTCTAAACAAACAACATTCCTCTCAGTAGTAGATGTGAGTCCATGTTTATAAAAATCTGTCCATGGCCAGATACTCAGTGTCCATCCGCTGATAGAAATCTCCTGCTGGGTTTGTTATGCAACTGATGCTTGGCTCTGATGCCCTGCCTCTGACCCGACTGCTGCTATCTCTAGCTTGTAAAGGCTTTAAGGCATTTAGGACTGTCTGCTGTTCACCCAGCTCCAGTAATTTTTTTTTTAAAAATCTCAGGCCAGAACTGGAGGTTATCCTTTATGTGTAATGGTTTGTGTAATGTGTAATGGTTTTTATCTGAAGGCTATTAGATAAATAAGTACAGTACAGTAGATAAATAAGTACAGTAGTACAGTACAGTCAACAGGTGATTTTGGGAATAGAAAGTAAAATAATCCTTAAACCTAGTATAAATTTCTCTTTGAATATCAAACAGAAGTGAGATATTTAGTTATTTATTTGTAACACACTTTCCGCTGTCATCTTCTCCACCCAGCAGTTGTCCACCCAGCTGCTGATGAACAATACCACTTCCTCTACCGCTGCAATGGTCTGTCACACCTCACAAGGCTAAAAGGGGGGCAGGGCAGGTGGAGGTCTTCGGGTCGCAGTTTCCCTGTGATGTTTTTATTGGCCTCAGCAGATGGCTTCCCTCAGCCTCTGCATTGTTATGGTGGCCATCTTGCTCTGACTGTCAGGGTTAACAATAGTTGCCAGTAGCTGTGGGAGACAAAAGCCTTTGCAGGTCCAGAAAAGAGTCTCCCCAGTAACCAAATGCTCTAAAACTGACAATGCTGTCAAATGCACTACAAGATGCAAAGACACTACTCGTCAGGTCAGTGCTGTGAAGCACTGTTTTGCATGTATGAATCAAGTTTGAGATATGTCCAAGCCCAGTAAGTCAGAATTGTGTGAAAATACCAAATTACCATTTATGGCACTAGAATCTCCACTGAACAGCGCTTTCTGTTTCGGCTTTGGGGCTCCAAATAATGAAGTGGGACAGCTTAAAAGCCAACACTGTTTTCACAGCGCAACAGTATACTTTTATTATTCTTTGCAATATCCACTTTCCTATTTAGTTTTGACAACCCTTGTCTCTCCAACCCCCTCTCCTCTTCGATTTGCTCCCTGTTCATATCTCCCATCTTTCCTCTCCCTCTGTGATATGCAACACCAACGCCAGAAAAAAATTAAACTGTGAAACTCGGAGGCTCTATACATTCTTTATAGTCCACCCTGCCCACCCCTCTTTCCATGCAGGATTTCTGTTCTCCATTTGTGTGTTGGGTTCTGGTAAGGAGAAAAGAATTGGAGGGGGAGGAAGGAAAAAAAAAATTGATGTTTCCCCTCAAACATGTGACCTCTGCTCAGCTCACAGCTGAAAATAATTTAGGCCTCCAGGCTGGTGGATGGCTGACGCAAACCTCCTCCTCCTCTCTCTGGGGGGTAAGGCCTTGGGCTGATGGGGGGCTAAAGACAAAGCAATGAAGGGCTGAGCTGTGACCAAAACTAGAAGTTAAAAGATGACATATTGTACTTTTAGTCTGCTTCTTGTGAGACAAGACTGCGACTTCTATGCAATGTCCATTTGTTCTTTAATTTTGTTGGGGAAAAAATTACAAGCCTAGAATCATTCCATAACACTGGACCCACAGGGCCAATTATGTTGTTAGTTCAGGGAAGAGTTAAGCTATTTGGCTCCACTTTTTATGTAATCTACTGAAGTTGTGGCTTTTTACTGACTTGCCTCACTGCCAGTTGGGACAACAATTTGTGGAATTCGGCCGAATTAGGCTTACATTCCCTGCATAGTCAGGGGGCAATGGAGAGAAGTGTCGGGGTTAGCTAATGCAGGTTTATTGGTTTTTATATGGGGGGGGGGGGGGGTTCAGCCAGGCAGTGCTCAGGAAATGTTTAACGGCCTATGGATACCCTAAAGTATCACACATGCACACACATAAGTTGGTCTGGAGTATGGGCAGTTTGGCAGGATGTGTAGAACTATGTAGGTGTGTTTTTATATGAGGTTTTGTGTGTGAGTATAAAGCTGGGTGGCAAAGCATGTAATAATGTCTCTGTGTATTTACTTATGAACAAATGTGTGAATACCTGCCAACAGGAAGTAGCCCTGACATTTCCTCCTCTCTTATGTTAACCACATCTGTGCCAGACAAAGGCTAGGCACTTCTGCTCTATGCCAGCCCTCTACCAGCTTTTTTAGTCCAAGTCTAATTCTAACTCTAATTCGATTTTACACACATATGAATGGTCTTGCTAGGCTCCAACAGGATCTGGTTTCATTGTACTCTGACGAATGGACCAGGTAATAATTTCAAACTGACCGAGCATGTCGCCCCACACTCGCCTTGGCACTACTTATTCATAATGAAGAACAAATGCAAATGTGTAGCGCCGGAAGACACTCAACACAAAACAGGAAGTCATTGTCTGGAATGAAAGCTTGTGAAGAGTATCTAAAGTGCAAAAATAAAGTGTGTCCTGAAAATTCTCCAGGTATCTGTTCCGGCAAGTGCAAAAAGACACAACACTGAGTGATATCCTGAAAAGGTTGATTTGAGTGCCCTTCTTTGGCTACTAGCTAGAGTTTTTAATATATTCCTTAAATTTTCCATAATGTCACATGGGTGCTGGCACAAATGTGTGTAGAGCTTTATTTTCAGCTGTATCCTCCAATTATTAATCAAGAGGGGACTTTCACTTTTGGGGGGACACCATACAACCTGTGAGGTCTGTTTCTCTGCAGTTTGGTTCAGAAACGATCGCCACAGAAAAATGAGAGGTTTGAATTATATGGTTTAAAAATTTCCTGAAGGGAGTCCTGGGGAAGCAGCTCTTCTTTTGACCTAACTCTCATTGTTCAGTCTTTATGTCCACCTATTTTTGTGTATCATAGTTACAAAAAATAACAAAAAAAAACACACAAGCTGGAATATTTTCAAGTGTCTAAATTCATGCACTCCAACAGTCTGACTTGTAAATGTTTTTCTTTGCAACTTCATGGCCTGGATGAAATATAGGTCTTCTTTGCATTCGCATGTGTTTCAACAAACTTTAGCCATCCACAGAATGTACTCACCCCATTATACAAACACATTCCTCGAACTGACCGTGTTTCTCTTTGTGTGACTGTGTAGGATGCCAGCTGCTAGCACCATGACCGGTGGGAGGGCCCTGCTGCTCTGTACAAACACTGACAACTGTACCTACCAATCAGTCAACGGGTAGGTGCCTCAAAAGCTGATTAAATATTCTTCATTTTCCTGTTTCAGCATAATAGGTATAGTAATTACTGTATATCCTAACATGTCAGTGCTACAGCAAATACTATGGTAATTTTTGAACATGATATTTTCAAAGTCCCCTTGAGCAAGGCTCTTATAGGCAGCTTTTTTTAAACACCAGCAGTGTTTCCCATTAATTACCTAGACTGTGGCGGCCCGCCATAGCCTAATTTGCCCCGCCTAGTCTCATAATAACATTAAAGATCTCATCAGTGCTTCAGCAAAGCATCTCTCACTCCCAGTCTCTTAGCCCCCTGCTTTTTCTGTATGCACTCACACTCTCTCTCACACACAGTCATTGTCATAGTTGATTCTTCAAAAAAAGAAATGGGACAATGAAAAATGAGACAATGGTTAAGATAGCAAATCAACTTTTCCTCACACCACTGGCTGGATGGAATTGAAAGTACTACTGTTTCATGCTGCTGCTGGAGGAATAATAAAAGCTCCTCTTGTCATTGTGCCAGAAAGCTACCTTGTGATATCCTTTCAAGTCAGATCAGACAGAGGCGAGATAGAGGCTGCCAACCCTCTTGGTAATGGAATGTTTGTTTATAGTAAAAAGGCAAAGTTATATGGGTGGCTTGCAGTTTGAGCATTTGTCGACCTTGGATAAAATTATAAGCAGAAAAAATAAACAGCCGTGTTAAAATATCTTGTTTGTTGAAAGGAAATAAAAGGTGTGCATTATAATTTTAGCAGTAAGTAAAATATAACTCCTAAAGCACAAGCAGTTAGGAACCACCAACCACTAAAGTTAGACATTCTTGTTCGCATGCTTGTATGAGCATTGAGCATTATAAAACTTCTTGGAATTTTCATTTTTTCAGATTTTGGGTCAATCCAGCATATATTGTTTGTTTGGCCTTGAGACTTCAAACCTTTAACAGAAACCCTGCATTATGAACCTGAGGTGTGAGGTTTGAAAGAAGACAGGGTGAGGTCAAATTAAAGAAGATATTAAGTTGCAATATAGAAATTGTATGGTCCAACCTTTTTGGATTTTGACCCACGCTAGAGATTAATAATCAATATATATCAGCCTCTTTTGCTTTAAATTTGACCATTCTTTTTTTAATCTATCTCCTGTGAACCCTCCAACTTTATGTAAGGCCAACACTAAATTGCTTGAGTAGGAATATGCGAGTACCTATTGATTACAATTTGAGGAGTTTTAGGTGGCAAAAGATACCTCTTAGATAAGTAGATCCTCCAACTGCTGCATGCAGGATGTAAGCAGCATAACAATAGCAGAGCTTTAGAAAGAGAGCAGGGCAAAGTTGGCCATCTGGCATCTGGATACTGTTCCTGCCCCCCTGCTGCCACTGTCTAATGCCTCTTTGACCACTCTATACGGTCCCTTCTGTCATCCTTGCAATATTCATTAGTGGTATTTAGATCACAATAGGGAATTATAAGAGCCAATAAGAAGATTTAAATGTCTGTTATTTTTGAGGGTCTGCTATGATACCATACTTGGCATCGCTCAAAAGTTCAATACATTTCTCTTGGGGTGAATTGTCAAAAGTTGATATAATTAAGTTAGTTTTGTCTCTGTTTTATTTCTTCTTGCCCATTTCAAACCCTTTCTCTTATCCAGTGAGCCCGTGTTAGCTTAGCTGGTCAGAGATGCTATTGTGCCCTTGTACCGCCTTCCCTCCTTCCACCCTCAGTGACCCTCACCTCCATGCTCCACTCATCCTTCACTGCGGGTGATAGACAAGCTTTCCATACTTCTTCTTTTTTTTTTTTTTTTAAATATCTGTCTGTCAATCTCTTAATCACAAACAAGTGTTGTTTTTGAGATGGGGGGAAATACACTATTCATTTCCTTCTGCTCTACTTTTTCTTTAACTCCTTCGCTCAATCCCCCTGCTTAGCCCCGTTCTTCTTTACTTGGCTTTTCTATTTGACCCAGTTTTTCCCCTCTTTTGCTTAATGCTTCATAAAAACTGCTGTTTCAACCGAGAAATACAGAAGAAAAAGAGTGTGTGTGTGTGTGTCGGGGGGGTGGCGGTAGTAAAGCCCAGAGCAATTTGGAAGATAATTATTTGGTTTCCTTGTTGATCATAGTTACAAAGTTGTTTTTTTTCTATAGTCTCTGAGGAAACATCAGAATCAGTAATTTGCCCCAGAGATTTCCTCTGGATTGCATGACTGCTGGTTTTTACTTGCAACAATGTCATCAGAAGTCACCCAGCAAGGCCGCGTTTCCTCTGTTTGTTGGAAATTCAATCATTTGATGAATGGTCTTTGAGCCCAAACTGAGTTTTGAAGGTCGGGAGTAGGAAAGAAAAGATGCACGTCTACACTTCGGCCTCTCCCCTCTTCTGTGTATACTTTAATCTCCACTCCAGAAATAGCTGTGTGTGTGTAGCTTGTAAACTTTGACCCCCAAACCCAAAGTTCATGCAGTCATGACCCAGTGATCTTCAAGGAGTGACTCACAGCTAAAACAGAGGCACCAAACAGATGTCTGAGCTCTTTTAACTAGAATTCTTGTTTACCCCATAAAACAAAGTTCTATTTGGACGTATTTGTAAGTGCTCACATTGCATGGCCAATTTTAAGAGCTATGGGGAGCATGATACTGTGCTATATACACTGAAGGCAGCAACTGACATTTCTATAAAAATAATTGCTCTATAAATTATTAGAGTTGACAACAGTGCACTGTCATTTCTCCCTCTGTTTATCTAGTTTGAATTAAGTGTACATCAGTTACAGCAGTGTGGTTAGCACAGCTCCCTCACCAAGAGAAGACTCTTTACATGTTTTGCCTGTTTGTTTGGGTTTCCTTTTGTTTCCTTGCCAAAATCCACTTTATGATTGATAAGTGACCTTCCAGCCTGTTCATCTTGAAATACGTGTCAGCTCCTTACTGCAAAATGGGCAATTCAAGAAAGCCTCAATATCTTATTTTCAAATGAAATCATATATTTTATTACCAGTTATAAATAATGTCAAGCATTTGCATCGGATTATTAAACTTGTTTGGTCTGAATTTGTAAGATATCAATACATGGCAATGTATTTTTCAGATAGGTCAACAAATGAACCCCTTTAGCTGAATAAAAGACAACTAACCTGGTTTCAAGCATGTATATTTAGAATTTCTCAAGTTTCCGAAAGCATTTTCAGAGAGACTTGATTTGTATGCTACTTTCAAGAAATCTCACTCTGTCAAGTAATTTTGGCAGTTTAAACAGCTTCTCTCAAAGGCTTATTATCAATATATGAGAGCATTGTAGGTTTAATTTGTTATGTTTAAATCTAATATACTATGCTTTGACACATATGGATACAGTATTATGTTTTTTTATCATTATGTATACAACCTTTTTAAGGGTTAAACAAATATGTCATGTCTGCTAATTTTTTTGTGCTTGGTTTTCTTTCTAGGCTCCAGTGCTGTGGCTTGAAGGTTGGGGAGGCTCCGTCTTTTGCGGCGCCTCAGCGCCAAGAGGTGTGCGGGTCACCAGGGGACAGAGACAGGAAGGACACTGTGTCCCCCAAGCGTCCCCTCTCGCCTCTACTCAGCCTGAGTGACAGCCCGGGTCCTCCTGACACCATGCTGGCTCATAGGAGAGCCTCTGCCAACTCTGACCCGCGGACTCCCAACATGGAGAACGGGCTGTGCGGCAAGCTGAACAACAACAAGAGCCCAGCTGGAGTCAAGACTGCCAGCATCCGCGATAAGATCTCACAATGGGAGGGCAAAAAGGAGCCTACCCCACTAAGTTCGACAGGGACATTTCTACTGAGCATGACGCAGAAGGAAGATGAGACAGTGAGGAAAAAGGAATCCAAAGCTTCAGAGGTCCAAAGGACAGATAGCAAGAGGTTTGTCAGCTGGGACAGACAAGACTCAGGGAAGGAGAATGTAGGGAAGCTGGGGGATTCAAGGCCTAAATCTCCCGAAGGCCTAACCAACAAGGACAGAGAAGTGATCCTAGAGAGGCGATTTCGGGCTTCCAAGCCAACAGAACAACCCCAAGACAAGAAAACTGTTTTAACTCATGTTAAGAAACTGGAGAGGGCAACAAAGGAGGTTCCTGACAGACCTTCACTGGCATTTCCAGGGAATTACTTCTGCCCTCCTTCAAAGGAGGAGCTGGAAGAAACAGAAAAGAAGGCCAATGAGCCCATTTTTGGGACTTTTGACATGGCGCGGCCTAGCGGGTCAAGGAGAAGGAGGGAGGGGGATTCAGAGAACGTATACAATGAGCCAGGTGCTCCGTCTATAAACCCTTTACCTAAACCTCAGAGAACCTTCCAGCACCACACACCTCCTACTACCCCATCTTCAGGGCCCGGCTCAGGGAAGGGAAGGAGGAACTTGCCCCCTTTGCCCTCCATTCCTCCTCCACCTTTACCTACATGCCCACCACCTGGAGTTTGCAGGAGACCCTGGGCTGACAAACCCCGGGACAGCAATAACAGGTAAGAAAATAAGAATATAGAATTACAAGTATAGGTAGCCAGGATTAGTTTACCTTAGTTACCTTAGGTTACCTATGGGCAAGCACAAGTCTACAACCATGCTAGTTGCTCGGTTTAGTAGCTCTGTGAAGCTGTACTTTTGCATTAGCATTTGAGCTAAATGCTAATGTAATAATGCTTACATGCCCATAACGACGATGCTAACTTGCTGATGTACTATGTCCACCATTTTAGTTTTAGTCATGTTAGCAGGCTAACATGTGCTAATCAGTGCTAAATGCAAGGTATAGCTGAGGCTGATGGTAGCGTCAATAGTTTAGAGCTTTAATTTAAAGCTTAAATTTGATCTGATGACGGTGCTTCAGGAAAAGTTAGGGGACCACCAAAGAGAACATGAGAGAAACATGAATGTTAGTAACAATTTGAGGACAATACATGCAGTAGTTGCAGAGACATTTTACTCAAAATCATGTGTGCTAGAGGAAAAGTCTGGGAATCACCAACTAGACTGTGAATTTCAGTGCCAATTTTCACAGCAATCCATCCAGCATTGAGAAATGCCAGTCTTGACCAAAGTGGTGGACCAACCAACCAACACAATGATATTTGTATATAAGTGAATGTCACCCAATGAAGCCTTGTTGTCTTTTCTTAAGCCCGGAATCTAAATTTAGCTTAATATATTGTTTAAAGTGCTCTTGTGGAATCTGTATTAACCAGTGATGTCTCCTGTGTGTATCCTGTAACCCTTCCCCCCACTACCACCAATTAAACACTGAGGTAAACAACATCTCCACATCTGCTGTAAATCAAAACCACCAGTGACATCATCCTGTTTCTAAATATCCCTAGAATGAGCTCATTGGTTGGATGTGTGGAATGTAGACATCAACTCAATTCATTCTGACTTTCCAAAAAAGTCAGAATGAAAGTGGAGAAGAACATGCAGCGTGGTGTGAGTCATGTCAAAGAGACCCACTGAGTTTTCAAGAATTTTAGCCTGAAAACTTTTTCATTTAGAATATCTAAATGAAAAGAAAATGTGTCTGCTTGTAAAGTGTAAAGTCTGATCCAGATCCAAATTATTAATCCAAATTATTTATTCTGCCAAAAGCAATGAACATTTTTCAATTTTCAAAAGTATTTTAAGTACTACTCACATTCAGATGGTTACAATCAAACAAAGCTCTGCAGGAGTACCAAAAAATGTGAACTCTGCAGTATTGGAGTACATCTAATGTTCACTTTCTCCAGTGATCTGAATTCTTGTTTGGAGCTTGGCTTGGATCTGTTACATTCCATACCATATGTGGAGGCTTCGCTCTGCTCAAGTGTGCTGTGTCAAGCCCTTTGTTTGGCCAGGCTGTCTCTCTGTGAGTGTCCATTGCAGTGTGCATTCTTGTGCGTGAACAAATACATATAGTTGCCAGTTTATTAGGTACACATGGCTTCATCAAACGCCACACAACAGCTCTGCAATAAAAATTTACAATGCTCAGTTTTGGTTAAAACTCATTAACTTAACTTAACCTACATAGCAGGAACAGTGCACAATAGCTGATTATCATGTACACATGCCAGTTGTTAAAGTTAAAAACAAACTGAAAAGGGAAGACAAAATGGCAGACAGCATTGAAAGTCAATTCAGAAAGGTAGAATTCATTGCAGGGCTGTTGCATTGCATTGCAATGGATGTAGCAAGCTGTAACTAATAAAGTGGCAATTTAGTTTAATTGTATGCATGCATGTGAGGAAGCATGCAACCATGCGTGCCCGTGTGCACTTCATGCTACTGGGCTTTACTCTTTGGCAGTGATGAAACACAGATGCGATCATTCAGATGTGGCGACTAGAAAATGGTAACATCAGTTTTCGTGCTTGGCATATCCAATGTTTCTAAAAGCATCAACATGACCACATGTTCCCTCACAGACACCAGTCAAAAAACTTTCCTTCCTCTTCTTCTTTTGTATTTGGCCTGCAACTCTCCAAAATCTTTGTCGTGCTCTGTCCATCAGGAAGTCCTATGAATTTGAGGATCTGCTCCAGTCGTCTACAGACAGCTGCAGGGTGGACTGGTATGCTCAGTCCAGACTGGGCCTAACACGCACTTTATCAGAAGAGAATGTCTACGAGGACATAATAGGTAAACAATACATATCACGTTTTTTATTTTTCCTTAACCAAGTGGAATCTTCTACAAACTGCTGCATCTGTCAAAATCCAAAGAGTTTTGGCTATAAATTGGTTTGTATTGACAGCAGTTGACAAGTTGACATTGACAAGTACTGCACTGTAGGTTGTCCTAGTTTCTATACCCTTCATACACTGCATGACCTTTTAGTTTCATTTCTCATATCAGTGTGAGTCATGGAGTTCAGTCACAGAGGTGATTAGGAGGCCAAGCTGTCTTTGCTCTGTTTTTTCTGCTCCAGTTTTAATTTAGAGCCACACTGCTTCGCCTTTATTAAAAATTATACGTAGAAACCTGACCTACCTTCCTACCTTATTGTCTCTAGTGTTATGCCAACCCCTCCTAGGGCCTGTTTAATTTCACAACGTATAATAGTGCCGTTGTGTGAGGTCGTAGCTGAAGTTGGCCACTGTGATTGTCAGTGCAGCAGGGGGTATGTGAATGGCATAGAGCCACGGCGCATTACTGGCAATCACTTCAATGTGTCTTTGGTTTTCCTCCCAGAGACTGGTGTACAACGAGTCCTGCTTGCTTGCAACAATCAAAATAAGTTTGATTATATTTGAGTAATGCCACAGCTTATTTGGGATTATTTTATAGCTTCCTTCTTTAATACAGTAGTATTTCGCTCACCAAACACTCAGCAGTGTCCCATGGGTAAAGTAACGCAGACTCTCCATAGCTGTCTACTCAAAAAACAGCTCAGGTAGGCAGAGATATAGATAGTGTGGACAGTGACGAACAGTTGTGGTGTCCTCGTACTTTTGTCATCAGCCTCCACACGGTAAACCTCTCTCTCATAAACACACTTTAAACACACAATCCACATGTCTAATAGTGTTTTCAGACTGAGAGAAAAGCAAATGTCGCCACTACATGTACTCTGCTTTGATGACTGATTCAAACTCACATGTGTACAGCTGACAGCACACATAAACACACCATAGATATTAGTGTGAGGTTTTCATCAGCTAGCAAATGTGGAAAACAGTACGATGATTCCTTGTTTTCCTCAGAGAGAGAAGGAGGGGGGAACTGAACGTCCCTCTTTATCATCCGACTCCTACAGGTCACATCTGGTGGATGGATTCATATAGAGCATAGGAGATACAAAGAGACAGATACAAAGAGAGAAAGAGGCACAGGTTTTGGAAAAATGAAACTTCTTCACTCCTTATCTGCACGGGAGGACCGGTGGCAAGAGTTACATTTAGCATTAACTATGCAAGCATCTTATCAGAGTGAAACATGAGCTGCGTAAGCACACTGCTGCCTCTAGTAGCTCTCTGCACATCTGGAGTAGGAATCACCTGGCAAAACAAGCATGACTGATATGAAAAAAGTACTTTATTTGCTCTTTAGGAAAGCTTGTGTGAGGCTGTTGTGTAATCCAGCTGACATTCATTTGTTGGTAAAAAGAATATAATTGTTTTCTTCTGAAGATCCTCCATGCAAGGAGAACCCCTATGAAGATATAGAGCTGGAGAGAAGTTGTTTGGGAAGCAAATGTGCTTCACCTTCCTCCTCATCTCCTGTATCTGACACGCCAACGAAGGTACCTGGTTGCTGATACATCACTATGAAAACAAAGTAGACTTGATGTAAGGAGTTATATACCAAAATCACCTTCTAATTAGACTGTTTTGCTCCATCAGCTCTCCTCTAAGCCTGGCTTCTTCAGACAAAGTTCAGAACGGCGAAGCTTCAAGCTCCTGGAACTACGCAAGACCAAGGACACTGGCATCTCCTCTTCCCATATCAGCCCCCCCTCCACACCCAGCAGCCCTGACGACACCCCCTGCCTCTCTGGAGACCCGTACAATCGCAGACGGAGAAAAATCCCCAAGGTATAGGAGTCTGAGAGTCCTTTGACAAAGCTCATGCTGCTCTGTCTGTGATTTATGGTCCAGTGTACCGCTCAGGGAGGTTCGGAGCCGGTCCACTCATGCTGCCGTCTGGGGATGAGTAAAGCAGGGGAAACTTTTCTGACGGATATTTCCTGTGAGAAGTGTGCCTAGAGGAAGGCCTCCCAGAAGCTGTATTGAAAAAAGGAGCCTGGGAGATTTGTTTATTGGTTTAAGGGGTTACAGATGGACATTTCTTTCCCTGTACCCCCTGCAGATGGTGCTGAAAATCAATGGCATCTTCGAGGCACGGAGAGGGAAGAAACGCATGAAGAGGGTGTCTCAGTCTACCGAGTCCAGCTCAGGCAGAGGTGGGGCTTCAAATATGAAACTAAAAAAACATGAAGTGCACTCAAAAGATTGTTGTTTGTTTTTACCATTCATTTGCCACACATCAACATCATGGTTCCAGTAATTCTTTTAACAGCTTTCCTAATACTGCAAGGCCAAGTTACTCATTCCCAGTTATACATACATTATGTGGCTCATCATTATATGGCTTTGTTTTTTATTGTAACCATCACTGAATTCAAACTTTATCAACAATACTATCAATAATCTACCCACTGCAGACACAACTCTGTTTGTCCAGAAAGACTTTACAGGTCTAACAATTCCTCATCATATGTATTCACTTAGTTTTATGGGCAGGGCTACATTCTGGGGTCAGTTGAGCTGGGATGGTGTTGTGCGGTGGAATGAAAGCAATGAGAGCCAATTCCATGTACTGACTTTCCTATGAATGTTATTTGCAATCTCCTCATACTCTGCTTTTCTTTTTCTCTCTTTTCTCTCTTGAATTTAGTGACAGATGAGAACAGTGAGTCAGAAAGTGATACAGAGGAGAAACTAAAAGGTGAGAACAGGAAATAGATACTTCACACATACAGTAGTTACATATTGGATGCCTCGAAGTATAGAATTGTTTGGGTTTTTTTGGGAATTTCATTAGTTACAAATAAGCACAATAGCAGCATGTGTACAAAAACTTGTTCAGATCATGTTTTTCTTACTTTTCATTAGCCAACATCAAAAAAGCTATGCCTAATGCATTGCGAGGTGTGTGATACATGTCATTGATGTAGTTGCACGAAATGTCTTTCTCTTTCTGTCAGCCCACAGCCAGCGGCTGGTGTCAGTCCAGTCCATGCTGAGGCAGACGGGAAGATACCGGACCTTGGAGAGGGATCTCATAGAATTGCAGGAGAGGAAACTCTTTGAGTATTTCATAGTTGTTGCACTCCACAAGGCCAAGGCTGGAGTCCCATACCTGCCAGAAGTCACACAGCAGTTTCCTCTCAAGGTGAAAGAAGATAGAAATGTTATTAAAGCACTTCATTACCAAAACGAAACACTGGAAATCTTATTTAAAAAATAAAACACTGCTGAAAAACAAACATAATTTTAATAAATATTATTGTACAAATAGATAACTGCTTTCCTACCTGGCCAATAGTAATAATTCAACCTATATATAACAGTTTATGAGCACCCAGTGATGGAATGTAACAAATACATTTACTCAAGTACTTAACTTGAGTAAATGTACAATTTTGGGCCACTTCTTGTTCACTTGAGTATTTAGATTTTTATATACTTCCACTCCACTACATTTTGGAGACAAATATTGTACTTTTTACTCTACTACATTTATTTGATAACTTGAGTTACTAGTTACTTTGCAGATTGCATCAGAACTAAAGTGGTGAATTTTTAAATTTATTTATTGTATCATTATTATTTATTATATCATATTGTAGCAATCTTGGCTATCGGATCCGATAATCGGCCAGGCTGATAATCAGTCATCCCCCAGTACAGTACATACATACGGACATGTAAAAATACGTATAATGTACTTTTGATACTTAAGTACATTTAAAATCAGATAGAAGACTTTTACTAAAGTACTAGTCGTATGGGTGACATTCACTTCTATTAAAGTCATATTTTCACAGCATATCTTTACTTTTACTTTAGTTTGACTTTTGAGTACTTTTTACAACACTGTGAGCACCTGCTATGGACCTTTTTTGGTGAAAAAAAAACACAGAAAATTGTACACTTGCAGGAACAGCAACAGCAGATTTTATGCAATAAAAAAAGAATAGTCTAATATTTTGTGTGAACATTTCTACACGAGTCACGTAAGATTCATAAGATACGATCATTGGCATGAAGGCAACATATACTACTCCCATGCTACTTCACTATGTCATCAAACTATGTCTGTTGTTGTGATTGGTTTGATTGAGACCCCTAGCAGTAGAAATTAGTGTGTTAAATAGACAACAAAATCCAAGACTAAAACATTGGCTACAGTTACAGTGAATTAGCCTTGTATTTGCAAAACTCTGCTATAGTGTGTTAACACTTACCATTATCTTATCATATTATTGAGGCCTTTAACTATTGTCACCACTTCTTTAAAATAGTGTCTGCACATTTCCTTTTTTCTTTCAGCTTGAGAGGAGCTTTAAGTTCATGCGGGAGGCTGAGGACCAGCTGAAGGTCATCCCTCAGTTCTGTTTCCCTGACGCCAAAGACTGGGCGCCTGTCGACAATTTCCCCAGGTCAGTCCGAGCCTGCCTGCTGCCACAGCACTTAAGACATAAAAAAAATAAAACAGAACACGGACGCAGGAATTCCCCAGCAGAGTGGTAATAGCTGAGCTGTTTTCCTTGCTAATAACCACTTGTTAGAGAAAAAGCAGAAAGCCCCAAAATAGATTCGACCTCGTGGCTTGTAAAGATGACTGTTCTTTCTTTAACGATAAGGCACTGGCAGTGACAAATGATTAAAGGGAGGGATGGTGAATTTAGCACCTTACACCTGGTTCATTATTACAAAATCACCTCTCTTTCTTTGCTGTGGCCGTATTACCCAATGCCTCCCACCTTAGCCTCTCAACGTCTGCATTGTTCTGAGAAGGGATGATGAGTGTCCTGACGGTGATGGCTAATAATTACCTGAAGGCAAATGTTCAATGGATGAGGGGCCACCAAACACACACCTTCATTGAACTGTTTGACACTCTTACTCACACTTAAGAAGGCCCTCACAGTCAATGACTACCTGTCAGGTAGAGCTTAGGGGGTTCTGTGTGGATATTTGCAGACTAAGCCTGTCCTGAGGGTCTTCTTTTTCAAGTACAAAAATCACACCTTTGTTTACCAAAACACAAAGTCCAGTCCAGAATGAAGTTTTCTGTTTCCACAACAGTCTTTTCTGTGCGATTTTAACAAATTGAAATATTTTCCAGCATGTATGAATTATGTTTTTTTCTTCTTCCTTTTTTACCCCCCAGTGAGACGTTCTCATTTGTCCTGACTGGTGAGGATGGAAGCAGGCGGTTTGGCTACTGTCGCCGATTACTGGTATGCACTTAAAATGCTGCTGCCCCTTGTCACTAGCCTCTCTTAATTTCATTTTCCCTTATTATAAACTTGCCTGTCCCATTTTTGTTGTATTACCAAGCAATTTGTCATTAATTATTTCATATTTCTTGAATTTGGTTGCTAAAATTATGGATTTTTCCCCCCTGAATATAATTTCAAAGTCTGCAAAAAAGGCTTTGCTCTGCTCCACTAGCCTAATCCTGTGGTTGTACTTGGATGAGCAGTCTTGTGACGCTCCAGTGTTTTAAATCTGTCTTTTTCTTCACAGCCCAGTGGTAAAGGCCGAAGGCTCCCCGAGGTCTACTGCATTGTCAGCCGCCTGGGCTGCTTCGATCTCTTCTCCAAGGTAGATATAGTGAGCTACACACAAATGCAGAAAAATCACGTAAATACAAGTTCATTAAAAAAAGTACAGAGTAGCACCACCCTTTATGCCCGCAGAGCCCCACCCACCTTCCTTCCGGTCTACTTCCCACAGAGCCTTGTAGTCCTGGCTCCAGTACAAAGACACATGTGAACTGCAGCTGATGTGGTTACTGCAGTGGTAAAGGTTCCCCATATTGAGCCTTAGATTAATATGCATGGCGGCCCTGTCAGTTTACTTAAATATCTGTGCAGTGTACAAATGCCAGTGCTATAACTGGGTTTGTAAGGATATATTTATTGGCATAGAAGGGTAAATACAGAACATCTGCTGTTATTTATGAATATATGAATACGTTTCAGCTACACAACAGTTTAATACGATACAGATGTGTCAATATATGTGTAGAGGGGTACACATGATGCATTGAGGCTGTTAGCCATTTGTTTTATTGACTTTTGACATGTTTGGCCGTCTCTACTGCATCATGGCAAGATTGAATAAGTTTGTGATGAGAATAGACAGTGTTGTTGACAAAATATAAGTCTTTCAAAGGACTCTCAGTTATATTGAGTTACCTCACCCTTGAGTCATGTATGACATGTATGTATCATTTCAACTGAAGAGACCTGGTTAAATAAAGGAAATGAAAAAAGAAAAAAAATTCCATAATACCATCGATAAACATTTTACACTGATGTTGACATGTATATTTATGAATAACACAAAATAGGACAAAATCTATCACAGTATATGTAATTTTATTTTATGATATGTAGTAAATTCGATACATATGCATATAAATATATGTATATACATACATATAAATTTGAAAAGAAATGTCTGTTTGCGGCTCACCTAGTGATTTAAATACCTGACAGTTTAAGGTACTTCATCCCATTCATGCAATAAAGAGATATAAAAGGATGGCTGAAATGATGGATGAAATAGTTGATGAAGTTAAATCATATCCAGCACATATCATCATATAGCCCAACACTAAGATAGAAATATTTACACCAAAGGTCTAATCTGTTGGAAAGATTATGTTAGAGCTGGGTCAGACAGATCTGATGCTCCACATATACCTAACATGTATACAGCATACTCATACAAACATGTGTGATATTCAAATTACAGAGCCTTGTTCTTTGTGTTTTCCAGATCCTGGATGAAGTGGAAAAGAGGAGGGCCATCTCCCCTGCTCTGGTGCAGCCTTTTATGAGAGGCATAATGGAAGCTCCCTTCCCTGCTCCAGGAAGGACCATCACTGTCAAAAACTTCCTACCAGGCTCTGGGACAGAGGTGAGATGATCATGGTGTCACTGTGAAAATCAGCCTTTGAACCAGTAGTTTGTCACCCCAATAAAAATATATAGACATAATCATATTAGTGGCTTTATGTGTATGTGTATAGTATCTGTATTTTTTTCTTTCTGTTACCTTCAGGTGATAGAGCTGTGTAGGCCATCAGATTCTCGTCTGGAACATGTGGACTTTGAATGTCTCTTCTCCTCCTTGAGCCTACGTCTCCTTCTCCGAGTGTTTGCCTCTCTACTCCTGGAGCGCAGGGTCATCTTCACTGCCGACAAACTCAGGTTGGCTCTGGCATTATACTGTTTCAGATCACTGTGGTTCGTCTGCTTTCCAGACCTGAAGGTCACACTCCTCGCATCAAGCATCGCTGCTGGGGCGAGTGGAGTCATTGTGGTATTTTAATTAATCCGTTTAAACAATCTGTCATGATGAGATGATTGAAGGGAAGGTTATGACGCTGAAAAGACCAAGAGTAAAGAGTTTAAAGGATATATCAGAGAGACAAACAATATGAGGAAAAGAACATCCTGACTGAGTGTGAAAGAAAAGAATGCTGCTGTGTTATACAGTCACCTGGGGAACAATCACTTCTTCTGCGGAAAAACCATCATGGATGCCAGATAGAAGTTGAGAGCATGACTCCATAGCTAACATGTGTGCACAGTGATGTCATCACACCCACACAGTCCACTTAAAACTTTTAACTGTTGTGGTACACCTGGTTCAACATGTGGGCAGAATCAGTAGGTGTGTCCTGATTACAAAAAAACACCTACCTAGTGGATCAAGCAATATGATTGCAATACAATATGTAGTTATGTTTATCTTCCCTTTTTGCCCATGTACTGTTGTTTAAAAAGTAGTATAAATAGTATTTCTCTCCAGAGCTCATGAGCAGATCACAAGTCGTTGCACATTCTCTACTGTGGAGTGGAAACTTGGCCTCGTCAATCAATTTTTTAAATGAATTAACTGTGAGCAGATGCACACCCGGGAGAGATTAACTTAACAGCACGGGATGAACGTGTTTGCTGCCGCTGTATAGTTTTTTCTAAGTGTTACATCACTCTCTCCTAAGAGATGCTTTTTAACATTCCTCTCATGGTAAAACAGCAGATTTGTTGCAGCAACAGGAATGAACTTCTCACATTATGTTCCAAATTAAGAAATGTGTGGCAGGAGAGGCTATTTTCCTGAGGAGTTGATTAGCACCATCCTGTGGTAGAGACTAGACTTGTATTTTAGACTGTTGAAAGCTTTTAGACATACGCTTTGTTTTTGGAAGATTTTTATGGCATATGTGTGAATTGAGATATTAAGTAGAAGACCGTCAAACTAAAGAGCTTTCTCTCCATTAACCTGCTGCACCTGTCAAACCCATAACTGAATGCAGCAAGTTTACCTTGTTGAAGAAAAACATGAGGAAAATAAGGAAATAACTGTGGTGGAAGTGACTAGTAGTGAACTGCACAGCAAGGTGCTAGATCGGGGGCCAGAACCGGCCCATGGACCATCTCGATCCGGCCCGCAAATTCCTCAAAGCAAAACAAAACAATTCCCAAAAAATCAATAAAAGGCAGCATTATATTACAGCACCCCCCCCCCCCTACCCCCACCCCATTAAAGATTAACTTAACAGCACCGGCACACCCTGATGACATTGGTCCCCCAGCAGGACAATGTGTGCTGCCACACCACAAAAACTGCTCAGGAACAGCCCGAGGAACGTGACAAAGAGCTTAAGGGCCTCAAAATGCCCCAGATCCAAATCTGATTGAGCTACACGGGACACGTGCCTGAAAAACTACGATCCATGGAGGGCTGTTGGCATGAGGGGGTTTACTTTGTCTGAAACAATGTGAAACAATGTTTGGGTGGGTTTTATGGGTCAGAAAGCATCCACATGAATACCAGGACTCAGGGTTTCCCACTAAAACATTGTACTGTAGCCATGATCAATGTCATTCACTTCATCTGTCAGTGGCTTTAATATTGTGGCTGATCGGCGTGTATTAATGAGGCAAATGACTATGAGTCTGTAGTGCTATTTAACTTTATTCCAAGAGAGGGCGGTGTCTCCATTTAGATTGGACTAAAGGTCTTAAGTCTTGGCTCACTTGAGCAGCAAGTTGTGTTGGTGGTTGTGAAGACAGAGACATGAATGCTTCAAAAGAGAGAAATGCTGACTAAGATAAGATGGACGAGATAACACAATTCTACAAATAGAAATAAATAACATTTTTGAGATTAAAGGTTCAGTCTTAAACAGTACTTGACAAAACAATCACACCACAAGGTCCTTTTAGTAGCTGTGTTCCTTTTGTTTTCCCCCAAATGTCTTCCTCATCGGGTAAAGTTTTCCCAGTTGTTTATTTTTGTCCGAACACTTTAAAGACTTGTCATACATGCTGACTTAACAACTGAATTAAAAATTTGAAAGAGTACTTTTTCCAGGGTCAACAGAGAACTTTCAATCAATGATACGTTCAAAATATCATGTTCGAAATATGATTGATTGATTTGTTTATTAAAGTGTGATCTCATGTGTGTGGTCAATGATCGTATTCTGCAGTGTTCCCTGTCTTAATGCCATGCATCTTCTTCACTAGTTATTTTTTATGAGCATTAACCTTTTTCTTTCTCTTTTTCTACAGCACATTGTCCCAGTGTTGTCATGCAGTAGTGGCTCTACTCTACCCCTTCACCTGGCAGCATACATACATCCCTGTGCTCCCGCCCTCCATGTTAGATATTGTCTGCACCCCTACCCCCTTTATAGTGGGCCTCCTCTCCAGCTCTCTGCCTCGACTTAAAGAGCTGCCCATAGAAGAGGTAAGATAAGTATGTGATATGGTGCCCTGTGACTCTGTGCCTTTCCTCAACACTGATCAATAGCTCCAGGAAATGACATCACTCTCCCTCTGCTTGTTCCTTAAGGTCCTGGTGGTCGACCTCGGCAACAGCCGCTTCTTACGACAGGTAGAAATGTTAACAAATCCATCTATCGCATGTGTAGTGACTCCGCCAGATGTTATGCAAATACAAATCTCTGCAGTATGTTGACTGTATATACATCTGTGCCTCTTTCCTCCACAGCTGGATGATGAGGACTCCATTCTTCCACACAAGCTGCAGGCGGCTCTCGAGCATGTGCTGGACAAGAGGAGAGAGCTGGCCTGCGAGAAAGGAGATCTGCCCAATGGTGACTCAGCACACTTACAGTGTTTTCTCTAAGATATACTGTATTTATACAACATATTGATGTTTTATTAGTAATAATTATACTAAAGACAGTTCTCTAAAATGACCAAGAGTAAGGAATGGTCTACGATATGGTTCACACACTTTTCAAGAAATAATTTTTTCAGAGCATTTCTAGGACACTTTCACTGGATGATCGATTGTCAAACTTAACTTTTTTAGTTTTAAAGACCTGGTTTAGTGTAGGTGGCATTCAAGTTCTACTTCTAGCTTTTATAGAATTTCAACTTTCCATCATCCCTGAGCAGATTTCTAATGGGAACCAGCTGCAAGCAGAACATAAATATACATTTAGGACATTTGAGCCACCTAAAACTTATTATATAGCAACTTGTTTGTTTCTTTGTGGCAAATTATAACATTCTTCCGTGGAAACTCTGAGTTTCCCTGAGCAGTTTTATTATTTTCCAGGACTTTTTTATATGTTTGGATAGCTACATTCAATAGTGTGCATGTATAAAAGCAGCCTTAAAGGGTGATGAAACAAACAAAAAATATATAATGCAACATTATATCAATGTCTGTTGACCTGAAAGTTTCAATCCATAGCATATCACCGCCTTTATAAAGAAAGTATAAGGCTTTCATCACTCATTCATCATTCATGCACACATTAACACACTCAGTGCAAAACAATGAGTCATGTGGTTTTTAAATAAAATACAGAAAAGTTATGTAATGTTAGGGGAGTATCTGGAATTTCCTTTGAGTAAGGATTGTGTCATTGGTATCGATTAGTGTTTTGCAGATACTGGATGTATTATTTACTCTGTTCTCAAGAGAGTAAATAACCTTTGACTTAATCTTTTCTATTTTATTTGTTTACCTTGTTTTCTCTCCTGGACCTCCACACAGACTCTAGCTCCCTCAGCACGGTGGTGTCGGAGGCCTTTGTGCGTTTCTTCGTGGAGATGGTGGGTCACTACTCCCTCTTCATGGGTGGAGCAGAGCGGGACGATGAGTCTGTCTCCTCCCCCACCTTGCCCAGCCCCTCTTCGTCTTCCTCCTCCTCCTCCTCCTCCTCCTCGTCCTTTCAGCGTGAGGCCTTTCGCAAGGCGGTCACTTCCAAGAGCTTGAGGAGGTTCTTGGAGGTGTTTATGGAGACCCAGATGTTCACGGGCTTCATCCAGGAGAGGGATCTGCGCAGGCAGGGCCTCAGAGGTACTGAGATTTGATTACCTGCAGCAGTGTTACATTACAGTTTATAACCATTGCGGTAGAAATATTGTTTCAACATCCTTACCTACTGTATGTGCACATGAAAAAAAAGAATTTCTGTGCCGTTTTTACTCATTTTTCTGTTGAAATCTATATTTGTGCTAAGCAAATGTGATTGTGTTTATTTTTTCTAAAGAACAGTTATTGAAGAAATGTTACACCAATTAACATTATGTTTTAATGGATTTTATTGTTCACCAGGCTCCAGTAATTCGATTGTTCTGGAGTTTTCGAACTTATGACACAGTCTTCATCAGCTGATTAATTTTGCTTTGTTATTTATGGAACTTTAGATGTTCCAACTGTCATTATACAGAGATCTTTTGTTTATAAGAATGCTCTGGAGTTTTCTTATAAACAAACAAAAGTTATATTTACATTGAGTGTTACTCGCATGTATCCTCGAGGTCTAACAAATGTGTCGAGTGCATTTCCTCCCTTTGCTAAGCAAAAGTATTTTAAATCCAGCATTATGCGTGTGCATCCTCACCCTCAAGCACATGCATTGTTTTGTCAACTGCTGTTTTCAAAGTCAAAGCTCACTGATGTAGTTATAGTTCTTTATGTACTCTGGTCTCCCTTGAATATGAGATCTATAAATTTATTCATGGGAGTTAAGTTTACAGGTTATATATGCTGCTGTGTCATGTCAGTCCATACAAATATACTCCTTGTTAGTTTGATGTTGTATCAACATTGTGAGAATGTTTTGATTTCTTTAAAATTCAATATATTTATTATAGTTATTTTAACTTGTTTTATACCAGAGGTGGTGAAGGGTCTCTTTAAACAACTATTTGACTATTTGCTTTATTTCCAGGTCTATTTGAGGTGAGAGCACAAGAGTATCTGGACTCGCTGCCCGGGAGTGAGCAACGAGGAGTCAACAAGTTCCTCAAGGGTCTAGGTGAGACTTACTGTACAGCCTCAATCAATCAATTTGTTAAGTGATTATACAAACTGCTAGTTCAGTCGGAGACAATTAGTTCAAAGATTTGACCATTTATAGCAAATGGTATATGCTTATATTTGGCGAAAAAAGTCTCATACATGAACATCAATCTTTGTTAAATCATCACAAAACACCTCATAAGGAGGAGTTTGGGGTGGAGGAAGCAGGGAACAGTAATGAGTGTTATCACGTCTGCACTGTACACCTGCATGAATATGATTTCACATTGCCAGCCTCACAGCTGTGAATGAGTCAGTTATTGTAAAGCACATTGCAATCATTGGTCTTAATTAGCTTTGTTGATGTTTCTTTTTTAATTTGATTCACATCTGTTTTGTTTTGTTTTGTTATTTTCAGGAAACAAGATGAAATTCCTCTCCAAGAAATGATGCTTGGAGTCATGATGTCATCTGTGAAAGTAGGAAAAAGCAAGAAGATGTGTGCAGTAAAAAAAAAAAGAAGAAGCTGGAAACATGCTCCCTGGATGTGGAGAACATAGAGATGGAGATGAGTCTCGAGGTCCGAAAGGAAAGGAAGACCCTTGAAATGAACTGGACTCAGTTTGTGAACATGAGGGAAAGTTAGGGTTTAGCTCCCAGCTTCATTAACCAGTCATTCCATTAGTGTTGTGAAGGGTTTACTCAGCTTGGACCAAAAACTCCCCTCCAACATGATAAAGCAATGTCTAAAAGTGTCTCGCTGGACTTTTCCCTAGGTTTTGATGTTTTACAGATGTCAGTCGATTCCTGCAGTGTATTACTGTATAGCACAACACCGTGTAAATGTTTCTTGAACAGCGTTCTCCCTTTTTCACTGACTTCACCTATAAACCTGTAAAGAAGGAGTGTCACTGAAGGCCCCATTTTGTACAATACTTTCCTATACATTCCAAGCATTTTCTATAGAAGCTTTTATAAATACAGTAGTACAACTTCTTCATCAACAGGAGGCTTTTCACTTAATTTATATTCTTTTTAGACAGACTTAATCTCTTTTATTTTCTTCAAAAGGAGTGCAAATAAATATCCTGTAGTTTGTAATAGGCTTTATTTAACAGAGTCTAGTCCAGACTGTTTGTAGACCACTTTGAGTTGTTGGGTAAATGTACCACTGTTTTAAGTAAATTAACTTTTATTGGAAAAGGAATGAGCACCAAAAGGAAAATCAATTTGAATACATCTCTCACTTGGGTTTGAGTCAAAGGTTTGGATGGACTCGATGTTGAAGGAAGACGTGTATCTTATAGGCCAATCAGTATCAATGTGTTTCACAAAAGCAACTAGGTTTGCCTTAAACTTGATTGAGAATAAAATGAAACTTTCTAAATAAAGTGATTTGAATTTTTGAATCATTATTTTTTCCTACAATATTGTAAATTCCTCTATTTCATCAACTTGTAACACTGGTTAAACGTGAGTAACCTCTTAAGTAAAAGTAGCAAAAAATACCAATGTAACAATTAACTTTTTACACTTAGTTTTATCATTATACACATAGGCCAGAAATAATCATTTGTGCATAAAAATATACTTAAATGTACAAAAAGTAAAAGTACTCTATGCAGAATGGCCCATTTCAGAATCATGTTTATTATATTATTGAATTCTAATAATTGATCCACCCTATTAAATGTGTAAAGTAAAGGTGGATCTTTTACAATATATGGTTGCTATTAATTGTTTATCTCTTGGTAGATTCCACCAGTCCAAGAGATTAACAATGTCCTATCTTAACCTGTAATAATACAAAACAATAATCATAATTTATTTGTAGGTTATGTTTTGTATTATTATAACTAATATTATCAAAGAAATAAAATGGGTTAAAAAGTACAATATTCCCATGGGAATTGTAGAGGAGTAAGTATAAAGTAGATGAAATCAAAGTACTCAAGTAAAGCACAGTAAACACAGCACTTGAGTAAATGTTACTTTTCACCACTGCAGTGATGTCAGTAATGTTTGCCACTTATTACTACCACGAGCTACTGGTCATACCAGAATAAGTAGGGTTCTAAGTCTACTGAATTGAACAAGGGTGTGTCTGATTTCTAATGAATTACACCTTTGGAAGAATGTGTTCTTTCTTCTTTTTTTTCTTTTTCCTTTTTTTTTTAAAAAGTTATCATCAAATCAAATTTTATTTGTATAGCGCCAATTCACAACAAAGTTATCTCATGACACTTAACATGTAGAGTAG
>JBBPCS010000917.1:11402379-11415635 GCA_037974645.1 Hollardia meadi | reverse complement strand
GTGTGTGTGTGTGTGTGTGTGTGTGTGCGTGCGTGCGTGCGTGCGTGCGTGCGTGCGTGCGTGCGTGCGTGCGTGCGACTATGTGTATAAACTGGAGTAGACTGCATTTGAGAGATTGGTTTAGTCCACAAAAGCCTTACACAAAGGCAGTTTTACAGCAGGATAATGAGCGTGTGTGTGTGTGCGTGCGTGCGTGCTTGCGTGTGTGCGTGCGTGTGTGTGTGTGTCGACCACTTCTTCCTCTTTTGCTTTCCAAATCAACACTGATTCATTCACAGATTATATGATTGTTTTGTGTAATGTGAACATTTTAAGAGTTTTATGTTGCTTTATTTTACCAGGATAATCCACTCAGTACCAACATTGCTTTCCATGGTTTCCTGCCTTATAAACAATAAGACAGTAAAAAGATATCAGTCTGTTCAGCTTGTTGATCAACTATTCCAAGTGTAGGTGTCTCCAACGAGACTGTCCTCCAATGTAGAACGGCATCATCAGGCGTTTCAAAACGGCATAATATTCAGGTGGAAGTATAAAGGTCCTTAAGAGCCCTAGCAATTATGACTGGAGTAAAGGAGGAAGTCCATAGGGAGGACGTCGCTATGGATGGATGGGCCAACAAAAGCAAGGTCCCCTAACATTAGTGAAGGAGTGATTTTTAACGCAAACAGCAGCAACATTACTATAAGTCTCTGCAGGGCAAAGAGACACATGTAGCCAGACAATCTGATGGGAAAAGTAACTAATGTGGTGGAGAAAACAAAGGCAAACTGTCAAGTTATTACCCGAACTGTCCGTTGTAAAAATCCATCACAGTTTACACTCTCTGGTTCAAACTACCTACCGTACATACTATTTGAGCACACCTTCTTCCTATACAATTAGGGTTTATTAAAGGTATTGGTTGAACTCACTTTCAATTTTACCTCAGAATATACTGTATTTTTCTAAACAATCTGACTCTTGGCTTATTTTCCACCAGTCAGATCACCTGACTGTTTTTAGCCATGTCTGACTTCATGTACGGTGTTGCTGTATCGTTCTCAGCAATGACTGTGTGGAGTACAATGGAAACATTTGGTCAATAGCAAGAGTTATTCATTGAATGATGATACTTTAATATTGAAGTTAAATTTTGAATGGAGGCTTTTTACAGAATAACCAAAATGTGAAATCTCTAGTATTCTTGTAGCCTTAAAAGCTTTTTATAGCCTTAAAAAAGTTGTACCCTACACTTTATACAGGCAGTCATCTGGTAGGTAGGTTGTAAGTAGGCTGCACGGTTGATAGGTTGTACGTTTGTGAGCCCAGCAGGGAAAAAGTTGTTCCTATAAGGACTTGGCAAATTCATGTCTGAGCAGATTGCGACGGACTGGGCCAGTTCACATGAGCACGGGGGAAGAAGCTGATTGGCATTCTGTGCAAAATCTGATCACTTTTATTAGCTGACAAAATTTCCGATGGAGGTTCAGCCAAGCTTCAGTTTTCCTCTGTTCCCCAGTTGGGTACACTCGTGAAATGTTGTGAGGTCTGACCCTGGCGTCACTATGTAAGGGAAAATCTGATGGGTTTGTACCAGGTTGTGTGTCGTGACTGATCTGTGTGTTAATTCACATGGAGATGTGGTGCCAAGGGAAAAATGACCGTGTTTAAGAGGTGGTGCAAAGTCTTGCAAACTTGTGTGTTTGATGTATGTGTGTGTTGGTGTATGTGGGGTTCTGTTTGGGTACATGAGAGATCTTTGAGTGCAATTTAAAATGTAATGATTAATTTCATTTTTAATTAATCTATTAATTATTTCTGAGATTGTGAAAAATGCCCACATTGATTTCCCTGAGGGCAGGGACTCTTTTTGTTGTGACTCTTTTCTTCAACCAGCAGTCTAAAACTCAAAGATATTCAGTTAAAGATGATATTAAACAAATGACTGCAGCACATTTGAGAAGCTACAACCAACAAGTTTGTTGCATTTCTACTCAATACATGTCTTAAAAGTTTATTGAATGTTTTTCCCATTAATAATCTGTCAGTGAACTAATCGATTATTGACAAATTTTTTAATCACTGTCTCCAGAGTATGTGTATTCCTTCTGTAATACAGTCTTAACTTGCATAGCAGTAGTACAGAACCTCTTACGCATATCGTTTCGTCCACAGTTAAAACTCTCATATCCTATTCCTAAATTACTTTCCAGAAAACATACATATATAATCGTGTGTTTTTACAATCTTAGCCATTAAACTAAAGGTTTAGTTTTGGAGAAGAGTGTGAAAGAAGCCACATGACCGTTGCCCTCCACTGTAACTGGAGACTCTGGGTGTAGGTGGAGGGGAACAAGCCCAAGATTTACGGGCGAGCATAAAGGCATATTCCATAAACATTGACACACACACCAGCTGCCTGGCTGCCTCTTCAGACAGGGCCCCCTTTGGTCACCGGCCTGTGTCGTGTCTGTCCTGAGTCTGGTCCGAGGATCGCATGGCTGCAGCCTCCACCTGCTCTGCCAATGTGACCTGTCTGTCAGCAGTGGCAGCGCACAGACACGCACTCGCTGTAGAGATCTGGGCTCAGCGTACACTCAGGGGGTCAGGCTGAGACTGATGCAAGCTCTCAGACACAGATGTATATACTTAGTGATATACTTATGCTTGCAGTTTTCAGCGTTGACACACTTGACAGCCTTGACTCTTGGTTTGGGCACGTGTGTTTGCACACTCATCTATATGTGCAATGCCTGCAAACGCTTCTAAATATGCATACACACAGACATGAATACAAATATATTTTAAGCAGTTAATTTAGATAATTATACAGTAAGTGCAGCACCCACATATTTGTATCTGTGCACAGAAATATATGATGCATATACATTTCCTCATTCCTCCCTCTCATACTCATTTGTTGTCATATTTGACATATTAATTCCCTCGTGACCCTCTGACAAGTTTCTCCAAATGTTAAGGAAAAATGTAACACAAAGTTTAATGTCAGATGTCAGATTAATTTGAAAGGGCTAGCTTGAATGTAGTTGGAATGAGGCTGAAAGCTCTGGAACAGTTCCAGTAAGCGAAAATTATTTTTGTCACACTAAAATGATGTTTTCTGGTCGCTTACAGGACGGAACGAGTTGATTGCACGGTACATCAAACTTCGCACAGGGAAGACGCGGACCAGGAAGCAGGTAAGTTCTGTCTGCTATTGCCATTTGAAGCAGCCCCTAATTTTGGAAAGTCCTCTCCTGCTGAGTGATGCCCCAACACCCTGGGTACCCCCCAACTTCTCACTCCCTCCAACGTGGAGGGCTGGAGATGATGATTGATTTAGGGCCACGGCCCAATGCACAGATGCTATAGGATCATGTGTCGGTGTTGTTTCTTCACCACCTCGTGGATCTGGTGCTTGTTAGACGGGGAAAGAAGCTGGGGACTATGGTGATCTGGAGGGGAGACTGAGGTGGGATGGGTAAGGGATTTGGAACTCTATTCTCAGTATGGTATCTGATATGGAAAGACTGATGTATAGGCAATGATGGATGTGGAGAGAAAGGGCTCCTGCTAAGTCATCTGGCAGAGTCAATGTGGGAATGAAAAGAGTTGAGTGGAGATGAGAGGATAAGGGGGGTGGGAGGGATCAGAGATGAATGGTTGGACAGGTTGGAGGCAGAGGGACACCTGCTGGTCCAACAGCAGTAAACTGATTGACGGCTGTGTTGCAGTACAGTTTCTCAAGAAAGTTAGATGTAATTACCAACAAAGGTTCAGTGTTATAGAGCAACAGATGGTATTTTGTCTATATTTGCATATTTACTAGATTACTAGCTGGGGCTAAGTAGGGTAAAAGTAAGAAATGTTTCATAAAATTAAAACAGTTCATCCATGTTTTATCTCAAACCAGTGTATTACTTATGTGGCTTCACCTTAAAGAGCTGTCTTAACCCAAAAGAAACCAAACTGTTAATTAATAAAGCTTTGTGTTGTGTACTTATCTTAACAGTTTAACAAGGCTATTTAAGATGATTTTTCACCCTCCTATACTCTAGGGGAAATATGGAAAATGTAAAGCTTATGGCAGTTGGCAGTCATATTGCAAAAAGACATACTCTTGGCTTCAGTGGTATCAAGCCATGCAGATAGTTTTGTTTCATGTGCATCGGTTTTGAGATATCTACCTCTGAGGTTTCTGCCACTGAGTCACTGACGTCCTGGTGAGGGTACACTGTAGTCAGGTTTCCACACAAATATATTCACACTTACACGTTTAGCCAGTTTAGATTCTCAAATTCTCCTGCATGTTTTCGGATCGTGGGGGGAAGCAGAAGCATCTTGAGGAAATCCATGTGAACACACGGGGTTAAAGACTTTAAGCCCCCATCTGGCCAGGTCAGGTTTGAACCCACGACTTTCTCATTTTAACCACCCAGTGTAGCGAACCCATTTTAGCTGGAAACATGTCAGATAAATGCACTGCTTAACCCTACTGTGTTGTCTGCGGTCTGTCTTTTAGGTATCTAGTCATATCCAGGTTCTAGCCCGGCGGAAGGCCAGAGAGATCCAGGTGAAGCTGAAGGTACGCTACGTGAGTCAACTGCTTTTTTTTCATATTCACAAAATATTTTTTAAAGATTTAACAAGTGTTGCTTTGTTTAATTGACTTCATCGGGGGAAAAATGATTGTTAGGATATTTGTATTTAATCAAATCAATCATTGAAAATCTCAATGTGTCTGAATCGAACTGCACAGATTTTGCTGAACAGTTTTGCTCTGTTCTCACTGCCAGTAAGAATAATAGTCTTATCTGAATAGAAGGTATGATTAGTATATTGCCTTTTCTGACTCATATTGGTTTTTAGATTAGAATCAGACCATAGTCTCTGAATTTAGCGGGTTATTTTGATTTTAATCAGGTTGCATAGCAGCGGATGGAAAGCGAGTGAAAACATTGCCCTGTATTATTCTCTTATTATGAAGTTTCATGTTTTGTTAACGATATTCCAACATCCATGACTGCCATGTCTTCATATTCTATTAACAGAAAGGCACAAACAATTGGCTATTTTAATTGCACGCTCTAATCGATGCTAGTTTTAAATAGGATGCTGACACATTTCGATGAAATGTGAACATATTTCCGCGTGCCTGAGGCTTATTGTGCGCGATTATGAACAAGATGAACCAAGGGCAATTGTCAAGAAACAAATGAATCCCTGCATTATTCCTTCAAGGTATTACACTTGATAAGTACCTCAATAAAGGTTTTCCTGTGTGGTACGCTGAGAGCTTACACATCCCTGTCCCCCCAGTACTTTCTCAGTTTACATTTCTCATCCACATACGCTGGCACACTCACAGTCACAGCAGGCAACAGGACTCTCCCTCAGTTTGGATGGCAGCCACGAGGGTTCAGCTGGCAGGGCCCGGCATCGGTCACAGGGTTGGCCCCTGTGACAGGCCTTTTTAAATTCGTCTTTGGTGTAACTGAGATCCCTACCACATGTACCCCACCATATTTCAGCTATGCCCTTGTGTTAGCCAGTTCTGGGAAGAAGAATGCACTCTGTGGCCTTGCCCATTAGGGCTGGGCGGCAAGTGCCTGTAGTCCTCTGTGGATTGGAAACTGCTGAAGGAGTGGATTCAAAAACAAGAGTGTATCACTTTACAGTGCAGCACGGGAAATACAATTTTGAAGCTATCTGACTATTTTAAACTCGTTGTGGTTGCATTAGAATTTAGTGATTTTGATGCAATTATTAGCATATTAACATATCAACCTTTTGCCTGCCTTGTCTTACAGTGTGACCTCCAACAGAAGCTAGTTGTCATCACTGGCTTGCCCCTGCCAAAGCAATAAACTTAACTCTTGACCCAAAAGCCCTTGACTGTAATATCACCTTCTCTTTAGCTCTCTGCCTGGCAGGGATTTACTGATGATGCAAGCTGGCCCCCAGCCCTTCATTTCCCCTTTTAGGGCTCTGCTTGTGTTACCCGTGAAGTGGGGCACCGACTTAAATGGAGTCTGATGAGTGCTCTCACTTTGCGAATCTGTCTGTTTGTCTTACTCTCCCTCTCTGTCCCTCTCCATAGGACCAGGCTGCCAAAGACAAGGCCCTGCAGAGTATGGCCACCATGTCCTCGGCCCAGATCATCTCACCCACAGCGTTTCAGAACAAGATGGCTCTCCAGGGCCTGTCTAGGCCAGCTTACCCCACTACTGGTGGGGTGAGTCCCAGATCAGTGTCCCCCACACCATTTTACTAACCTCAAGGCAAAGCAGTTTCCACATTTGAATACCTTTGGCTTCATCACAAAGTCTGTGGTTTATGGTTTGCTAATTGTGGCCAATAAGCAGTATTTTTTTTTAATCATCCTATACACGTATACATGTCCATTATTTTTCTGGATATCAGTTTTAGCTTATGAATGCTGTTTTACTGTTTTAGATTTGGCTGCAGCTGATTTGACTCAAGCTACTCCAGAGTTAAAGTCCTCTTTAAAGAGGTGTATTTTATTTATTCCATGTGAGAGTCAAAAATAAACTAAATTAAAGAAAGAACAAGTTTATCTTTTGGATATGACCCCTTTAAGCTTGATTTTCTTTTTAGAAGAAACACCTCAGTACTTCTATTTTGAATTAAACACCTTCTAAACACAGCACAACTGAAATGTGATAGTTAATGTGGAACTGTGTAAAAGAGTTTGCACTCTTGTTTTCCTAGTTTTGGCACGGGGCTCTTCCAGGACAACCAGGAGGTCATGAAGAGTGAGTAGCCATTCTTTCTACTCTGAAGTGCTACACTATCCATCAGTAATTTCTCATGTGATCAGCTTAATAACCATCAGATAACTTTCAGTCAGAGACTGAATCTCAGAACAAAGTCATACATATCAGTTCAATTACAAAGAAAAGTCTTCAGCTGTCTGACGTTCAGCATGCCTCTGTGCCCCCTGCTCATTTAGAGGTCAGGCAGTCCAATTAGTATGTGAGATGGGGTCATGAGGCCGAGACGGTGCATAACATGCCTCTCCCTCTCTTGTCTGTCTCATCTCTCCAGCATTAAGCCCTTCTCCCAGCAGAGTTACGCCATGCAAGCGTCCGGCCCGGCCCCCATAACAGGTGGGTGCTCTTTCCCCCTGCTGTGTTGACAGAGGGCTGTCCTGCTATCAAAGTGATGAGACAACTCGGCTCATGGTGTAGAGCTTGCACAAAGCTCAGAGAAATAGCTGCGATATCGCTGCATTTTCTTTTTAGGTTTTAACTTTGTCGCACTCAAACCACACATCACTCACTGCCCGCTCGTCTGCAGGTTATGAAAGCACAGCAGGGCTATCAATGTCTCCCGGTGCCCCCCCTTGGCAGGGTAGAAGTATTGCCAGCTCCAAGCTGCGAATGTTGGAGTTCTCTGCCTTCCTGGAGCAACCTCAGGACCCAGAGACTGTGAGTAGACAAGACAGGAGATAACTTTGCCTCCAAAAGGATTTTTACTCTCAACACCAAGATTTATTTTTTATTAAGCACATGCACACCAGTCTTATTGATAGCTGCATCAGACCAAGGACTCTGATTATTTTTTCAATATTTTCTCAAATTTGCTTCATTATCTGACAAAAACAATTCATACAACTTAAGGCATTACTGCCTGCTTTTGGCAACAAGACTCCAATTAAGCAATAATGTATGTATCAATAAATTACTATTTGTTACACTCTATTACTGATTAACACGGTGTGTTTGCTGTTCCAAACCCTTGTTGCTGGGTTTTTAGCTCTTTTAGGGAAACATAGTCTTTGGGCACAGTGCTGTTTGAAATAAATCAAAGAAATTCAAGATACTCAAGATTTAAGACGTCTAATCGTCTTATACACGGAGAACAAGTTGCATTATACAAAGAAACAATAACCAGCAACATGAAAATAACAAAATGTAAGGGAAAAACTAAGGAAATAAATGGCACATGTCTTGGAAAAGACTGGATATTGTGGTTTGATACTTAAAACTTTGGTGGTTTTGGTGTGGTAAGGGTATGACAGGAACACACAAATTCACAGGATAATCTGTATTAACACACAAAGAACACATACACGAGCACATCACATGATCACGAATGGTTCGAGTAGGAAGAAAAGGGTAGGCCCCTTGACACAGGTAATGGGATATTACAATGAATATGATTCAGTGGAACAAGCAGGCCCAATGTGACAGATGTGCTGGAGCGTCTGTATTGCGTTAATTCCAATTTAGCAAAAGGGACATTTGCCGTTTTTGGCTCTGTTCACCTCCTGATAAGCTCTTCTTTCTCCAGTTCAACAAGCACCTGTTCGTACACATCGGCCAGTCCAACCCAAGCTACAGCGACGCCTATCTGGAGTCAGTGGATGTTAGGCAGATCTACGACAAGTTCCCAGAGAAGAAAGGAGGCCTGAAGGAGCTTTTTGACAAAGGGCCACACAACGCTTTCTTCCTCGTCAAGTTCTGGGTAAGACATTTTTGCACTGTTTTTCTAAAAAATAAATCTACTTCTGATCAGTCCAATCCCATTCCGTCCCTTTTACTTCCACCCAGTTCCTCCAAATTCATTTTAATTATTTTTAATTAATCTCAATTGATAAATCACTCACTTTAATTAATAACCCATTTTTATGTTTGTAAAGCTCAGTCAGATACTGTGTGTGGTAAATTTCATACATCATCAGAGCATATAATCCTCCACAAGTCATGAAGGTGAAGTGAGAGTACAGCGAATACTGTTAATGTTTTGTAGCACCTGTTAGCTGTTAATGGCCTAGCGGTGTTAACTGTGTTGGGATAACTTAAGCATTGGAGTTAAAGAAACTTAAGTGCGATTTAAAGCTAGAATGAATGGAAAGTCATTGCTCCCATGACCTGATTGGTGGTTTATATGCCAGCAAAGAAAGCATTGATGTGCATTAGGTGTGGGTGTATTTTTATGTGTCTGTGATGTGTGAGTGTGACAGCAGCTTTGGGGGCAGGCCTGATCTTTCACTAGGGAAATGTGAGCCCAGGCACCTGTCCCTGTGCTATTAGACTGGGTCCAACCCTCAAGCATGAACACCCCCCCACCCTCCCCCATACTTATTTATAGATAAGCCCCCAAAACATACATGCACATACAAACATACAATACCACCAACTCACAATTACACACTGAGAGAGCTGAGACATTAAAGTATGACGATAAAGTCAACTTAAGAAGCAGACTCACTATATATTAATGACTTTCAAATCAACTTTTGATAACAGTCCATGGCATTTCATTCAAAAGCTTTGCTACTCTTTATTGTGTAGTGGTTGTTTTGTCACAGTGTATGTCAGAGAATCACTGAACAAACTGTAACTCATGCACTGACTCACTACAGTTAGAGAATTGCTGAGCAACTTCCTGGAAATGTATTGCGCTACAACTGAGAGCTTAGTTGGAGACTTCTATCATAATGTCTGAGAGATATGAGCACATAAATACTTCATAGTTAGCAGAATTAGTGATCGTCACTCTATTGGCCACACTATTTTATCACCAAATGAGTTACAGTGCTCTGGAATGATGACTATATCACTAAAGGATGAATGAATACTAACAAAAATAAAACGACGTGTACATGCATTTTAGTGAGCCCACGGAAGGGAAATATAATAAGTTAAAAATCTTGATTTTGTAACCTGTAGTATAACAAATGTGCACTTTCCACAACCTTTGCTTGTGGTTTAAAAAGTCTTGTTTGTTTTTGGAAAATGATCCAAAGCGCAGATAGAGAAAAGGACCAACAGGTAGAATTGGATGAATGTGCATAGTGTTGACTACAAAAGTGCTGCACAAATCTCCTCCAAAGATCTTCCATTGAACAAGCTGTCAGTGTTTTATTTACATATTTAATTTACAGTCTCAGAGACCATCTATTGTGGGGACCTACTGTGGTGTGCAGCATACATACAGATACACACATTGAGCGCAATGTAAATTTCTGTTCTTCTTGTTCTTCTTCTTCTTCTCTGTCTTCTTCTTCCTCTTCCTCAGCTGGCTTTTTGTGCAGATGGTCCTGATGGTGGAGCTACAGTGACCGTCTAAAGTTTAAAACTTTGAAAATTCATAACAAATTAACCATGCAAGCTACGACTTACATTTTCATACACTGGCAGGAATTCTGAAGTTCATCACTCAAAATCTGTTAAACTCATTAAACCTATCTCCTCTATTTTCTGCTCAATTGACATAGAACTTGCTACACAACATCTTAAAACTGTCCTTTTGAAATATCAAAAATTGAGCACACAAGCCTGATAAGGAACCATTTATTTGATTTAGGTGTGTTGGAGCAGAGAAACCTCTAAAACATGCAGGACAGGGTGTCCCCAGGACCAGGACTGAGAAAAAAACTGGATTAGACACACATGATTTCAAAAACACTTTGTAATTTAATAAGTTTTGAATTATTATGGTCTGGGCTGTTCTGTTCTGCTGACAGGCCATCATGTATTTGTCATAACCATATGTGAAGCCACCTCATAATTCCTGCCAGCTCAAAGCACCTGTCTGTGAAGCTCAACATGATCAGGACGTGCCATTGGTGGCAAAGGTTTTGAGTTCAAGACCTGGGCGATGCAGAATGAAAATCAGGCATTGTGCTATGTGAATTCGATTGATTCGATTGTGTTGTGTTCGATGACTTCAGGGTTTAGTGATTAATTTTGGTCCAGACATTTCTGCTGATGGATCTTCCTGTATTTCCCATTTGTCTTTATCCTCTTCCTTTTATCATCTTCCTCCCTTTTCCCCCTCAAATGCCCGGTCCTGGCCCACTTTAAGATTATTTTTTGGACTTTTGCTTTTATTTGACAGTAGAGGTGAAGAGTAACAGGAAAGAGGGGAGAGGGAGAGAGGGGACCATGTGCAGGAAAGAGCCCCGTGTTGGAAATTAACCCGGTGAGAACACAGCCTGAGTACGTGGGGCACGCTCTACCGGGTGAGCTACAGTGGAGCCCCATGAACTCCTCATGTTTTGTGGGCTGACTCGGTTGTCCGAGGCTAGACATGCCTATCATGCTCTTCGTCTACTATATCCTTCCTCTCCAATACTTGGGGATTGGCAGGGCTGTTTCAGTAGCACATGAGTCATTCATGTACTGCAGATCACACATATTCAGCACAATGATCTTTACCTATTGTAGTTTCAAGGAAGTGTGGAGATTGTATGCTGATGGTGGAGCCACACAACGTCGACTTGGGGAAGAACGATGTCGGAGCTGCACCGCTGTGGCACATTGTGAAAAATCATTGCCATCACCTCTGATCCATTTTGTCAAAAAATGTGTTGCATTCAGGCCACTGGTAACTTGTAAAGCTGAGATACTGTCTGTCTTTAACTACTATGGTTCAGAGTGCCAAAGACTGTGAGTGTCAAGTTCAAAAAGTGCCGCCTAGCAGTATCATTCCACCAGATGGCTTTGTGTGTATTGCATTACCCTTGTCACATCTTTGCCTGCCACATTACTTATTGTGGATAAATAAAAGACATTGATGGGTGACACCATTTTGGAAGTAGTCTTCTCCAGTCCTTGGAAAGAGCAGCTGGTCAAGCCATGGCATTTGATTCAGGGGTGAAAGGAAGGAGGGGATGAGTGGCCCCGTCATATATCATAAAGAAAAAGAGGGCAAGACAGCAACAAAGAGCAAGAGATAGAAATAGGGGCACAGACAGCGTGAACAAGAGATATGGGGGGCAGGGGAAATGATGGGTGGCATGTAACCAACAAGTCATTCATCAGTGAAATATTACACTCTTGATTCATGTCAGAGCCCTGTGGAGTCAATAGTTATGACATGTGCAACTCCCTGAGGAGGAAAACAAGCTCATAACACTGCCCCCTCTCAGTCTGTTCATCTTATTGTATCCCAAGGGGGTCCTGCAATTCTTAAGGCATCCATGACAAAACACAGAAATGCTACAAAACAGCTGGGCATTTCAACACCCATGCTGGAAAAAAAAACAAAAAAACGGCAACGATGCTCTGGGCCATGAAAATAAGCAAAATGAAATCCTCAACACATCTGAAAATACAATAACTCTATTTATGCCATTGTAAAGGATGAGAAGAGCCCATTTGATGCTGCCGCAGTGACACAGCCACGTGGTAGGTCATGACTCTGGGGTGTGCTGAGGCACAGGTTGGCATGGTGACGGTGACAGGCAGCTGGCCCACCTTCAAAGCTATGGCATTCTAGATTGAATTTCCAGCAAACCCCCCGTCGGCCGCTGGCTGCCCTGCCCCTCCCACCTTCCTGCTCACCCTCAGTGCCCGTGGCCCTGTCCTAACGGATTGTTTCACGCCTTTGAAGTGCAGAGGGAATCCGATTTGAGCTGGCTCTGCTAAATTGTTACACAGCCAGCCTGCCCACCGTGATCTAATCAGCCAATTGCACGCTGATAATTGTAATTGGATGAATTCCCTCGCAGGCTGTTAGGGAAGCAGGGAATGGCGGTTCGGGGAGGGTCACTAGGCCCCAGGGATGAAGACAAATAGAGAAATTACATGAGCCAGGGATGAAGATGAACGTGGTGATGAAGAGATGAGAGGAGGCTGAGCGGTGTCTCAATGGCCCATTAGGAGCCCGACAGGGGAAAAGGTAAAACAGCCCAGCTGTCTGACTGAGGAGACGACACCTCAGCCTGATCCAAAATCAGATTATACTTACCTCAGTTCGAACTTAAACTAGTGGGGGGGATCAGAAATAGGTGAATTTGCCATCCACATTAGGGTGAAGAAACTGGACTATGTGCTGCCTTTAAAGTGAACTTTTGATTGTAAGGTCGTATTTTTGATATGGGAAGTCAAGTACACAAATGTTTGGCATTCAATGAGTTTCAAGTGTTGCTAGGTGGCTGACAACAAAATAGATATTGTCTTGTTTCTTTTTTTGCAAAAACTTTGAAGGATTTTGTTGACTGGATTTAAGTATTATGTTTCATGAACAAAATGGGTTTAAAAATGTTTGGGGAAAAAATGAACTCTAGGATTTAAAAAAAAAAATGTCAACATACATCTTGTGAGCTATCAGCCACTTTCCAGTTCCGTGGGTTGTTCATCAAATGGACATGGTAAACACAACAACGCTTGAATGCACCAAAGAGAAAAAAAGATCAAAATCTTGTTCTGTATCATCTTAAAACAAGACGCACACACACACACACACACACACACACACACACACACACACACACACACACACACACACACACACACACA
>JBBPCS010000917.1:11345212-11395532 GCA_037974645.1 Hollardia meadi | reverse complement strand
CTTGTATCTGTCCAAAGTTTGTCACTAGAAAAGTGTTTTCACATTCCTCTACTGAAGGGGGAGATGTCTGTGCTCTTGCTAAAAATATCAGATTCATTCAAACGCACACCAGGCGAGCTGGATTTGATACGTCACAAATACGAAAGCCAATCACTGTCTAGTCTGCCAATACTACTACTGCCAATGAGCCAGTTCCCAGGCAAAGTTGGTTGGCTATCAAGATGTGAACACACTGTAACATCATAGCAGATATCATTGTACGTTTCACAACCGCTAACGCTGTCAGCCACTAGCCAGTTACAAGCTAACAAACATGAACAAAAGAAAGAGAAGTTTTGAGAGGTTAATAAATTGGTTTAATGGAAATACTTTATCTCACACTTGTGACAACGTGAAAAAATTAATATTCAACCTTGGGACAGAGCTTTTGTCAACAGTGTGTTGTGTGGTCCACTCCATGTGTTTAGATAAGAATGATCTAATATGGTTGTTCATTCAGTATCTTAGTTGTTTAGCTGCCTTTAGCAAACAGGTTCTCTAAAAGCCCCTAGATGATTGTGGGTGAATGTATACTAAAAGATTAATTGTTTAATTTTGTTAAAATAACAAAGGTTTCAACTTTCAATAACAAGTGCTGTAGTGGATGCTGATTTGTCTTCAGGAACAGGCTTAATTTTTCCAGATAGACCATCAACAGAGATGTTGAATGAGCAATTACACCGAGTAAGAGAAGCAAGTTGAGGTTCTCCACAACCGTTACTCAAGTGAGTAACTGTAGATATTCTACAGGTGGGCCTCTGTCCCAAACAGGAGGAAGAATGTCGAGAACTTTGTTGTCATGTGTTTTTTGGTCCTCAGACCAAACATCACGGCATCCAGATACAAATCCCAACTGTCTGGACATTGGTTAAGAAGTTTGCACAGTGCCCTGAAAAGTATTATCACATATATAGGTAGGGCACTTAAATACTTTATCGCTTCACAATATCATAAATTTATTAAGCATTACATTGCAGGGCTGTTACCTCTGTATGCTTCCATTTAATTTTTCAACAAGCCCATTTGTCTGTGGGTGATTCGATGCACAAAGACTGTGCTCGATCCCCAGACTTTGGCAGACCTCCTTGTTTAGCTGTTGGTAACAATAAGCACATTGTCTTTTGATTAGAACAAATCACTCTTAATGATTAATTGCAAAAACATATGACTGCATTTGCAAATAAATGTGAAGTATATGAGATAATCTCAAATACATTTAAACGCTGTAACATTCAACAAACCTCATTAACAAACTTGTCCCTGGTCAGTGAGGATCCTTTTGGGGGCCCCAAAACTATATATATATATATATAAAAAAAAAAAAGCTGTTGCAGCTGTTTTTGAGGGTAGGGGAAATGCTTCAGACCACTTTGTAAAGTAGTCCAACATCACACATATACTGTATGTTGCCTGCGTCTGTCTTGGCCACTTTACCAATGAGGCCCATCCCCACAGATTCAAATGGCTGACTCATCTTGACAAAGGAGAGCAAAATGAGCAAAATAACAAATACAGTGTTCACTCTGAATTACTGTAAGCATTCTCCATCACAAAATATAACCTTCAAAGGTTAAAGCAACATATAATGACTCACTTGTATAGGGATGAACTCAGTCTCCTGCTTTATCTTTGAAGCACTGGCCTGACAATTCCATACATTCTCCAGTCTGGAAGGCAAATGTTAACAGTGACCTTAAGTATTAGAGGGAGGGCATATTTATTCTGAAGTCATTAAGTTTTATGTGATATGACTGGTCTGGACAAACAGATACATATTCGGCTGCACCACACCGAACATAAATCGGCCTTAAGTCCTCATTTCAGTTGGCCACTCATATAAAGAATTGTGGAAGTGATGTGTTCCATCACTTGCGTGTGTTTTTGCTAAAATTAAGCCATAATAAATGGAATATTTTTTTCTTTAGATGAATAAAAAATTATACTCATTATACCGTGTGGATTTGTAAGTAACGTCTCTCTTTTTGGGGTCTTTCTCTGAGTTCCACTATACGTGCAGGATATTTCATAGACTGCATGTTGCAAAGTAAATAAAATAAAAAAACCTGAATTAGAATAAAATTTTATATCAGATTTCTAGCTAGATTGAGTGCCTCCTAGCTTTGAGCATAACCTGGCCCGCCCTGTTCATCCATAGCAACAGAGAGCTCAATAGATAAGACTTCTACTAAAGTGTGTTTCCACTGTTATATAGAAAGAGTGTGTGGCAGTTTCAACCTCACTGCCAACATTTTTCTGTTCAGTACGGTTAAAATTCTGCCCAGAATCATCATTCAGTAGCATACATTTTGGAGAACAGTTGATGTCTAGGCCAAATATTTCAGTTTGATGTTTTGTTATTTGTTGCCAGAAATTTCTAACCAATGGACATGCCCACATTATATGTAAAAGAAAAAAAAGAAGTTCCCAATTGGTTCAAGTCACAAAGGGTGCAGTTTGGAGAAGTAGTTATACTTGTCTTAAAATGTCACTTTGGTGTCAAATATGTTTGGTATGTGAAATTCAGGTTTGTTAATTTATGATTTAGATTGTGAAGAGTGGGAGACAATTTCTCTTGATGTAACTTAGCGTTAACCCAGATGCTGTAGGTGGGTTCTGTGGCTAGGTATCTCAGGTATGGGGTGTGGGTTGTGCCATTGATAACCTAACTGAGCACACAGTCTTGACCATCATCCCTGTCTAACGTACGTCCCTACATGTAACAAAAAAATCATGTTATTCCAATTGTATTTAATTAATGGAGAAACTGACGGTGAGTGTGATGTCATGAGACGTAGTGGCGGCGATGACGTACGATAGATCCTTTAACAAAACGCGAATACGTCAGAGCGGCACATCCGGGAACTTTTGCAACCCGTCCCCCGCGCCTTTCTGGGGGGGAAACAAATACTACTTGCCATAAACGTTAATGTAAAACAAAACCAATATAAAACTACCAGAATTAAATTAGTTTATAAATAACCCAGAGATAGTATGTGAAGTAAATATATGCTCACTCTGTCTGCCATAGAACGCACAAATCGCACAGAAAACATTAATTTGATCCATCTAAAGTGCCCCTTCATGCCCTTAGGCTTAGATGTCGGTGGCTAGTAGCTAACAGTTTAGCTACCCACGGAGGTGATTGATAAACCTCAGAACATTCAAAAAATACCTGCAATAACTTAATTCAGTATAGTGGCTGGCAAACGACCCGACGCCCTGACTCCAGAGTCGGCTAGAAGGCGACCTGTCGTCTCTGCGCGGGGATTTCAGCGGCATCTCCTGCTCCTGTTGCCGGCGTGGGTGGCTCGTCTGCCGCCGAGGCTGCCCGCAGGGGGGCGGCGGTCAGTGTACCGATCTCCGGTTGTAGACTCCACACCAACATGTGACACTGGCTCAACGTAGCTCGCGGCACCTCAGGTTGTCTGATAAACTTTTTAGCTGGAGATCACAGTCATGTTTACTAATGCTGCTATGCTGTATGACTGTACTTAAAATCAAGCTAACTATCCATCAATACTATTTAGTCAATGATTGTCACCAACATAGCCTATTTACCACAAGGACAGTGAATATTATAGCATAGTTTAATAAAAGGCAATAATTTTTATCTTTGTCATACAATTTTGCTTGGAATTGGCAAAATGCTGCCTTTTGGGGGGATCGCTTTATTATTCTTTTAGGACGTCGCGGGCCGGATCAATACGATCCACTGGCCGGTTCTGGCCTCCTTGCCATATTTTGCCTGTGTGTGTTGTAAATTATCAGTGTGTTATATTGAATTGGGACCCAACGATTGTTTAAGGAAGTTAACATTGCCATCTGGTGGTGTTGAGACATCATTACACCTTTCTATCCACATCAACTTTAGAAATTCAAGATGTTGAAACTTTAAGACTGTGTTGAATGCCCTGATACTCCAGCTGGTGATTCGAGTTTAAAATGCATGAAAACTACAGTCTCTTGGAGACCTCTGTCTGTCCCATATAATCCACTAATCCACTAGTGTCTGTTCAAATCCAAAGAATACGTTTTATTATAGCTGCTCTGCAGCAGTGGGTCGGGACAGCACACAAAGTCAGCTGAGGAAGTTTGTCTTAGGACTGGAAGGCAGATTTCCTGGTAGGAAGAAGAAGAAGAAGAAGAAGAAGAAGAAGAACATGGGCAATTCCAAATTATAAAGTTCCCACTTCTGTGAAAAAGAAAAATCCAACTGCGGCACTGGCCAGATTATTATAGTGGTCAGTCTGTAGTGGCTACAGTGAAAACAGATAATCAGTCTGGTAGGATTATTATTAGATACAGTGAAGATTTATTATCCTATTTATAACCTTTTTGATAATAAAATTTGAGAATATAATATTTTAAAGATGTTAAGATATAATAAGTTTGTTTTTTATCAATTTGAGTAGTACTTTTGATTTCTATTTACATTTCTACAGAATAGGTTCCCCTTAACTAGTATCCTATATAAAAACCCTGCACTCCACAAACTCTTTATTCAAAAAGATACTTTCAACTTCCAGTGGTAAACTGAGAACGTGGCACTGTGATGAAGAGACAACCTTACAAAAGGTGAGAGAAACAGTCTAACAGGTGCAGCAAATTCAAAACCAGGGAGCAAAAGGCTTATTCTGATAATCCCATTTAAAAGAATTTAGGCAGATTGCGACAATTTTGGCAATCCACTCTCAGATGTCAGATGAGTCGCTGAAAACGGACCGCTTGTTTTGTCACAAACAGAACAGAGGTTACTGGAATTTCCAGCCTGCTTAAAACTGGAGCTGGATTCACTTCACAGTGGGCGCTCTGTGGTGAAGTAATACCTGAAGTGTGGAGACTCATCCCAATCCGGTCAACAGGAGTAGGTCTGAATAATGATTGACTTAGAACATTATTTTACAGAAAGTCTTGAATTTTATGATACTTTTAATAATGAGATTTTAGTAAGACTGAAAATCTAAAGAGCAAAACCTAAGTAATAGACCTCTTCTTCCCGAAATGCTCCCATACACGTATGCAGAAGTGGACAAAATAACAGGAACTCCTTCCTGTATTCCAACACCACAAACTGCTTAGCTTTGAAAATGTCACAAAAATGAGACAACTACAGGTTACTGAACGTATGTGTTCACCGGTGGTGGTCAGGAGCTCCATGTGGTGGGGCACCAGCACGCAGAAAGTTGTGATTAATTTATGGTGAAACAGTTACAAACTGTGGTTAAGATTTAAAATATTTTATTCTGTGACTTGATGTGATTTAAAGTTATAACTATGACACCTCTTCAATAAAGAAAACACGCAGGGAACTATTAACTATTTAACCATTTGGAGGGACACAGTGGCCAACTAGTTTGTTTTTTTTTAGCATGTAGGATAGCATGAAGGACAGCCTACGTGGCACTATATCACATTTTCTTCACTGGTGGGGCACTCTAGATGGCATTGCATTTTCTCCATTTTAAGGGCACCCATTAGTGCATTGCATCACCTTTGTGACTTTAAAGTGCTCAGACAAAATGGGGAAAAAAAAACCATTTTGGCAGCTCTGTCTGCTGATGAGGATTGCGTGATATGATCAACTTCACAAAGATATTTCTTGTAGTGATTTCAGGATATTTGATTACATTGTAGCCTATTGTATATTGTAAGTTTTGTTATTGTGGCCTACACTTGTTTGAATATGACTGATTTGTTGTGTTATTTGTTACAGTATTCGTTTGAATTGACATTCATTAATAAAAAAAAAAAAGTATTATATTGGTAATCAAAGTCTGTATAGCTGCAGTGGTACAGCCTGGAGTCCTTATACGCACGGCTGGGTCTCCACCTCCTCCAGGTGCGTAGCTGTGACACACTTGGAGAGGTACTGGCACCAGTAAAACCAGACCACTGGCTCCACTTCATGCCTGTCAACTCCAAGTAATCAGCTCCCCAGATATGTCGGTGCTTTATCAAGATTGCAATTTAACATGGTCTGATTTAAATTACGCGCAATGAATGCCACATGGGGTTTGCTGACGGTGTTGGGTCTGGTGTGCCACACCGAGTCGAGGTGCTCGCCGACCTCTTACTATAAGAACTGCTGGATTCGACGTTTTCCTGGCATTTTCATCGATGTCGAGGAGTCTCAGAGGAGAGGAGCGCAGCTTTTGAAGCATTACCAGGAGGAGACCGCGCTGAAATGCAGCCGCACCTGTTGCCTTACGAGAAATTGTGAGTAATCGTTCCTCCGCACGGCAAAAGGCGCACAAGTACTTAACTATGTAGGCTAGTTGCATTTTCCTTTTCGTTCATTTGTAACGGTACATCATGATCGTCTTCTCTTTCAGTTTCCTGTAATCTGGCCATATTTCACTATGAGACGTCTCAAGACAACGTGAACTGCTTCCACCTGCACTGTCCAACACTGGAGAGCTGTATTCTCAGCAACAGGGGCAACGTTGTTCTGTACAATATCACAAAAGGTAAGTAAAGTGGGAGAGGGTGATACAGAAAATTTCTTTCCAGTACTCTAATACACAATTATGTTATCTGTGGTTATATATATTTTGAGAATATATCTCCCTGTATGCATAAAGACTAACTCCAGGGCCTATTGCATTCTAAAGAAACACATTTAATACAATTTTCGCTACAAGAAAGGATTCCCTGCGTCTCTGCCTGGTTATTATATTTACAAATATGCAAATATACAAGAAAGAAACACAGGAGAGCTGCATTACTACCACTATAGACCTATCAGTTATGTAAAGTAAATAGAAGGCATTTACTTGAGTATACTTAAGTACTATTTTGAGCTACGTTGCTTGAGTGTTCCCATTTTTTTTTTTTTGCCACTTTATTCTTCTACCCTATTCAGAGGGACATATTGTACATTTTACTCCTTTACATTTACTTGACAGCAGTGGTTACCAGCTACTTTGTAGATTCAAATTTTACACACAAAACAATTAGTACAATAAATAATAGCATAGCACGCAACAAGTACTTTGACTTCTGACACTTTAAGCTCATTTTTGTACTACCAATAATAATAACAATGAATTTTCATGCAAGTCCAATTTTGAATGCAGGACTTTTACTTGTATAGTATTTTTTTCAGTGTGGTATTGCTAATTTTTACTTTATTATTATTATTATTAATTAAATATTCTTATAGAACTTTTTATTCATGATTAAATTGTTTTAAAAAGCCAGTTTTTTAAATATGTCAGCAAAAGGTGACTCGACAATTTCTTCATTCCCTAGGCGTGGATCCTGACCTGTTGGTGTTTGGAAAATACTTCACCTCCAATGTACGTGTTTTACCCCATCACTACGGTCGAGTCAACGCCTCGGAGCCGCTGCCCTCAGACAAACGCCAGTTCATTCATCCACCTCCGCCGGCTGCACCTCCCCTGACCTCAGCACCGACAGTTAAACCCCATATCACAGCAAGCAGAGTGCTCTCCACCACCACCACTACACTGCAGAGCACAAGTCAGCCTTCCACAGTTCCCACAATTACTGCTGCCTTATCTTCCACTCCAGAGACTCCACTAGCTCCAGGGAACCATGCACAAACAACAACCCCAACCACCTCCACCACTTCTTTTGCACCCAGCTTTACTACGCCCCTTTCATCTACCACAGAAACCACCAAGACCGCTCCTGCCTTTTCTCCCACAACTGCACGGCCCTCCACATCCCCTACCTATCATCACACCACCACCATCTCCCAGTTGCCCACCACCCCTCCAACTCCCACAGCCATTATGGGCAACATAGAGAGCAGTAAGCAATACCCCAATGACACCGAGGGCAACCTGGGTAGGAACCACACTGCAGGCAGTGAGGAGGGACAGGGTGGAAGTGAAGAGGACACCTTCGGGGGTTTGGGTCCTGGGTGGCACGTAGCCGCTCGCACCTTGCTGGTTGTGGTGGCGATCTGCATCACGGTGCTGCTGAGCTGCTGTTGTTCCATTCTGCTAGTCGTGAGCTGGAGGGGTCAGAGGAAGAGGATGGGGCGCTACCGAACATCGTGGAGAGGGAAAAGAGGCTCCATGCGTCTGATAAAGTATGTGCTCGTCAGAGAAAACACCTGAAAGTGAGGAGAAGTGTGCTGGAACTGACGTTGTCTTTATTTTACAGCAATGTTTTTAATGAAGGAATCCAGGATGAAGAGACATTTGACATAAATTAGAATTTATACTGCTATATTTTTGTAAAATAATAGTTTTTGCACACTGGATTGTTTTAATATAAAGGAGGTTGCTTTATATTGCTTTAAGAAGATTGGGATGAAAATGTAGTTACCATCATATGATGCATTGATGTTAATAAATTGAACAGAGACATATTTTATGGCCTAGATGAGATTACCAAACATAGTTGCCATGATTTTGGTTTCACTTGTGATGCGAAGACTTTCAATATAAAAGAGCCAAACTGACCACAGCAATTTGCCTCAAGAAAGACGATATGATGTCCATTTGGCTCACCTACATTTTGATGTACTTTAATGAGTTTAAACTAATGTTGATGCCAAATCTCAAGGACTTTGGCCAGTCGTCTGTGTAGGTCCTAAGTGGGACTTAATGGGCGCTTCCAAGAAAGAAAAAAAAGACAGCTACAATTCAAGGGTTGTTCAGATCGTCAACAATGTGCAATGATGGACTTTTTGCCTTGTGGCGTTTAACCCTCCAGCAGATCTCCTCAGTGCATTGGGTTTCTTCTGACCCATGAGTGCGCAGACCCCAGACAAACACCCCTTAAGAAGGGTGAGATACTTTTCAACAGCCTGCTGCAGAAAGCATCCTTTCACTGGGATGCCACTCCACAGCATGTTGGTAACGAGAGTGGGATTGGAGCTGAAGTTGGGCGAGGAACTGACTGAAACTGGCTTTTATTAAATTAGACCTTTAACCATTAAAGACAGCATCACACACTTAAAATGACAGTAAATTTATTTTGGAAAATAAATACGAGTTGAAACTCTTGAGGCTGTAATATCTTGATGCATGTTGGAACAGCAATTATCTACAGGAATCTTTTTTTTTTTTTAACTGGTACATACATGGAGTCCAAAATGATATGAGCCCACTGGTATTTAAACATGTCTGGACGTTATTACAGGTCCCTGCTGCTCTTGGTCACCATCTTCATGTCAATACATTTGTATATCAGGCTGTATTTACAGGTTGAGAACTTTCTTGACGGCCTCTTTGTACTGCATCATGGTGATCTCGTTCTCGCCTTCATTCTTCAACCTTGTGACAGAGTCCTTATACTCCTGCACCTCCCTTCTTCCCAGCAGCTGCTCTCGCACTTCCTCGCCTTCTCCTTCGCCAGCCACTTTCATGCGTGCCAGCACATCCAAGATATTCCTTTGGGACGGGCTGTCCTCCCAGCTATACTCTTCCATGTCTGCCACAGTCTTCCCAGCCTCCCAAGCCTCTGTTTTCTGAAGAAAGAGAAAAACAGAACATTTTTAATACCTTTACACGCAGACTGCAAATGGAAGATTTATGAAACCTGGTTTGTCTGTAGCATTAGATTTAAACTATATGTGTGAGGTACACAAATAACGTCAACCTAATCTACGTGCAAATAGTGGAAGATGTTTTTCTGCAAAATATGGGTATTCATTTTTATGGGTCAGTCTCTAGTTTGGAACACAGTATGGCAACAGATGTAAAAATATGGGGGTCCTCGGTCACCCCTCACCTCTTCTCTGATGCTCCTCTCACAGAGATAATATTTCTCCATATGTAGTGCTCCGTCTGCTGCCTGTCTAGCTGTCATCACATTCCCTTGAGAACAATACGCCCCATTGTGCGGTAAGCTTAAAGCAGGGCAGCGACAAAGCCTCAGCTCTACTGCTCTCCAGGTGTTTGAGGTTAATGACCATCATTACCGATATACATATCTGATCCACATAACATCCCGTCTGGAACAAGTCCAGGCCCTAGTGAGTGAGGAGCACGAGATACTTGGGAACAGATGAGTAGCTTGGATCAAAACGTTTTTTTGCAGCGTGCCTCGCTGGAATAAAGAAGGATCTGCAGGTCATCGTCATGTGTTGAGGCTATAACATTTGATTTTAAGAGGGAAAGTTCAGTCACACTAAAAGATCTATTGTACTCTCAGTTTAAGTTGTGTTACTGGCAACGTTTCAAGCTTCTCCCTGATGCTGTTGTGGGTTTAATACAATATGCATAATTAAATAATGCAAAAGTGTTGACAGTAGTGACGCCACGCCTGTTCTTGCATCCATCGCTAAGCAGTTTGGTCAACAGACAGCATGTTTGATAACTCTCCAGGAGACAAATGGCCACCTGTTTATGTACAGTACCTGTGAAATAACATTGATATTTTCATTTAGGAGAAAGGACAGGTGTTGGGCATGAAGGCACAAAGGCAGACGGACTGCCTCTAGTGGTAAACTTCATCCCATGTTGGAGGCAGCTGCGAGCAGTCAGCACCTATGCTAGTCTGGATTAGCACACACTGGAATTAGCAGGGAAGGACTGTCTCCCTGAGTGGGGAGATGAAATCACCACAGTGGCTGAAAACAATTGGCCTCTTTGTGGGCTAGCGTTACAACCTGAACGCTACGCCACTCTCACAGCTTTCACAAGGCTGCTGGACAAGCACTGTGCCTTCCATTGTGTGTCCGAAAGGGCAGTGGACAGTGTTCTGCTTCCTGGCTCGGACACCTTCCCAACTTCTTTTTCTTAATGTGACTAAGCCATGACGGGGAAAAAGCTCCTAAAGGCAAAGGTTGGCAATAGAGGGAGTCATTTTCTTTTATGTAGCTGGCACTTTGTGGGAGACTTTTCTGATGTGGCATGGTTGGCTTAATGCGAATGAGTATCAGGGTCAACACCTGATAGGGGAGTCTGTTTTACCTCCATCTGTGGGGAAATGTCAACTGGACAATGCTGCTGTTTGCCATCCTGCTGCCCATTCAAGTCTGATACCTCCCTAATGGGCTTAGTGTCTCAGATCGCAGAGCAAGATGGACAAGAATTCCTTTGGTAAAAAGCTACTGTGCCATGTCACTGGCCATAAGTAAATGTAATTAAAGACATTTTTAAAACATATTTTTTGCAACTTTTTAAGAGAATATTGAATTGCTGTAATGCATCCCTTATTACAAAAAAGTTGTGACGCTGTGTAAAATGTAAATAATAATAGAATGCAATCATTTGCAAACAAACTGGTTTTACACAAGTTTTCCTGAACCTCTGTAGTAATATCCTTTATGCAATCATGTGTTTCACAAAGAGGTGACCCTCATCCTTCTTCAGTCACAGGAGACCTCTGACGAGAGTGGACCAACAAAAGGCAAAGGTGTCTCAGCTAAGGCCTGGTAGAGTTGGTAGGGGTTGAAGATGGATCTCGGCTGAAACTAAACTGGCATTTTGTTCATATTCCATTAATCCCTCTCACAGCGTTTTTTGGGTAGGGGCAGTATTTTTTCCCCTATCCAGCCACTGTGACTGATGTATCTGCCTACTTAATGTCATCTTCAGTCAAGACGGAAACCAGTTCAGTAGGCACGGCAGAGTAGAGAAAAAAACAAATATTTTTTTAACTCACCCAAGACTCGTGGTAAAGGACAGTTAGCAGGTACATGGCATAATCCTGATTCTGCTGTCTCAAAGGGCAGCTGGTAGAATGAGGGAGAGGGGGGGGGGAGGAGAGTTTATTTCCTCACTTTACAATTTGGTATATTGAACAGTAAGGAAGAAGTGTTTACCTGTCAGTTGTGATGGTGAGGACATCAGTGTCTTTGCAGTACCGCTCCCCAACAAGTTTGAGCATTTTCTTGCGTGCATGGTCGTCCAGATTCAGACTGGACAGCTTTACCTGTGAGGGTAACGCCACTATTAGATTACCTCCAAAGAAACAGTAGTTTAGACACTAGTCTTTCAACATAAAGCTTTGTGACGTAAAGAGAAATATACAAAGACAAAAAAATTAGGTTTTATGTAATTTCATTATGTACAATATCTCCGACCTGAATCTCTTTAGATAAAATAAAACCACACCCCCAAACTCAGAACAATGTTTGTTTTTTAGCCTATGCGGAGCTTTGACTGTGTTGATTAAAATACAGTACTTTTTACAGATGAAATCGTGGCCTTTATGCTGTAGCCAAGAATAACCTCTAAGCCCCTTCCACAAAGAAGAGATGGAAAACGGAGATTATTCCTTGATGACATTGTTTTTAAAAGGCTCTGACTTACATCATTTGTACAATGCATTAAATATGCATTGATAGGAAATACAAGGTACACGTGAACATGTATTCTGTGTACTCAACCTCATGCATTGACAACACAAAGGTGATGTGCACAGAGATGGAAAAGTAGTTATGTTTATGTTTGGCCAGATTCCAAACCCTATCACAGATTTTATTTTCAGGATTTTCCCCATCTGCCTCACTTTTTTCACCCCGTCTAAATAAATAAACATTCCTATGACATATGTGCATTACTCAAAGGTCAAATGATTTTTTGATAAAACCGAAAATGGGGTCTTGGTGCACTTGCATGGAACCTAACTGCGTGAGATTTGCTCACCAATCTTTCTGCCCTAATCCACCTGGATTAATGTCTGAATAATTCCTACCATCTGATATAATTTAAGGCAAAGTGTTAGTGGAGCAGATGGCTGGTGATTCATGGTATAAATGACACATTTCCAACTGGGAAAATTACAAATTTGTCAAAGGAAGTTTAAATTTCTAAGTATCTGTGTTGTAAAGTAGGATTTAAAATGTTTTTTTAAACATGTTTTAGATTGAAAATGCCTATATGATTAACTTGTTTAATCATAAAGCCTCATCCAAGAAACAAAAAGAGGTTTTGGGGAGTAGGACAACATTATTGTTCACATGTGGAACAAACAATATAGGCAGCAAAAAGATTTATAGTCAGATTTTTAACCCAAGGCTGCACAGATATTAACATTATTACAAATGTTTTGGTATGTTTTCGGTGACTTTTTCTGTACTAGCACTGTGTGCAGATTATTAAATATAAAAAAGTGTGCCTTGTGTGCCTAGGACTTTCTTTTACCATTGTATTGAAAGAGGTATAGAGTATCTTTTCTTTTATACTAGCATTACATCAAAGTTTAAAATAATTTCACATCTATAAGGTAGATTAAGAGGAATATCAAAATGTCCCAACAAATATGTCAATGATGATAAATAGTGTGTTATTTTTATCTTTGAAAGTATGAATTTGTTTTAAAAAAACAACAACTAAGAACTTTAACTAATACAACAACAACAACAACAGAAATTCAGCGCATGCTTAAATGTAAACTAATTCTCTGGGACTGTAATCTCTCTGTAGACTTAATGCCATAGTTTGTCTGCATTGAGGTCACAGTGGACAATGAACGTCTCTCTAGATAAGTCACAGGGATGTCAGCTGGTGATTATGCATCTCTGTAAATCTCTAATCTCATTTCAGATACACATCACTGAAACCAAGTTAAATCAAAGATCATCAGGTAAGAACTGAGGTCAAAAACCTTTTTATGGAAAATGCAAGAAAAGAAAAGCGGAATAGCAGGGAAACTCACTTTAAGACAAACAACACGAGCTGAGGGGTTTCTGATAGACGGGCCGGCGGACACATAGTCGGTGCTTTCTACTTTGATGGGGAAGTGCTCGTCACATTTGGCATCAGTGTCCAAGGCAGAGGGCCACTCTGTACAGAACGCTGACAGCAGAGAAAGACATTTTTACATATGCTAAATAAGCCTAGATATTTGAGTTAAAGGAAATATTTTGCTGCTGAATAACTCCACAAAATAAGATGTAGCCTTTCTCTTTACAATTAAACAGAGAAATTACGTTTCAGAGCTTCACAGTGTTTCTTGATGGCTGCCGGTGTCAAATGCAGAAAATTAGGTATCTGAAAGAGATTATGAGCGAGAGATTGTGTGAATGTACAACTGTTCATGTAACAAGAACATGATAATTCCCAGCAGTCTTAATATCTACATCCCAGAACAGTGTAAAGCAAAACTCAAACAAATACACTAGTTTTAAAAGGGGATTGTAAACAAAGTGGAAAACAAAAAATATTCCCTTTCTCCTTATATATATTACACATACAGTTATATTATTCTATATTGACAACAGTAAATTTCCCATGGGCCACATTATTATTGGCTTGCGTTTAGGAAAAAAAGCACATCGGTCATGACTTATTTAAAAAAGAAAAGAAAAGAGTAAAGAAAATCCAAGCATCAAACATAAGTAAGGGATGCATAACAGTTTAGCCCCTCATGGCAGACCGAGGGAATGAAATCAATGTCGTTAGGCTACAGGGCAGAGCTCCAGCTGTGACGGGTGAAAGTAGTGGATCTGCAAGTGGCTTGAGTCCAGATGGAGCAGCTGGTGTCTGGACACAGCAGCTCAGTAATCTGGGCACAGACACAGGGCTATGCAGCAGAGCAAAAAGTGCTCCACCAGTACTGCAAAAGCACTGGCCTGCTACATCCATAATAAATCATAATAAATACCAGGTGGTAAATACTAAAATATACAGATATGATACAGACAGATACAGCCCACAGCCTGCTGTATGTGGCTAAGCTTAGTCTGTAGAAGATCTCAAGCTTCTGAACCAGGCAAGTGGCCCTACAACCTAATTTAGTGCCTAATACATGCTTATTTGTAGTGCTTCTTTGTCTTTTTATTGTTGTTGTCTGAGGGATTATTCAGTTTTTGTTCTTTAAGTCCTGAAACTGCAAGCATCCTTGTGTGTGGTTTTATGTTAGTCATGAGGTCTGACCTTGATTAGCTCCAAGTTGCCCTTCCTCTCTGGAGGAACGCCTCCCTTCACAGGGTAGCCCATCCTCACAGGTAGGGGGATGGAGCTCGGTCTGAAGGGGGTTGCTGCTGGATAAACTGCAGTCCAGTCCTGATCCACCGGCATCTTTTCCGTCCTGGGCTCCCCTGCCTTATACAAAACACAGAAGACAAAGGAGGTGAGTGAGGAAATACATCAGTGTTCACTGCAGAGCCACGAGGACTCAAATAATTTTACTAAAATCATCAGTGCCAGTCAATTAAACAGAAAACTTCATTAAATTTCTTATTAAATCTCTCTTTTCATTTGAAATATATTCATCGTTATATTCAGCCTTGGAAAACAGCTCCACACTTACATCTCTCCTGGGTTTTCTGACAGAGGATCCTCTCCCGCTTCTATCAGGAAGACCTACAATTGGTCATATTTCAATTTTAGCCACACTTGTGTCCAAAATAAATATAGTAAGATTATTTCATTTCATGCTGCTAACACTGCTATCTGCAGATATAAGATACTATAATCAACATGTACCCATTTTTACTTTTCATGCTATACTGTATATATAAATTAGAACTGAAAAAAAAAATCACTTGATTTGCCCATCAATTTGTCATTGTACAGAAAACTAATATGAAGCTATTTATGTCAATTTTTGTCATTAGGTAATTTTTTCAAGCAAACATGCCAAGCAATCCCTAGTTCGAGTTTTTAATTTTAAACATTTTGTGTAGACAGACAAAAATAAGTTTTCACTATTAGTCTAAACGATTAAACACATTTACTCATTTAAATTTCTTGTATGACTTTGCTGTGGATGCTGCTAGGTAGATAATGATGGGAAGAGTGACATAATGAACCAGTAAAAAAAGATAGCCCACCACCCCCAGTTTGGAATTCCAAATAGGTTTTTCCGAGTAAATAATTATTCATCCGTCAAGCTTTAAGTTTAGACTTATAATTAATTGGTAAGTAAGTCGCTGTCAGAGGTCAGAAGGTACCTTAACTGGCAGTAGCTACTGCATTTCCAGCAGTTAGCTTAGCATGCAGCTATGGTTCTTATTAAGCGTGAACTACTAAGCAGCGACAGTGAAACTCACCTTTATTCCCATTTGAAGAAGTTATAGACAACCCGGTCGCGTATGTGACCCTGCTCACTGATTTCTGAAGCACAAGACCAGGAACATTTACTCGACCTAGGGACAGGAATGCTTTGCTTGTGTGCGAAGCCATGTTTTTTCCCAATGACTAGGGACACCGGCGAGGGACAAACCACTTGAATTGCGAAACGTTAAATTAGCACAGAGTTGATGCTACTAGTGCCTCCTATAGGTGAACACAGGTGCCGTATCGCAGCTCACGATGCTTGGTGTGACTTTATTCGTGAAGAGGTTCCTTCAGTAAAGAAATTTAGCAAAATATTTTTGTTAAAATTAATAGCAGCAACTTCTTCATTCATATTTACACCAGTAGGCCGAGTGAATAACTATAGCCTAAGTGCGCGACCATCCACGTGTGACCAGCCAGTGGCAGCCCCTTCGCTAGCTGCTGCCTTCTGTAACATGTGGTGCGTTAAAATGCCTCTGTAAAATCAGATTTCAGACGTAGCAACTCGTAAAAATGCCGCAGGGAACTTTTACTACATGACAACAAACCAACGCCAACGTAAGACTCAGGTATGAGAAAGGTTTTCCTTTCGGTTGGACCCAGTAGTTACACAATTAAAACGGGTAAGTATGTCATTACATCAACTGCGTGTTGAGTTCACTTACAGCTACAGGGGTGGCGGTAATACTGGACAGTATGTAGGACCACAGATTAAATGGCATTAACTGGGCCAAGCAAAAAAAGGGAGAAAAGCCTGCTTGTGAAGAAGTTTTTCTTATTTGTGTTGTGGTTAGCGAGCGGGCAGCTTGTCACTAAAATTAATTTGTGTTGTTTTGTAAGGGGGCCCCAGGGTGCCTCGAGCGCCTTTTTTATGCTAAATGTTGAACAGAACTTGTTTGTTTAAAAATTTTTTTTTTTTTTAAATTGCACTGTCTGATAGACAGCACAAGCAATTTGAAAGCATCTTTAGAGAACTTTAGATGGGCATTTTAAAATATTCTGATATATGATTATATTTAAAAAACATAGATTTATTGGTGAGATTAGAGTTAGAAAACACATAATATCAGATCAGACTGGATTGACAGGTTATACATTAAATTAAATTAAGCATTTTATTAATCCTGCTTGGGGAAATAAAATGTTTTCAATACACACAGAGTCCAGGTGTGTTATACATTTGAATTTATAATATACCTATAATATAGATTATTTATACTATAGGCTACATATAAATTACGTTTGCTGTAAAACATGTTACGTCTTCACATAGATTGTACCATTTTATTTTGCTTCTTGTCCACTTGTTAATAGAGTATTACCAGGGTAGGTTGCCACCATAAGTCGCTCCTTGTGTTGTGATTACAAAATATCTCCTAACCCTTGAACGCACCATTTGTCCAGGCACAAGCTACGATGCACTTCAAAGGGACAAGTCCTGCAGGCAGCAGCCGAGTAAAGGCGTGAGCTTTCACAGCATTTTCAACGTTTCAGGTTTGTTTGTTTGTTTGTTTTTAGCGCTGGAACATTTATAATTAAATTATCTTAAGACTGGATCTCGTTTTTAATGGAAAAAGGCGAAAATTAGGCTACAACTTGAGGGGTAAGTTAAGATTTGACTTTGGTTTGAATCGTTTTGTTGTTTTTTTCTTGAGGGGCTACGAACAGAAGCGTGCGGCATTAATCGATGCAAATGTTGACTTAACATTTGCTTGATTTCTGAGCTTCATTAAACAGACCTCTGTTTTTTTTTTGATGATTTCATGAAAAGAGGAGAAATTAAGGCGTTTGGGGAGCAGAACTTATTTTTTTTCTTAATTTATTGTAACCCACATTTAGTCATTTAATTTGTTTTTATAGACCCCATATACCAGGGTCAGTTTAGTTTACAGGAAAGTCACACATTACTCTGTAACTGTAGAGTCCCAAAACTGCATGTACATGTCTGACAGTCCATTGTGTATCTCGCGATTGTGACATTTTAAAGGTAGAAACTCAATCTGCAGGGAGACAGCAGCATGTGGCTCTTGTCATCAGTTCATCCATAGCTGAGGACAGATATGGACCGGGGTGGCTGCATTCAATTAGCCTACCTCTCTTGTCCCATGAGACATTTTCCGATCCTTTTAGGCAACATCCGGCCATCTATCACACTACCTGGCTCAGTGGTCCAGTTTCCAGATGATACTGAACCACCTAAGCTGACACACTAATTAATTTTACAAAAGTGGCTTTGACTTTGGCAGATGGAAAGTGTTTTTGTCAAGTTGGCATGCTGTCCAGACTTAGTTACAGGTTCAGTGCCATTTGCAGACATGAAGAAAAAATTCAATTTTCATTCAAATTTCCCACAATATTTGGGACATGTTTCTGATTTTCAGCTCCATTTGCACAGACTCACATAATCAGTTTAGGCTACTTCATTACACTTATTCAAAGTGTAATGAAGTAGCCTTAAATAATGGACTTGACTTTAACCTTGATCTGACTGCGACTGTAAGGGGGAAAAAAAGAGAGAAGTATGTGGCTCCAATCATTCAGGGTTTTAATCAGTCTATTTTTTTTTCTGCTTGCACACTGACTAAGCTTCTGTGATGTGACATGCTTTGTGTAACTGTTACTGATGGCTATATTGTAGTGGCTTAAAATATGTTATAGGCTGGTAAATGTAATGGATTATTTTCTCTTAATGTCAGCAGAGTGCATGTTGAGCATTTGATTTACCTTCCCAGATGGGAACCTAGACAGGTTTTGATATCCATCAAGGACAATGCAACGGGACGCAGGTTTTACAGTAGTAAATCCTCAGCGAGATCATCAACTATTTGTATGTTCTGGGAATATTACGTGCGTGTTGCGCTTGCATTATTTTCACATAAGTCATAAGTCACAGTGTGATAGCTGTTTGCAAAAGTTCACAAGATGTCTCTTCACTGTAAAGCCCATTCTCAGTGTATGTGCTCTGTGCCCAGGTTTCCACATCACACTTGTGTATGCTGAATATTGGACCAGGATTGGCTTTCAAACTATTTATGATGTCACAAGTCACGCTCGTAGGCCCGCCTCTTAAAAAATTAGACGTTCAGCAATGAATGTGAAAACAGCCTTATAGTATCAGACTCTGCACATTCATCATACAGTGAAGCTCAAACATTCAACTAGTGGAATAAGAAGAAAAACACATTTTTGACTGTCTGAAATGTGTTTTTTTCTGCTATGCTTGAATGCCATCTGTTTTTTCATTGGTTCAGCATACCGAGCTTTACTGTGTCCACGTCTTGTATTTTTCTTGTACACACACTAACTTAACAAGGTCCTTGCTAATAGAGGACAAGGCTTACTTTCAGTGACACTATCTTCATGACTCATGTCATTTCTTCCACTGCAGGTATGGACACACATGCAGTACAGCAGAGAGAGCTCTTGTGTGCAGTCGGTAACTAGCCATGCCTAGCTAGGGTCTTATTCTACTGGGCTCTTCCCTTGTGCCTGAACCTTGGTCATATCCTCCAGGACTTCCCAGGACTTCTAAGTCCCCCTTAGCCCTCTGTGAACTGGACCATCCTGCAGGGCGACATGGGGGAAAGACGTACGCACTCCTTTCACATGACGTGCCACGTGCAACGTGACTATGGCAGCAGGATGGCGAGCTCGTTTATAAGTTACAGGCCCAATGGATATGCAAGCACAAGCCTCAGCCTGGACCAGGACCTGGATGCTGACCCTGCAGCCTCCTCTGGCACTACAACTATTAGCTCTGCCCTACTGTCTCCTGCTCTTAACAGAAGCCGCTACTCTCCTGTTTCACTGGAACTGGACCCCACAGGTGTGAATAATGGATCAGGCATTCCCTGCTGTCCACCAGCAGACACAAAGGACCCAGCACTGAAGACCATGCACAGCCAGCCCTCTATTACCTCTGTCCCTCCACCTCTCCCTCGTTCGAGCTGGCTGCATCATCAAAAGGATTTCCAGAGCCCTTACATCAAGACTAGCATGCAGGGGGATGTTTACAACTTCTTAGAGAGACCTGCTGGACTGAAATGCTTCCTCTACCACTTCCTCGTGTGAGTACCTGTCTGATTCTGTGCATACTGATTTCAGTGCTACCACACAATAAGGCTTTATTAGCATTGACATCCGCACTAAAAACAGTTTAAAATCAAACAGTGAATTTACTTGAATGTCTTAACTTCGGCCACGCAGCTCTGCGTGGTGTCCCTTTGTCAGCTCCAGCCCTTCTCTTGTTAATTACATCTAGTGCTGCTCCTTCCAGTATTAGGTTCTGGTTCCCAGTAACAAAAGGCCTGCTGGCTGTCTGCACTTGTTTTAAGGAAGCAGGTCGGTGTCATCTGCTGCCTTCTTGATGTTGCTAACCTGACCTGTCAGGGGATCACAGTGACCTACAGTTAAACATAGCTTACACGAATCATCTTTAATTGACACTTAGGAACACTGGCTCTCCCTTGTTGGTGTTAATGTGCTTGGGCTGTGATAAAGTTGGAGCGTTTGAGCATAGTTAAATGACTGGAAAAGAGCGAGCTGCAGAATTTGGATTGTGGAATATGTTTTGGTGTCACATACAACATTTAGAATACCATCTCGTATTGTCAGCAGAAAGCCCCATCCTGGAAATAAATTGAATAAGTGGCGTGAATAAGTTAAATGAGTAGTTGAATGATAAAACACATTGAAACTTTATTAATAGCTAGCATGTGCTTAATATTTAAATAAATGTTGAAAAGCTAATGTGAGCTTCCAAATTCAAGATGTTATTAATGTGAGTAAAACGGCTGTCAGTGTTGCAAGAAGTGCACTGGAGCAGTTAGCTTACCTTTTTGCGAAAATAAAAATACAATAAAACTCATAGACATCAATTTCGTGGCCAAGAATACCCCCTGAGCAACATGTGACTAAAGGATCTGCTATGATATCTGAAGAATCCCACAATTAGTACCAGATGTCATAGTAAGCCCTCAGGGATTTACACCAGATTAGATAAAAATATGAATGATAATAATAGAAGTTGGATTGAAATGCCTCTTCTGAACTCTCACATTGACAGCATGACAGCAGGGATGCTTCAAAATTATGTGTTTTATGACAGTATTTGGCTTTGGGTACTGTAAAATATGCTCGTACAGCATGTTACCAACTCACTTTAAAAGGGCGTTCGGAGGATTAGTTGCTGCCACTGCGATAGTTACACATACATCCTGAACTAGATCATTAATTGGCTGAAAGGCACCTGCCATATACTATGATGTGTCCAAGTAGACGTGGGCCCAACTCGGGTAAATCAGAGCACAACGTGGTTTAAAAAATAATCCCAGACCTGTTTGTGTCCTGAGGGCCAAGGACTCCAACAAATTGGGTCACACGACTTGAATTAAGGTCACATGTTAATAAGATAATTTTATAAATAAGCTCTAAGAAAAGATACATTTTATAACTTGATTTTTAAGATATGGTCATTTTTTAGGGATGCACAATATTTATTGGACCAATAAATCATCGACTCGATAATGGGAAGTTTTATATTAGCGGTTATTGGTCGATAATGAAATTATAGCAGATAATTGCTTACGTCTAAGGCCTTAAATGGTCTCGCCCTCAAATATATTTCTGATTTGCTGACCTGGTTTGTGCCCTCTAGACCAATGAGATCGAGAAATGGAGCCCTGCTGGTTACTCCAGGGTCACGTTTGGTGACTCAAGGTGATTTTGTGATTAGAGCTCCGACACTTTGGAACTGTCTGCCAGCTGAACTCAGACACGCTAAGTCCCTAGCTTGTTTTAAATCCCTCCTTAAAACCTTTCTTTTTGTGCAAGCTTTTGGAAATTTCAATTTGATTTCAATTATTGAAATCAAAAGCGGGATTGCAATTCTCCCATTTTTTTCCCCCTTTGTCCTTGCCTACTTGTTCGTGTCCGGCGCGTATCTGATGAAAAACAAAAACAACATTTGCAGTGTTTGTGTGCTGCAAAAGCTGTTGTTGTAAAATACCCTTGTGCCATTTGGTGACCGTTTTGTTTTTAACAGTTTGTTTCCAATTGACTGGTGAAATATTGTTACCATAAAAACCATAAAACCAATGATCTGTTGATCTTTTCTTTTTTTTAACAAATCAAGACTTAAGTGTCGAACAATAGCATAGCCGTCAGTGCTGAAGAAATAAGTTAACAACGGAAAATTTAAGCGAATCGTGACCTTAAAAGTCAACTCGAATCATGGATATGGAGAATCGTGACCCCTAGTAGACAAGGTTTCTATCTTTGATCAAGTTTCTCTCAGGACTTTTTTAAAAACTAAAAAACTTCAGGCTTAATCCTCTTAGAAGACTGACAAATCTCCAGAACGCTGTCACTGCCTTCCGCCATGCTTACATTGACGCAAAACAAACCCACTTTGCATCCTGTGTCATCATTTAAGACTGTGGTTAACTTTTATTGGCCAGTATTTACCATGAGTTTTTTTTTTCAAGCGCAGTAATCAAACATGTTTTGTTTTTTTTTAAACTATTATGCAAACTATCAGGAATTTTACGGTGGTTATTATTCAACTGGTAACCTTTGATTGAACATGTATAGTTTATAGTCATTCAAGAAAGTGAGATTGTAAGTAGTGCATTTCCCGTTATAAAAGATAATCATCTATGTATCTTTTCCAAGAAATACGATAAGAGAGGGGTGTTTTTGAGCATATATAGCACATGATTGTCAGTTTTCAGTTTTTTTCTGCCCACATGTTCTCAACATATAGCACAGTATCTCACTTTTGTGGGCATGAGTCAGTGGTGAGGCAGCTGTGGCCAAGAAAAACCAGAGTATTTGGCCTGCTGAGCAACTTCTGGCAACAGTCTCTTCAGAAAAGTCCTGTTTCTACCTAATCATCTGTCATCCAAACACATTTATCTCCCCCTACAGTGCTTTAGCTCAGCCGCCTTCAAATTACCCAATCATTTAAACACTGCCTAGGCCTGATGTTCACTTATTTAAAAAAAAAAATTAAACCACTTTTCACCTCTGTCTGTGTGAAATTGTGCTTGAAGGCAAGTAGAATTAGTCTGTTGTCAGTCCAAGATGGATGGAAACACTGCCGAGATTCTCCGTTGTTCTGTATGTGTGCATGCTTTGTGTGCCCTGCATTGCTTTTAATCCGTCCCAGACTCCCAGCAGTAATTGAGGCTCTAATGTTCTCCCCTCACGGAGAGAGAACCCGAGCCTGTCCTTCATTTAATATTAAACCCTTCTGACTGATCCCCGCTGACACTCCTTTAAGTAACTCTTACTTGTCAATGGCTATCATAGTTGCCATCAATTCTCCCGGCCTCTTTAGAGATTGGCAGGGGAGAAGAGAGGAATAAAGGCTAGCATGCAGCTCTCATGACGGCCCTAATTGGTCTACTTTAATAGGCCTGCTCTACATTAGAATAACACACATTCACACAGAAACGCACACAGACACATACACATTGAGTGTTGCTCAATACATCACTGCCTTTATCGTGCTGAGACCAACTGCCAGCACAGATAGGGCACATGTTTGCATGCAGACACGGGCATGCATCTACCAAAACACAGATGTGCAAATGTGGTTAGATTTGCAATACAATGAAATGAAGGGAGATACACAAACATATTGGCTCGCACAGGCTTATATATCAGAAAATGCGCTCATCGACACTCCATCTGGCTGGTTTCAGAACAATCTGTTCAGTCCAGGTGGCATAGTGAGGTAACAATCAGATCTATTGGTAGATTAAACACAAATAAATGCTTGCAATACATACTGTACATCCGTTCAGTAGGCCTTTTCCATAACAGTTCGTGGACTTGACTGATTTGCTTTCTTTCTGAAAGCTGCTATAGATCCAAATGATTTTAGATGAAAAAAAACTCTGCTCATTTTCAATAATCATTCATAATCAAAGAAATTGAACTAGTGTGTGAAAAGGTGAACGATTTACATAAACTTTGACCCGGTGAGAAATCTACTTGTTTGGCTGGGGTCAAATATTTGGCCTTTTTTTAAAATTCATTTTTCCTCAAAGTTTGTAAACTTTGTTTTTAGATGTGCAAAAATCATCATAATTATTTAATGAGGAATTCAGCGCATAAAACTAAATAAAAAACTAAATAATATAAGGAAAATTAAGTAGCTACAGTTTTCGTCAGAGATTTGTTGTCAGGGAGCATGAGTTCTCTCTCCTCTCGATGAGGGGAAAAACAATCAATTATTCATACAAACACATTTTGTACTATATTAAATGCCAACCCCAGAGTAGACAGACAAAATACAAACATAAACATACATGCATATACAGGCATGCCACAGTAATGACCACAGACTTAGTCATAGTGGGTAGAAATCCCTTGGACTCGGGACATCGTATGAAAAGTGTGTCCGAAAAGAGTCTTATGCAATGGCATGCAGACTCACTAGCACACAGACAACCTGGGGCTATGATCCCCTTCACGTTTGGGCCACTCCCTCTGAGGCTTTTACATAACCAAAGTGAATGAACACGTATGTCCTCATGATTCTCAAATGCCCTTCTCATACTGCAAGCAGATTACCAGCATCCCTCTCATCCAGCGAATGTGAGAGTTTCAGTTTCTTACAGCGTGTCACGATGCAGAAGTGAACGTACAAATTCATTTCAGACCAAAAAGTTTGAGCTACGGCAGGAGAGGAGAGAGAGATCAACTTACTGACTGTTAAAATATATATATATATATATATATATATATATAAATATATATGTGTGTGTGTGTGTGGCTGATGCTGAATCTGACATGTACTTGGTGAAGTTACTGGTTATGAATGACACTGCCTAACTGTTTCTCTTTCATTCATCTTGCCCTCCAACCTGTAAGGAGATTTACATCTATTTTCCAAGTATTTGGTGAACAACATGATAGCTAAGCCAGGATGGAATATCCATGTTTGTGACTGGTGGCTGATGTGGCGTAATCCGCCCTAAGCTCTTCCATGGACGGGATGGGGAGAGGGTCATTAAAGAGGGTTATGGTGTGTTGCTCTGTCTCTGACCATGCTCCTTAACAGTGGTGGTTAGGGTAATTTGTGTGCTTGTGCCTTGAAAGTTTGTGCTTCTTACAAATATGTAATTAATACTGGAGTTAGGTCGGCCACATGTATGCGGACGCTATGTGCAAAGTAAATGCTTGGATTTAACTCAGTGCCTACATGTGGATGCTGGAGCAGTGGTTGTGCTGAGATGAGATTTTATATCAGTAGCAAAAGCTGTGGTATCATCTGTAAACAGAGCAGTATTACAGCAGCAGAGAAGTAACATTTTCAGCTTAATCATACCACCTTATTGTAAAGTACCATTTTTTAATGTAACTTGTTTTTAAGGGCGGAGCTTGAAACAGGCTGTCAAAAGTTATGGCAGACATACCACAGTTGCTGGCTGTGGTGGAGAAGAAAGGGAGTAATTTGGGTAAAGTTATAAGGACTTAAGATGCTGTAGAGGTTGCTTGTTTGTTGGTTTGCAAGGATAAGCTGGTGTTGTGCATGATCTAAATTTCCTAAGTGGTGTCATTTAGCATGTTTATGGGCTTATGAGGCCTGGTTGTTTTGAACAAATTGGTGATGTTAGATATTGCTTGGTGGTGGAGGTACTTTGCTTTGAGGAGTAGTAAAGAGAGGCCTTCCAGGTTTCGCAGAGGTGTTTCATATACTGTAAAATCCTAGTGTTGCAGTGTTGAGTGTGTGGGTGCAAGTGAAGAGTGTCTCAAGGCAAATGCATGGCTATCACACTAACCTTTCTCTCCTAGAAAGCTTTTGATACAAGCAGATTTGATTTCAGTTGCATTTTCTTGTGGATCTAGAAAAACTGGGATGGATGGATACGTGAGCTGGCCACAGCTCTGCAGTAACAATGTGACACCAGTAGGGGTGGGTAAAAAAAATCGATTCATTTAAGAATCTTTGTATCCTCTACGATTCATAATTGATTCATAAATGTCAAGAATCGATTATCTGTTAAATGTTAGTTTATAACGGGATGTTGATGGAACAAAAAGGCGGAGCTCAACTGCGAGGGCAATGCAGCACCCGGACAGTCTACAGTGCACACATGCTGCAGTTGTCTTGTAAGAAGTTGGCCTTGAAAGCTTTCTTCCAGAAACATTATTGAAGGCTTTCTTTCTGAAACATTATTGTAACACGTATGAAACGTTGTGAAAGGGTGTATTTTTTAACTAAAACCACGATGCTTTATAAACCAGGACTGTGGACTAAGGTGAATGGTTTGGCACACAGTATATTGGAGCAAGAGACTGAAAATAGTGCCACCTTTTTTATTCAATCAAGAATCCATTTTGAATCGCTAATCGATTCTGGATCGAATCGGACTTGTGTATCTGTATCATAGCTGATCCCCAGGGGCTAACAGGCCATCGGCCTAATGTTGGAAAATCTTGTTATGTTTGTGAATGCTTGTTAGTTTGTGTGTACACAATACAGTATATGGTGTGGGCACAGTGTGCATACTCTATCAATGAGCATGCATGAATCTTCAGGCGTCAACCACGCTTTTTAGACCGCATGTCTGTATTAAATTGATGTTCCCTAAGCTTATGTTGCCTTAGTTTCACAGGGGTTGTCTGTGGCTCTACATTGTACTTATTTTATGTGAAGCTGGACGGCTCTGAAGCCAATAATACTCACTAAAGCCCCAGCTGTTTTGTTTTAATCAGATCCCAGGGGTTTGCGGCTGCTAAATATTGGTTGTGAATGACCCAGTAGAGTCTGCAACAAACACCTCCCCTTGGTCGGATATGGCTTTAGGAAAATGCTAAACCGCTTCGTCTAGCTGTCTGTACGCACTCTAATTAAATGCACCGCCTGTAACGTTGCAGTCATGGGTTTGGTTGTGGTTTTATATTGTTTTGTTTAATTTTAGAACCTTTTCTGTGTTGGGAGAAAGTGGTCGAAAATTAGAGCCATGACGGCTTCAGGTACGAGATATTTTATTTTTCATGTTTAAGCTCTAAACTTTACAAGAAAAGTGCATTAATTAATACACTGTAATATGCTCGCTGCATCTAAAAAAATCTATGATATTCGTGACAAGTTTACATCAAAGATTGCTATATAATTTGATGTGTGTTTAACAAAGCACAATGGGACATTTTAGCAGTCATTTACCCAGAACACAATAAATAAATGAGTAAAAATTGAACTTTTTTTGTCACTATGACTCATTCAAATAAAAACTTTTATCAGCCCGATCCTGCTGAGCTTGGCTAATATGAACTAATAAACTAATAAAAAATATACTCTGTAGACTTTCTACTATATGTGGTTCCATTGTTCTGCATTCCTTTAGAGCTTGCTTGAAAAAAAAAAAAATTTCACTTTTTTAACCCACCAAAAATTTGAAAAAAAAAGAAACACAATAAGCTGCATTCTTGTGCCTGCCTAGTGATTTCAGACATTTATCCCACTGCTGGTGCAGCATGTGGAGTCCCATGGATATTGCACTGCACTGTTATCCTTCCAAAATAAAACAAAGGCCATAGTCTCATGCGCTAAAGGGAAACACACAGATTACATGACCTCATCCGTGGCCTATGACCTCATGTTTATGTTTATCCAAATAAAATGATCTCCTTTCAACATAAAAGGAAAATGGGTTTTAAGTGTTGCTGCACACACCAGATCAGCGAAAGATCATTGGACAATATTTTTTGAGCAAAATACATGTGGCAATGGTAAAAGTTTCAAATGAGATAGCCGTTTTGTAACTTATCTTCTTTTCTTCATTTCATGGGCATTTTTTCTTTTTTGCTATTTTAAAAGCCAGCAGTATTCAAGAAGATGAGACGCCTGTAAGTAGACAAACACATTTAACATTTGTCATGTAAACAAAGAAGAGGAGGTTAGATTGATGAGGCAGTTGCAGCAGCAAGTGGTGCTGGCTTAATGATCAACAGAGTAATTCATAGAGAGAACTGGTGTTTTCTGCGGCAACACCAGTTGAAAAACAAATATTCATCAATGTCACCCCCAAACATTATAAACACGATTCATCGACGTTTATTTCTTGAAATTTACACTTTAAATTGAGCAACACACAAGCTCTTACAGCCCTGTGTTTATGACTGCTTCAGTACAACTTGGTTCATTCCTGATTTGCGTGACCTCGTCCTGTTCCTCTTGCGTGTTGGACCATTTGCTTTTAGTGGAAATGTACACCCCACAGAAGGATGGATGGCCTTTAAGCCTAGTTTTTAGTTGTCATACACACCTCAAATCCCTTTCGTGCCATATGTCGAGGACACTACACCATGGCGTGTCATGCCACGAAATCTCACTGAAGCATTTGAAAATGTGACCATCACACCAACACGAGCAGGGTTTCTACTGCATGCAGACATTTTTGGCCCATTCAGAGCCAGGAACAACCCTGCAATGACACATGATTTCCAGGACTGTGGAGCAAAGACTGTGTTGAGCCTCTGTGCCTCACCCTGGTCATCTCTGTTACAATTAAATGTACACGACACTGTGCTAAATTGAGGGTGATGATATCACCTCAGCTTTCTTATTGTACACTCATAACATTATGCTCCAGTGCTTTTGCATTTGTGTTTTAAGTGTGTGTGTGTGTTGAGCAATAATCCTCAGAGACTAAAGTCACTGTCCCATCTGGCCGATGGGTCACAGTCTGTGTGTGAGGGGAATCCTCCTTTAGGCGTCTTACTCTTCATCACCCCCCCATTTTGTCTTACGCTCATTCTACCACCAGAGAGGAGAGAAAAGAGCACAACCTTTTAAGTGACGCACATCTTTCTCTTTAAATTAACTTGGGTCATATGGATGTCCAATATACATGTTTGGCTCACATGCATGTCTGATTTAGTAATCTTTTTCTCTTGTGGGGATCCTCAAAAGAAAAGATAAAAAGAACTAAATAATGGCCTCTGTGAATGCATCATTTGCGAGTATTTCTTTTGCGTGTGAGTATATAACTTTTCTGCATTATTTTGTATGTTACATGAATAATATAACAACAGATACTTACATAACCCTTCCAGCATATGGCATGTAATCCAGCTTGCGGTACACAGCATCCATCATAATGCACCCACTGCTGTGTTTTGAACATGATGATGGTGCATGTAAACACCAATATATGTCATGTGAAAGCACTTAAAAGATGTGTTCCACGGATTATTTCTGGTTATGGTGAAAAATGCACACAACCGCCTCTGCTCGTAATCCTGTAGGGCCAGGAAAGACCAAGCAAAGCCCCTCATGAGCCTCTTTTAAAATTGCGAATGAATAAATGAATGAGTAGATGGACAGGGCAGTGGCTCAAGAAGTAAATACAGTTTTTAGCAACATTGGAAAATGTCCCAAGTGAAAGTTACCCAGTAAGAAACTTGACTTCAAATTATGTTGAATTATGTGTACTGAAGTATGAAAAGAAAATGCAAGTAATGCTCAATTTAAAAAAAACTGAAAAACTAAACACTAAGATCAAGTAAAATGCCAAACAAAAAAACATACAGGAAGAAAAGCATACATGAAGTTTGAGACAAGAGAAATTCACTCGGAAACAAAGAAAAGTTCTAAGATGTCAAAGTTGGGATGAGCGTGGAAACAACTTGTCAAAATCAGTCAAGATCCAATGAAAAGGTTAAGTTCAGGGTTGGGGTAATAAGAATGGAAAACACACAGAGAGAACATTTCTCATCACAATTTAAGGATTTGCTCCTTTTCTTTCTCATGTATGATAAACTTAATATCTTTGAACTGTTGGTCGGACAAAACTGTCAATTTTAATGGGCTATGTTACCTTGGGGTCTGGGAAGATATGTGGGTCGTTTTTCACTTTTTTTCTGCCATTTTATTAAAAAAAGATAATAATAATAACTAATTAATCAAGAAAATATTTGGCAGATGAATCTGCCAAATGAGTCATGGTTTATCTGCCGATTTTCGTTCTCTCACTTTAATCCCATCTATCCTCCTCTCCCTCCTTCCTTTTCCTCTCCATTTACCTTAATTTAGGTGCGCTGGTAGTGGATGTTCAAACCTACAAGGCTATTTTTGTAGACTATGTATATACACTGACAGATGGACCATCTTGTCGGAATGTTTCACTGTTGCTACGAGACGTGGAAACATCATGTCGGCTGTTGATACAAGCAGATTGATGACAAAAAGAAACAAAGAGGCAAATCGATCTTGAAATCTTTGTAAGACAACTGGCCAGTAAACTGCTTGTTTCTTTGATTTTGGAGCAGATAATGTTGGTGTGCATCTCTCAATGTCAAACAGGAGAAAAATGCTCATTGGGGTGGTTCATGTGTGCAGCAATATCATTGGTAATCAACAGGAATGTATGAATACTGAGCCTTTTCCCCCCTAAATGCATTAAAAAGACAATGAGAAAGGTAAATGCTTAAAGTAGAAATAGACAACTTTCCTCCCTCTAGCATTTCCAATTGGTATTATTGTTGATGCCACAAAGACCGCGTTAACAAGATGGTCACTGCTCGCAGCCTGGCTACTGTTCAATGCAAAAACAACCATAAGAATTCCAATTACATATAGAAACTCTGGTGCTATGATGAAAGCAGAGTAAACACCTGGTTGTATTAACAAGGAGGCCAGTCTTGTTACTTACTGATCGAGTCTGTGCCATTGGGGGTACAGATTTCGGCACACACCATAGCTATTTCCATTGTGTGGATGCCCGTCCATTCACTCTTGTTTTACTTTGTTTTCTATCACTCTTCTTCTTCGCCTTCTTTTGGGATTCTTTTTCTTTTGCAGGGTCCACAGTTATTCAATTTGTTCCTCTCTTACCTGGGTATAGCGACCGGGGAGAACAATGTATCTTCCTGCTTTGGTTCCACATGGGCTGATTGAACTTTCATTTTTTTCCCGGAAAAAAATCCAACCCGGTGGCAGCACGAATAGCATTGTGAGTGATACAGTAGGTGGCGATGACTGACTGGAAAACATGTTTTGTCTTCGTACAGCTTCCTTATGGTCCTGGTGTGTCTGATCTTCAGTGTCCTGTCCACTATAGAGCAATATGCAGACTTCGCCACAGGAACCCTCTTCTGGATGGTGAGTACTTTGATTGTGCTGATACACCAAACATAAAACTCTTCATGATTCCTTCAGGCAAACTAATTGAAAACACCAGTGTGTTTAGACACTGGGGGATGTAGGGTCTCTAAGCACACATGTTTGATGGTAGGCATGACACAAATAATTGGTTAGCCAATTATTTGACTGGCAGAAAATGTGCAATTTTAATAAGCACTTGAACGCTATTTTTCAGCTCGTCAAATATAAAAATATGCTACCTTGCTCAATTTTTTTCAATTTAAAATCAATCAAACTGTTGATGAAAGTATTATATATTGAGAGAATGGATTTAATGATGCTTCCTAGACAATTATGACTTTGTTTTTTTGTGTAACAATTAATAAAATCAATGTTTATTTACTGTGAGAGAGAGTGACAGATGGTGGGTCTAATGCCATTATAGCTGCACTGTAGTACCCTCCTGTATCCACATGATGGAGACAGGAGATCTTGGCTGGGAGGGACTCTACCCACCATCTAACACCTCAGCCCAGAGATATATTTTTTTTAATCCTATTGTGATTGCACTAGTTCTGCAGAATTATTTGGCTCCACACAGACTGTACTTGCTGATACTTGCTGGTAAATTGACTTTTTTTGTGTGGCTTATTAGGCCACGAAGGCCATGAAGTGATGCTATAAATCCAGGGCTCACAACAGGTAAAGAAAATTATGGCCGCTCTTTGGAAACCCTACAAAGAGACCTTGCATCATCTGTCTCTTGCTCGCCCGCTGTGAATATGAATGCACTCGTAGCTACTGCGCACTCGCACACAAGTTTACTCAGACATTTACACAAAGGCTGCGCATACACATTCATACACAGGCACACACAATCACAAATACACACATGTACCACCTCCTGAGTCCCAGGGGCAAACAGAGGACAGAGTGGACACTGTGTTCTGTAAACTTTTGGCCAGTGCCCTCTGAAGACCTACTATCACGGTTATTCATTTATTTTTGCCCAGGAAGAGCCAAATACTCTCTATCGTTACCCCGAACTCTCTTTCTGTGTCCCTCTCTTTCTCTATCTCTCTCTTAATTTTCTCAACTTTGCTTCATTATTCAAGAGATTTATTGTAATCATTACCATAAACCAGAGAGCTACAGTTCTTCACACAAATTACTGTTTTGTCTTTAGTCTTGAATTGTCCAACCCTGCTTATTTGTACACCTGGCTGTGTGTTTGTGTATGCATGTGTGTTTGTAATGCGTGGCTTCAGTTCAATATTAATTGTGAGATAAGATAATACCTTATCTTGTGTGTACGTCTGTGTGTGCGCCTGCATGCACTTGTGCCAGCGTACATGTGTGTGTTTTGAGGGGGTTGGAGCTCTGTGCGCGGTGTCATGGTGGCATATAGTGGTGGTAGTAGCTATACTTAGAAAGTTCAGGGTTAACTGGCATCTGTGAATCACAGGCTGCTTGTTTTGGAAGGTAGAGGGGACATTAGTCCTTGAGGATATTTGGCCTTCAGGGCAGCTGCCAAAGTAAAGCCAGCCAGGGCGGGCAGGAGGCACGGAAGCATACATACACACATGTGTTGCATGGATCTTGTCTTTGTTCACTCTCCTGCTGAGGTCCTGTCCATCGCATATTTGAAAAATGTAATACACATTATGTGTAGGCGCACAGCTATACAGCGAGCTAAACACACTCCTTTGAGTGGCTTTGCCTTTTGTGGATTTTACTCGAAGGAATTGTGACACTGAAAACAGCATTGGACAACAAATTCAATGATTGCAAATCAGAAATTGATGAAATCTCATAGACCAAATTGAGACCCAAAGTTATTGTAAAAAGTTAGGAACAAGGAAACTGGATTCACAAAAGTATGGACTAGCTGTCAAAGTTCAGTTACATTTTGCCTCAGGTCAGGGGTGAATAATGTATCACCAACGTAAGATAAACTTGTCTGCAAAGTAAGTACAGTGTAAAAGTAAAGTAAGTAAGTAAATGTACACATTTCATGTACACAAGTCCACAAGAGTACAAAAAAAAAAGAAGAGGAGTGAAATGCACTCTTGCCCGAACAGTAATTCAATGAAATAAAATGAAAATATGGCTGCTTGGTCGACAGTAAGCTGATCGTAGAAAATTCTACTATCACAAATCAACAATCATGAAACAGCTATAATACAAAGAGCACTTACAGAACATACTCCAACAAGGGTATTTAAGGAGTAGATAAAAGCTGCCTTTTAATAGTTCCTTGGCTATTATTTTAGCATCTGAAACCTGAGTAAGTTTATCCACTCTATAGTGCCCTCCAATATTCCACAAGTATTGTCCATAGCATGTACACGATTTTCACTTCCACAGTGCAAAGTGCTGCATTTTATAGATGCCAATATTACAGTTGTGCAACTCAACAGCGGTAAATATTAAGTGTCCATCATATAGAGTTGGGAGTGATTTCAAATGTAGACATGCAAACAGATCTGCCAAAATGGCGGCTATAAATGTCTGTTAAACTGCTGTAGAACTGTTCCTTAGCACCAGAACATCCACCTGATCCTTTAACTATTTGCTCATGGTTTTACCTTTACCTCCTTTTCTGTTTTAATCAATTCAATTTTTTGGTTTCAAATGGCAGTACCTAAGCATGGGAATGTTTGTTGGCCCAATGCTTTAGGGACCTGTCAGGAAAACTACTCGCTGAATTGCCATAGTAATTTTTATTTAATATATATATATATATAAATATTCACTGTTTTTTGATGACATCATCTAATGATGGCAATGACCCATCTCAAAATTTCCCCTCCTATGACAAGATATCTTGAACACAAATGGCTGGCTATGAATGCAATTTGCTGTTTTTATTTGTCAAATCATCTAGTGACCTTCTTTCTTTCTTGAGAGGTACCATTAGATCATTTCCACTACAAGTAATGTTGAAATCTAATGGGAAGATTGATGAGATAGAGTAAAACATTCATTCATTCGTCCTAATTATGAGCGACACTTTTAAGAGTAATAAAACTGTTTTACCGCTCCCACAAGTGATTCTTTTTTTGAACAGTAATTATGCCAGTAATTGAACAACAGTATACTGATGTTTACAGTCCATTAGAATGAAATAATATTAATAAGAAAACCACATAAAAAGGACCTCACATTGACTAAACTGGTTGGTGAGAGTAGATGGCGTATGACGATGATGATGTAATAATTTCGTCGTATGATTATCGGAGTCACATCTTACGAATTGAAATAAAAATACACCGATGTTTTCGCAAATCTTTGAATCTGTCTTATTAAGTAACTCACCTCTGAGAGAGCATGTGCAATTGAAATGGGATTGACAATATAACTGGAATCCAACATGAATAACAAGGCTATTACTTTGGATTGCTCACCATCCAAGAGTTGCAAAAGCTTTGATAGCGTTTGAGTGACCTTGTGTGTGTGTGTGCTTGCGTGCACCTCCCTTGTAGTGGGATACACAGATGAATCTAATCGCATTTTCATCCGCAATTCCCAAGCAGCGCTTTCAGTGTGCTTCATCCATGTCTGGCTTGGCGAGATTATCACTGCTCCAACGGGCGGCTGTTTTCAGTAAACGCATAGTTGCCAGTTTCTGATACACATTCAGAAACACCCCAACATCTGGGTGACCCATTTTATGGAATTATTATGACTAATCCCTTCAAATTCCCCAAATTCGTGTGTACCTTTTGACTTTCAAATGTTACCCAGATGTCATAATTACTAAACTCGATGAATTGGGATGAGGCGTTTTGTGTTGGTGCTGATGTTTTGGTCTGACTGGGTGAAAATTGTAGTGAATGCTTATTAGTTTGTTATATTTTTGTAGAAAATACACAATAAACATTATTAAACCACTTATAAAGTAACACTAGAGGTTATGTATATAGGATACAACTATCAAAGCTTCCCTCCTTGTTTGTCATTTATATATTCAACGTTCTATTGTTTATTATACAAAAAAACGTGAAGGTGAAGTTTCTTAGTGCACAAAACATTTCTGGAGCTTCACAGCAAAAAACACAGCAGCAGCAGCAGTATTCTCCTAAATAACTGAAGTAGATGGGGACTTGTTTTAAACTGACTGATAAAAAACATAAAATGCTCCATGTATCCTCGGGATGGAGGATACATGGAGAGACGCAAGGACGCCAAACGAGGAGAGAGGAAACGAGGAAATGTGTTTTAAGAGAAATGAGACATCCTTTCCTCTGAAGCGTCACGTGAAGCGACGTCCGTTTCTGATGACGGCAGCAGCTGATCACAGCTGGATCAGCTGTCAGTCGGCTCTGACAGCTGTGGAGACTTTGGATGGAGTTTGTCTCTGCCACCGTGTTCTCATCTCAGGCTCTCAGATACTGACGATTTGTCACGCGCCCGTCACGTCTTATCCAGACACACGAGGTCTAATAAAGACAGTTATCAGTGCAGAGCAGCAGTGTTTTCTGTTACCTGTTTAACAAACACCTGCTCATGAACAACAAGCTGAGTCCTGCTCAGAGGAACAGGAACCATTTCTACTGGCTTTATGTTATTTAGACTAATATGCCTATACATCCTTTATTGATATACCGATTGTAAATTCATTATTTAATAACCCAGAATATGATTATCATTACATTTATACACAACTGTATCCATAATAAAAGTTAATGGGGGGAAATAAGAGATAATCTTTTTAATAAATGAAGAAAGTTGTTTGTGCTCCTTTTATCATCCAAACGCACTATAAAACTTGACAGTAATTAATCTGTTAACTGTCGTCACTCCGTTATGAAACTCCAGTGTTGTTGTGACGTATCTGATCAGTCCGATCAGCTGCAGCGTCCAATCAATAGCTGATATCCAATAAGGGGGCGTGTCGGTCAGTAGAAGACTTCCGTGAAGGCTGCTCCCGTGCATCCTCGCTAATGGCTCCTCAGAGATCCCTCCTCACTCCTCGCTCCTCGGAGCAGAAATAAGAGCTTTGGGACGGCGTGCAAGATGGCGGACGACTCCCAGTTCACGTGAGGATTGAGTCGCAAGGAAACATCACATAAGGGAAGTGAGATGCACCCCAAGTCATCTGAAAGCCCCCAGATCCCAAATTAATTTAAAAAAAGACATTATTTACACCCTTTTAGAACCTGAAGTCTTCAATGTAGCCGCTGACATAAAAGAGTTGGCACGCACCCCTACAACAAAGATTTCAGCTTGAAAAGGGGTGTATATAACGGGATCTCCGGGCTTCCGGAGACTTGAATAAATACTTGAATTGTATGGAGCCATTTTACTACTTCAGTTGTTTAAGAGAATGTTGCAACACTGTTTTGCTGTGAAGCTCCAGAAATGTTTTGTGGACGATGAAACTTCGCCCGACTTTCTATCAGCATGGAGGTGAGAAGATAATGACTGAATTTTCAACTTTGGGTGAACTATTCCGTTAACACATTTCAGTCAAAACTGTCCATACAGTGTTATACAGACAACGCAACAGGGATTGAAACATAGTCTGTTACTTTCCTACACAAACAATAAGGCTATGGCTGGCTGGTCCGGTTCAAATGAAAAGGATGCTGTAGGTAGCTTGGTCCCAGACCTCTGAATGTCTGTCCAGATCTTCGATTTGTTCAGGGATTCAATTCTGAATGAATGAAGTGAAACCAAATGGTAATTCAGTCTGATTATCAGGCTACGTTATAGAGATTTACTGAACCATTTCTGCCCGTCTCTGTCCTCAGTCCAGCCTCTTTGTCTTTCTCTCTCTTTGTCTTTAACTCAGATGAATAAGGGGTACAGGAATCCCAGGCCAGACGACTCAAGCGCAAAATCTAAAGCTGTTAAGACGGTTAATTAATGAAAATTGGCCTAATGAGAATTAAGAAAGCAGCAAAAAGGACCTCTCCCTCTGTCTGCCCCATCACTATGTTGAGCCTGATGGGCGCCCTATGTTGCTAAAGTTGTTTTCCACAGAACTGTTGCTGCAATTGTATCACTAAACGTACACATCAGTGCATTTTCTGTGCTGACACTAGAGTGACACTTTTACCAGCCAGAACAGTGTCTGCTTTGACTGACAGGTCATTGTTTTGGGGCTCTGTGGTGCCGTGTTATTGCAGCAGGGCTCATGGTATTAAGTTTCGTACGAGGGGTGGTCAGGGAGCAGCCAGTTCAAGCAATCAACGAGATGGCCACCCACATGGCCTCAGGTTTGAACAGACAGTATGGTGGCTAAATATTATGCATACACGGTGGCCAGGAAAATGATCTCTGTCGGGGATGGGGTTAATTAATTCACAGAGGCACACACGCATGCACATAATAGAAAAAAAACAAATGCATGCACATTGGCAAAATGTAACACAATTTAAAAGCTCCTCAACAGATATGCAGGAGCTTATAATTAGAACTCAAAATCAAGCCTTCATTTAGTAATTTCATAATAAGTAATTACAACATGATCTCAACATCCATGTTGATTATTTGGCCTTCTTATCTGTTAGGCAGCAGTGTGATGGCATTTCCTCCTGTGGCTTCAATCACTTAGCCATTGACTCTGTCTCAATAGGAGCTGTCATCAGCCATGTTATCAACCTCCATCTTTCCACCTGGGTGGTTGGGTGATCTCCGTACTCCTAGACCACCTCACTGTCTCTCACCTGTCATTACCCCCCTCATATCGTATCATCAATCTTGGTGTTCTAATGGCCTAAATCCTTTTTAGATGGATTGTTATCAATGCATTTAGAAATAATACCTTATCTACTTCCACACCCTCTCGTCCTGTATGTGTTTCACAATTATTGTCTCTGTACCAATGGAGAAATGTAACCCTTGCTTTGTGTTTGCATTGTGCTCCACAGGAGATTGTGCTGGTGCTGTTCTTTGGCACAGAGTATGTGGTCCGGCTGTGGTCGGCAGGCTGTCGCAGCAAATATGCCGGCATCAAAGGGCGCCTCCGCTTTATCAGGAAGCCCATATCAATCATAGGTGCACCTGGCATTTTCTTCATCTCCCATATAAAACAACTTAGACCATGAATTGTTTTTGTTCTGTATATCAGCAACTTCAATCGTTCAAGCAATTTAAGGCTTTGCTTCGGTAAAAGGTTTCATTGAACCCGAGGTGATTGCAGCCCTGATTTTCTTTTTTGTTTCTTTTTGACAGATTTGATAGTGGTCATTGCCTCAATCATTGTGCTCGGTGTAGGGTCCAATGGCCAAGTGTTTGCCACGTCTGCCATCAGGTATAGCAATTATTTTGTTTGCTTTTTATTATTTGCTATAGAAAAAAAGAAAAGGGAATTAGAATTGGGGATCACAAAATAACCAGATAGATAACGTGGCGTTTTGTGTTGCAGGGGCATCCGTTTCCTCCAAATCTTGCGCATGCTCCATGTGGATCGACAGGGAGGAACATGGAGGCTCCTGGGATCTGTAGTCTTTATTCATCGACAGGTAGGTTGAAAGTATTCAGGCTGATGCTGTTTATAAAATGTTGTTATGCGTCACAAGATTTTGATAAGAATCCTGAGATGCTCTTTGATGTCTGTCTGCTAAGTTGCCTGTATGTCATAACTAGCCTTTTAGAATTATTCTTTATTACATATCAAATAGCCATTCACTGTCCATCACTTAGCTGCAGATTCCTCTATAGGATGAGTGCACAGACTCCATTTTGACGTCCTGGTGCTGCTCCAATTTATTGCTTATTACAACAAATCGAATGTGCACAGTCAGATATACAGTACATGCACACATGTGCCCAAATAAGCCGCCGCAGATCTGGCTTTATAAGGAGGAGAGGGATCGTCAAATTGCCTTTGCTTTTGCTTTCCTTTGCTTGCTCTAGTATTTCCTCAGGCTGATACACAATGAAGGCAGAGGATGTAATGTTCTTTTCTTAATCCGTAAAGAAGACTGTGTTCTTTGGGTAAAGTCAAACCTGACTTTCACATCTCTTTGATGCATTAGAAGAACAGGACTAATCAGTGAGGATTTCATGCACAGGTCAAGAAAATACTTGTAAAATGAATCCAAGATGAGCCTAATTTGATTTGTTGCCATCTCCCTGTTGTCAGATGACCACTTTATCAAATGATGTGCTCCGTTTAGTGGAAATATATTGGCTTTTTTCTGTGTCAATAAGTTGGCGGAAAAGAAAAGACTAAGCACATTAGGATGTGTGCTCAATAGCATTTGATTTCAATGCTTCATTGAGCAGTATTTCCATTTGCTTGTCCATTAAGGTACTGACATGGTTGGCCACAAACGTGTAAAGACAAGAATATTTTTTCTGAATCATTTACATTTTCCCCATATTTACTGTAAAATACACAATATTGCATACAAGTCAATGCTTACACATTGTAGCTCTGGTTTCAGGGAAAGCTCCCCGACAAGGCTCTGTAGGCTTACATAATAAATCTTTTCATGTGTACTACATTTATTTATGCATTTATGTCCTCGGCCAATTAGATGAACTGATTAGATGCTGGTTGTCTGAGGTCAAAGGTCACTGTGGCCTCACGTCAGTCCCATAAGAATGAGACTGGGGCATCTCAGGAACGCTTTGAGGGACCCAAGGATAAACTGATTAGATTTTGGTGGTAAGAGGTCAAAGGTGACATATTAAACTTTTTTTGTCATAGCTCAAAGAATTCACATGCTAATTATGACAAAATTTCACACAAGTGTAGCAGGGGATAAAATGATTAAGTGATGACATTTTATATCCAAAAGGTCAAAGGTCAACTTCACTGCAGTCATCATAATGCTCTGCAAAAACACTTTTCTGGCCATTATTCAACACCATAACTCAGGAACAGAGGGGAAATTGTAACCATATTTCTCATTTGGTCTGAACTGAAGTGTTGACACTAATCTTGAATGCTCACCTTGAAAACTGATTGTATAGATCTTCTGTGCTGCTGGGTTTAACATCAAAAGAAGACAAAAAAAACCCCAACCCAACGAATCTAGAAGATAAGATGGTTATTATACAACGTAAGTTATAGTTCCCTGAGCTACATACAAAAATATAAAAAGGCTAATGAATAAATAATCATATTATCAAAGTAATCACTTTACAAAAATAAAAACGCTTTAAAGGTGGAGTGTGGAGGATGAACTGAGTTGTGTCACAGCTTGAGGGAAAAAGCTGCTTCGTAGTCTGGTGGTACAGCAGCGGATACTAGGGTGAAGGCAGGGTGAACAGGCTGTGGCTGGTGTGGGTGTTGTCCTTTGCCATGCTTTAGTCTCTGCGCAGGCACCTCACCGATATCACTGATGCTCGGTGGATATGTACCAATGATGTTCTGGGTGGTTTTAATCACCCACTGTAGACACTTCCTGTCTTGGGTCGTGCTCGAACCATGCCAGTTTGTGATGTTTCCAGTCAGGATGCCTTCTATTGTTCCTTTGTAGAAGTTAACAAGAACGTGGCGTGGGAATTTTGCATTCTTATGTTTCCTTAAGAAGTACAGTTGTTTCAGTGCTCTCTTTGTCAGGGTGGATGTGTGTTCATGACCATGACGGGTTCTCTGTGTTGGTAATTCCCAGGAACCGAAAAATTGTTTGCCCCCTCCACCTCAGCTCGATTGATGTAGATAGTGTGTGTCTTTGCCTCCCTTTTTCTGAAGTCAACAATCAGCTTGGTTTTGTTGACGTTGAGCAGCAGATTGTTTCACCACTTTGCAAGACTGTTGATTTTCTCCCGATATGAACTCTTTTGTAATCCGGCCGATGATGGTGGTGTCCTCGGCATACTTTACCATAGAGTTCCCTACATGTCTGGGATAGCAGTCATGGCCGTACAGTCTGAACAGGAGGGGGCTGAGCACACAACCCTGGGGGGGCTCCGGTGTTCCAACACTTGAGTGGAGGAGGTGTGACTGCAAATTGAACTGTCTGGGGTCACACAGGCACATGGTAGCTGTCTTGAAGCAGGTGGGAACGGTCTCCTGTGAGAGTGACATGTTAAAAATGTCAGTAATAACATCAGCTAGCTGATTGGCGCATGTTTTTAGTACACGGTCAGGGACGTTGTCAGGTCCAGCAGCTTTTCTCATATTTACTGTCAAAAGGATTTTTTTTTTCACATCAGCTGTGGATACTGACAGTGGCTGGCCCTCTGGAGGTGGAGTAGATTTTACAGTTGACTCTTTGTTGAAGAGATCAAAGCGAGCTTAAAATTTGTTTAGCTCATCTGGTAACGTGGCCTCACACATGATAGGGGCACTCTAGCCCTTGATGTTTTGCGTGCCACATTTCATTGCTGTTCGTGTTGAGGTCTCTCTCCAGTCTCTGCTGATGTCTCTTCTTTGCCTCCTTGATGTGTGTGAAGCATCCGCATTTTAGTATTTAGAGCTTCTTTGCAACAACATCCACATTTGAGCCAGTGTAGTCCACCACAAGCTCTTTCGTTTTGCTGATGAGCTTCAGGTGATTGTCGTTGCACCATGAGACTCTACTACATACATATATTATATGAGTCTGGACAGACATGGATGCACACTGCAAATTGACCAGTGTGCAGAGGCATAGTAATTCTAGCTTGAGATCTAAAATCATTAAAGTATGAACCTATTTCACGTCAGCTTCTGACATGGCTCTATAGGTATACAGGACAAAGAATAAAAACTAGATATCCACTTTCTACCTAACCTGGTTTAGGGTGGACTGGACTTACAGTCAGTGTCCTGTTCGATGCTACAACCCTGACTGACTATAGACCATTATAGAGCACTCAACTATAAAAATCATCATACCCATTAATCCTTCCTACTATGCAGGTAGTGGTGGGTGACCTATATGACACAAGACTGGTCTCAATAGTGTACTATATGTTGCAAGCGCTATTAGCTCTTGTAAAATGCCTGAAATCACTCACAAAAACCAGGCAGTGAGACACGATCAGCATTGATAGTCATGAGGGGTCACTACAGGTGGGTTTACTGCAACAGCCAGCATGTGACATCTTTAGGCAAAGCCATTTATAGCTGTCATTATTGTGAATTACAGCTTTGTAGAGAACACTATAATAAAAATGTTCAGGTCTATTGTTCATACTTGTATAATCTTTCACGCATAATTTTCACAGTGTCGTCTTTGGTTGATTTCATGTGTTTTTCAGGAGCTGATCACCACCCTGTACATCGGCTTCCTCGGCCTTATCTTTTCTTCTTACTTTGTCTACTTGGCGGAGAAGGATGCTGTGGATGAGGAGGGCAAGACCGGCTTCTCCAGCTACGCCGATGCCCTGTGGTGGGGCGTGGTAAGGCAGCTAAACAAAAAAAAACAAACAAACACATTGTATACAAGAACAAGTCCTTCACGGAGGTCTCTGCAAGGTTTCAAAAATTTTGTTTTTTTTGTAATGCATATATTACTTGGATCCTTGAATGCCACTTGAATTTCCCAACATAGCTTACATACCTGAAAGGCCACATCACATGTAAATGGAAGAAAAAGATCTCCGAAGAGCTGTAACAAATAATCTGCACAATGCACTCACAAGTGGGGTCTTAGCTGGAAAAATGGAGATGACTGGCCACCCTGGTTAGACCAATCATTAACCTCCTTGTGGTTTTATTCTCCTCATTGGTTTCTCATGTTGCATTCATGTGTTGCTGCAACACTTAGCATAGAGGCAGGTGTGCTGATGTTTTCCGTGCGTAGAGCTGGTTTTGCTTATTTCCCTCTGTACGGAGGCTCAGGCTTCCAGAGTAGTTAATTAAACATTTGAATTGAAAGCGCAGAGTAATGAGAAACCTATGGCAGCCTTGTGCGGGGGATCAGTGTGCCACAAAGAGACGGCAATAAACCATTCACCTCTGGGCTCTTTGACTCAAAGAACTTTTAGAGCACCAATATAAAGTGTCAGTTCCCTTAATTAAAACTTTAATTGTGGGATTACTACCTTTATGTAACAGGGGTTAGCGGGGTCATGGTGCTCCTCAGTGATGTATGGAAAGTTGAAGAAAAGCTTTTATTTGTGTTGCTCTGTTCACAATGTTGAAAAAAAGAATCACTGTTGGGGATTTGCACCTTTTTTGTTTATCTGAGACTGTAAACTTGAGAGTCGTGATATCCTATGACAATAGGTTCGGTCAGGTTTGTGTTTCTGTGTGCGCTTTTTCAAAATAGCGATTGCGCTGATTGGACAACGCTAAGCTTTCTCAGCGTGTATCCGTTCTCTTGGCATGATTTCCAAAATTCGGATGTGCATGTGTGGGACACAGCTGGAGGAAAAGCCGATGCCATGATTCATATCCCCTTCTCTCTCTCTCTTTCTCTCTCTCTCTCCATCCCTTGCCTTCCCTGCCTCTCTTCTTCTTTTGCCAGTTGCTGATGGTTAGGTAAAAAAACCCTTTTGTAACTTCAACCAGGACATAACGTGAAAGAAAAAATGAGACGAATAGTGCTAAACTTGCCATTTTATAGTTGTGGTGCTTATATACATATGCAAACAACTAAAGATTCATATAAACAGGCATATATGCATGCAGACACACACACATACACATATTCAAAGGCCTGGTTTGTGACCTTTGTGTAGACAAGAGGAGGTTTTTGCCACACAGCCTACATTCTGAATTACAGAAGTGTTTTTGAGTAGGCCATTCCACTCTGATGGTCCAGAGGACATTGTTTAGTCATCGGATTTGTGGATGAGGGATTAAATCCCCCTCCACTCCACCCACCTCCAACATACACCCACCCACCCTTCCCGCCCCTGCTCCTTCTTTTTTACTCCCAAAGCCCTTTTAAGTATCTCACCTTACATCAGCCGCTTTGTGCTCGCACTCAGCTGCGGCTCACGCGGAGATACCCCATAGACAACCGCGGTAAGCCAAGTGTGTTCTGAATGTGTCGGGATTGGCTCGGCTTTCAGAGTGGGTGTACATGCAAATGCAAGAGGTATTTGTTTTCCCTTCTCACCCTGGCAAATTCCTACACTCACTGAGGATTAGTGGTTGGGAATCTTATTCCCTTTGAGGAGGAAGAGCCTGAATTGCTCCAGCCATCGCTGGCAGTTGAGGAACAAGGCCAGCACGGCTGATAAACTTTTTCTTTATTATCTAGCTCCTGTTATAGACTGCTGTGGTGCAGCTTTGAGAGTACATTTCCATTACAGCAGTTACTTAAAAATGAGAGGGAATTTTGAATGGTATAGCTTTAATTTAGCCCAAATCACATCAGCCCTATATGTCACAACCTTCTTGCATCAGTTAAGATATATGTACGTTGCAAGCCTCTCCTTCAAAGAATTGTCAAACATATGTCTGCAATTTTTTTTATGATAGTCTTAACAGATGTATAAGGAACTTCCACTCTCTGTCTTTAGGTGACTGTCACCACGATCGGCTACGGAGACAAAATTCCTCAAACGTGGATAGGCAAGGCCATCGCCTCCTGCTTCAGCGTCTTCGCCATCTCCTTCTTCGCTCTGCCTGCTGTAAATATAATTTTAATCCGAATCATAAAAACATCATGAGCAGTAAGGATTTATCAAACTTTTTTTTTGTTGCTTCATTCAGTCACAACCTTGTTACAACTTGGATGACTCCTGTTTTTTTTTCAGTTTAGGTATTAATCAGTAATAAAGCACAATTAGATATTCTATTTTCAGTCTTACAGTACTGATGTAATAATAATAATAAAAAAAAGAAGGAATTTCTTTCGTGAAATTCGCAGCTACATTCCCAACCTGTACACTAAATGTGTACACAGCTTCATAATGACATATTTTCTTGCAGTATGAATCGATACACTCAATCCTAATTCTTTCCGAATTAGGGTATCCTGGGCTCAGGGTTTGCCCTTAAAGTCCAACAGAAGCAGAGACAGAAGCATTTCAACAGACAGATCCCTGCTGCAGCCTGCCTCATCCAGGTATATCTGTGTAAAGATCTCAGCTGTAAAATATGTAGTGCAGTATTCCACAAGCTATACGTAAAAAAAACCAAACAGGTCAGGCAAAGGCCATCAATGATTTAACAGTAGACGCATGGCCTCTTTACCGCAGCTTGTATTGGATTATGAACATGGCTGTAAAATCTCATCAATCTGATACTTATTATTTTGAAAGGTGCAAACGTGCACTTTTACACATCTTTCCAATGTAAGCTCCAGTAAACTGGAAATTGAACAGAGAAAAACATTAACAGCAGTTGCTGTCTGCAAATTCCTACTGAACCATGGGAAAGGTGAGCTGTGTCCCGTGTGTCAAGAGTGAAATCGTAGACGAACGAGTAGCTACTGTACGCTGTTCCAAAACACACGGATTCACAAGCACAGTTCAGACATCTGTGACACAGACAGATAAATGTCTACAGGACACTGATAAAATACTAAAAATATCCACTCTCATATCATTCAATCAACCTAATTTATAGCACCTTTCATAGGTTAGTAGAATTTAAAGAAGCAAATATATATTGTAGATATATTATTTGGACGCCTCCCTTTGGAGGTCTTCCGGGCACGACCAACTGGGAGGAGACCCCTAGCCTGGGAACACCTCGGGATCCTCTGGAATGTGTTGCTTGGGAGAGGGACGTCTGGAATACGTGGAATAGCATGCTGCCACCGCGACCTGATCCCGGACAAGCGGAAGATAATGGCTGGATGGAGATATATTATGGAAAAACAATACAATGATTTATTTCCCAAGTGCATTTTATATACAGGGATATGTCTGACACACCATAGACTAACAGTAGCAACAGAAAAAAAAAAACCTTCAGTACTTGTTAAAGCAATTTACATGTTACTGAATTTCTGGTAAATGCTGCTGCATCACTGGCGTTGTCCGTAGCTTAATTTTGAATTTCTATGGGTGAGTAGTGGGAAATGATTATTATTATTATTATGTGGATCAACACATTGTTTAGCACTAATTCTGTGCTTTAACCTGTCCTCATCAGACACTTTGGAGGTGCTATGCAGCAGAGAAACCAGGCGGCTGTGCTGCCACATGGAAAATGTATGTTCTAACTCCAGAGGCTGTCACCATTGTGGAATCTGACAACTCCAGCCCCAACATCAGGAAACTCAACATATCGGTAATGATCCAGTTCCACTTAGATTCGGGTGCCAAGGGTGATGTAAAGCTCATGTTTTAAACACTTTACTTTCCTCAAAAGAACAAGTCTTTCCTTTTGAAACCTCCCTGTAGCCCTAAAATGTAAAGTATGTCTTTGATGCCGTGGGTTCAATCAAGGACATTTTCCCATTTTGTATTTCTTTTCTTCTCTTCTGCACTTTAAGATGTTGCTTTACTTTGATCTTTCTAATAAAGGTGAAACCCCACCCAAAACATAACAGTAGTCTTTAAACTTTGGTAATATAACCATGTATTTGCTCAATTTCCTGTTTTGAAGTTACGATACGCATATGAGAGAAACATTTTCTTTTCTAGTAGAGGTTTGAAAAGAATCCTTTGAACTTTAGGTGCACAACATTAGGACGTCCACAAAAGAGCGTTGTCAGAAACAGCCGTCAGACTGTGGTACTGCAGGGCTGATTTGCATAATTCTGGCCCACGCTGCTGCGTTGAATCCTTGTGCAGTTCCTCTTTCACAACAATATTAGCTATGTTGCCATACAGCGTAAAAGGGCAAGTTAAGTTCCCACAAACATACACACACGTGGAAGGACTCACAACACACAAAATACACAAAATACACAAATACACGCACCCACAGCAGCCCCCCCCCCCCCTCCCCCAAAGCCTGACTCCACCGGGATGACTCGAGGCCTTTGTCTCCGCTGGACAAAGACTCAGTCAGTTGAGATGATGTCACTGCCGCCTTTCTCATGGGAGTAAACCTTTGTCTAGTAGAACAACAACAAAAAAATCTTTGTGTAGCATTGAACCCACATGTATTGGGGAGAATGAGGGCTGCTTCCGCTCCTTTCTGTTTCAGCATGTGACTCTCTCCTCTGACTTTCCTCTCTCTCTCTCCCCCCTTTCTTTTCCCCGTCTTTCAAAATTCCTCTCCTGTTTCTTCTCATTTTAACTGACTTTCCCTCACTCTTCCTACACCCTCTCTTTATGAATATTTTCCTCATGCCCCTCTCTGCCTTGTCTGTTTCTCTCTCATTCTCATTCACAATTTCTGTTTCACAGTTGTTTCTTTATATCTCTCTCTCTCTTAAACTTCCACTTCCACCTCCCTCTCTCACTCTCTCCGCTAATGAGTCATTCAAACTTTGGGTATTTGGGTTGAACTGCTGGCCAATTGTCAATGCCAAAGTCTGATCCATTGAGTCTAAATAATTGAGTTTCTATAAAGGCCACGTCCATGACGTTGGCCTGGGTCAGTGGGTGTAAGGATTGGACTGGAGGCACCATTGAGGTCCTCAGAAACTCTCTGACTCACAGAAGACATAGCTATGATCTCACTGAAAGAAACGGTGTGACACAAAATTTGGTAAGATTATGATGTATAACAGCACTGTGAACTACAGGTATTAAAAGAAAATAATGTGTTTTTGGTATTTCATTGTTTTTTGCATTTTAGCACTTGCTGAATTGGACAGTTTAACTCATTGTTCAGAGTTGTTTCCTGGACAATTTTGAACCCCTGTTATGCTAACAGGCTAGCACGAACAAATTGATGTTCAGCTATAGTGTTACAATTTTAAATGTATAAAAAAAGATGTGCATGTCTAATGAAATATATATGATTTACAGTAAGACTAATTAAAACCCCTACTTGTAACATGCAGCATTGGAAGCAGGCCAGCTGTGGAGCATCATAAAAGATAACCAGTAAGGATGAAGCACTAGCAAGCAAAGCGAAGATTACAAAAAATACTATTTGCAGGATTTCCCCAAAAAACAATGAGACAATACAAAAGTAATCCCTCTCAATAATCACGTGTGTGGCAGGGTATTTATCTGCAGAGACCCTGCTCTCCGCCTGTATTTTCTTAGTATTTTGGTGTGAGGGACGTCTCTGACCGTTAACCTTTGGGCAGTGGATGTGTAGCCCCCCACCAATAACAGTGCGCAGGGTGTGGGGTCGGGACTATAAAAACATAGCGACCAGGTTACATCGCTGTCTCCGTCTCTGCTCCCGTGGATGTATAAAAAGCTGCCGATCTGTGTGTCAGTTTGCACACGCAGCGAATGAGATGAACTTTGGCAGGGTTGTGAGGAGGTTTGGGTGTGTTTATTTGTGCTTCAGAACGTAACCGCTGAGAAAAATTCAGAAAATAACATTTGATTTCTGTGATTCACCGCTTTGTTCTTGCAAGCACCTGCTCCATCTCTTCAGTCACTCTCTAGCTTGCCGACAAACCCTGCATAATATACCTTTTAATGATTTTGCCGGTTGATCATGCCTCTATAATACTGACATTTCAGTTTGAACTGTTTTGTTTATGAGATGAAGAGGTGGTACAAAATTGAATCCAGTCTTTGTTGCAACAACAGTCCTTTAGTGACATTCCTTTTTTTAATTCATATTTTTGGACTGACATTTACAAAGAAATGACAAATACATGAATGACATACTGGATGTCTTCTTCCTAAATCTGTTCAGTCAAACAACTAAAAGAAAGGGGAAAAAAAGTCTAGTCCAGCAATGCAATACAAAGCTTTTGCCAGACAATCAACACTAAACACAAAAACACCCTAGGAAGTCTACATAGAACATACATCATGTACCTGGTCCAAATACAAATTATGCTCGGGTAAGTAGCATTAAACCTTTATATCAAGCACTTGAGCAAGGAATGGACCCCATACTTCATCGAACAGATCCTCCCTCTCAGCCACTCTATAACAAACCTGCTCATAACTTGCCATTAAACTTATAATCCATTCTTTAAAAGTGGATAAGGTGGCAGATTTCCAGTGACGCAGAGTTATCCTACACCCTGTTAGCATAGCGAAACGACACCATGATTCCTGGTGTTTTAACATTGTCTGGTAGTAGTCCCAAGCGACATAATTTTTGTTTGATCAAGTGCATTCCAAACAGCTTATTCAAGATGGAAATTATTTCATCCCACATTTGGTCTGTTTTATCACAATCATATAAAATATGCAAACATCATAGGCAACACTCAGTGTGAACAAGAATTAGTCAGATTTTTAATATATAATGATACAGTTTTTCCCTGCATGAACTGAGGCCTTATAGATCGCATCACTGACAACCTACTCCTCCAAGCCACATCATTGTGGTAGAGGGGTCTGCATGCCCCTGTGACTCATGGAGTTTTTTTTTTTGTTGTTGTTGGTCTCCTTTGAGGTTCCAAATAAAGAATGTTTTCTAAGACTTTATGGATTTGCTTTTCTGGAAAAGAGGGACCCCGCCTAGATTAATAAAAACTAAACTGCACTCTTGTTGGTGAACATTTGGTTTGCAGAGTTGGTTCAACTCTACAAATCAGAATGACTCTTTAGGGATTCTATTAATTGTGATTAAAATGTACCATTATGATTTTAACTGTGTTGATGTTTTTCTCTGTCAGAAAAGGGGGACCAAGAGGAGGTTAAAGTCCAGAGGTAACGGCTCTATGGGTGTGGCCTCAGAGAGGGCTGTGTCGATCCCACAGATCACCTATGATCACATTGATGACTCTGAGGAGAAGAAAGATGTATCATTTTTCCAGGAAGAGCCAAGGGGGACTGTTGATGGTAATATACTAGAAAGAGCACTGTTCTTATGTTACTGTCTATATCAAATACTTGTCAAGAGTTATTTCCACTTGCTAGAGTTTCAGTCTGAGGTCTATAAACTCTATTGCATGGTTTTCAAAAAATCAGCTAATTCCCACTTATTGCTTTTCTTCTAACAACTCAGTCCCAGACACGTCAACTGGCCAAGATTACACATGAAAGCACTGAGCCCTGTTTTATTACTGCGTGTTTAAACTGACTTCATTTTGGACCTTTTAATAACAGGATTTTTGTTCAAAACTTGACGCCTCAGAATGCCACGTTCTTTGAGGAGGGTGTTTTGGAATTGTATTGAATATCAGTATGAAGTAATTGTTTTAATACAGTTCGAGGTCAGCTGGCAATCCATCCTGTGTCATGTGGAGGACATATGACGAAGGGAATCACTGTAGTAATGAAACCAGCTTTTTTCTTTTCCTCTTAATACAATTTGATTTGATGAAATAATGTGTATTGAAAACTGGCGACCTGTCCAGGGTGTACCCCGCCTCTCGCCCAATGACCGCTGGGACAGGCTCCGGGGGGGGGGGGGGGGGGG
>JBBPCS010000917.1:11333054-11345112 GCA_037974645.1 Hollardia meadi | reverse complement strand
GGCCCCCCCCCCCCCCCCCCCCCCCCCCACGACCCTGCATAGGATAAGCGGTGATAGATAATGGATGGATGGATGGATGGATGTGTATTGAAGGCTGTGAAATTATGTCATGCTGCCTTAAGGGCCTTGGAAATCCATTATTTCAGTAAAATTTTGATGTGTTTTTACATTCAGGACATTTAAATTGCCAAAAAAAACTCCATGATGAATAACATTTGTATGAGTGTTGCTTTAGAAATATTAGCTGTCAGCTTTTTGTCTTGGCTAGTGTTTATCATTTTGAAGGTAAAATAAAAACCTCTTAGTAATTATTTTGTCATAATGCACTTATTTAAAAAAACTTTTTTTTTACACATTTAGGCTAGTAGGGTCAATGCTAAATTTCAAAAACCAACATTACACTGTCTCATATAGATTTGATGGCAATGCGTGGCTGAAGATGGTGGACCCAGAATGGGGGCCTATTTAAAAAGTCACACTTTGAGTATGTTCACTCTTACTGCTGCTCAGATGTGGGGGACTCAAGTCCCATGACTTGTTGACAAATAAATCGTACTCCATTTCTTAGCATCACTAGTGGGGATGGCAGTGTTGGCTGGTCGCTTTGTCAGTTCATCCACCACCAGCGTGATACAACTGATTGATTACATTTTGTAAAGACATCTATTGTCCACTGATGATGGATCCTAATTACTTTGGTGATTTTCCTCTAGCAAAAACAATGAGATTGACTTTTTTTTTGTCCTGACAACTGTTGCATGGATTGCCATTAAATTTGGTATAGACCTTCATGCTCCCCTCATGATGAGTTGCAATAACATTGGTGATCCCTTATGCGCGATGATCAGGTCAAATTTTCACTGACCAAAAATTTTTATGACCCAAAACCAATGAAATTCCCATTAGTCATGCTAACATGCTGAACGAACATGGTGAACATGGTACAAAATGAACATTGTCATCATGAGCATGTTAGCATGTTCACACTGGCATGTGGCTCAAAGCAATGCCTAATTACAACCTCACAGAGCTGCTGGCATGGCTGTAGACTCTTAGTCATATTTAAAATTCTGTCAGTGTCATGTTGTCGTTGTTGCTCCAACTTGATGTACGTAGTAAACAGAAAAGACAACTCGAATGTGGCTTTTAGAGCTAACCTCTTACAAAAACTAAAACAGTGGAGACCATTACACATTATGAGAGGAGTTGTTATGTGCTGGTTTGTCATTTTCACACAGTAAACAGAGGCCCTATCCTAATCCCCTTAGACCCAAGATGGCTGCCAGGTGTCTTCAGACAGGCCAGATGGAAGCTATTAAAATCTCAGTGGTGATTAGAGGTCATGGTTACAAGCTCTTTACTGCTTCACTTGTCCCCTTTGCTGGCCACAGACACTCGTACTCGGCTTCAGTGGAAAAAACTTTAAAATACAGGCTTATCAAGGTTACATGTGGGAATTTCTTGTTGTACTACACTTGAAGTGTGCCAATATTGCCACAAACATTCATTTTCATCATCAGGTTGAAAAAGCACAGACAAAATTACGTTGTTGATTTCAGATCATTCAATATCCGGATAATTACAAAATTTGACCAATAGTGGTTCTTAATTGTTGCCAGCACTTGTACATAACAATAGAAACTATGTTACATTTTTTATGCAGGTCTCTACATAGAGTATATGATGGATGGCTGGTTGGTTAAGGGGGCGGTGGCTTAACTTCCTGTGTTAAAAGACATCCCCGCCAAATGAACTGACCCAGACTCCAGGTTAATAAATGGACTTTATGGGTTTTTCCTGTCAAAGTGTGCAATCATGAAAGGAGCTGGAGTGACATAAACTTGACATAAAGGCGGACCATTACAAGAAGAGCGACCACTTATGAGGGGAAAAGCTTCCTGCTTAGTTGGGTGGATCTTGGATAATGAAGGACAACATATGTCTTAAATGCGTGTGGAAAAAGCAATCAATTCAAAATTCATCTCAAACCAGTTCAATAGCACATTTTATCCGGTAGTCATTCTCATATTTACATATGTAGCTGTCAACAACATGCATATGATATGTTCTAATAGGTTTAATTGTTTTGCTTATATAATCAGTAAATAAACATATATATAAATAAATACACATGCTGAGACTATGGAGTGGAAAAAGTGAGTGGCTAACTGTGTCTTTCTGCCGTTTGGTGCTAAGCAGACAGTGCACAGTGGGGTTTTAGAGTTTCTCTGCTGAATTCACCTGCCTGTTGTGACAGAAATTCACACTTTAAAAGCAGAGAGAGGGAACCAAAACAATAAAGTTGTGTACTGGACAGCTAAACAATGAGCTGGAACTCGTTATAAAGCTCTGTAGAGCCGAGGGAAGCTGCCTATTGAGGTGGTAATTTATTACAAGCAACCCCTTTCACATTGTCACAATTGCACACTATCATTTGATACACTGTTACATAAAAATATCAACAATAGCCACTTTAAATGAACACCTTTAAGTGAAGTGCTTGGCAACAGACAAAGCCCCTGTCGATAAAGGAGGAAATAATTGTGCAACAAACATGCATTTATGTTGCGCAGTAGGAAATGATGGATTGTTGATTACATTAGTTGGAAGGATGTGTCATTTCTGCTCATATTGTTGTGTGCTCCATCCACGTCGCTGTCGCACATTAACAACAGTTCCGTCCTTCTTTCGCAGGAATCTTCAGAATGTTCAGACATCCAGGTGAGTCCTTTTAACTCCCTCATCACTACTGATCTCAGGGATTGGATTGTGGCATTGTGCTCCAAAGATGAAGTTGATATATAATAATGTTTTAGTGCAGTCATGGTAGCTCCCTCATGTTTCCATTCCATCATCTTGTGTGTTAAGGCTTAAGTACCAAAATGTGACAAGAAAACAACAATGATTCTTTATCTAAAGAACAAAAAACAAAGGGCGAATCTATATTGTTTTTGTGTTCACTGCACAAAGCCTCTTCCACTGGTTAAGTACTTCTTTTTCTCCTATTAAAAACTCCTCTGTGTTAATCATTAGCTAGCTTGCCTTTTTAATGTGGCCCAGACAGTATTTTAATTAGACTTGCTGGCTGGCTGGGTCTTTGTCCCCAACCGGACCAAACCAGAGCCAAGCAGAGAGACTCAGACACTGGTCCTGGGTTGACCTGGCCTGTTTTCTTTACTGGATGTCCTGCCAACACCACGGGTGAGGAACAGGGCTGGCCTGGCTTGTAATGGACGGGACCGTGGGGACCTAGACTGGACACCAAAGTGAGGGAGAGAGGGGGGGGGTTCTGTGGAGCTGATAAGCGGCCATTGTGGAGCTCCAGTGGTCAGAAATAAACTGGTCATTGTTTGATTTAGTCAGTGTCCGGCTTATCGCTCCACTTATCTGTCTGGCCCCACCCACCTCCCTGCTTATGAGAATCTCTCAATGGAGCAACCCCTCTCTCTCACTCTTTTTTGCATGTATACTTTCTTTTGGAACATCCTGCTCTTTCCTCATACTCTCCCAACCAAACACTGATGGGCCAGATGGTCTGCATGTTCTTAATAAACTCTTATCCTGTTTGTGTACCTGAAAAGCCAGTTCACGTCTCTTTCAGGAAGCTGAAGTTGACGGTGAAGGTCTCTCTCTCTCTGTCTCTCTCAATTGCTATCTCTGCTTCCGGATTGGACATTGTGAAACTCAATGATGGAGTACAAGAGAGTTTGAATGGATTTCTGCTTAAATTGGAATGGTCACTCTGTTCTTGGGCACAGATTTGCCTCCATTCTTTCTCACAATGGAGGCCTGGTGGGTTGGAGGAGAGACTTTGTCAAACTCAGACCCTGACAGTCTGACTGCAGGTCAAGACCCAGCTCCACATGTTGTTCTTTGCTGTAGTTTTAGCCGAGCCAGCAGCCAGCTGCACAGCTGAACCGAAGCGCTGCACTTTCTGTTTTCACGTATAATTTGTGGGGAAAAAAAAGCATTTTCCCAGCTGATATAATATAATTCCACCATAAAAATCACCATTCTTTCATTTTCCTCACATACATAGTAGTATTACATCCTTTGAAAACCTCCATATTAACTCGCCTTTGGCTGATCAATGAAAAAAACCCCACTGATATAATGAGTGTTGTTTAAACTTTTTTCCTTACTTCATTTTGTCCTTCCTCTCCTTTCTTTCTTTACTCCTATTTAAACTTTTTTTTTTTTTTTTTTTACATGGCATCAGGCCCTCCACATCATTCTTGGTCATCTTTCACTCTGAGCTGCCCTAGCTCTCCAGGTATCTTTCTCTTTCTTTATCTACATATATATCTACGCTTCTCAGCTTGTTTTGCCTTGAGCCCTAACTTTGTCATTTGTCTGGAAATGTCAAACTATTATTCAGCTTAACATAAGAAATTAGTAATTCTCTATGACATAAAATAGTTCCTTAGAGAAGACAAACTATGTGCATTAATCATTTCTTGAATTCGTCTTGAACTCTGAAGCTATCACATTTTTTCTTCCCAGTCAAAATTGATTAATTAATTGTATACAGTTTGCTACAGCCCATTATGAGAGTATCTCTTATCTCTGCTCTTTACAGTAAAGAGGAATCATGACAACAGCACCTCCATCGACATCTCCCGCGCCAACAGTTTAACTGATGAGCTGGACTACATGAGTGAGGACATTCCCCTGCCTGTGGTGACTGACAAAGCTCAGTAAGTCCCGAAAAGCTTCCCCTTTGCTGTTCTGCGGAGCCCTCATCTCCTTCCAATCCATCACCCTGCACTGGCCTCCATTCTTTGATACATATAATACTGATTTCCCTACTTGTCATCGTACCTAAAGGCCTTTTGTCAGACCAGAGAGCCCCTCTAGCTGCTCTCTAAGTGAAGTTGTTTTGTTGAACTCTCTTGAGGGTTAAATAGACTCTCGAGGGCCGAGGCCATATCAGGTACAGAGAGTTATAAAGGGGATTATCCCTTTAGTCTTGAGGGAAATGTCAAAGAAATCCCTCTCAATAGGTTGTAGGGCATGTTACGGTACTGGATGGCCTGTCACCACATGCCCTCATAGGGTTGAGAACTGCTGTTTGTTGCTGTGTGAATTGTCAATGCGTTTTGATCGTGTTCCTTCCTCCCGCTGACCCACTCGTTCAAACAAGTTTCCTTAATATGAACCAAAGTGTAACTCTGATGTAATTAGGATTGACTTTGCTTCCTGAGTTCCTGAGCACGTACAAAAACAATTTACTCCCCATTATTTCTCCGCTAACTCTGGTCTTTTCACCAGTATCAACAAACCAGTACCGCCACATGGTTTACCCTATCAACAGTTACTACAAGTGTTCACATAGAAGTAAAGTGGAAAGGCTTTGCGCAGACAACATGTCAACACCATTGTTTGGCTTAATCCCAGTAGTGGGAGGCTGCTAGAGTGCTTTTCCCACTGGGGCTGAGTCTTGTTAAATCATTACATCTAGATTAGGCGATTACATACTGAAGATAATACTAAGTCTTGTAGGACTTAATGCAGAAGGTCATTGGTTTCAATGGAAATAGTAATTGTTGATGTTGTCTATATACGGTTGTATATTACATTAACAATATTGTTAATTCAAAGTGTACATCCATCACAGTGAGCTACAGAACCCTTGAATGCTTCAGGTGCCAGGCAGTATTTATATTGTATATTGTCCTTTGCCTGCCTGTATTTTAATTAATTTGTGGTCAACAGAAAGTTTTATTACCTGGTTTTCCCCCATAATGACTTGCAGGTGTTGTTTTGGTCGGGACATTTTATTTATAGTCACTGATGTCCTTTTGGTGGGTCCATTCTCTTTCATGTTATTGGATATTCATGGGCCATTTTGCACTGCAACATACTGCATAGAGGTTATCAAATAGATTGAATAGGGTTTGATATACAACAGCTACACAGTGTAGTGCATTCTAAAGTATTGATCAGCTATCATCTTCAAAATGGCTTTGTGTGAAAACGAGACCACATCCTTTTAATTTTTTTATTTATAGTCTTATTTTTTTAACTTATTCTTAGTATGTAAGCGTGTGTTCATCCTCATACTGTAGATGTGAGTTCATGAGTATAGTATTCCTGCCTAATATGCATTCTGCTCCCTGTTTGCCCTGTAAATCTAAAGTCACCCCTGCTGCTGCTCAGCTCTGTGTCTTGCCTTTTGGCTTCACTTATTCATTCTACATTATCCTCTCTGTGCCCTCTTGAAAACAAAAAGTTTAGTGCACCTTTTGGACAGAGGCCCACATAGTCAGCACTGTATAGAGCGAAAACCGGACACAGTTTACTCTTATTCCCAGTTTCAGTTCAAAATAACTAAAGGGTAATAAAATGCTCTTCGCCCGCAAAGGATCATCAGGTCCTTAAATTCAAGTACAAACATTAACAAAACACATTTGAACAGTAAAACAGTGGTTATGTGCATCAGAATATTTTGTGGCATTGGTCCAGGACTCTTTATCCACAGAGCACTTGATTTCCAAAAGGCGTTGTTCTGGCTCTCTTGCTATTTTTCTTCTTCTCTCTTTTTTCCCACCTCTCCATCGTTCCATCCACCCAGATCGTATCTACTGGTTGAAAGTGGACTGTGGAAAGCCTCATCGTTAACCTAACCTTGGTAACCATGACTAGCCTAAACTCATTAATAATTCAAAACTTGATATGTGTGCCAGTCCTGGAAAATGTGATTACAGTTTCTCATATTTTATTTTCTAGGCTGTTTTTCTTTATTAAATGGAATCCTTTTGTTTTTCCATTGGGGCTTAAGAATAAGTCTGATTCCTGCTTGGAAACATCCTGCCATAGCCAAACATTTGTCCTCACACATGTAGTGTCTATACTTTTTTGATATAAAAAAAAAAAATTCTTGTTTCAATGAATAATTATTGTTCAGCTATGTTGTTGTCCCTATCATACATCCTGAAATGACTGATAGAGTTAAGAAAGGAGTGTATAAATACACATTTGAAATTCTTCCTTTTTCTAATGACATGCAGGAGTGAACCCCGATATTACTGTCAAAGTGCTGCAGACACTTAAACCAAAATGCTGCTAAAGTGGCTGTCAATACTCTGTCATGTCATGTTTAGTAGTCATCAAGCCCATGTTCTCCGAACACAAGATGGCGCTACTCTTTTACAGAATCTGGCATCGTGCTGGTACAGTATGCCATAAAGTTGCCTATAGCTTGTTGTTTTAGGGACCTGTTTGATCATTGCATCATTAATAAAAACCAGATTTCATAGCTTTTAATGTTATGATCGGAACTAACACAGTCAAGTACAGTAAAATCATGTGGTCAGATTTTCTGCCAGGCAATTCATAAGTGATATCCTTTGAAAAGATGTACAAAACCATCTGAACATTCTTACAAATTACATTCTTTATTAAAATGACTGTCGTGGTAGTCTGTCAAGGAAAATTCACAATCTCACGGCCTGGATACGTGTTCATGTTTGTACATGTTTTTTTTTTAAATGACATTTTTTGTGTGTTTTTTATGACCACTTGCATGTGCATGTGGGTGTGGGACCACTGGATGTTAATGCCTGAGTGCGTTCCAGCTGCAGAGACAAGCAGCGTCTATTCGTATCCATTGCAGGGCTTCTGTGCCCATAACTCAGCTGTAACAACCACACTTAGATTTGGGCCATGCTGGGCACATTCCCATAACAGCTGGTTTGTTTTGCCCCTGGTGTCACGCCACTGAGGACAGCACTGGCATTTGGCATCCTTATCTGGCTTCCACATCCACACACACTGCCTGAGGCAACCTGCATGCACACACACTGTATCAGTTTCTGTCCCGCCTTAATGTAAATTTGACATGAGCTAGCGCTTTCCTCAGTTTAGTTTGGAGCTTGTTCAAACAGCCTTTATTTTACATTTCTGGTGCCTCTATCAATTTCATTTCTCTGTGACAGCACTGGCCGGAACGTTCTCCTGTCTGTTTGGCTTCGAGGAAGCAGACTACTCTCAAAATGAGTGTGCATGTGTGTTACTTCACATGAGAGGCATCAATACAGTTGGCTGTGACGTCTCTGGGCTTCTGAAGAGGAAGCGGTGCAGGCCGGCGTCCGCACGCAATCATGTCTTTTGCTCCTCTGAACCCAAAACATACACACACACACACCCAGCTAAACAAACACACACAAGCACACTTTTTCTCCTTCAGAAGATAAATCTTTATTATTGCCTTGTTTGTTTGCGTAGAACCAGCTTCCAGTGGTTTGTTGGATTTTATGTAGTATCTCAAATAGAAAAAAAAACAACAAAAAAACAAAAAGCACATACACTTGTTCCACAATCATCCACACAGTTCTTCCCTTTTGACTGTAAACATGAGTATTTGTTTACTTGGCCCTGTGTAAATGAGGCTTGATTTTTGTTACGATTCGGTTTGATACAGTTTGTGTGTACAGCAGCACACTTTGAGGATGTAAATCTCCGAGATTTACTGATTAATGAAATCATAACAAACCCCAGTGGGGCTGCTGATCCTAAATTCCTCCCAAAACAGATCGACATTTACCCTCTCGGAGAATGAATAAATGTTTCCAAATACACTTCTTAGGGCCCAAACAGAGGCCTTGTTTAGCTGATTCCAGTGATTGTGTCCTATCTCTCTCTCTGCCTGCTCTCATTGCAAAACCCTTTTTTAAAATTCTCTATATATAACTGCATCATTTCTCTCCCTCACCATGTATGCAAAAGAAAAAAGAGAAAGAAAACATTTCTGGTTCTTTTCTAGCGGCGCCCGATCAGACGACTGTAATCTTTTGACCTGAGGCAGTTGCCCCTTCCTCCCGCTGGCTGTGGCCACGTTCTCCTCCCTTCTCCTCCTTCTCGTCTCCCCTCAGACCCGTAAAAGCCTGCATGGGCCACCTGCAGGCAGCTCTTAATTAGTTACCCTCTTCCAAGCTAGCCGGAGATAAACAATGAAAACCCACTGCAGCGCCACAGGAGGGATTGCAGGCAGAGACACATGCATCATGGTCTGTCCTCTTCAAGTAGGGGCCTCTCTCTGTTGAGCAACTGGCGTCTTTTGTGCAGAGCTCTGAACAAATTGACTTTTTGTCTCTGTGGCCTCTGTATGTCTGTCTTCTACACTGTACTCTGATATTGATGACACGGAGGGGTGTTCCAAATATAAGGTGTTTAGTCAAGAGGAAAAAATCTAAAATGCATTCGAGGTTTTTGTCACTGGAGTCTTTTAAATCCTTGAATATTGTCACTTTGACAAATGTTTGTGATAGAAGTTCCCCCCCAAAACAACATGCACCCTAGGGCTGCACGATATTAGAAAAAAATTTAATTGTTATATCTTTTTTTTTTCTGCGATATACAGTATATTGCGATATAAAACAATACAGGAAGTTTTGCCACATACATGCAATTTGTTATCCGTGTACAGATAAACAGTCAATCAGGATTTTGATCATTTTGGATACTTGTATGTTTCTTGTATGTTGCTGTTGTGTTATTTACATGTAATCCACCATTTCTAACGATGTTAAAGGTATACCTAATCTATGTGGTGGTAGATTAACAGGCTTAAAATATAAATGGACTTTTCTTGTAGATCAGTCATGAAAAATGAGACCCTGGAAAGTTTTAACTTTCTATCAAGCAGCGCAAAACGTGCAGCATGACATGTTTGAGTTAATTGCATGTCCCGCATTGCATGTCCCAACGATATATTATGCAGCCCTGATGCACCCCTTCTTCTCCACTTTGTGCTCCAAAACGTGCTGACTAAGAAGTTATTTTATGGGGCTTTATGCAAGGTACAGCCGTGAATCTAATCTGAAAATATCCACGAAATCCTCGTAAAATTTTTGGCTCTACTGCCAAGTATTAGAATGACAAACTCGACAAGCAAGGACCCCACTTCAGGCACATGCACCAGACATAAACGCGCACACATATTCACACAGACAAACGGATGGGGGTAAGATCTGTGGCCTCCTGCTCTGCAGTAAGAAAGGCTGCCCGGTAGCTGCTTCTTAATGAAAAGTTAGTGAAAGGAACTAGGAAAAGAAGAAATTGTTCCTCGGTTTCTCGACTTTCTGCCAATTTCTAGAGCATAAAAAAAAGACAGCAAATCCACTTGGTGCAGTAAAACAGCCACATACTGCTTCATAATCTCTGGACAGCAGAGCTGTACATGAAGGGATTCAGTGGGTAACCTCATTACGGCCTCTGGGTTTTTTATATGGCTGCTGACCTCCACTCTACCTTACTCACTGGGATGTATTAAAATGAGTTTAATTTCTCGCACTTTTCCAAAATACAACCAGCATATATGCTACAGTTAGGCTGCCAGCATAGCACAGTCACAATTGAAACTGGCTTGTTGTTATTGGTTGGGGTTGCCAGCTCTTACTTACCAAGTTTTTCTCTCCATTTAGGTTCACTGCATTTCGCAATGCCTCAAGAAACCTATAACAATGCATGTCATTGGTCCAGTTTTCTGAATATGCTAGATTTATTGTAGAAAATCTTCTTTATAAATACTCACAGACTACAAGCCAAAGTTAAATCTATAATTGACTTCCATTTGAAATGGACGAACAATGCTGGGAATTGAAACGTTGACTTTTGAAGCTCTAACCGTTTGAGTTGTATACGGTTTTATACTGGGAGAGCACAACAACATCATCATTCCAGGCCTGGGTGACGTTTCTTGCATGATTTAACTTGCTGCACATGCACAAGATGGAGAATATCTAATGTTACAGCATGGTCTACTGCAATAAAAAGTTATCAGGTGTTGTTCTACACAGTCCTATAAAGTTGTAGATTAACTGAGAGGTACGTGTAAATAAGTAACTAAAATATTATATTAGTCGTACAAGTGCCTGGTTGGATCAGGGCGCACTAATCTAAATCACACACTGCACACTAAAGAGAAAAGATGATATGTGTGTGTTAAAAAAGTTACTGCTTTGGCCACTGGAGCAAATTCTCCTACCAGGGGCCAAAAAGAGAATCAGCCAGCCATCTTTTATGGCACATAGGTCACACCCAAGGCAATAAAAGGCATTTTCATGAAGTACTTAATTAAAGAGTGCCTTTAGTCTGGCTTGAGACTTGCTGTCGTGCATTAATGAAGGCCCTCGTGCTGCTCTTATAAGGGGTGTGAGAGTGTTTAGTCCCCCTCAGTGGTGTTGGTGGTTCTGGGAGGGTTTTATGGCGAGGGACCATCAGTAACTGGGGGAATGGCCTGTTTTATGGCTTCTCACTGCAGGCAGGAAAATCAAGAGACTTAGCAAGCAAGTGTTGCATAAATAAACCGTCCAGACAAAATAAAAAGATATTCTCACCAACATCTCTAACTGCTGCATCCAAATTTTAGACAGGCCTGTGTGCAGTGGTTCTACATCCCGATTCCAAAAAAAGTTGGGACGTTATCCAAAAAAGTTGGGACATTATGTAAAATGTCAATAACAACAGCATGCATTGACTTGCATCCCTTTTTAACCTAAATGTAATTGAATACAGTACCAAGACAAGATATTTAATGTTCAACCTCATAAACTTTGTTGGTTTTTTTTATTTGATGCCTGCAGCATGTGTCAAAAAGGAGGAGGACAGGAGCATGTTTACCACTGTGCTACATCATCTTTTCTTTTAACAACACTCCGTAAGCGTTTGGGAAGAAAGGACACTAATTATTGAAGTTTTGAAAGTGGAATTCTGTCCCATTCTTGCTTGATATACGACTTCAGTTGCTCAACAGTCCGCGGTCTCCGTTGTTGTATTTTGCGCTTCATAATGTGAAACACATTTTCAATGGGGAACAGGTCTGGACTGCAGGCAGGCCAGTCTAGTACCTGCACTCTTTTACTCCGAAGCCACGCTGTTGTAAGGCGCGCAGAATGTGGCTTGGCATTGTCCTGCTGGAATAAGCAGGGACGTCCCTGAAAAATACGTCGTCTGGATGGCAGCATATGTTGTTCCAAAATCTGTATGTACCTTTCAGCATTAATGGTGCCATCACAGATGGTCAAGTTACCCATGCCATGGGCACTAACACACCCCC
>JBBPCS010000917.1:11311586-11325018 GCA_037974645.1 Hollardia meadi | reverse complement strand
GTGTGTGTGTGTGTGTGTGTGTGTGTGTGTGTGTGTGTGTGTTAGGGCTGCTATATCTAGTTTTTGGACAGCACATCAAGATAATAGTTGATGAGAGTGTGAGCTCTGCGAGAGAATGAAGAAGTGGTGAAGGCCAGAGTTTGTGTGAGGTGAAGCAAAGCTTTTGCACTTTTCTTTTTTTTTCACTTCTTCTTCTTTCTCAGTAAATGTCTTTCTCTCTAACTCCCTCTCTGTGTCCTCTCTTCTCCTCTTGACACACACGCACGCACGTACGCACACAGACACACACACACACACACGGTGTAATGACGGAGAAGTGTGTGTGGAGCTGCTGAGCTGTTCCACATGTGGAGGGTGCGTCAGATCAAATTAGGCCTCATTGACAAAGGGCCTTTTACACACAGGTGGATGATGGGGGTGTGGGCGCTGCAGTCAGCCAGTCCAAAACCCAGTCAGTCAGCAAACCAGCCAGTCAGTAAGTTAATCAGTCAAGCTGCCACTCAGACAGGAGCAACTTCAGCTGCACCATGTGTGATGTTTGGACTGGTGGAGTGCGATTTTACAGCTTTTTCTTCCTCTCTCATGGCTGTGGATGTCTGGATATTTAAAAAAAAAAAAAAAAAAGTCTTACCATCATCATCATCATCATCATCATTTTGGAAAGTTGTGGAACACTATCGTACCTCTGTGATACTCAGCCTTGTGGTTTGCAGTTTTTGAATGGAATATTAACAACTGTGGCTCACAGCAGCATGTCAACTGGCTGCGTTTTGTGGAATGAAAAGTGCAATTTCCAAATGTTTGAGACTGTGTTTAATTCCCTTTCCCAGTGTTTATTAAATTCTCTCTCCAAGTTGTCACTTTTCATGTATGAGCATAAATCCTCCTATGGCACACACACACACACAGAGAGATACACACACAGACACACACAGACACACAGACACACACACACACACACACACACAGACAGCGACCCCCTGGGTGCTGGGGTAACCATAATGCAGCTGCGGCAGTGCAGGCTGAGTTATTGCGTTTAATCCGTCTAATTGTTGAGTTTCATAGAATGGGACCCAGTCTGCCTTGGAACTAATTCTGTCTGGGTATTCTATTTAATTCGCCACACTGGGCCCTAAGCTCTTCTAAAGGCAGGTTGCCCCCCCCACCCCACCCCCCCACCCCCCCACCCCCGTTCCCTCCACCCCACCCTTTAAGAATATAAACCCCTTATCTTCTCCTCTCCCTCCCTCTCTTGCATGGCAGAACACTGGGTGACTTGTGCTGGAGAGTGATTTCTCAACAGTCCATAAAACATTCTTCTGACATTTTGGACATCCACTCTAATGGGGCAGGATAATGGGAGCAGAGCTATCATGAGCAGCAAAAAGGCCCAGCAGCACAAGCCTTGCCAGCAGAGACTTTTAAACAACAATATGCCGCATGAAGACATGGGGCAAGGCATGAAATGAATGGAAATTGAGATGCATGTCTTAGCTGGCTAAAGAGGAATGTATTGACAGCATCACGTGTGCAGAAAAATACCCTTTATGTGTTATGACATAAAGGCCTCTAAAAATAGATCTTGTATGACAAACCAAATAGCGGATGTTGCATGTGTACATGAAAGTTTGTGCCCCAGCTGGTGTTTAATTTTTGCCACTGTACCAAAGTAAAACTCGAAGTAGCAAAGCTGACGTGGTTGCAGTCCCTCCTGGAAACAATGCTGCTTTAACTGCTCAGATTGGTGGGGGGTTGATTGGTTGGTTGCGTGGCTGAACGGTGATAATCCGCACTCACAAATCCTATGCGTTTAGTCAAATTATTCCAGGCCTTAAGGCTCCCATTGTGGCCCGCTGACTGGTTTGCTGCTGTCTGAGCCCCCCACTGGGACAACAATGCCACCATTCAAGGCCACTCGCTGCTACCCACTGGCAATTTCAGGTGTGAATTGGCTGTGTAGCCAGTGGCTTATATTAAATGACCTGAGACGTGACCTCAAAGGGTAAGAGAGGATAGAGAGGGAGGGAGGGGAGAGAGGGGAAGAAAGAGAGTAGGCATTTGGAAAAGAAAGTTTATGAGAAAGAGGGGCAGCGCTGCACGTCAAGTTCTGTCATCTTTCTGCTCTGATCGTCTTAAAAAATTTGCAAGATGATGAAGGGATGAAGAATGAGGGGGAGAGTGGGAATATGTGAGAAAGGTAAAGAATGATCCCTTCGGCCTGATATCCTGTCTTCTTTTCCCCTCCACTCTGTTCCCGCTAAACCTCTCCTCTGTCCTCCCTCCTTCCCCCAATAATGTGCTTTTAATCATATCTCCTTGGCTGGCTCGCTTGCGTGGGTGAGCGCTGCGTCCAGGCCCTTTGATGGGAATCTGCGATGCGCCCAAAAGTCTTTTGAAGTGGCCGGCTGGGGAGCTACAGGGGGGCTAGCTATGGGGCCAGGAGCTTTGATGTGCCAGGGTCTGGAGAGGCCGGCTGCACGCTGCCCTGCACCAATCTGTCAGTAGCACAGCTGCACTGCTCGCTGGGGAGCCCCTGCCTCCAACCTTGACTGACTGGTTGGCTGGCCCGACTGGCTGACTTACTCACCTAGTTGACTGTATGCACTATGTACCTGCCGAAATAAGTGCCAGCACTTACGGAAAGGTTGACTTTAATAGAAGTTCGTGCAGGAGGTGAATTGGTCTCAGCCTGATGACACTGTGGGTCGACTTCACACATACAGTCTGACTGCTCTCTGGATGCATTTATTGATATGTTGTTTTGAGTAAATATATCCCCAAAGTGCAATATGAATCCAAGACCTGCCGCAGAGCATTTTACATTATTATTTTTTCTTTTCTTCTCCTGCTATTTCCTTTATTTCCTGTCAAGCGGTTTGCAGAGAAAAAAATACGTAGTGGATGGCTGTTCTCTGCTCAAAGTCTATGTAAATGTGCCATTGGGAGTTTTTCAGTTTGACTATTGCCAAATGGAATCTGTTTTCTCTGCAGCTGCACGAAACCATTAAAGAGACCATGTGTTCTAACCTGTTAGGCCTCAGTCGAGCTCAACCTTGGCTCAACTCTCCACCTGGGGAGGAGAGCAGTTTCCAAGGCCTAAGCTATTGACACTTAGCTCACTGCACAGCTTTTCTCTGTTTTGGAGGGTGGATGCATTAATTGCCTGACTGCAACTGAGAACATTCTTTAACAGCACAGATGTTTCTTTTGTATGTATTACTATTCAACATTTGTTTTTTTAAATGATTTATTTCAATCTCCCATATTGTTGCTTCTAATGAAGAGTGTTACATGATGATGAAAGGTACAAAGGGTACAGCACTATATAATGACAGTCAGTTACTTAAAGGTTGACCCTACAAATGTTCTATATTCTTGTATGAGTTTTGCAATGACCCTATTGAGCAATTCCTTCAGGTTAGCTGGGGACTGCTGACTGCAGCGTCACAGTAGTTGCTCTTTTAGGTTTTCTCAGCCTCGAGAATTTACACCTGCAGACAAGTGGCCACAAGTCAGCTTTGGTTAGCTACATTTGTTTAAAAAAAACGCTTTTGCAAATTGCAAATAATGTGATAGTAATGGATTATTAACAGAAGGCTATTCTAAGGCTATTATTCCCTAATAATTAGCTTGACTGTAATTTAAAAAATGACGATCGTGAATGGTTCTCCATACTCCATTTTTTGCTGACAATGCCTCAGGATCCTTCCCTTCTGTAAAGGAAGGACCACCCTCAGCTGACATCAGTTCGATTTACTACTTTCCTCCTTTCACCTGTGGTAGCAATCCACCGTGACAGGACAATAGACACATACTAAGCAGGCATGACTGATAGCAATCACCAATTTTGACCCCAATCTGATTTCAGTTTGTGGGATTAATCAGAAAGAATTATTAGAATAATAATAATAACATAGAGTGTCTGTGTGTTTGAAGTCAGTTCAGCCTCTGCCTGAAGTCAGCACTTTCCACTTTTTACTCCCAAATGTTTAGAAGTAAACTCTGAGCTCTCCTCCTGCTGGCTAACAGCTCCAGATAGGAGCAGAATCCAATGGGACTGCAGGTGTCAAGTCCTCCAGAAGGTCCAGCTGTGCTCCCGGCTCTTGCTTCCAAAGCTGGACGTCTCAAAGAAGCTGAGCAGCAGCTGTGCCCCTCCGCTCCTCCCTTTCCTCACCATACCACACGCTGCAAAGCACACGGCAATTTTTTTGCTGAAGTTGAATATTCCTGAATAGCGTGAATTTCTCATTTTCATGTCATTTGCACAAATTTTCATCTATTTGCATCTTTCTATTGACTTTGTATGTAATCCCGCCACGGGGAAAATTGTATTTGTTTTCTGTTTGAACACACCATTAGTGTTCTGGCACTGCTCCAACTCATTGCAAGGTGAAGGCAGAAACTGAGCTATGGACTCAGCTCTTCACAGTTGGTGAAAAACTCAATTATTTCAGTGTTGGACTCATCAGATGCCCTCAGCATGACCTGTGAGTGCAAACCCACTATCTTCAACACATCTGCGCCGAGTTAAATGAAGGTTGTATTTTAGGCCTACTATAGTCAAGGAGACAACGCGGCCTGACTGCGAGTTTGACCACTCACCCCGATCTGACTTGCACGTGTGGTCAGTCACTATGGCAACATGCTGAAAAGAGTGCTTCCTGAGACTTTGTTGTGTTTGGGGCTTGGCAGGGCATTGTAACCTAGATATTATTTTTAGTCAGTCAGCAAAGGACCAATGTGTGTTGATTTAGGATGTGAGCTGACTGCCTCTTAGTGAGCGCACACACATGAACACGCAACCCCTTCAGTACATAAATTGACAGACCTACAGAGGCTGAAAATATCAGACGTGTCTAACTCGCAACATCCTCCTGCAAAACCAAGTATTGACTTTTTGCATCTCTGAAGCTGCAGACATCTGTCAGCCAATCTCGTCTCATTGAAGTCATCATCAGCAGTGACGGTATGAGAAAAGCTCTCTGTCTCTGTTCGTCAGCTGTGTTGTCCCACACCCATCTATGGTCTTTTATTGCTTTTCTCTCTCTCTTTCTTTCTCTGAGCTTGTCTCTCTCTCCCTGTGGCAGGCAGTAATAAAGGTCTGACAGGCAGAGCGTGAAGGTCATGGTTATTAGATGGTAAAGGCGAGAGCCACAGCTGGGCTGGGCAGGCCTCCTCTCTGGCAAAAGTGATGAGTTGTGTGCGTTGAGACGGGCGGGCGGGCGGGTGGGTGGGGGGGGGGGGGTCTCTTATTTGAGACAAATGTTTTTTTCTTTCCTTACGGCCACCTGGTTTGGTGAGGGAAAAGCCCCTGGGTCTTTTGATAAAGTGCAGGGTGTGAGTGAGAAGAAGGGGTGGTGATTATGAGCTAGCCAACAAGTTGAAATACTGTCCAAGTGGTGTGTGTTTGTGTATGTGAGCTCGTCTGACAGCCCCAGAGGCGTTCACACCTGCTGCTTCTTCAGCTACATTTGAGCTTCTGTGGCCAAGGTTGCTCGAGCTAAGCTGTGAAACATGTAGACACATACACGATTCAATCCCTTTTTGATGAGAAGGTAGCCTTTTAAAACCCTTAGTGGCTCAGATAACTCACAAAAGGCACATAGATATGAAGGTTTCACGAAAGTTGGGGACATGGGGTTGTAATCGATTTATGTGTCTTTCATTTTAAGATGAATCAAAATGGATAAAACTAGAATTTCAGCCTCATCATTGTATGTCTCCGCTTACCAGTCAAGTTGCATCAAGTTTACATCCATGTCTGCCAAAACTCATATAATATATGTAGTGACTGATAGAGAGCTTTGTCACATGGTGCATCGACAATCACCTAAAACTCAATATCAGCAAAAGCAATGAGCTTGTAGTGACTACAGTGCCTCAAAAATGCAAAGAAGCTCCAAATTATAAAACATGGATGCTTCACACACATCTTCAACCTAGCAGCACAGAAGATCTATGCAATCACCAGAGTGTAAGGTGGGCACCCAAGATTAGTGTCACCAGTCAGGATCCAATGAAATGTGACATATGGTCACTATCTTCCTTTCTGTTTCTGAAGTATGGCATTGAATAATGTCCAGAAAAGTGTTTTTGCAGAACATTTTTAGATTTTTGTTTTTGGATATACAATCTCCTCACCTCATCATCTTGTCATAGTAAACATTTCTGTAAAAATTGTCATAATTGTCATATGAAATTTTAGAGTTATGGCTAAAAATGTGTTTTTTTTTATGAGGTCACAGTGACCTTGTCCTTTGAGCACCAAAATCTAGTATGTTCTGCCCCACTATTTCCAAAACTTTTTTTTTTTAACTGCAGCACTGAGAATTTTGTTTTAGCTGCTGTCATTTTACACAATGTATACAGTTTGTGTTCTTGGATGCAAAGTAGCGTAAATTTTCATTTCATTCATAAGGAAATGCCTGTTATTACCACATTTCACCATTCACCGTATTGAGCTTGCACAATCAAACAAGGAATACACAAACACTGTGTTGAAAATTCCATCAAAGTAGCAGGTTGTAGCTCTGCCTGAAAGATCTAAAACCTCTGTTTTCAGCTTTTTGGAAAAGACATTCTTGCTGATTTATCACAAAGAAAAACAATAGCTATAACTTGATACCCATATAAGTGGTCTTCACATGGGAGCAAAAGCACAGAGAATCAAACAGAAATGTAATAAATATAGATGGTTTGTCTTATGTCCTCTTTTTTTATCAAAAATATTGTCTTTGGGTGACATCCAATTTTTCTCATAGCCGCTGCCAAAATCTGACTCTTCCAAACCTCAAGTATTCTCCAGTGGGCTTAGAGCTGTTTTGGAAAAATAGTGCAGCGAGAGAGCAAAGTGGAGTAGCTCCACATTGTAATGATGCATCTAGCAGAGACTGAATCAACCTGTTTTTCTCTACCCTGTACACAAACCTCATCTCCAAAAGAGTTCTAGGATGAACTCCTCTCCAACCTCATTTGCATTGATATGAAATTTGGACAAAAATCCGATAAAGGCGGGGGGACACCCCTGGGTGATTACGGGGTCACTAGCCAACCATAAAGGAGAATCCCTACAAGCCGCTACTGCTGCGGCCAAGAAAAGAAGCACCGCGTCGGGCGAAAAACAGGACTCAGACTAGGGCTCATTGTGACTGCTATCTGTTGCTACACAATGAGCCGTCTCATTCTTTGGGATGGGTGTCAGGAGTTCAGCCTTTATCTTCACGACCTGCGTTTGACCTCAGGGTACAGATGCAGAGAGGCCTCGTCTTAAGCTGTGGAGACAGAAACACACACCCCCGGGTGCTTCTATTAGGCTCATCACTCAGGAGGGAGCAAGGAAAACAAGGCTGACACACACTCAGACATGCAACACTCATATAACTAAATGCATGTGCACTTCACAGATGAGAGACTGGGAGTACTATGAGCAAATGTCTACAACATGTCAACCCACCCTCCTTTGCTGATGGCTTATGATGGGAAGATAGAGAGCTTAAGTAAACATCAACAGCTACATAGTGATGTGCAGCTGACAACAATGTTTATTGTTTTCTAAAGAGAGGGGGTCGGGGGGAGATAGGTTAGGAATGACAGAGTTTCCACCATGTCTGCAGCTGGAGAGCAGGTTGGGCTGAAAATGACTGAAATGCAAGGTCATATGACAATCATCTTAGCTGCTCACATACACAGCTAACACCAGTGGTATGTTAGGGCTGGCTATCATTTCATATACACAGTACATTGCTTTTAGCACCAGTTGGTTGTACTTGTGAATTAGTTGCATTTGCCATATATATATATATATATATATATATATATATATATATATATTTAAATCAAGAACTGTCTAATTAATTTCTTATCCAGTGCTGTACGTACACACAGCACCACCATCATCATCATCACCATGGCAACACATAGTCATTATCATCTTCATCAATGTCATCATTTCACCAGTTGAAGCACCAATTTTTGTGTCAGTATGAAACACCCAGACCTCAACCTAAACCCAGCATTATAAAGAGTTGTTCTTCCATAGGCAAGAATTCCGCCCCACCCAGCTCTCTCTCACACACACACACACACACTCAGGGGAAACACTCTTGTTTGATTCCACTGGTTTCGGGAACAGCTTTAACACCAGTGCTCAGGTCTCGGGTCAGCACCGCTGCTCATACTGTACAAACATCCCACATCCGTCTGAGGGCAGGGCGGACCCGCTGTCAGTCAGAGAGTGTGGAAAACATTCACAGTCACGTCATTTGAGCACCCAGCAGGAGCTTATGGATACACACCCGTCAGCCTCACACTCCTACACGCACATACAGTATATATGCCGGGCCTCTGGATGATGATGATTTTGGTGTCAGTGGTAGCGATCTCATTACTTACCATTTAAATGAACAATCTTTCTTTTGTGATCAGGTGAGATGAACTGCACCCAGCAGCCACTGACATCAACAGGTGGCTCTGAACAGCTGTTTTAGTTTAGTCACATCCCTTCTGTCTCTCTGTTAATAATTTGAGGTAATAATTTGTCCTACTTGGATTAAATTTGGATTTCCTGCTTTTCACTTTCATTTAGTGTTTCCTTCATTGTGTTGTATATTTTAATTATTCCTGGTTGCATGCTGTATAGTAACACTTTCTGGTTTTGTCTCATTATCTTCTCTCTTATTGGTCCTTTGTGTCTTTTTTTTTAAATTTTTTTTTTTACCTCACTTCATATTAAATGTGAGAAAGACACCTGCTTGATGGATGTGGTTGTTTGTGGGTTTCTCCTTGTGTGCGCACGTCTCGCTGTTAATTCTTGAGTGGGCATGTGCTCATAATCTGTGTTGTGTGTGTTGTGCTGTCTTTATGTTTCTACATCTGTGTGTACAGTATGTATGTCAGCCAGCTGTGGAGATAACCAGGTTACAGCACCTTTGCAGACTTCTCATACACAGGATGTGGATAGCGGTGGTGCCGGCATCAAAAACAATTTGCCACATGAAACAGTCTTTGTTCTACCAGTTGTAACGTTTATCTGTCAGCATTTTTTGAATGAAAAAAGAATAATCAAATTTTCGTTGTTGGTTTTGCACCCCAGATTCATGTTACACTTACAGTAAAATGAACAAACATGATTCAAACCCATGCACGACTGTGAAAAATGCAAGTGTTTTCAGGTCGTGGTAGCAGTTGCAAAAGATGATCGAACTGTTTTACCTTCTTGGACTTCATTTTCTTGAGAGTTTTTAAAGATTTCTCATTTATTTGTCCCATTGCGCACTAAGTGTGCTTGATATGTCTTGGCTTGGCAATAATGCTGTCTTCATTGCATTCCCTGTTGACACAACAGCCATGCAGCCCTCCATCACACTCCAGCTCTTGTCTCTTAGTGTAAAGTCGGGAGAGGAAAACCAACACACAATCCTAACTCTGCCAATCCACTCCCCTCCTCTCATTTCAGCGTCGCTAGGCAGCCCTCTTTTTTTCTGTAGCCTCTTTCTCTTCCTCCTTTTCGAACATCTGAAAGGGGTCAATGCCTCTGCATGATGGAACCACAGGGCTAAAAGTCTTTGGGCCAGACACTGGAGGAGTCCACTACTAATTGCTCTCAGCGAATCCCCAACCATTGTCCTCCACTGGGATTCAATTTGAATTTGAATGGAGGTAGCTAGCTGGTGCTGAGAGTGTAAGGTACACAAATGACTGTCACTGGGAATGGATAGCAGCACTACAGGGACTGTGAACTTGTCCCCTAAATAAGCACTGTTGGCTTTTTGGCTCTGCATAAGTTACGGTGTGTTTGCACTAGCATAACCGCCATATTGATGAACGCTTGGCTGAAGTAGTATTGGGATTGAATGGGAGATGTTCAGGGGATGGACATTTTGTCAAGAGGATTTCTTTCTGGCTTTGATCGAGAGCTGCTAAGATGTTCTGTGCCCTTTTGCTGCATCACATTACATCATTTGGCACATTTGACTTAAACAGGGATTTTGAGAGAAATAATTAGGCGCCCAAAGCTCTTCCACTTGACATTTGTAGTTTTTCAATCTCAAAGTTATTCGCCTTTCTCTTCATCTCAAATGCTCGGAGTTCAAGTTCAAGTTGCCCCTCGAGTGTCAGTACATCCCAAAGAAAGATGGAAAAGTGAGACAGACGGGCCATGTCTGCTCCGACAGACAGACAGACAGCTGAACAAATTGCCAGACCTCCCCCTCCTTGCAGTTCACTTGTTCCTTCTACAGAGGCGAGGGTCCTGGTCCGTATCCCCCTCTTCTCCTGCCCCGCTAGTGGTTAATTGAGCCCCTGCCAGGCCTCGCCCCTTTATTGCCTCCACTTGTCAAAGCCTGCAGGCCTGAATGGTGCCAGAGACCTTATACAAATGAGGAGCCTCCTTTCCTCCATCTCTCTCCATCCCTCCATCCCTGTAACGCTCTCTCCATCCCAGAGAGCAAACAGGTCTGACCCAGGGCTGCTCAGGGCAAACAGTGGCTCAACAAAAGACAGTGGCTCAGTTGGTGGCGTGGGCAGGTGGCTGATGTTCTCCCCCACACCTCCAAGGCCAGTGCCTCTAAATCCCGCTGCGGCACATGTGCTGAGCTCATTTTGTGGCATCCACATATTCTGCTCCCCTAAGATTTGACCCAAAAAAGGTTTGGGTTTTTTTTGTGGATTATTTCAGGCCTTGTAGACCTCTGTAGACCTGTAGCAGGGGACAGGTGTACAGTGGGAGGTATTGTATGGCGCCCAGAGTCTGTCCAGTGTGAGGCTGTCATCAGCACATGTGCTGCTGCCATCCCGTGGCCTGCGTGCTGCAGATAAGAGCAGCCATTCAGCCAAGCCATTCACTATAGTCATCATTGTTTGCCGAGGCCAGAGACAGACCTGTAACGTACAGAGAGAGACAAGGGTGGGGGCAGGAGCTCTTACAGGCAGAATAAAATACAAGGAAGAATGACAGAATGAAGGAAACGCCAAATGAAAAAAAGTCAGTGCAGTGCCATATGGACTCAGGAACACAGGAGACTGTTTGTGTACGCTACGTGTGGCAGCCAGCGCACGTACCATATCGGATTAACGCAAAATTAGAATTAGAATTGAGGTCGGCTCAGAGTGTCATAAGACCGTGCTGTGTCTGCCTATGTGGATATTTTTCTTGTCAAAGACACAGTTACAGTTAAGATAATCAAAATAACCCACAGACCTTTGTTATGAACAGTTTCATGGAGGACCTATTTTCTTTCTACCATATCACCGCGCAGAAGGAAGCATGCAAATGGACGAGAGGCCTGTGTCGTCCATGGCTGAGCTGTTACATCAGCTAGCTTAGTTAGCTCAGTGAGATTATGGGGTGAACTGTCCCTTTAAGAGCTTACCTATTTAGGCTTTGGTAAAACTCCCTATCCCATGTAAAAGGTGCCATCTAAATGGAGAGCACATTTTTCACACTCAGAGGACTTTTCTGCTTACTAGAAAATATGTTTTAGATTTGAGGGCTGATGACATACTTGAGAAATTGGGACAAAAACAAAATGTGCTGTTGGAATTAGATATTCAAGGCTAGTAAACAACACCAAAGTGGCTGCTTTAGTGCCTTCATGTAGGATCCGTCAAAACAATGAATATATTCATATATATCAATATATATATTCATGTTAGAATGACAAGTTATGTAAGTGTTATACTCCCTTTCATCTATCCGCCCATGTTCATTAAGCTTTTGTAGTATATTCAGGTAAGTTTAAGCACATGTACTTTGTCCAGTGATTAGTTTGAACAGTTTGAACAGTTTAGACCGCTGTTGATAGGGCTGCGATTAGCGGAGTCTGGTTCAAAAGCTTGCTAACGGGTTGAATGATACAGAGTGCTTTGCTGGTAACCATCATGCACTGATGACCCAGGGCAACGGAAACACCATGGCACAGTTTCACTGTGACTGAAGTTTTATTCTTTTGTCCACATCAGTGCAGAAGGAAAACTGTTGTTTTTAATATAATGGGCATACCTAAACTTGCTTGAAATATCTTAAGTGGTGTGCTGGTCATGGAATGATATCTGTGTTTTGATTTAGTGTTGTATTAATAGCACCAAGACTTTCTCCCTCAATAGCTGTTTCTTTTCTTTCTTTGGTAAATGTAGATGTACATGCTTCCCCAGTCGTTGTTATATTCAAAAGATGAATGCTTCTGTTATTACAGTTAGTTCGCAAGATTGACTGACATCCATTATTATGATAAAATGTTTCCAGAAATGTAGTATGGCCCCTTTATTTTACTATAGAGCCCAATCTTGTTTTCCAGCTAACAGTTATTATTTTGAAATTCAACACAGTTCAGAGTCTGACCACTGAGAGAAAGAAAGAAAAAATCCAAAACCATAAATCACCTACCGCTCTGACCCGATAGAGCCTGCTCGCAGCTGGTGGGCGGTGAGCTGGTTCTGCTCGGGACCATAATTCACATGTTCCACATGGACCTGCACCCTCCCATGGGTCTGGTTGTGGCCCAAGGTGGATCAGCTAAGTGTGGGCTGTATGACTAACTGACCTAACCTACCTGACCTTTGACCTGCCCTGCCCTAACTGCCTGAGATGCTGTGTTGGTGCCCATTGTCTACTACAACCCTGAATTATTTATCTATTTATTTAACCAAACAATATTTCAGTTTTTAATTATCTCTTTTTCTTATTTTTATTTATCTATTTTCTTATTATTATTATTATTATTATTATTATTATTATTGACTTCACACATCAGATTATCATGTCACACTTTCCAGTATTAGATAGAAAAAATTAGCACCTAAAGTTTAAAAAAAGTCTGACCAGAGAGATATTCAGTGGAAATAAAGTAATGTAGTCGGTACAATGGTGTTTAAATGAGGACAAACTGCTTCGACATTAAAGCATCTGGCTTTCAGCTGATCACTATATTGAAGTTTATCCTCTCATGTATCACTGATGTTTGTTTTTTCTGACATTGCTTCATACGCGTCTGTGTCTTCCCTGTGTGACCCACCCTCAGTGAAGTTCAAGTTCAACACCAGGATCCTGAAAGTTCATTCCCAAGTGCACAAAACATCATGATGCTCTCGCGGTCATAAAACGCTCAGAGCATTTGAATGAGACACATGTGTATGTGTGTGGGAGTGGTAGTGGTAGTGGTGGACGGCGGAGAGCAACAGATTTTTTAAAAAGTCCCAAAAATTTATATATAATTATGAACTTAATACTAAAACAAAATGCAAAACATATACTTTGTATCTACTACTTAAGCTTGTTGAGGCAACATTGTCCTTTTTTGCTTTTAAATTGATTTACAAAACCTGCAAACATAATATATCTATATCTTGATGTATTGTATATTGCTTGTGTGTGTGTGTGTGTGTGTGTGTGTGTGTGTGTGTGTGTGTGTGTGTGTGTGTGTGTGTGTGTGTGTGT
>JBBPCS010000917.1:11286515-11301694 GCA_037974645.1 Hollardia meadi | reverse complement strand
TGTGTGTGTGTGTGTGTGTGTGTGTGTGTGTGTGTGTGTGTGTGTGTGTGTGTGTGTGTGTGTGTGTGTGTGGGAGAACATGTGAGCTACCACCAAACGGCAGACTTTGTGTGATGTGTTTGTGTGTGAAATCAATTTCTAGCCACAAAGTGGGAAATATTTAGTTATGACTGTGTTTGTTTTAGAGCAGCTCAGAGTTCAGTTGGATAAAGCCCAAAATAACATAATAGTAATGTTTGTATCCATTTGATACAGAGCTATACTGACTCTTTCTAAATTATTTGATTTCATGTTTTGTCATGACCTCTTTCAATGTTTCTCATCTCACATTTATTAAACACATATTTTTTTTCTAAATGCTCATCTTCTGCATCAGTGTCTCTAAATCGACTAACCAAAGGGTGCTTATAACGTCTTGGCTAATTAGCATCAAACTAAACTAGCGTGGACGCTTCAGTTCCAATGCAAATTCCCTTTCCCGGGTCTTTCCCTGGGAGATTGTACTACGTGGCCCGGGTGAGCGAACCAAAGCGAAGCCACATATGTCTTGCATTTGGACATTAAAGCCGACTATTATGAGATTAAATCAGTGACTTGTGATATATTTGGTTCAAATCTCAGCTCCCACCAGCCCCAGTCACGCAGAGGGAACTTTCAAACTGATATTACCTTCAGTTTCTGCCAAAGTTTCACAATCATCCACAAAGAAAAGGAAGTGAATGAAGGTGTTTTGTCTTGGATCGTAGCTCAGATATATTTGGGCCATGGGGACAATTCAGTTAATGCTGTAAAACTTTTTTTTTTAAATTACAGGTTAAAAGGTTTGTAAACCTAAAGATAGACCCTTTCCACTTCCAGGCATATAGCATACAAATGCACACACACGCACGTTTTTCTTTTTGTAGCTTGTTCATTGGACAACATCAACTTTTCCTCTTTTTTCCATGGCAGAATGGGCAGCACGGACTTGACTGGTTGGCAAATTAAATTGTTTTTTAAAGCAGAAATATGCTGTCATGTGTGATGGATTATCATAAAAAAGGGGCCATAAGCAGCATGGTGATATTGGACGTTAATGCTGTTCTTTGCAACTTCTCTCTCCACTGACAAGCCCAGGCACTGTAAAAAAAAAAATAAAAAATTAAATTAAATTTTAAAAAAAAAGAGCCTTTTTTTATTATGTTGAGAGTATTGTTACATTCACAACATAAAATTACAAGAAGAGAGGGAAAAGAAATCAGAACAAGCGAGTGTGCTTTTGTATTAATAGTGTGTCTCATGTCTTATCTATACATACATCTCAAGTTCCCTCTGCCAAACCTCTTGGTGCCTTTTTTGTGTGTGTGTTTGGCAGAGTGGGAGCTCCCCTGTCCCTGTCCTGTGGGCCTGTTAGGTGATGAATGACCTTCAGGCCCACTAGTGACAACTCGGCTCCTAATGACTAACTGGCTGACTGACTGGCCGTAATGCAGCGCTCTGGGAAGGCATGGCAAACGTACACACATATACGCATGTACGCAAGAGATTCCACGTGGAGTTAATTGTGACATGTATCCTTGCATTAAACAGAAAACACACACAGAAACACACCATATTATGGTACATATTACACTTAAAGAAAGGGAGGGAATATCATTTTCTCTCCTTGGTGTAAGAAACACATGACAGAAGTTGTTCCTACAGTATTTATCACTGACACGAGGCACGATTATATCATGTTATTCAGGCCACAGCCCTGGTTTGGAAGGCAACAAGTCTTTTTTTCCCCCCTAAGTCTATATTTTGCTTTCCACCTATGAGTCGTATTAGGCCCTTCCAAAGAAGTTGGAGCGGCAGGCTGGGGTGAGGTGAAGGGGGAAGGAAAAGGGAGAGAAGAAGAGAGATGGATAAAGAGAGAAGGAACAGGAAAGGCAGAGAGGAAGAGAGAAACAGTCCTGTTACTGCCTTTAGTCAGCCAACTGGGCTCGTTCCAGTTGCTACGGGGTTCTGGAAAAATAAGTCATCGTCTGCAAACCATCTACACTTGGACCTGCTTTCAGCACCTGTCACCCATCCCGTCAGTGTGACAAACTCAAATAAACATCCAAATTTAATCACACAATTACCACTGAACCCAGCAGTTTCTGAACAGAACCAAAAAAAAAATCATCCCCAACAGAGCAGCTGTGGGGCTTCTTTTCCTTCTTTTCCTCGCTTCCTTCATTTATGGTTAATTGTTATGAGGCACATGTGTGTTCATACGCGAAGCTGTCAAACGTTTCGGTGCGGTTTACAAGCTATGTAGTCACGGTGCCGTGAGGGAGGGCTGCGCGGTTGGTCGTTTCATTGCTTGATTTCTCCTAAAGTGTTTTTACACTGTGGTGCAATATGCCGCCTTACTCATATTGACAGCTGCTTTTGGGTGCCCACATGCTACAAGATTTACTTAGGATAGGATGACTCCCACATGTTGCAGGGTGTGAATGAGAGCTGCACACTGATGCAGCATACTGTGATGGAGCTGTTGGAAGTAACCCATGTAGTAGGTGAGCATGAAATGCATCCATAATGAATTTTCCTAGATAAACTGAGCATATTTGAAAGCTACAGTGAAGAAGAATGACCCTCATGATGTTTAACCAGTTTTATTAGATTTTGCCTTTCTGATAACAATGTACCTGTTTTGCTTCAAAAAACAAGGAATAAGTGTATTTTTTGGAGTGTGTCATGATATTTGGTTATAATATTAAAATTCATTCATAGGTTTTCTTGGAATGCAATCTGGCAGTGTGGCTCTAGGGATGGCAAAGTCGGCCTGATGGTCCACCACTTTTGTTTTTGACTGAAATATCTCAGATCATGATCGGATGGATTTCCATGAAATGTGGAACAAATTTTCAAAAATTCAAGTTAGAACAAATTCAAATTGATTCAAACGTAACTCATTTAGGGCAATGCGCGGCCCAGTGATGTGCGTCCGTCGCTGTTCACAGAGAGTGTCTGTGAATTTCCCCGTTTGCTGTTATACAGCTGCATTATGACTCTTGAGATTGTGGTGCGACTTATATTGTGGCTCCAGTTCTATCATTGTCCTGAAAACCTTCTCCCCACACAATGCCAATGGGCCACATACCCTTGGACGTAAATCTTTCGGCAAGGACCCTGAGGGTGAATGCGGGGGAAAAATAGGCAGTCGGACGAGGCTTTACAAATGTTCCACTTGTTTCTGGGGCCTCTGCTGCCACTTGGGTGGCAAGCTTGCAGGTGAGTCCTCAGATTTGTTGTTTGAAGTTTATTTAGAAAAACTGATAAAATTCATTTGCAAAACGAACAAGCCAACACCAATTTGATTGATAGTCTCTTGAGTGCACAATAAGAAAAAAATGATTTAGGAACATTTTAAAATTTTGAGATATCCTATCAACTGCAAACCAACACCAGTTTGATTGATATAAAGTGACAGCCCTGGTACAGTTACCCATAGTACCCCAGTGAGAGATTCAGGAGCTATGGGGACCAAATACCCCCCACCATTATCAGCATGCAGATGATAACATTCAGCTCCACTGTGTCCAAGTACAGCCTTACAGAGCCACTATCATTTTGGTGTCCTTAAAAAAATAGTTGGGTCCCTCTAAAACATTCAACATTTGAACTTCAGCCAGTGATACACATGAAAGCAAGGGGAATCTTGAAAGAGACTAAAATCACATTTGAAGGGCGAGCTTCACTAAACCAGCTCTGCTGACATGAAGGAGATGCCAGGAAAGTAAGGTCATTGTCCTCCACATTTTATCCTACAAAGCAAGGAACCTCCTTTTGGCTGACTTAGTTCTCATTGGACTATAATAAGATTGGATCTGTCTCATCTTTTGACTGATAATAAAAAAGTTCTTACACCAGAAGGGCTGAGAAAAGGAAATAAGCTGCTTCAATAGCCATTCCACCTCGAATGTGTCAGAACGGGCCTCTTTGAAGACGAATGCCAGCCCCAAAGCTACAAGGAGTCCAGAGGAAAGAAAACTCTGAGGTTAAGATTGCTGGCAAGAGGAGCAGTCGTGTGCAGCATGAGTGTGTGTTGACCACATGCACGCTATGCATATAATTTTTAGGTTGATTTGTTGTTTTTAGTCATTGAAACCCAAAAGTTTCTCAGCAGTATAGTCTATAACAGGCTGTAGCACGTCTCAAGCTGATAATTGTCATCTTTCTTGTCATGTCCCCAGAACAATCTCCTTTGTGTTTGAATGTAGAATTATATTTATTGTGTTTACATTTTCATAGTAGTTTTGAAAAAATACACTGAAAAGTATGTCATACAGCCTAAATGTGGCTTAAGTAGGACAGGAACCTAGTGTGTGTAGTCTTGTTTTGCAGCTGACCTCATCTCTATTGTCTCTATATATCGTATGTCTGTTGCAAAGTGTTTCCATGGTTTTACTGTGTTGCAGGTGTGTATATGGTGCAGCAGGTGCTGCTGGCTGGCATGCTGTGCAACGAGGGAGGGAGGGTGTCATGGCCAATATACGAGGGAAAGAACCTCTCACACATGGCACCAGTAATGTAGGCCTCTGGAAAATCCATTTAAACACTCACACAGCCTGACACACGCTCACAGTGAGCACCAAGACATGCACATAAGTTACATAAATACACGAAGGCACACATGAGGAGAAAACACATGTGGAATACGAGCAGATGGTCTTTTTTTTATTTTCACACGCACACGCTAAGACTGCACCTCAAATACGGGCTTGTTTAATATATTAAAGAAGTCACTTTTGTAAAAAAAAAAAAAAAATGCATTAATTCAAAGCATTTTACTTTACGAAGGATGAAAAATGTCTGTGTGTTTTGTCCAAGTGACTTTAAGTGTGCGTGAAAATCAAAATAGCCTCCATCATCTCTTTAAATATGGAATAATTTAACTTCTTTCTTTACAGTCAACCACGTCAAATTGTCCACCATTTAATGTGATCAGTGAATGCACGGTTTTTATGTTTCAACTACAAATTTGTTCATGTGTTTATTTAATTATTGTTGATATAATATCCGTATCTTTGCCTCACACATAGTGTATGCAGAGCTCTTTCACTTATTCACCCCGTGTCAAGGTCACTGTTAGAGTTTTCTGTCCTCTCTGTAGGGGGCACTGTCCCTCTTCTTCCCTCCCTCCCTTTTGCTGTCTTGTTTCTCTCAATTCATAATGGCTTGCTCTCAATTTTCTGTATTTTCTCACCCTGTTTTTCACATCTCTCGCCATGTACTCTGTTCTGGAGTTCTTTTCCTGTTTTGTTTTTCTCTCTCTCTGTTTCAGTCACTAACACAGTTCACCACTGGTCACTGTGCACAGTGTCAGACTACACTGTGTAAACAGTGGAGGTGTTTGTGTCTACATGGCCAGAGGCCTTTCTTTTTCACTATAGCTACAGCTATATTCCATTAACGGACGGTGGGATGTATGAGCATGTGACATCAGGGTCATGGGGGTTGCCTGAAAATGGCAACAGTGAACCTATGTAACCCCTCCCTTCCTTCAGTGACACACACACACACAATTTCTTCTTGGAGTGTAAACCCAAATCTACTTTCCTGAAGCATTATTGTTGACCCGACTCTTGGCTGTTGTGTCTCCTATTCAAATAAATCCCCCGCTCGTTATCACAGAGCAACAAATATTTACGTCTCCGCTAAATCTCGGAGAAACATTCTCATGGCCTCCCTGATTGGTTATGTCATCCACAGTGCTGCTATGCCAGCACAAGTTCATTTTTAGTCATGACTCATTGTCCAATAACAACCAATAAGACTTCTTTACTGATTTCCCTTTGTGCCCATGCGGCTTGTGGGTAATTACTATATTTACATCCTGGTGGATGGAGCCAGGCTGGCGATCACCTGGGTAGCTGCACAGGTATTCCTGTCGCACTGTAATTTTCATTATATACCAGGGGCAAACTAAATATTTGCATTCCACCGCAGGACGAGCCTCCCCCACAAAATGTGAACTCTCCCACCGTATAAAACGTCCAATGGCTCGTCTCCTGGTCCTCTGAGAAATCTTGAGGTGTTTTGCGGCCCCCAACCTGCCATTACACCATCGGGTGATATCATGGTTAGGGTTTATGCGAAAGGACGGAAACAAAATAGCCGTGTGTACGCATACGTGTGTGTGTTCCCATCGTGTGTCAGGTGTAGTCGACAACTCCGCACATAGGAGGGGAAGAGACTCACTTCCTTGTCAGACTTTGATGTCGAGACTCATTTCCTGTCGTCACAGTACTAGAAAGACCAGGGACGGGTGGGGGAAACATGTTCTTTTGAACGGGCTGCCTTTGTTTTGGCTAGAGGCCTTTCTCATTAAATGCACTGACTGTGCCAATAGAGATTGTTTGAGATTCAAAGTTGGAGAGGCTTACATATTTCAGTAATGTTAATTTTACTGATGACTGCTATGACCTATCAGAGCAAATGAGCGCTCATTCCTCTCAATCTCTTGTCAGCATCATTTGTTAGACACACAGCTGTGGAGGACTCAAGGAAGACCAACTTCAACATTTATAACCCGTCTGCAACAAATGTTGAGGCTGAGAATGTTTAACTGGTCCCCAGGGCACAAACCAGAACATTCTGTTATTGTTTTTTAGAGAGGAAATAATCCTTTAACAGTAGGATGCGCTCTGCTGGCTGCCTTATTTCTTTCTTTTCATAAGCAATTAGGGTCCGTTAATTAAGCCCATAAAACGCAGGCAGAGGTTTTGCTCCAGGCGAAGCCATAGCACGTTTCTAGGAAATGAAATAGTGACGTTTAATCATTCATTTGAAATGGAAAAGGTGAGTCAGCAGAGGAGAACTGTTCTTAATCTGTGAAGGAAATGCATTTAAGTTGTGCTTTGGTTCAGGCTGCATTGGTAACATTATTCATGCAGCAGATTACTCTAGATTGAAATGTGAAATGAAAACATCAAGGCGTATAGGGGAGATTTGGTTACCGTTTCCTGAGAGCCTTCACCGACTCAAAAATACCACATACTGTATGATAAATGACACCACCTTGCCAGTACAGAAAAATAAAACAGGGCATTAGGTATCTTGTAAATGGAAAATATCCGACAGGCATGTGTGGCTTTTGTAGCGCAACAAGATTTGTTTCTACAGAACACTAACCAGTCATTTGTGATTTGGAGCTTGATATCCAGCGGACCAGGTGACGGATTTTAGTAAGTTTATTCCTGTCTCTGATGGCGGTTGTGACAGCCCTCAGCAAAACAGTACCAGAGGGCCTACAGACCAGCTGCAAATGTGTGCGCATGTTCATACAGTATGTGCATGTGTCAGTGTGTTATTGTGCATCATGTCTGCTTGCAAACAGCTTTTTTTCAGCTGTATTGCTAACATATGTGTGCATGCATTAATAATGTGCTGCACATATGGAAGCATGTTTGAGTATCTCTTATGTGTTAAAGGAGATATGTGTGTGTGTGTGTGTGTGTGTGTGTGTGTGTGTGTGTGTGTGTGTGTGTGTTTGTGTGTGTGTGGACTTGTCAAGGAGTCAGCACACCTGTAGGTGGGTGTTCATTACAGCAGGCCTGAGTGATGGCTTGGCCTGATGGGAGACCCTTGTTCATTGTCATCTCCCTTCACTTAATTAGCCCTCACTCACAGGTCAGTGGAGACCACTGAAGGCCCCGTTGTGTGTTTGTATGCGCGCGCGCACGCACACATGCGCGCACGCACTCACACACTCACACACACACATGTTAAGGATTGAACTTTGCGCTTGATATGGTGCCAGGGGATACACAAGTGCGCGCACACACACACATGCTCAGACACACACTGTATCTACACCTCCTAAACCTATCACCAAACCACCTGTGGATAATTTTAAGAGAGATTAGAGTGGCACAGGCTGGCCCTTGTTTCGTCGAAATTACACCTCAGTAGTTGTTCAGAAACATCAGCGTGGAACCAAATGTCTCTCTGTTTCCACATTTATCAGGGACTTTCACTCCAGGAGATTAGAAGTTGACCCATTACTGGAAATGCTGTAAGCAGGCCTCATTGTTGTGAAATAACACTGAGCTCCGCTGCAAAAAATGCAAAGGCGGAATCCTGACTACTGTTTACACTGCACTGTACATGAAGAGCAATGTATTTTACATCACAGACAATTGTATGCTTAAATTGCCCCATAACTGAAAATTTCGATTGTGCATGAGCTCTTGATGTCATTGCACTAATGGAAAGATAGATTCATATACTGGTAGAATCAATTCAGATTCAGAAAAAAAAAGAAGCTTTGTCGGACATTTTTTGTAGTGTAGATGCCTTTGCAGGTTGTTCTCTGTGGCGTGTGTGCCGGAGATAAGCTGCTTATTAAATGACATCGCTATACCCCACCTTGGGCCCGGACCCACTTGGCCTCCAGCTAGGAGAGAGAGAGAGAAAAAAAAGAGAGGAACATGAATGTGAAATAGGAGTAGTGGAGGAGAGAGAAAAAAAGAGAGAAGAGAAGTGTACAGTATTCTTTAGAGGGGGAGGTTGTCGAGAATAAAAAAACTTGTTGAGTTGATGAAACTGAGTGTGGTTGAGTGTTTAGAGAGTTATAATCAAACCGATTCACGTCCTGCTCAAATATGACTGTTGAAGCATCTTCTGAGAAGTGTTTTTTAAATATTCAGACCACAAAAACTACCACACTTCCAAAACTGCAGTGTGATTGGGAGAGAATTACATGGAAACTATCACAGACTGAATTAACAACCGATCCAAGCGGTATGTTACCAAGAAAAGGATTTTTAAATATATCTGCACAGCAATAATTTATGAAGATACAGTTGGTTTAATAGTATATTTGTGTATTTAATGTACATGATCCTCCTCAGGTTTGATTTGGTTTAATCATGCAGACTTTTTATTTTATTTTAGGGGGAGTGGTGAGTCCTCCCAGCTAATAACATTTCGTTCGGTGGAGTCAGTAGTATTTCTGCTCTTTGCTCCCTGACTGACACCCATCCACTCCCTCCAACACCGCTCACATGTGTTCTGGCTTTGCTCCGGGGGCCTGGGGGTGGTGGAAGACAGGGAGGAGCGGGTGGGTGGGTGGGTGTGTACAGCGGGCGGACTCCTTTAGCTCCTCTTCCCTTCCCTCTTTCGGACCTGTCAGGCAGGCGGCCAGGGAGTAATGTGGAAATGTGGCTGGCTGGCGTCGACTTGATTAAGTCTGCGCACGTGTCTCTGCAGAGAGGAGACCCCAGGCTTAATCACCCCTAGCCCTGACACTCTTCTCCTCCTCCTCCTCCTCCTCCTCAGCTTTCTCTCTCTTTTCTCTCCATATCTTTTTTTTCTTTCTTTCTCTCTGTCCTCGCTCTCCTCGGCTGCTGCCCCTTCTCACTCCTCCCACTCCTCAACAGTTTTTTTTCTTCCGTCTCTGGCCTTTTTTTTTTTTTTTTTGCTGATTTTCGTTTTTTAACTGCTTTTTTTCCCCTCCTTGCTCTCCTCTCTCGCTGTGTGTAACTGACTTTTCTTTTGTATGTGAAGCCCTTCCTTCACTCTCTTTATCTTGCACTCTTTCTCCCGCTGCCCTTTCTCTCGCTCTTTCCCTTTTCTTGGACCACTGCCCCCCACCCCTTTCTTTCTCTGTTGTTTCTATGTGCATGTGTTCGAGGCTGCTTTTTGTGAGTGTGTGTGTATCCTTATCTGTGAGAGGAGCGTTGAATACACATATGTGCTTTTGTGTGCGTTGTATGTGAGGTGGTGTTTCCCATAGTGCAGCATTGTGTGCCATGCAGGGGTGGACAAGGAGCTCTCTTGACAGTTCCAGGCTACCTCACCTCCTGCATGGAAAAGATTTCATGTCTGAAATGTCCTCCTGCCTGGACTGGCTTCAGGCCAACTTTAGCACATACGACCCTCTATTTTAAGATCCTACACTCCCAGTCACATGCTGGGTCATCTCCCGAGCTTTTACATTCACCTGTGAACATGATTGGTTTGTTGTTTTTACATATTTAGTTGAGGTGGAACAATATCACAGCAGGCCTGGGTTGAGTCAAGTTGTAGTTTATGATTGAAATGATCGGAATATAATAACTTTCTCTCTTCAATATATAGTGTAGTGAAGTTGGAAGTATTTTCCCCTTTGTGCACATTCAACTTCCTCAAAACAGCAGCAAGTCAACAAGTTATGTTATGTTCGTTCTTTCAAATATTTTAACGTTTATTCTCAGATGCCATAGCAAATGGACGCTAATGCTGCAGAACCACTGTCCTCACTGGAACTTAGTGTGGGGAAGATGCCAGCATGCCACATCAGAGCTGTAGTAAGTTTTAAATACTATGTTGTGAGCTGATTTCATTCAAAATTGTCAAAAAAGCCCCAAAAAGGCTTCACCCTGCCATAATGATACATAAAACATAATTTTAAACTCAGTAATAGGATGTTTTGTCAACAAAGATCTCCTTTCTTCTTTTTTCTGTTACAAACTTCTTACCAAAAAAACTTTTTTTCCCCGACACAGTCATCTTTTGCTCCGATGATTCAAACTGGAGACTTTCATGGCATGAAAGCGCCTTAACTGCCATTCACCTAACATTGTCTATGCATAAAATAAACTGTACTTTTTTTTATTTCATTTCATGCTGCCTGACATAATGTCTGTCATCTCACTAATCTATAGGTGTGGGCGCACACACATGCTTGCACAATATAAACTGTAGACACTTACTGGATTGCAGTAATGACAATGGCAGCATGCATCATTTTAATTACTTCAGTTTTCTCTACAATCTTCCACTTTGATGTGGTGATCCAGCATACCATTCTCTGCACAAATAAAAAGCTTGAAACGATTACATTATTCTTTTCCAAAGAATCTATATTTCTTTTGCCAGATTGAGTTTGGAAATTGTGGCAAGCTGTGAGTGACAGTTTTGGCAGTTGGGGGAGGGCACACAAGGTGACCGAGATGGCACAGCACAACATGCCCAGAGATCATTTTACTCACACGCTCGGAGAAAGACAAGGCTTTGTGCATTATGCCAAGGGAGCCTTTGCCATGCTTATATACACACAAGAGCAAACACTCACATTCAGATGCATAAATATAATAATGATGATGATATATAATGATGCCCGCACCTTTAGCAGCGCCATCTATCGCTGCAGCGAGTCAGCGGGGCTAACGTGGCGGCAGCAGTGGATGCAGGGCCTTTGCTCCATCCATCACATGCTGTCGTTATCCCAGCGTGCTAAATGATTCTATTAGCGTGTCACGCTGGCCCCTCAAAGCTCCCACTGTTCCCACCTCCACAATGTGGTTCCAGCAATCTAACCCATGCGTTGATAATTTGCCCTGAAAAATTGGCCGGGGACAAACATCCAATTATGGCTTTGCAACCCTGTTCCCAGCGCCTCGTTTCAAATAACTGCTCTCATAACCGAGCTCTTTGAAAACAAAATGAATCTGGCACCTCCTCATCATCTTCTCCTTCTTCATTTGCTTATTTGGGGTTGTGTTTTTTTTTTCTTCTTTTCTCCATACTCTTTTATCTCCGTCCCTCATTGTCTCCAGGTTTTCCTGTTTGCTGTTAACATTGTCGCGCCAGTCGCTCAGTGTCGTGTCACGCCAATGTTAGGTTAGAAGCATGTTGACAGATCTCAGCTGATCTCAAGGTAGTTTAGTATTATAACAAATAAATGCCTTTGAACTTCAGCCTGTCATTTAATGCTCTGGGCACAGAGCCAGCACGTCTGTTTTTCCTGTCTGTCAGTGTGGAGCAGCTTTGGAAATCATTTTTCATCATATTAACTTTCCTGGCTTGCAGGCTGTGTTATTAGGTCAACGTTATTATATCATTGTAGTATTACATCAGTTACAACAAACCGTTCGTGTTGTTGCATAATTCTCAAAGCTAAGATTTAATTACTTTAAATCTGCAGGTTTGTTTGGCATATTGTTACTTCCAATGCAACATACAAGTATATTCTGTAGTGTTTTGTTTGGATTTGGAGTTTGGTTTGACCTTCTGGGCTTATAAATTGGACACCATTGTTCAATGTGTTATTTTTTTGAATGTTGGCACCTGCTCCTGTTTCCAACATTGTCCCATATGCTCTGGCTATTGTTTGTTCTCCCACTCAAATGAGATTCCATGTTTTTTGGAGCACAATGTCGAGATCAGCAGATGTGGCTGCTCACTGGTGTCGAACTTGGAAAAAATATAGCGCAAATATCACTCAGATTGATTTTAAAACATGCAGGCACCTTTATTCAAACAACATTCATACACGTTCAAGTGATGTCAAAAGTGGTCTCATTGAAAATTCTGGACATCTAATGCAAGTGATATGTTTTTAAATTTATGTTGAAAAGGGTGACACACTCCATTACCCATTTACATCGTATTTATGAAAACTGAAATTACTTTAATTGGAAAATACTGACACAAAATGCTGAAATTGATATGCCGGGCTTTACTGTAAGATACGATTTTCATCTGTGCTGCCCCAGTGCCTCAAACAGTATTCAAATGTTGTTAAAACAGCTGTCTGGTAGCATTTAAATAACACGCAAAACAGTGCTGATGCAAAAAAGTGTTGAACCGGTAGCGTATAATTTTTAGAGGAGCTTAAGAGCAATGATACAGGCCCATAGTTCCCCCTGAAACACTCCACTCTCATATCTCAACTCACCAGAGAACATTAGGAGGGTCAATTTGACCAATCATAGACCCCTGCTGCACCCACGGAGTCCTCTGATCATCTTTCACCTCCTCCTGGGCCCGTGAACTCTCAGTGTACAGTCATCTGATCCCACTATAGCAGCAAGCAAGAAGCGGTTCCTGACCCGGACTGCTTACACACTCAGAGAGGTGGGATCATAGCCTGCAGTCAGCCCTTTTAAACAATGTTCCTCATTTTGTTCGCTTGTTCTCTATGCGCATGTACAAGAAATGATACGGATGCACATTTGTTCCAGTCACACGACACTACACTGTTCTCAGCTTCTCCCACCAAAAACTCAAGATCGACCCTTGACCTTTGATTAGATTATTATTATTAGATTAATGTAACGATTTTGTTACTATTTATCAATCTCTGTGGGGAATTGGGAGCCACAAATTAAAATTTACAATGTAACATTGAAATGTCTTACGTCAAGTCCATAGCCTGTATAATAAATAGTGGACAAAGCCACTGTGATGTCACCCGTTGGTGTGTGGACTACGGTTGTCTGGCATGTCGGCCGTCGCTACCTTGGTTTTTTGGAGCCAGAAATGACCATATTTGGATGAGATGGTGGAGCTAAGGGAGGATACACATTTCTACACCTCAATCCTGAAACTGAGAACCCGAGGACAGTTTGGCAATGACAAGGTAGCAACGCCCTAAAGCACACCCTTCTTCATTGTCTATTTTACTCTAAATGAGACCATGCTGTATCGAAGACGATCTTAAACTAGTGTCTGAGACCATATACACATTAAAAAACTGTTTATTGAAGCAATAAATCAAGTGAGAAGTAGAGTCATTTTCTCATACTCTTTCATACAATTGGACTTTTAGAAACTAGTGGCCATTAGGAAGAATGCAGGTTTAAGGCACTTCCGCATTGGCTTGACTTTACAGACCTGGAAGCTCCAACCACTTATTATACTGTCTATGGTCAAGTCTCAAGTCTCACTGAGCAAATTACAAGTGAATTGGAAGTCTTTCAGGAATGCTGACGGTTATATCGCATGACATCTGAACATTTTCACAGCTGTGTTCATAGTGTTGTTTTTTGACATACCTGAGACCAGTTCCTCTCAATATATAGGCATAATAATTAAAATGCCCCTACACTCAAAAATGTGTTCTGCTTTTTTTTCCCTCCTTTGCTGTGATATTTGACCATCACTGCGCAGAAATATGAGAAAGTTGTTTTCACATTTATCTGCTGAAGAGTTTCTGTGTACTTAGCCCCAAAATCGAAATTTAAGTTGTGTTTGTACGAGATAATTTTGCGACATCACAACCAATTTGCAAGCCAGTTGTGCTGCAATATGCGACTTACACTATACTCAATTTACACAAGTGTGATGATGATGGCACATATACACTGAGAATAGACTTTGTAGTAAAGTTGGAGACATTTTATGTCCAGATGGAGAACTCTTGGATTATCTTTGCATAATCATAGATTCTGGAATTCTCAAAAAGGGAGAAGGAGCAGATGTCATTTAAAAACTAGGTATTTTTTGTGTCTTCATACATGTCTGGGTGAGGTCTTTAAAATATCCAAGGCCTTCCTTCTGTTCTCTTGTTTTATTGCTTATTTTATACTTGCTTATGTAGCCGTTGAAGTCTCAAGTCTCAAGAAAATCAAGTTTCACAAAAGTCAGGTCTTTAGTGAAGTCTCAAGTAATCGTTTCTGTGATGTAAGTTGAGTCCAGGTCTTAAGTCTGTAGTCTGCAGCCTGGTAGTGGAGACTCTAAACTGCAACAGCTACCTTCTGGTTGCATGTTTTGATAAGCTGAAGCTCACCATGATCCTGAAAAGACTTAGCAAACAGTGGAAAGACAAAAAACATATGATTTCTACTGTAAAAGAATTAAACCACAAGTGGAGGGTCATGAAGTAGCAGAGCCTAGTGATTCTCTTCCCTGTCTCTCCGCCTGAGTGCCAGTGCCTGCCTGTCTGTCTGCTTCTTGTGTGTTTGGACTGCTGGTGTAATTACCATCCAGGCAGGGACAGACCTGGAGACAGAGGCAATGTGCTAATTGTATGGTGGACCTGCAACGGAAGCTATTAAAGCAAGTCTGCAAAGACATTCTCAGCCTCATCTGCTGCCATAAATCTCTCCTGTCCACTATGACTTACTACTGTTAGCACTACCACTCCTTCCACCACTCCATCTTTCTCTCTCTCTCGTTCATTCATTCATTCTGTTTATATTTCTTTGAGCAAGTTTAAGTTTAAATGTGTGTGAGTTTCAGAGGAATGTATTTACAGGTCATCTTATTATTTAGTTGTTTTTATTGGCGTTCCTCTTATCTTTTATCACTGTGCAAATAAAGGACAATCAAACTAAAGATTAACAGAGACCGATGGGGTTGTTCATTAGCCGACCTGTCTCCTGTCCTCTCCTCTCCTCTCCTCTCCTCTCCTCTCCTCTCCTCTCCTCTCCTCTCCTCTCCTCTCCTCTCCTCTCCTC
>JBBPCS010000917.1:11239877-11277269 GCA_037974645.1 Hollardia meadi | reverse complement strand
CTCAGGAACAGCCCGAGGAACATGACAAAGAGCTTAAGGCGTCCACCTGGCCTCAAAATGCCCCAGATCCAAATCTGCCGGAAAAATTACGAGTGCTGTTGGCATGAGGGGGTTTACTTTGTCTGAAACAAGGTTTGGGTGGGTTTTATGGGTCAAAGAATATCCACATGAATACCAGGACCCAGGGTTTTTCCACTAGAACATTGTACTGTAGCCATGAACAATGTCATTCACGTCATCTGTCAGTGGTTTTAATGTTGTGGCTGATTGGTGTACTCCCACATGTATGAAGGCATATATAAAAACTTTCCAATGTGTGTCTAAATATGACATTTTTTTAAAGAAATAAATGATATAATTGCCACATTCAAATCCTTAAAATAGCACATTTTCCTTCTCTCTAATTAAAAATTCCTGAATATATGTATATGCAAATATTTTTCATTTATAGGTTTAAACACTGGACACAAGATGTCCCCTAATTCTCTGTAAAGCACATTCTCAGTGTGTGTGCACTGGAGGCTTCGGGTTTCCACATCGTACTTGTGTATGCTGAACATTGGACCGGGATTGGCCTTAAAAAAAAGTTTGTGATGTCATAGATAATGCTTGTAGGCCCACCTTTTGAAATCAGATTTTCAATGAATGTGGGAACAGCCTCAAAGTGTCAAACTCTGCACATACATCATTCTACATAGTGTCAGAACAAGAAGAAAAACACATTTTTGACTGGAGGGGGACTTTCAAAGTCTGACTTGGTCACTCTTGAAACAACATGAAGATGAAATACAAAATGTTTGTTGTCACTGCAAATGGTTAGCATGCCCGTGAGTTGTCAGTAGCTAGTTGTTTGCAACAGAGTCTCTGCTGCTGTCACTTTTGCTTGTCTCGCATCACTGCATGCATTTTATAACGTTGTGTAATTTCTGAGTTGCGCCACCCTTGCATGTGTCCCGTAATAGTAAACCTAAAAACACACAAAAGAAAACCCTGGTGTCACAGTTGAATCACTTCTGAATAGGATCTTTCCCAACAGACCTGAGGAATTATTCATCAGCTATGTGCCTTCATGTTTGTGTGTTCCCATGCCTTTCTCAATACTCACTCTTGGTCGGCATCCAGCTTCAATTTTTTTTTTTTTTTTTTGACAAATTCCCACTTCCTACTCCCCAATCCCCTGTAAAACCCCAGACATTGACTACTCTGACTGCACTTTCTGCTGCAGCTGAGTAAGTAAGATTTCATTTTCTTGTCCAGCTATTGTCAGCGCATCACTCGTAGATGAATTTATCTTCAGTTGACTGAAGGAGGCTCCGGCATTGTGTGTCCTGTACAACAGGGTTAGACAGTGATTTATCGCTCACAGACAAAGACACGTATAGATCTGCACACACATACACTCACACACACATGAGGATGGAGTTGATTAATCACCAATGTGTCTAACCCCACACTCTTAAGATTGAATTCTCCAGGAGCGACCTGGAAACGAAGATGGATGGCACTTTGTGGCAGCGTGTTATCTTTCTGTCAGACACACTCGATGAAAAATACCCAAACGACAAGCTCAAACAGTGGCCAGTATCTCTGGGCTTCACCGTGGCCTTTGAGAAAGAAGCTTGCTGCATGCTTAAGGGGGAAGTCAGCTCTCCACTTGTGGTAAATCTCTCCCAGTTTTATAGAAACTTTTTTTTTTTTCCTCATAGCAATAGACAGAAAGGGCAGGGAAATTACAACAACATGCTTTCACATAGCCTGTAAATGTATGTCTGAAAACCAAGCTTTTACTTTTTTTAGACTGCTCATATTTTATTTTAGAGATTTAACAATATTGTGACGTGTTTTGCAGCCTAGAGCAAGCCAGTAACTCGAAACTGAAACGAGCGTGTAGAGCTGAACGTAACAGCCTTTAATTACGCAGGAAGAGAATTTTGTTTTGTTCAACATTGAGAATTAAACAAAATATTAGTCCACACCAAGCGTTTCAATATCTCAGGTTTTGATTACTGTCATTAAATAATGTTATTCAATTATAAACGAATAAATAAATTATATTATTATAATAAATTATTTTGAATTTTGAAAATACTGCAAATATAAACCGCATTTTATTTTATGAGTTATGTATTGAAATTTAAAATGTTCCACAATCTCTAAATTAATGGATGGTTTTTCCTGTATTTTAATTCTGTGTTGAAATTGTATATGTTGGTGTGTCGACCTAACATTAGATAAGAGATTAAAATAAAGAAAAGTTAAAAAAAAATTTTTTAAAAAAAAAAGTCTGTTGTGATATATGAGCTCACTTTAACAAATCATGAAAAAAAAAAGTTCTTTAGAAGCAAGGGAGCAATTATTTAGTTTTTATTTCACATATTTAGTCAATTATAATTTAGTCATCAAAGTGGTATTTATTAGTACTTGGAAACAGCATTGGTCTATGGTGGGTGTAAAACCATCAACAGCGTCTAGTGAGAAAAATACCCTCTAACGTGCCCTCCGGACCTGCACAGACATGTCTCTGCTCAACACATCATTATATGTGTTGCTCTAAGTACACTACATGGACCATAGATCACACTCACTCTGTGGTTAACTTCACGCTGCTATATTAAGGCAAATACACCGTGCCATGTATGTCACGCTTATATCATGAGCATTAGCGGTGTGCGTATGCAGAAGAATGCATGCCCTGACCGTAATAGCGTCTCAATTAGGTAAGTATGCTGTAAATTACAGCAAGGCCAAATACTGGGAATACTTGAGGGCCGGGACAGACTGTTGTGTTTGTTAGGAGTCCATCTGTAAGGCATTTAGGGCCCCTCGTCTTTAAAAGCATGACTTTGAGGGGGGCTAAGAGTGTGTGAGCGTGTGTGTGTGTGTGTGTGTGTTTAGACTGGTCCGATCCAGACCCAGCAGAGAGCTTTAGTGAAGAGGGCCTGGTAAACACACACTCACATACTGTATATACATATTTATACATTAGACCATATACAAAAAATACAAGTGAATATCCAGGAAACTTGGGAAGGAAGCGCGCACACACGCACACACACACTTGCCCATGCAGCAGCTTCTCAGTGTCTTAGCTCAGCTCTCTGCAGTGCAGAATAGTACTGAGAGTGAATGGCAGTATTTCAAGCCTGAAATCAATTAATGATTTGCAGTGTGTGCATCCATCAATCTATTGTATCCAATCATGTTTTTTTTCCCCCTCAATTTTGGATATTGGCCTCAAGAACAAGTTAAGTCTCCGTGGCTATGATCACTTCATGCCAAAGAATAAAAGAAAATTAATATTTATATATAGATCTAAAAGTTTTTAAAGTCATTTTTAAATCCTTTGTACCAGAGTTCAAGGAGGTTTCCGCTGTTCCAGGATGAAATATTCCTCTTAACTGCAATCCCACTTTGTTATTTAGAGTAACAATACAACTGTCGCTGGCATCAAAATCTATCCACAGTGCAAATTTGAACATTAGTCCATTATATACTCCTAAAATGATCAAATTTGTCATTTGTACCCTATAGAGTGGTCACTGTACCTTTGCCCTACTTCCTCCTCCTTCCCTTCCTCTGGGTTATTTGTGTTCCTCTATTCAGTCTGCCACTTTTTTTTTTTTTTTTTTGCATATTCCTCAACCCTCTCCCTTTCCCTGTGTAATTGGAGTGATGGTCACAGTGACACACTGTCTGTCCTTTTTCTCCCCTTATGCTAGAAATGCTGAGTCTGCTTCCATCCAACCTCCCCCTGTCCAACAGTCTCTATTTTTCTGTTTTTCTGTTCCCCCTGCATTTCTTTTTTCCCATATGTACACCTCTCTGTTTTTATCTAACCTCCCCTAAGCTCCTATTCCCAGCACCTCTCTGCCCTGAGAGCACTCTGTCTGTTGTTGTGCTGTGTTTTGATATATGTGTGTATTTGGCCGCAGTGTGCTCAGCGGGGAGCCGGACTGACCGGGCTGGTCTAAACAAAGAGAGGAAACTTGGCAAAGGAAGCGCGCGCACGCACACGCGTGCACACACACACACACAAGCACACACACACACACACAAATCCTGGAACACAAGCTGCAACGGCCGTACTCTGACTGCCCCGTACTGCAGACAAGCACATACAGAATCTCCTTGCATGTCTGAACTTGGCCTGCGTTAGCCACAGCACACAACAACTGAGCAGTGTTTTTCCTTTCTGATTAAATCTAGTTCTCTAAATCCTGTCCTGCACAGGCTGCTTTGCACTGCCAGTGAATGCACAACAATTCTCAGGATAAAAGGTGTAAATCTGTGCAGATATGCTTGTGCTGCACTGTGTTCTCAGTGCAAGGTGGCACTGAGGGAAAATGTTCTATTCATTCTGGAAAAAAAAAAAAAAATTCACTGCACCTCTGCCACAGGGAGGTGAAAGGTCATTGTCTTCTAGAACCGCAGCCCCTGGAACCGCTAGGATTTTAATATTTGGCTCACAAAGTAATGACATTTGGATTACTTCATGTTTGGACTGACAATAATATTGTATTGGAATTCAAACGCTTGCATTTCAGTGAGCACAATACAAGTACAACATCATCTAGCACACTGTGTTGGCCAATTAAATATGTGCAAGCATACAGTACATCCGGGTAGATTACCACATAGCCCTCATTGTGCCATCTGATAAACCTCCAAACATTCAGATAATAACAAATATTCTTTCCCATCTTCTTACTGGTACCTGCTGCAACACACCCACACCAACGCAACCCTTTTTGGGGGGATTTTAACACACTATTTTTGGCTCTTTTCAGTCTTACTCCCGATCCAGCAGCCTCGCCTTTGACTCACTGCACCACCCTGTACTGCACCAAGCTCAACTGGCCTTTCTCACATCGACACTTCCCACCGTTGATGTGGTATCTTTATAGCGCTGTGAACTCGATAGCATGCAACGAGTGGTGTGCTGCTGTGAGTTAGATAGCGCACCAGCAGCGGTGTGCTGTTTGTAGTGCAGTCCAGCCGTAAATCATGTTTCGGCAGTGCGCTGGGGATGCAGCCCCTGGCAGCTCCCAGACAGCCTTTGGCTCTGGCTCCCTTCTCTTAGCGCCACTCTCTAATTTCAGAGCCGGGACCCTGCCTACTACTGTGTCTTTACCGCATTCCCACAAACCAGAGACGGACAGTCTGCCTGCATGTCTGGCTGCTTGCTCTCCATCTCACAGTCTCTTTTGCTTTCTGTCTCTCGCTGCCTCTCTGCCCTGTGTCACTCTATCACTCTTTCCCTCTCACTCCCTGTTTTTTTTTTGCCTGCTGAGTTTGCCCCTTCTTCTTTCCTCTGTCTCTGTCTGGTTCTGTGCCTTTCGGATTATAGGCCTGCAGTCTCACTCACAGTATCTAAATCATGTTGTACCCTGCCACTGTCTCTCGTCAGCTCTCTCCCGTTCTCGCTTCTAGTCTCTGTATGCATCTCTCTAGCACCCACTGTGGGCTAGTAATGGCTGTAAATACGCATGCTACATTTCCATTTTAATTGCCCAAGTTTTGCAGGGCCCTGGGATACATTTTTGCACATATTTTATTGTGTTGGCCAAATGCCCTCACTACTTTCGGTTGGACCTGACCGCTAATATACTCCTACATGGACCAGTTCATTATCAGCAGGGAGGTGTGAGCTTATTTAAGAAGGTTGTGAAAGGGTCAATATACAGTTCATGAAACCGGGGTCTGTGTTTTATTGGGACCTGTAGTCTTACTGATACACTGTGCTAAGTAGCCCTGGAGCCACCCTATTTTTGAGTGCTATTAAATCAGTCTATACTGCATGGAACAGTAAACCAGCTGCAAATAATGCCAAGCTGTGTAAATGACTCCAGAGACCATGAGTGTAAATGTCACCCCTATTAAGTCAAGCTGGTACCTGGGGAACATGTAATAGGGAATACGTGTATATGTTTAATACTGTATGTATGCCTGTCTGTGTCTATTTTATGCAGATGTGCATCTATGTTATTGAACCAAGAAGCACAAAAAAACTTTAAAATACTAAAACAAACTCTAAAAAAATCTTTAAAAACTCTATAAATCTGCAAATAAAAACTGTAGTGACTGAAACATTTTTAATCATACTGTTATTAGTTCCCATCAAGCATGTTATTGGTGCTATAGTTTGGCTAGTTTCCCATCAGATTGACTCTGGCACATCTACCTCTCAGGGGGCGGGTGCTGAAGACTCAGCTATACCTAGACATGGGTATGAACACTAATAGTTATTGAGTACTGATGAAAATGTATCTGAAGAATTGCTTAGATGGATTCTTCATCTTGTTTACTTATTTTTGCTCAAATATTGGTCGATTGAAATAATAACTATGTTTAGATAGGTATTATATTTAGGTGACGTTCATGTTTGGTGTTTTTGTGTTAAGACGACATCAAGCAAACTGAGAGGTTTGGATTTGGATATAAGCGTTTTATAAAACATGTTGATATTCCTGAAAGTATAGAATTGAAAAGTATAAATTTTGACGGGTGCACAGGTGGATGGATGGATGCACAGATGGATGGATGGGTGGATGGCATGGTCTCACACAGAGTCGACAAACTCTTGACTGCTTTGACGCAACTATGTCAACGTGCAAAAAGACTGATAATTACCAGGTTTACCTTGTTTACCATCTCACGTTAGCGTGTTAGCGTGCTAACATTTACTAGTTAGCACGAAACACAAAGTGCAGCTGAGGCTCATGGGAATTTTTTCAGTATTTGACAAATTAAACTTTTGACCTGGTGATGGAGCTAGTCATTCGAATTCAACCTCTGGGCCCCACGAATATCTGTACCAAATTCATGTTAACGCCGAGACCTTTCACAAAAAAAAGTCAGGGGATCACCAAAGTCAGATTCATACACTGGGAACGGATTTTTATTATTCTAGCAGGGTGTTGCGCCATAGCAGGCCTTAGTTCCTGAAATGATTTTAATTAGCTGTTACTAATACACGCGTGTTTATGACTGTGTAAAGAGTTGACTGGGCCACTCCACACATCCCTCAGGCAACAGTGGAGTTGCTAGTGCCCACAGTAAAGCATGGTGTGTGCGTGTGTGTGTGTGTGTGCGCACCTATGTGTTTGCCTGACTTGCTCCATCCACTCTATGCCCAGTCTGCTGTCTGCTCGAAATGTGATTTAATGGCGTCAGGTTTTGTATTTTGTAGGTTCTGTATTCCATAGCAAGTTTTCTTCTCACATAAATGACTAATGATTTTATAATGGTGGGTGTTCTTCTATACCTCTGGGCCCTTTGTTTCCCTGTAGAACAATTATAGCGACACACCTTTCAATTGTATCTGATTAACGTTGTAGTCCACACAGGATACGGGCCTCCCCTAGTCTCATACAATGGATAAAATCATACAGCTGCCATTTGAGGTTAAAATCAGTGAATGAGGCTGTCAGTGGGAACGGCATATTTACAACACTTTGAATGTTGACCATCATGAAAGATCACCCCGCCCTGTGTCTGTTATGCAGCTATCGTCTGATAGTACGGCTACAGGCGATGCAGTTTATCCTATCTTCAACGCTGTAGATAGAATTGAAAAGCCATATCAAAACCGGCATACCTGCCAAGTCTCACATTTTATGTGAAACTCATGATTTATTGACTTTCCTGGCACCTTAGAGCCATAAAATCCATGGACGTTTTGATCTCACTGGAACAAGGCGCAAGAAGCTCTAGCCATAAGGAGTAATTTCCATTGTCTGCTGTGGTTCAAGAGTGTTATTGTTGGCCTTGATTGGTTCCGAGTGAGACAGATAAGCCCCTTTGTTCTGCCAGAGTTGATTTTCTCTGTGACGGGAATGAAAGCATTTTCATTCACAGTTAAAAAAAAAAAAACACCCCCAAAAAATATAATGTTACATTAATGGTTTTGAATAAGAAATTGTGGAAGTCACAGGAGAAGTCTTGTTTAATATAAGCAAAGATATCATGTTGGAACAAATATCATTAAAGAGAAAAAAAACGCAACTTGTTAGCAAACAGTTGCCCAGTTATGCATCCAACAGATATGGAGGAACATTAGTATTCATTTGTAGTAGTGATTTTGGCCACATGATCAAAAGTCCAACGTTCACTTTCCTGTTTTTCTGTCTGCTGTGGGGTTTTAGAGCATTCTTGTTGTAAACGCATGCTGAAAATAATGATGAGAGTGGTGAGAATGAACCAAATCAGTAACGTTACGAGCCATAAAACCAAAATAATGAGTTCAAAGACAGTGAAACTCTCTGTACAGCTGAGAGGAACTGCAGACTGTGGGTTTGTCATCAGAGGTGACACCTGTAATCCATTGCTGATATATAAATATTGATTGTAGCTGCTTTAACTTCTTGAACTCTCAGAAGCACAGCAGACAGCTTGACACAGCCGTCTACTCTCATTCCAATTGTACTTAAAAACCGAGACAGACGAGATAGACACAAATATGCAGATAGTGATAGAGCGAGAGACAGACATTAGTCTAGAGATCTCAATACTGCACATCTCCTCCATGACATACTGCTGAGAAAGAGGGAGGCCAGGAGTGTCTGAGCTTAAGTCAGCCTGATAAGCAGAGCCGATAAAGAGTCGCAGTGAACCTCAGACGAGAGACAAGAATGAAACAGAAGGGCAAGCTGACTGGGATGTGTCTTTTCCTTCACATACAAAGGAGGAGTCTTTAGAAAAGACCAGAGAAGACTGAAGCGACTGGACCAAAGTCAGAGAGATAAGGAATAGATAAGGTATTCTGCTGTTTCTTATGTTCTCACAAACGGGACAGAAGGAGTGTGATCAAGTCGTCGTATTAACTAACTAACCGGCACAGGAGTTGCTCTAAAAATCATCCAAAGCACAGACTTTGACAGCGAAATGACTTATGTTTTTGTTTTATCTGACATATCTTGCATTATTCAAAACACTCTGTTTCATAAGTCAAGTGCGTTCGCGGGCAGCTTCTGGTGAGAAGTGACCATCTAAAGGTCAGCCTCGGCCAAGACTGTCATTCCCACCAGTCCACCGCTGGTCAAACAGCCTGTGTCTGAGGGTCAAAGTGCATCTCAGCAGGCCTGGTAATTAGAGCACAATGGAGCCCTTTCTTGCCGTTTTGTGCAACTGTGTGTCTTGTCCCGTCAGTTTGTCCCAGCTGACAGGAGGTTGTGCACGACTCGAGAGGTGAAGAGGGAAGCGACAAGAGTTTCCCCTGGAGGGAACAGGGTGAGGGGGCACTTGAGTGCAGAGATATTGTGTGCATTGGAGCGTTTGCGTGCGTCTGTGCGCGTGTTTTGCGTGTGTTCACTGTTGAATTTTGCAGGAAGGCAAGCGAGGAGTGTGTTTGTGCATGTGGCTATTTTTGACTTCAAATCGAGAGTAAGTGTGTTTGGAGCTCCCCGCACAGCTCACTCAGCACCCTGACATTGGCTCTGTGCCTCTGTGGAGATCTGCTGTCTCAGCTGGATCTCTGTCCTCCCTTTTCCTCTGACCCTTCTTCCCCTCCATCACACACTCCCCCACTCCTGCTCTACTCCCACCTCCACTCCAGGCCCTTCCAGCTTCCCTCATCTAGGGGAGAAAAGCTTAAATCACTCCCTTCTCTCCGTCTCTCCAAGCCCCCCGGGCCCCCGTACACACTCACCCCTCTTCCCTCCCTCTCTGATAGTGTTGAGGAGGAGGATGGGCTGTGATTGTTGACTTGGACTACTGTGGGAATTCAGGTGGTGTCAGTGTGTGTGTGTGTGTGTGTTTGTGCGTGCTTTGATAGCCCCTCCCCGTGCTCGCCAGCCAGCTCGGTGTCTGTTGTCTGTCACAGCAGCCGTTCCGACTGTGCTGTCATTGGTATGACAGCATGCTGTGGCAGATGGCTGCCAAAATATCAGAACAATCTCTTCTTAGCTCTCACGCAACTACGGTTTTAGTCGGAGATAATTAGAGTCTAACTTGTGGTATTAATTATTAAGTGATAAACTGAGGATTATTTTCATTATTGATTCATCTGTGAACTGTTAAGCCTTTTGAAAGGCTTGAATCATGGAACTTTTTTGGCATTTGTGCTTGATGAATGACTTAAACTTTTAATCCATTCCAAAAATTGTTGTTAATTGTAATCTTTGATTAATAATCTGACAATGGACTAGTGGATTAATTGTTTAACCAACTATTATTCATATTTTTACACAATTTGATACTTTTTCAAACTCTGCTTTGGGAATGCTTTATTCAGAAGGATATGAATGCATGAAACAAACAGAATGGCACACAGCAACCGATTCAATTCAATTTAAGCAAACATTGACATGTGTCTTATGTAATTTGAAATAAAACCAAAAACTCACTGGACTTGTTTCACAAACTAACTTGTATAAATGAAGAAAAAAGCTAAATGTAAAAGAAACCCAATGTTTTAAAAACTGAGTGCACTGTTCTTCTAAATCAGAGCGATAAAGAGCTATTTGCCAGTGAAGGCATTTGACAATGACAGCCTTGACAGTCTCTGTGGTCTTATCTCCCCTGCACAGCAATGGCAGATGGTATCTATTGCAAGTCGCAAGCCGTCATGTCACCGTGCACCAAAAGTCCTCTTTCCCCACTATAACTGTAAACAAAATGCAGAGTAGGCGTGGTCACAACACCAGGCAACTTTGTTTGACACCAGTTTCTCGAGACCAACCCACCCACCCCATTAAGCTGTCTCAAAATCTGTCTCCCACTTTGTTTCTTCTCCTCTCTTTTTTTTCCTTCATCTTTTTTCCCCCATTGCTTCTTTCTTTTGTCTTTCCTTCCCTTCTTCCCTCCTGCTCTCTCTCTCTTCTCTTGGCCATTGAGGTTAACCACCACTTGTATTACACTGCATTACAACTCATCAACAATATGCCGGGCAGAAAGAAAAACAACCCACACTTGTTGTCCTCTTTCTCCCTTTCTCTTTCTCTTCCAGGCTTTTTTCCCCTCTTTAGCTAAATCACAAAACAAGCGGGCCAAAAACAGTGAATTGCCTAGAAACCCAATATGGACTCCACCCTGGAGATTACACGGTCAACTCAGCCAGGCTGCCCTAGAATAACAGCCTGGCCTGCTCTGACTGTCCCCTGCCCTGTGTGTGTGTGTGTGTGTGTGCGTGCGTGCGTGCGTGCGTGCATGCATGCGTGCGTGCGTGTGTACCCTCTCTACGACTGTCTTAACAGCATGCAAAGCTTTAGCATAACTTTACATCATCTTCTGTGCAGTTGAGTAGGTTTGTGTATTTGAGTGTGTGTGCATGTTTCTTTGTCACGTGGGCTTGGGTTTACCTCAGAGATTAGAGATGAGCGATACCTCATCAGCTGTTACACAGGAATGTGTTGTAGTACAGCTGTACTAGTATTGTCTGACACATCTACACATCATTCAATTTCACCACTAGGTGTCGCTAGTGGCTCAGCCGTTCCGAGTGGAACATAATGGAAACCCATGCGTGCGAACTTTAACAGCACCACAAACCATCGTAACAACTGTGACACGTCGTAATTTCATTTCTCTTATCTTACCTTAATTTCTCTTAAACATCAAAAATAATAAATAAAATAAGACTTCAGCCTGGTGCCACTTGAGAAAAGATAGCAGTCACAGAACCTTGCAAGTCAATGAGTTTTCCACAACACATCCCTGCAAATGTTTTACAGTAAAAGCCTTGTAAAGAAATGAAGGGTTTCTGTCCATTGAAACACTAGAGGGCTTTGAATTTGTGCTACAGGAAGTGTTGATTTGTATTTACGACATAAAGCAGCAACTTTAACAGGGCAAACAGAGCACATCAAAACTTGGCTACGTACTGAAGTATGAGCATGTAACATAACAGTATAACCTGCATGAACTCTTTACTGAGTTCTCTGTTGTGGATGTCGGTCGGAGAAATATAGCAGCACTTTATGCACAACTTTCAACTCTAGTTACCCCACAGCACAACAGGGAAGTAGCACCCTGTAGCGCTGAGTTAATCGGCTTTTACGGGCTGATACTACATAGCCACATGCTACTAGCGCTCTCCACCCACATCTAACAAAAGCCAGTTTACTTGATATGTATAAAATTAAAAATGCTTTTGTAGCGTGTCATAAATAATTTCCTTGACCTCCACTGAAGTGGTACAAATTTGAGGTGTCATTAAGATATTATTAAATGTTATAAGGCTGGTTTGATTTTTTTTTTTTTTGGTTTGTTATCTTGATTGGTGTCAAGTTTCACGACATAGACATCTCAAACAATGTCAACTTTGCATTACGAATGACATAATTGACTTAATGACATGTAATGACAACAGTCGTAAACATTCATAAAGACTCCTTCATGTTTATGACAAGTGCCATCATTATTACTGGGTCATGTCAGTTTATGCACACCTCTTCAAATAAAGTGTTCGCAAATTTTGTTAATTTACGAAAAACATGGTTTAATTTATCAAAAGTTTAAAAAAAAAAAAAGGTACAGTATATCTCAAAAGAAAATACAACTTCATTTTTAATTCAGTAAAGCTTCAAAAAAAGTACAAATGTCTTTAAAGCGCTGCAAATACACAGATTTGTTGCCACCATAAGGGGAACATCATGCAAACTTATCTTATTTGTTGCTTAGAGGTTGAAAATGGGCAGAAAAGATAGTATCTTACCTTGACATTTTAGTTCTAGTCTGGTCTGACACATTTCAGACTCACTGCATTTATAATGGATTTTGTGTCATTTTATTGTGAAATCACAGTAAATTAGTCACTCAACAACAGGCACCTGCACACATTAACTTTTGGACACAGTCACAGTTTGGTAAATTTGCCATTAAGTGATTTAGATAATGGGTTAAAATCTAAATCTGGATACTAATATTTTGAATTGCCAACTTAGGAACTTTTACCCATGTCCTCTGTGATATAGTAGCAGATTTGTAGCTAGATTTTGCTAGCCTGGCATCGTCAACAGACTGTGATCAGACTGCAGCATGCAGACATGAGTGTGATGGTGATGAGATGGTGTAGCATCAAAATGTTTGTGAACATACTGTACATGCTTACTGCATTTGGTGTCTAAATTACCAATCTGTGCAAAACGCTTTGGAATTGGTCAGCTGTGAAACAGGCTGCAATGGCTGCAACGTGATCCTTGGAGGTAACTGCACTCATTTGGAAGCTGTGTAACACACAAATAAAACAGAATGTGATCATTTGCTAATCCCTTTTGACATATACTCAATTGAAAACAGTACAAAGACAATATACGTATGTATCTGGCCAAGTGCAACAAAAGAAAAGGTGTGGAATCCTCAAAAAACACCTGTTTGGAACATTCCACAGGTAGCAGGTGATAGTATCATGATTGGGTGTGAAAGGGGCATCTTTGAAAGGCTCAGTCGTTCCAGCAAGGATGGGGAGAGGTTCATCACTTCGTAACACTCATTATATTGTATAAAGGATTTTTCTACCTGTGTAAATACACATAACTGTTTAAGTATTACTGTGCACTTAATGTACTTTAAGGACATTCACAAATCATGCTGATAATAATCTGTTAATGGTGGTTGATCTCACTTTTTCCAACTGTATCAAGCTTGAACTTAAAAGTCATATGTTGACAGTATATGGCAATCAATAAATTTTATGTCCAGGCATGTATGGTTGAAATAGGGGGGAAAGGCTATTTTCATTTGGGTTTCTGAGATTGTGCTGCCCATAGTTTGGAAAGCTGGATCCAATCTGAGGTCAGTCAGGCTGTGGTGATCGAGGCTTCTCTAATGCTAGGTCTGTAGGTCTGCATTGCCTGACTCTGGCCTACAACTGGGGCAGACTGGCTGATTGTTTCCAGCATGTAAGAGGTAATGAGGGGGTGGTGGTCATAGTGATTCACACAGAGACACGCACACACGCGGACTAACCTATAAGTGAATATTCATCCGTGTGTGTGTGTGTGTGTGTGTGTGTGTGTGTGTGCGCGCGCGCGCGCATGAGCACATTGGCTCTCTCCACAGACCACAGGGTCACTCTGCTATAGTCGCTCATTAGTGGTCAACTCTACTGGAGGACACACGCACACACATGCACACATGCACATATACAAACACTCACCAGCAGCTTTGCACATGGAGATTTACCGTACACACCTTAACCTAAATCCACTCATCCAGTACACAGTATTGTGTTTAATGCACACCATATTAGGAGCCCGAAAGTGAAACCACATGCAGCTCAATTCAAGCAGATCTGCTAAATCTCTCTAAATCTGTCCAAAGGTGGCTGAGTCATGCCTGTATTGGCCGTCCAATCATGCAATGTGTGGTTGCTGTATCACAAGATGCAGTGTGACAGGTATGAAGGAGAAAAGCTGACAAAACACACACAAATATCCACTCTCTCACACGCACACACTTGACATTGCAATTGTCTGGAAACAGAAGCATTTAGGGAAGTAAAACTATTTAATAAAGAACACCACATTTTTCTCGAGTAAACCGAAGGCTTTCATGAGAAGAAATGACTCATGTAAAAAAAATATATATATAAAAAGCATTTCACTTGAAGTGCTGCAAGTCACGTTGCCTAATGATTAGAGAACTAGGTTGACTGGTCTCCCTTTCCTTAGTTAAAACTGTGCCCTAAACAGCCTCAAAGGTATTGTTTAAAGGTATAAGCCCCAATATATGACACATTCACTAGTGAGTAACACGCTAATAGTGAAACTGCAGTGATGAGTCTGGATTTTAAAGTAAAACTTGTTCTTGTTTCTTTTAGGCTGCATTCTTTGATGTTAAGTCTTTAACGATAGACCTTAAAGTATCAGTAAAGCTTTATTACACTTTGTGACACCAAAGCACTGCCATGAAATTGAAGGTGAATGGTGTGGTAACATAGGATTGCATTTTCCCACGCTTTAGCACACGTATGTTAAGATTTTCCCATAGTTCAGCCCATCCTTTCCCAGCCAAATGTCCTTAATCTAGTGTTGCAGGAAAAGCTTGCTCTTTAGGTCTATATAGTTACTCAGACACACCAAGTGGAGAATCAGTTGTCGAGCTGAGTCATTGGTGGCTGGCCATTGGCTGTAATTTTGGCAGTGTTTTGCACTTATTACTAATGTACTTTTTAGGCATTTTTGGCTGTATTTGATAGCAGCTAGCAGGGAGTAAAGACACACTCAGACCAACTTAAGTCCTGCATGAAAAAACAACCCCCTCATTCATTTGAATGAAGCCAGTCCATCAATGCAGGTGGGTGTCAGTGGAGTATAGTGACCTGACTCAACCTTTGCCAAAACACAATGCAAATCATTCAGCAAGGGTTTCTTTGTTGGTCAATCAGATATGTGCAAGCACACATTCCTGATAGACCCTGGTTGTAACATAAATGCCGTATTTCGACTGTTTATCTCTAAATAAAATGTAACGGTTGACACAACCAAAGACTAACAATGCCATTACGAAGCAAAGTGGCCAGTAATTTCCTGTTATTCAGCATAGAACATATGTTCATGTTGGTTGCCAGCTGGTTATCGGCTCTACTGATTACTGTGTGTTCAAGTGCAACTTCTTTGCATAAGATGTGCACTGGCACAAAGCCTTTGATCGGTCAGCTTTTCTTGGCTCTAGTTCTTTGATGCCGGCTTCAAGAATGTCAATGAGAGCATCTGCACAAAACTAACAAAGTTTGGCCCTACAGCACTAGTCGAACAGGTTACAGATTAACCAGCCACGCGCACGTTTGGTCTGCCACACCAGCTCCTGTTCCTCTGCTATCGTGAGCAACATTTTTTGTAGCATACAAACCTACTGGGAGGTAGAGGAAAGTTTAAAATTTCATCCTATTGAGGTGCCTCAGGTTACATGCAGCACTAGAACAGTTCAATAGGGCTGCAAGTTATATAGGTATTACTCTAATTATTGAAATTACAAAGTTGTGTCTTTGAATTTAGAAATAACACAATAGCCTACTTAACATAAACAAAAGTACATAAAAGGTGGCCCTTTAGAGCAGAAATAGACTCCCTAATCTTATCTATTGTTTATGATTTAATGACTTTCAGGCTGGATGAGTGACAGTGTCGGGCTTTTATTGTGTTTTAACTATTATTATTCATTAACTTTTGCTAGCCATCCCTACCAGGCATTTCCCGGTCCATAAAGCACACAACAGCCTAAAGAAATGATTGTGTAGGCTAATTATTTAAAACAGTACTCTGAAGAAACAGATATTAACAGCCTTGTTTTGTTGATGAGGAATAATTGAGGAATAGTTCAAGGCAAAATGGCAGGTATAAAGGAAGGAAAACTGGTGATCATGTGGTGAAGACACAGCAACCACCTCAGTCTGTCAGTGACCAGATCAAATGTACGATCTAAAACCATTTTGAAAAAAAGGCATGTACTGTTAACAGTTAACAACTCGAAGGGTGCACTCACTAGAGGGCAGGTGTCCGCCAGGACAGTCAAGATGGCGACGAAGATATAACAAAAGATAACAAAAACAGGGATTTATTTATCTTGTATCGTGCCTAATTTTAGTGGATCATAGCATATCAGATATGGAAATGGGAATGGTTTAGATGATATGGATTGGGTAATGTGAACCTGATTATTTAAGGAAACACCTGTTGGCAATTAAGCACAGAGCGAATCTGATGAAGCACCATGCAAAACACATAGTTTGCTCTTTGTTATTTTTTTACTGTAAACTGTTAATAAAATAGTGTCAATCGTACCCCTGTACTCTGGATTATCAATCTTTTTTAATTTACCCTGCACTTGCTGCACCCAGGAGAGCAGCACTTCTATTCATGGGATATCTTTTGTTCTTTAGATGTCAGATATGGAATTAATCTGCAGGTGCTCTTGTTCAAGATCAAACTTTTCTAAAGATGTCCGTTTTTGAGCCACGACAAAGGCCAAAATGTGGCCAGCAACAGACTATGTAATCCTTTTTTCTTTCTTTTTTTTAAAAAACTAGCCGATTGCCAGAAATTATTTTTGCTATGTCATAACGCATATTGTCAAAAATGATGGATACTTCTTTTAAAAAAAAGTCTTTACAATAGGCTTATAAGGAATCTTGTCAATATTTATTTGAATTCACAACATAACCTCTGGGTCAGACACTTGATCACCTAATATGTATTAGACTAACTCTTAGGTAGCTGTGGTTATAATTATCTCTATTGTCCATATTGGAAGTATTATCCCAGACAGCCTTGTGACTTGAGCACTGAAAACCTTGAGGTAAGCTAACTAGCCATCAGCCATTTTACCAGGTATGGAAAGCTCATTTCAGCCTTGCAAAAATGGCTAAATTTCCGAGTCCGACTGTGGTTGTGAGGGGAGAAGAGTCAGGGTACTGGGATGTACCAGATGGGATGCTTTTCAGATTTGTAAGCATTATGTAGCACCAGGGTGTGGTTTATAAATATATGACTGTGGTTGCTGCTTGAAGTCTGTAGTATATATGTGTAAATCATTGGCATATTTTTTCAGTGGTGTAACCTCTTCGGTATTGGTGGGGTGGGGGGGGTTAAAGGAAGGAGGAAGCATACTGTTGGACTGACGTTATTCACTATGTGCACTAGAGACACATTTTCAGCAGCTAATAGAATATTTATTGCTTAACCATTTCAACAGCTCTAAAAGTAAGCCACTCACTTTTGCATGTGTGACATTTGCATGGAGCCTAAACTAAATTTGCTGAGGTTCAGCAGTCTAAGTCCATATTTGCATGGGACTTGCAGTGCTTTTGCCAGTTGCTATAGGTCTATACTTCATGTATGTTTGCATAACAACACGTATATGCCTTGCATATCAATAGATAGCTTGTGTCTGCTAGACGTTCCCAGAAAGTACCAAGCAGCGCTTGCTGAGGACGGCCTGCCCTGTGTATTAATAGCCCGTAATTGCAGCTTGATGGAAAACACTAATGCAACTTGTAAAAAAAAACGGACACTTAAGACTGGTACAATTACTCTTTCCAGCAGACAAAGCCAAAAAAATAAAACAAACACTCAATGGAGTGCACTCTTTAACTCATCGAGCTTCTGACCAACAAACAAGGAGTGATCAATCCAAACTACTGCTTTTGTAGCTACTTAAAAGCTAAATTATGCTGCATTGTTTGAAAATGAATTTAAAAAGCTACCACAAAAACAAAGAATTATTTATAAAACTATAAATCAGTTTGACATGAAGACTAGGGGTTGCGTTATAAATAGTATTATATTAGAATGTTTGTTAATACCCATAAAAATATAAATTTGGCTATAAATCATCAAGACAAAGAGACAGAGAGAGAGAAAGAGCCTCAGCCTATGGGTATTTTATCATACTCATGCAAAGCAATCAACCGAGCGTGTTGCAATCATCGCAGATAAGGTTGCTCTGACAAACACTGCGAGCCATTAACCATTTGATGGCCATTAAATCATTCATCTCTGTACAGCATTTCTGCAGAGTTGTTCTGGCAGAATGGTCCCCATCTTGATAAATCTGCAATATCACCGCTGAATTGAATCAGCCACGAGGTCACGGCAGACCAACACAGCTTCAGGCCTGTTTTCAGTGAACTTTCACCATCCTTGCTTGTTGAACAGTAAACTTGAGCAATGTCAATAAAACTGGAGAAGTTTGCAGAAAGAGACGTGTGGGTGAATCAAGCCAAATAGACCAGAACATGGAAATAAATGCTTGTTTCTGTTTTTAGAGTGCCTTTATGTGGTTGTGTGACATGTGTGTGCACAAGTGATCAGGTATGTTCATTGGTGTTATTTGGTCATTGGAAATTAGTGTGTCTTTTGTGCTCATTACTCTGCAGATCTTCAAACCACTTTCGCTCTCAATTCTTCCTTTTACTAGTCGGCAACATTATTACCCTCTTGCACTAATTGTCCTGTGTGATGATGGTAATGAGTAATGTGCATCACTTAACTGCATCACTTCACTTTGTAGATTTTCCCACTCTATTTGGTGGTGTTGTTTTGTTTTTGTTTTTCTGTGGTTTGCCCTCAAACCAATTTGCAGTTTGAAAAAACAAAGAGGAGCTTGTTAGGAGCTCACAATCAATATATTAAAACTGTGCTGATTGATAGACTGACTGAGAAAGAAAGAGATTAAAAGAAAGAGAGAGAGAGAGATGATGAGAGCTAGAGGGAAACAAAATGACATGTCTGTGTGGTTTGTCATCCCTGTATTTCTGTGTATGAATGGGTATTTGTGTCGTGTGTGTGTGTGTGTGTGTGTGTGTGTGTGTGTGTGCGCACAATATTTAGGCCTGTCCAACTTTTTGTGCAAGGGTTTTGGTGTAAATGAGTACTTTTTAATTAATGACACAGATTTCTTATCAAAATTTTTATGAGGTTGTTACTGTATTTCACATAAAACTATATCTATAAAAAATATTTATTTTATGTATTTAAAGGGCGACATGGTAGTGCAGTGGTCCAGCTGTCGCCTCACAGCATAAAGGGTTTCCGTTTCATGTCCTCCTACTGTCCACAGACATGGGGATTTATTAGTGACTCTAAATTTGCTGTAGGTGTGAATGTGAGCACCCCGCCTCCCACCCAATGTCAGCTGGGATGGGCTCTAGCGCTTGCAAAGAATGTGTTTCCATGACAACTTAAATATAATCTCAAAACTCACACGGAGATGAGTCGCTGTTTTTCTCGTGGCTTTTGCATGAAAGCACATTTTCAGCTTTTTAGGGCAAGCTTGATGGCAAATACAAACACACTGAATAAATGTATTTATCTACATTTTTCCACCTGGCAGAGTAGAGTGTAGAGTAGAGTGCGATTGCACCATGTGACGAAGCTCTCTATCTCTCACTGCATGTATTCTGAACAGACATGGATGTGAACTGCAACTTGACTGATGCGCAGAGGCATTCAAATGCAAGGCAATAATTCTAGTTAGTATAATTATGACCCATCTAGTCTTATATAAAAAAACAGAAAACACTCAAATGACAACCGGATAATCTCAATAGATGCTCTTTAATTTTCAGTTGGTTGATTAATGGACAAATAGTTTCAGGAAAATGTAGGAAATTGTTTTCAGTTTTTTAATAACTGTATATATAAAGGTACCTTGATTAGGACCATATGAAAAAACACATGCACTTGTACACACGGTTTCTTAAGATCCTCCATAAAGTATTTTAATCCCACTATTTGCAAGACAGCAGGGACCCTTGCAAACGGGAAAGTTGGTTCGTCAGTCGGTCACTTTGTTCAGAGCAAGAAATCTCGAGAACAACCAGAATGTCTTTGGTGTGTTTTTTCACTTGATCCCTCACCAGAGGAGACAGTCTCTTTAGGTATGGCTCGCTAGGGAATCCCCTTTTAAATATTACAGAAGGATTATGGGTTGTAGTGCTGTCTCTCCTCATCAGTTGTAACAGACCACAGAACGATAACCTGACAGGAGAAGAAATAAAGGTACGGTAGCAGGGATGTGTCCAAGAGGATTGAATAAAAACGCTGTTGCTTTTGTGGGGCTGGAAAATAATATGGTTGGTGTAAACTGTGTCTACCTGCGCTGACATGTGGCTAGCTGCTGCTGGTGGTGGGGGTTTATACTAAAGATAAATAGGCAGCGGTTTGAGGCACATCATATGGAGTCAGAGTGTTTTGGACTTGACAAGATTGCAAGAAACTAGTGACAATGGCTGGATTTCCATGAACTTTGCCATTGATTCTTATACAACATGATTTGTTTTTGAAGACTCTGACCTTTACTGTTGTCTCTGTGCCACCACCAAATCTCAGATTTAATATTTATTTTATAATCTAATAAGCAGATTGCCATGAAGCCATACAGGAACACTAGGGATCAACTTTGGAGCTTTTAGCCATAATGGCAACATTTATATTTCATTTACATTTACATATTACATTTTATGTCGTCGTATCTTTATGATTTTGGGATCTAGTGAACATTGCACTCTTGTAGGGACTGCAACGGGTGCTCCAAGCTAAAACTGTTTTGTCGTATTCTTATAGAAAGTTTGTTCACAGTAACTATTGGAATGTTTAGCATGGGAAATTATAAAAACCTAGTGCAGACTTTTTGCGACATATCTTCCTGTCCTGAGGCTGCAGGGCCACCGTATGCACCGTTTCTTTTTTTCCTATTTCCTGCAGTTCCGCTCTTGCAGCACAACCCAGGCCCGTATCACATTCCCGCTGTCCATCATTGGCACAAGGCCCCTGCTTAGCAGCAGAGAAAGTCCTCGGGGTCAGCTCATAATGGACCTAAATGCAGCTCATTATCCTGATAAGGCAGGGGCGGTGGCCGGGCAATGGCTGCCTGACTGGCTGGATGACAGCCACGCAGTTTTGACAGGTAGACAGAGGTAGACACAGCAATGGCTGCTATCTGATGGACCCGGCTGACAGATCCAGTTGCACCGGCCTGCTGCTCTGAGGCAATGGAAGGGGTTGGAAACTGGATGCCACAGAGCCACACAATGATATCTCCAGTTCTGGCTCTGTGATAGAGCATTGTGAATGTGACTCCCCCTCCCCTCTGGAGGCGTGCACTGTAAAAAAAAAAAAAAGACACATTAAACCAATCTATAGTCAGTTTAAAATCATTGTTTTAGTTTACTTTCTGCAACCATTATTTTATGAATGTGGAACGTACAGGGGTCAGTAGGTACACAGGGTGTTGATAATTTATTTCATTTTATAGGATTTAGATTTTCATTTGTTTGTGATGAGAATAGTAATAGTTATAGTAAAGTAAAGTTTTGACTAATGTAATATACTTTCTGTATATTAATTTCCTGTCCTTATGTCCCCAGAAAATACTGAAAAGTTTATTTAGTCAGTCAGTTCTCAAGTGTTAAAGGCAAATGTCTACCCAACTGATAATGTGATTTCTTTACCTGTCACTGGAGAACAGCTTATTTAACCTCTGGTCTTCCTAAATTAAAACAAATGAATGTGATTGCGAGACCTTTGCAACAAATTTGGACATACGACTTTATTACGGATTTATTAAATTTTTAGACTTACAGACTGGTTTGAATATATCCAATATCTTACGCTCTGTGTTGCGTGAAGATTATTTAATAGTAGGGGGTGTCCCTTTCGAAAATGACCACGATGACAGAAAAAATGTAATTTTTATATTCATGTAGCTTTTGGTTTTTTGAAGGGCTACAACTGTTGACTGTCAATAGTTGTTGAACTGTCAACAGCCGCAGGCCCCCGGGCATCTAAGTAGCCACAGATTCTCTTACAGCCAGATGTCACCGGATACAGCACCACACACTCTCGCTCACAAATCAGCTTCTCTGCGTCTTTCTCACCCATAACAGTATCCTCTCTCTCCTCTCTGCCCTGAGGTCTGTCAGGGTGGGTGTGTGCCTCCAGTTTCTCTTTGTGTATATTGCCTGTGTGTGTGTGTGTGTGTGTGTCTGTGGTTGTATGTGTGAGGGTGTGTGTTGGCTCACGTTGATATGCCCGACGGAGGCATGTTGGGCAGATGCCGACTTTCCGTCAGTGGGTGTTTTGCAGTAGGGGGGATACGAGGACATGAGTGTCATACAATGTACATATCTGCCTCCTCTATCTTGCTTTTGGCACACATTGCTCTCGTATAGGGTGACGAGGTAAGAGATAGCCCCAACTGGTACGCTTTGGGCACTCGACACACACAAAAACACCCTCCTCTGCTCAGGCATTCACAGCACACACAAGCCTGAGGAAAAAAACATACACTAGCTAAATGCATCAATAGAATTTGATTGCACACACTGCCACACACACACACACACACACACACACCAATACCTACTCATTTTACATGGTGTTATGCTTTACAGTATATACTGCACCAAGCTTTCAAAGGGGGAGGCATTTTGAGGGTAAGGAGGTATGTGCCTTGATAAAAGACTGCTTGTTGAATGGGTATCGTGCTGCTCATCATATTTTTCCCATAATCACTCAGAGCCATCAAGAGTTCCTCGTGAAAGTCAGCAATTTGCCATCTCCGGCGTAAATCCACATTACCCAGGTGCATATATGCAACTGCACGCCTTTTTTTTCAACAAGCTCACGGTGTTCTTAAGGGATTAGAAAATGTTTTTTCTTCTTAGATGGCGATCGCATGCAGTTTCTGATTGTCATCTGGAGACTCGCTTCCCTCCACACCTTCATAAATACTTAATTACAGCTTTCTCTCAGACGTACAATTACGGCTGACTGCTTTTGGTCTCTCTGCACACACCAACAAAGGCATAGAATATCACGTAAAAAAAAAGTTTCATCTGTTATTTCAACTTGAATGCAAGCCAAGGAGTAAATGAAAATATGACTGCGTGTAATATGCTCTGAAATGAACCCCGTCTGCTCTTTTATGTTGGCATTATTTAAATTAAGATTGGCTGGGAGGACAGATGTGGGAGGTGACATAGTGCTCTGATGTGACAAAAGTGACCTACACTCTCCATTTCTCACACACATATATACATACATGCATACACACACACAAAGCACCCACCTCTGTTTCTCACATCGCTCTGAAATAGCTCCTTGTTCACCTCTGATGAGAGACGTGGGGGAGGTAGTGAGAAATGGCCAAAAGAGACAGAGAAATGCGAGAAAGGGTGAGAGTTGACCTTTGGGTCTTGCTGAAGCGAGCTCTGTAAGTGAGGGGGCGGGTGGCTGAACTAAGTGGCTGATTCATTTCCCCGGAGACCCCCTTCCCCCAAGCCTGTGCACACACATACACACCCTTTCCCTTGTGGATGGGTCCAGTGATCCAGGTGCTGGCTTCTGCAGAGATGGCCTCCATTGACCCAGAGGGAGCCCAGTTCGGGTGAAAGGTCACGGCAGAATCCTCCCACTGTCTGTCCATGTGTGTTTTTGGCCGTGAAGACCACAGGCGGAGCCTCAGGAAATATGGCCGCCACTGGGCCCTGCCTGACCTCTTGTCATTTTTTTCATCTTTCGACAACAGAAGCAGATCAGGAGAAAGGAGAAACTGAAGTCTGCAAAGTTCAGATGTTTAGGTGCAAATGTGCCTACAGGGCTGGAAGAAACAAAAAGTTGTCAAATGGATTTAATATTTATGCGTGCATGAAATAAGGGTTATATAAGTTCTAATAAAGTCAGAGATATTAGCTCAACTTTTATTTTGTTTGGATATAAATAAGCGCTGTAATAGCCTTGTTAGTTTGTGGATGTCATGGACTTTACCTATCAACAGTGCAACATTTACATTTCTGTCCACCCCGTCTCTAAATACACTTTTCTGTCAACACTGTGTTTGTTCCAGACAAGGCCTCCAACATTCAGCATCCCACATATGAACTTGGCATGCAAATGAACTTGTTCACCTCCCCCCACCCACCTCTCCTTCCCTTTTTCCCCTCCCTCCGTGCTTCTCTCCATCCGGGCATCATCAGTGTTTCCTTTCAGCCTGATGCTTGTCAAGCAGCTGTCTTGTTTTGGGTTACGGTGAATGACGCGCAGGTAACAAAAGCTCAACGCTGCACTCTACCTTCTGTCAGCAGTGTGCTGAGGCAGATGCTAGCTGAGGCCAAGATACCAACGCAATGCCTAGAACAGACAGCACTGGGGGGCTTTATAAATTAGAAATGATCACTTCGTAAATAATATAATGACCATTAATTAGAAAGGCTTACTTGGGGGGGGGGCGGGGGAGACAGCATCAGGATTGTATTAGGCCTATAAATAAAGTTCTATAATAGTGTCCAAACATTTCACTTTTTCAGAACATGCATTGAAATGACAACTTATATACTGAATTTCCCAATATCTTGACAACCTGTGGTGGAATCATTCATATGAATTTGTGTTTAGAGGCCCAGCAAGTTTTTGATGCTTAAATCTACAGGGAAAAAAAGGGGGTCAGAGCTTTTTATGAAAGGTTTTAATGTTGCTATAGCCAGCTGAATTACTTGGAGTTGACAACATAAACGAAAGAGAAAGCCAACGTTAGAGTCTATGATAAGCTGAAAAGGCAACCAATTTGTAAATTTCTCTATGTTGGATATACTTTAAAGAAAATTCAATAATCAAATGGAAGTATGCAGAAGAAGACATACCCTGTTATGTATTTTATGAAGTGTTATCTAAGAGGGGGGTCCCGACACCAAATGAACATGTAGCATGGAAAACGGAGCAAGTGAATTCCCCATCTCTTAAAATGTAATGGGTCTGCTGAGTGAAGACAGGCCATATAGATGCAGTTTAGTGTCGTGAAAGTTGCACAGACATGACATTGACGAGGTGGCGAGCAGGAAACAGACGACAACAAACAGACCGGGAGCATCTGCAGAATGAATAATTACAGACAGGAGCAGAAACAAAGATGGTGGAGACTCGTGCGCACACACACACATGCGCGCGCACACACACACACACACACACACACACACACTGTACAGTGAGGACAGCAGGGGTTTTAAGGATAAAGTGGTATAGACTACACACTCAAGCTCACCCCGTCTGCTCTGTGGCATTCCAAACAGAGACCCAAAAGATACTCTTCACAAAGATGCTGAGTGACAGGAAGAAAAAGGGGAAAAGAGGCTCAAAGAGAAAGACGCGGCACCTAGTAAAGGAAGAGACAGCGTGTCTTTACTACTTCCTGCCGCCTGGCAGCTGAAGCTGAGAGGAAGATCCTTGTCTCTTTCTGCCTCCTTTTAATTATGGCCAATTACAAGGCTAGCACGCCAGGACTTATTACACGGCAACCAAAGAGCCCCCCTTGAGTATGTTTGTGGGACCGAGGCTCATATTATTGTGGTTTAGCATAGCGAAATTTTCAAGGCTCAAGCTCACAGGGGCCTTTGCAGTTCTCTTTTTGTGGTTTTAATGGGAACTGAAAGCATGAAAATGCCGCGGTAGAAGGAGGCCCCCCACTTTAAATGAGCAGCACTCTTCCATAGTTCAGCACAGGATAGCTTTCGAGGTAGTAGGGGCACAATGCTCCGACACATGTGTCACTCCTCAAACTATGTTATGGTACCTGGTAATGTCTTTATCATAACTGTGCATGATGGAGGGGCACAGGGGCAATGAGACAAAAGAGCTGAAAGCCAAGACAGTGAGCTGAATTAGGACTCCTGTTATATTTGTTGGAGGGGGAACATGGTTTGTATCATATGTCTCTTTGTCTATTGATTGGGTGAATGCATGTTTGTGCAGGGCGAACCTCCACCCAAATAAAACAAATTTCTCTATCATGCATATAATATCTAGCTGTATTATAACCATTTTTACTCATTACTTCAGCCATTTGTATAAATAAGTAATAAAATATTCAGGAGAAGACGTTGTCAAAACCTTTAAGCTTACAGAGATGTCATGGCAAATACCACATAAAGTAACTGTGATGGTTTGGGTTTGATCCAGACTGGGAACTTTGTCACTATCCCTTCCCGTTCCATGTCTCCATATACTAAAAACTGTTAAATTAAATAAAAATTCAAAATAATGGTATATTGATAATTGAAAAGGGGTTTATACAGGGGATATAGATGAAATAAGAGAAATGTTACTCATCTTGTTGTAAAGGAACAAGGGAAACTTTGTGGCATGTAGATACTAATACTTATGCTCTTTTTTTTTAGAAAGATGCAAGCCTGTTCCTTGGCACACATTATGGGGTACATCCCTCCCCCATTTGGCAGGTGTAAATAGGGCTGATTAAGGCCTCTCTTGGCTCTTTTGTGGTTTGAGTGTTTGGGCACCTCCTTGGAATGAAGTGTGAGGGGTACGGCTGCTCGGCGAGTGCCAAGTGTTTGTGTCGATGACACGGATTCAACAGAGGAGGGCTTGCCATGTGCCAGCGTGAGACAATACAGCGTGATGTCAGGTGGGTGGTCACTCCATTAGGCCACGTCATTCCTTCCATTCTGTAAGTTTATAGAGCCTGATGCTGTGGTGACTTCACATCATCCACAAACAATGACCTAACTCACAGAGAGTTTCCCCCCCTTTGTTTTTTCCTTAATGTGACGCGCCTGTGGATGTCTCACTGATGCCCTTGATATGCTGAAAATGTAGACTGAAATTTACAGCAATAAAGAAAAAGAGATCAAAAATAGCGAAGTGATAATATGTAATGTGGGTTTATGGGCCTGATCATAACTTCCCGCAAAACCTTTTTTCTTCCCTCCTTTCCATTCCTTTCTTCCCTCTTGCAGCTGCAGGCTGGACTTAGCATTAGCCTTTAATGGTGCAGGGAGATGACAGTGGCACAGCATGCTAAGACAAAACACCTTCTGATATTAAATCCCCTCATCTCCAGCTTACTGGGTCAGTTTTTTCGTGCCTCTGATTTATACCGCAGCGCTGCGTAAAACACATGAATGGCTCACAATAAGAGGAACACTGTTAAATCTCCAGCGAAGGAGGAGGAAGATGGGGAGGGAGAAAAAAAAAGGTTTAAGGAGACCTGTGGAGATTCCCAGTGAAGCGTTGTGAGAGCTGTTATACTGTCAGTGGGCTTTAGATTATTTATGTGATAAAGAGCAGGATTTGAACTGCATTTGAACCACGAAGATTACAAAGAAAAAGTGAATCAAATCCTCAAATGCCAGTCTTTCCTTTTCCTTTTTTTTTTTTTTTATCTTCCACAACATTTTTTTTAGTAAAAATGTTTGTTGTCTCCGTAGTGACCTTCAATGTTTTTGTGTGACAGCAGGAGCCCCCACTTTGTTAACAAACAAGTGGCGAATTAGGCTTCACCCCGCCCTCCCCATAGTGTGGAAACCACTCCAACAGGAAGCTCACACCAAACAGCAACGGGGGCTCTGACGTCAGTTATACATCACACATCCCCCTCCTGTCACCAACTTTAGTCACCTCCACTTGTTCTCTGTTTGCTCACTATCACATGCACTCTAGCATTTCACTTTTTACTTCATCCTCTGAAGTCCTGTCTCTATTTCTGCTTTCTCTCTTCTGCCTAATTTGTCTTTCTCGTCGTTCTTCCCTCTTGCCCTCTCTGCCACATAAACAGGCACACATTCCCCAGACTGAGCTCATCTAATCGGCATCTTATCAGCCATCTTGTGAGCGTGTCATTGTTATGACTGGAGTTGTTTCTATTCCCAGCATAGGGCTGACACTGAAATAGAACATTCCCATGTAGCCTCACCATGTAGTCACTCAAACATTCCTCCAAATGCCGGTTTCAGTAAATCATCATCATCATCTTCTTCTCAGCTCGTCCCTGAGCTCATCCCTCCTACCACATTTTGTATTGAAAGCCCCTGAGATTCTTGTGTGGAAAGCAAGGAGCTGTGCCAAGATGGGATTCCTAACAGGCTGAGAAACAATGCATTCTTCCGACTTGTGTGAGTCTTTTTTGTGTGTGTGGGATCTGTAAATGTTTAGCTTAATAAAAATACACATGTTTTGAAACATAGCGTATCATTTGCACTTGCCCTATAGGCATGAAATTGAGTAACTGCCTTGTGTCATAATTCAGTTTGGTAAAACAAAGAAAAGATGAAAAAAAAACAAAAAAAAACGGGAAATACAAGATTAATTGTACACTCAACTTCATTTTTTTTTATTTAATTCAACTACATTTGAAGATATTTTTCCAGCCAGGATGACTTAAAAAGACGAGCAACTAAAGGGTTGCAACCATCCATTTATATTTTAACCTTGTCGCTCAGTGGCTGATTTTTATGTTGCATTCCCCCATGACATTATTGACAATTTACACAAAGACACATTTTTATTAAATTTCCTATTTAACTGAACTTTTTGGTGTTCCTTTACTTTTCCCTATCCCTCCTCTTCTCCCCTTTAAAAGCCACCTCTAATATGTGGCCTCTCACACACACACACTGATTCTCCCAGCTACTAGTGGAGAAAAACAATAAGCCGGAGGTCTGACCGTGTTCCCCTCTCCACCCAGTGGAGCCTTTGATGGGGGCCAGGGGTAGTGAGTGAGTGTGGAGCCTGGAGAGCCAAGGGGGGCTCGGGGGGCAGCAAGCAGCCGTTGCTCCTCTACACCCCGTAACTCCATCTTGGTGCATGAGCTAGAGGAGAGGCCGGCACGTGCCGCAGGATTGCCGGAGGCTCCCCATCCCTGCTGTTGCTCTTGGACGATGTGGCGGTGCTAGCCTGCTATTGAGCCGGACTTGGTGTTGAGTTCTTCATGGGGCCTTCGAGATAATACAATGAGATTTTGTACAGGTGTTGGTGCCTCAACGAATGCGCACGCACGCACACGCACGCACGCACGCACACACACACACACACACACACACACACACAGACACGATCCTCGGGAAGATTTGCACAGCTGCGTGAAGGGGACCCCTCCCTTGCCAAACGTAGCAGCAGCCCTCTGTGAAGTGCACTCCAACACACACAGCGTTAGCTCCTCACCAGCACAGGAACATAAAGTTCAAGGGCCTGGCTCGCTTCTCTGTTACATTAATTACTTTTAAATGTTTATTCAACTCACATTAAAAAGGAGTCTCCAGATAGATCTTGTTCATTTTCTAGTCTTCCTTGTTTTCTTTGTCATGGTTTAGGATGACAATTAGATATTTCTATGTAGAAGTATAGTGGAAAAAAAATGTGTGTGCTCGCGTTTGGTGTATGGTACCTCTGAGGTATTTATCGATCCCGTTGACAGAGAGGCAGTGTTTGACTCTCCTTTGTACATACTGGTAATCAGCTCACAACACATGAAGTAAGTGGAAATTTCCTGCCCATTTTCTAAACGGGTCTCGATCTGGGAAATGATCCGTCATTGAGAGCTGCAGCTCCATGCCTCACTGACGCTCACCGGGCAGAGCAGCAGCAGCACTGGAACATCTGTCTCTCTGTTTCCATCTCCTTCACACTGTCCCAGCCCTCTTCTCTCTGCTTTTCATCTGGTTTGCTCTGATGTCTCTTACTCTTCTTTTCATTTTCTCTCTGCGCTCACCATTGACTCTGTTAGTTCTCTGCCACTCTCATTTTCCACCATTGCTTTTCAGTTTAATTACATGAGTGGTTCCGAACCTTTTTTTGTAAAGGTACCCCCACAGCCCAGTTCAGTGAACTTAAGTACCCTTTAACTCCACCAATTATTACCTTCGCCAAGGAGGTTATGTTTTCAGTGCCGTTTGTTTGTCTGTCAGCAGGATTACACAAAAACTACGGAACCGATTTTCCTGAAACTTGGTGGAAGGATGGGGCATGGGCCGAGGAAGAACCCATTAAATTTTGGCGTGGATCCATGTATTATTTCCTGGATAATGCATGGATCTGTTGGGATGTTGGGCTGTTGGGCCTTGGTGGAGGTGTGCGCTCTACTGAGTGCCGTTCTAGTGTTTCACATGTGTTCACTTGAATCATTTGAAACTGGATATTATTTAACTAAACATATGAAAGTTGATAAAAAAGAAATGGATGTCATGTTTTCATACAACTCTCAATTTTTGGTTCAGTTGGTCACATTGGCATTCGTGCTGCATGACAAAAATTGGATTTATCCATTACTTTCAATGTTTTATCAATGGCTTTCAGATAATTATTTCAATTATTTATCCAATTCAATGTCAAATTCAAAATAGTTGAGCTACTCTACAATCTCTCATTATCCCCTGGTAGAAGCAGAAGTACCCCATGGGGTACATGTACTCCTGGTTGGGAATCACAAGATTAAAATGACAGAAAAAGTTGCTTGATATATTATGTACACAAATGTACTTAACATTTATATTTTTCAAGCAGTAAATTGAAATCGACCCTCTGCACACAGACACACACTCTTTGTCTTTGCGATTTTGCCATTCACCATTCCGCACACCCTCCCATCCCGTCAGCCCACTCCAGATGTGCGAGGACAGAGGAAGCCCAGTCGTATTCAGTCAGTCAGTGACTTTCTCCCCAGAATGAAAGTGAAACACCACCTGTGTGTCTGTTTTCATGCATTTATAAGCCTCCACCTCACTGATGGCTTCCCAAGCTGGAGAACACTGAGGTGAAGTGAAGAGAGAGACTTTTAGTGAACCAATGAGATTCAAAACGCTTGTTTTTCCAAAACAAATGACAAAATCTGCCTGTACGATGAGATCATTTCAAAATGTTTTTGATGCAAATTTAACTATTTTTACTGCACTGAAAAGGGGATGTTCAGAACCTCATAATAGAAATAAATGACTTGGTGCAATGGAGATTTTTTTTTGCAGTGCATGCCCTAATAAGGATTAACATGAGCATAAAAGATGAAAACAAAATGTATTGCTTTAAAGAAAGGCATTAGATCTTAAGCCAAAAGCATCAGAGAGAGCCTTCTCACTGAAGATACATTAACTTACAAACGCAGAGGTGAGAAGGAAAGAAAAGGCGAATAAAACAACATCAACACAATGTGATACTGGTGGTGCCTGGTGAAACATGTTCCTTCACCTCTACGACAACAACGACTTTATCTGTGTGCCATTTGGATGGAGCTATCGTTGACTCTTGAGTAACGTGAAAAAAGTCAGAAATAACCAAGACAGTCAATGACACACAGTACTGCATGAGGTGAGAAGGAGCTGCCCAGTGCTCCAGTACTTTGAAGGCCTTGCTCAGGAGCACGTCATCAATGAAGTCCTGTGCATTCACTTACATCATTTAGGCTATGTTCAACAATACCAACAATAGTAATGTGTCAAAAAAAGAAAATCCTTGATGTTGACCTTGATGTTTTGCAGATGCTTGTGCTTCATCAGTGCAGTCATCTCATTGAAATGAATGAGGAATATTCATTTTCGGTGAACCGGTATGGTCAGTCTGAACATGGCCTCACCCTGTGTTCACACATATAAACTTAAAGTAGCCGTCTCTCTCTCAACCCCTTAAGCTTGTGGACATGTTAGGCTTTGAGCATGTCATTTTCACACTCTGCTCTGACTTGACAGTTATTTTATCTCGTTGGTACTCGACGATGTAGTTCATTTCCCAAGCGATATGTTCATCCAAGTCTCGGTAGCTGCTAGTTCTTAGTAGTTTGAAGTATGTAGTTGAGTGGAGTAGAAAACAAATATGTACTTCAGTTCCTGAGGGAATCAGATGCATGATTGGTCTTCTTCAGCTTGTTGTCACTCCCACTCAGAGGATATTTGCTTAAGCTTACACACTCTACACCAATGACTGCACCAGTCCATCACCCACCTCCACTTACCTCAAATACTCAGACGACACATCCATCCTTGCCTTGCTTACAGACAACCACTCTGCTCTGGACTACCACAACACAATCACGGACTTCACCCAATGGTGTGAAGATAATCATCTTCACCTTAATGTCAGTAAGACAAAAGACATAATAATCCCCGACCCCCCCCTCACCACAGCAGCCCATTCTTTTCAACAACCAAGCAGTGGAAATTGTGGACACTTTCAAATACCTTGGAATCACACTGGACAATAAACTCAGCTTCGACCATCACACTAATGACATTAAAAAAAGGAGCCACCAAAGACTCTCAGCCATCCGTAAACTCAAAGGACTCTATGTCTATGCCCCCCCACACACACCCCACCTCCTCTTACTGTTGTACCGGAGCATTATTCAGCCCATATTATTATACTGTTCCACCTGCTTCTTCAATATGTTATCTGTTACTAACCGGGCCAAACTCACACGCATTTCCAATACCACTGCCAGAATAATCGGTCTCCCCACACCCAACCTTACAGAACTAAACAATAAGGCGCATTGCAACCACAATAGCACAGGACATCACACACCCACTCAACCACCATCTGACCCTACTGCCCTCTGGGCGCAGGTACAGAGCTCTGAGGTGCAGAAGGGCTCGCTTTGGAAAAAGCCTGATCCCAGCTGCGATAGCCGCCTTAAATAAGAGGCCTCGTTGAGTGTTTCCTGTGGTCCTGGGTGTTGCTTTGTATGTTGTTACTGGGTGTCGTTTGTATGTTGTTACTGGGTGTCGTTTGTATGTTGTTACTGGGTGTCGTTTTGTATGTTGAGCAATGTTGTTTGTGTACATGTACAGTGCTGTGGAAATGAATTTCCCCTTGGGGACAATAAAGTCTAAGTCTAAGCTTGAACTTCTCTCAGCTTCTTTAGGTTGCATCGCTAGGCGACTTTTAAGTATTTGATCGCTGTAGAAGTAAATGGCAGCCTGTGCTGCCCCTGCATGTTTTTGCAGAGGGTGCACTGCTATTCCTTCTCACTCAATTACATGCACAAATGACGCCAACATTAACTGACTCAATAAAAAAGAAGACGATGGGCTTTTGACGGGTTTAGGTGTTGTTGTTTTTTGAAACTTCAGAACGAACAACTGCTCAACCCGATGTGGTATACCGAGCGACAAAGACCCAAAAGGGGGAGAGGTCGGAGTTGTATGGTGGGTCGCACACACACAACCTTCACCCAGGAGACCAGTGTTCGCATCCCCTGTGAAACCAATCTTCTCCTAACCCTTATTAAATCGTTTTTGCGCCTAAACATAAAGTGCCACATTAATATTCACCACATGTTAGGAAGGCTTTCTGGCAGGAAGGCTGTTTACTGTGGCTTTTCCAAAAAATTACATAACTACTTTTTAATCTGTGACTATTTGTCTTTTAAATGTAATCTCATTTAAATCTTTATTTATCTGCTTGTTTTTGCTTTTCGTTTAAAATTTCTTTTAAAAGCACATTTACATTTTTCTACATTTTACAATTTAACATTTTGTCGTATTTTAATTTATTCCTATGCCCCTGCAAAGCACTTTGAATTGGCTTGTGTCTTGCCTTATATATAAACTTGCCTCTCCTTTTCGCGTCGCACACAGATGCCAAAGGGTACCTTGTGGGTCCCGATGAGACACGGAGAGTGTGACAAAGTGGCATCAGTGTTTTACGACCTGGGATGAGAACATGTTGAAACCTCACACTGTCCTCACCTCCATGATACCTCGCCAAGCTGTTTGACTGCTAAATATACAACAATTTGCTATTTTATTGCAGTCTTTTGACTGCATCAGGTTTTTACTGTGATAAATATATTTTGGTTAAAAAGGGTTAAAGGGTTTGGTTAAGACAGATCCTTCCCCTTAAAATGACTGTGACCTTGAAAATTAACAACCATTACTTTTGGTTGCACTAAAAGATTTAAACATACCTGCAGTGATGACCAAAAGTTTTTTTTTCTTATCACTGGCTTGAGTTACTATAAACCCTGGTATCAACCCTCTGGCCACGCTGTTTTATTGGAATACTGTGGAGTATTGCAGACAGATGATGAGGCTGTAGAGAGGATATAGTTATCATATAGGATCCATAAGTAACCACAACTGGTTAAAAGCTGGGTTAAAGCATTTCATCAACTATAACTCCATCACTGCTCTCTGCTAACTGCTGAGCTAAGTTACTAACTCCACAACAAATCTCAGAGTTTGCCACCACAAAGCTTAGGTCAAGAGGCCAGTGAGACAAACAAACCCTTGTCTGTCTTTCTGTTTGGACAAGGATTTATTCCGGAAAAGCCTTCACTCTGTCTTCCTTCCTGAGGTGTTTATTTGCACTTGGGCTCCCACCAGCACCTCAGCTGTTTACAGTGTTTGTTTGAATCGTTTCTATTTTATTTTCCAAAAAAAGAAAATTGTTTGGACAATGCTGGTTTGTTTCTTGACCTATAAATATTTCTAGACAGGCAGCCGGATAGACATCCTTCCCATCATTGGAGGTCAACCAATTAGCCCAAGGAAGCTATTCATCCAGAGGGTGTTTTTATTTGCATAGCCATGTTTCTTTTACTAAAAGCTGTGGTTTCATTTCTGACCTCACTGTGCAGACGAAGTGTAAAAATATAAGAGCCCCTTGTATTTTTTATGTAATAGACTGGTCCACACATTAGTCCCTTTTACACAGCCCATTCAATGCGGACCTGTTGTGCCACCACAAAGCATAGGTCTGTATAAACGTTACAGAGGCGTAATGGGGGGTCAAAGTTGTTCCGCCTCTGAGACAGCAGCGGGGGTAGTAACAGCGTGGAATCGAATCGTCTGTATAAACGGAGTGAGCCGGCGACGTGGAACAACAGGACTGGGCTGTGACGTTTTGTCGACATGCCACATGTGCGACCCACAACCGGAAGCTTTAAAAGCAGCTAGCAGCAGTTAGCAGCTAACTCAAAGAAGAGGAAAAATAACTGAAAATGTGGAGACAAATTGTGGAGATAATGCGAGGTTCGGGAGCTACTTACTGCACCAAGCAGAGGACGAGATCATCCACCACCTAATAGGGACAGTAAATGATTGTTATTGCCGTCACACTAGACTCCGATGCTGCTGTGTTATTCGTCACGCCTCTTTTAATTAATTTAAATCTAAAATCACACAGTGTGGTGGCGTTATGACGCTGTTGCTTTGTTGAATGTAAATAAACAAAGGCGGCGTAGAGAAGGGTCTTCGTCAATGTCTGTGTAAAAAGGGCTATTGATTCCTCTTCACTATAGCAAACTAAAACTGCCATTCACAATTGTCACATTAGTGATTAATCTGTTAGTAATTACTTGTTTGATTAATTGATTCTACATCTAGTGTTTAAAATGTAAAAAAGTTTTTTGTTAAAAAAGCTTGTTTTGCCCAAACCCCAATGAGATCGCTAAAACGTTTGACATTTTTGCTTCCTAAATCACCCAATGAATTAGTCAGTGCCCTTTTTTTGTAATGTAAAAAATCCTTTATGTAAACAGGGAAGGGCCTTGAGAGCAAGCTGGTTTTTAAGGTCATGTACAAGATATAAATACCATACATGCTTATACTACGCATTATACATATATATACAACAAACCATGTAACAAACACATACTGTACATCCGCACTGCTGCAAGCCAGTCAAAAGGGTCCTGCCCTACTAGTTTTGCACCTTTTTACAAATTGTTCCACTTTTGTGGAGTGAATGTTTAAAAGCCTATATTAGAATCTCAGTATTAATATGTTGATTTTCAAGGAGCAGATAGTCTTGGGCTCTAGTGCAGTGTGAACTTGACCTACAGTTAAAGAGACATGTAAGATAGACAGGTAGTTTGCCAAGAAGTGCAGTGCTGTCCTCTTGTTGGCCACCCAACTTTCTTATACTATAAACTGCAATGCGTAACACATGACCATGCAGTGTCATGAATTTTCTCATTACAGTTTTGCTTTTACTCACAGTATTTGTTATCCAGGCCTTTAAGAAGTTTTACCATCATAATCTTTAAAGTCCCCTGGATAAGAGCCAGTGTAATTCCCTAAAATGAAAATGCAAATGAGAGAGGCTGCGGTGTAAAATGGAGGAGATTACTTCCTGCTAATTAGAATGAGTCATCTGTGCCTGAATCAGCAGCTATGCAGTTGAGCTCCTCACAGAGGATAAAAAGCTTAGTAAGTAATGTTGTCCTCTCTTGTTCTTCACTCCATATGTGATCAAGTTCCTGTCGGAAATCATACCTTTTTATTCTTTAATTACAGAGCATTATGACTAAAATACATAGAATTGTGTAAAAGACAACAATCTGTTTAAAAATGATTAAAATAAACACCGGAGGCAATGCGACGCAGCAGAGCAACGTTGTAGTTATTTTTTACATTGCACATTAAAATAAATCGGTGTGTGTCCGTGATCCTGTAGTTTAAACAAACTGGCTTTTAATTCAGTACCAGTTAATATAGCTTCCACTTTAAAAGCCTGCATAACCAACTGCTTTATAACTTGGCAAAACTCAGTATGCACACAGTGAAGCCAACCATCAATGAGGAAAGAAAACTGGCAATATGACCAGCAGGAGGGATGCATATTTGTTGGGAGTGGGAGGTCATTCTCCAAAGTTACCTACTTTAAATCAGCTGCACAACAACCATACGCTACAAGTACCGCCCCACCTACGTGATGTGTCCCGTCCGTGCCCCATGTATTTTGGCAGTTAGAGATGTAAATTGTCAGGACTCATTACAGGAAACATTACATGATTATAGGTATCTGGCAATGTTGATGGACCACTGGTTTCAAATGTAACTTCCCAAATGTAAATGCAGTGTGATTTATTTCTTTGTCAGTGTCGTTTCGATTCATGTTCTCGTTGGCTCAGAGAGTGACTGCACGTGCTCTTGTCTCCTGCGTGCACATCCACAACCACCGCGGGTCTTTTAGCGTCCTCCCAGGTATTTCGCTGATGATTCAGTATAGTGTGCTGGCAGGAGTGGTCCGGATGTTAGGGGCTGGCTACAGAGAGGTTAATCAGGGTCAGAGCTCGGATCCTCTGGCCTTGTTCAGAACCAGCAAAGCATACAGCTCTCTGTTTTCACAATACAACCTCGCTGCCATTAGTGCTGTGTCACCAGACAAGGTGTGTGTGTGTGTGTGTGTGTGTGTGTGTGTGTGTGTGTGTGTGTGTGTGTGTGTGTGTGTGTGTGTG
>JBBPCS010000917.1:11229030-11239777 GCA_037974645.1 Hollardia meadi | reverse complement strand
GTTAGGAGTTTCAGAAATCAGGAACCTACACACACACACACACACACACACACACACACACAACTACATACTCACTTATTCAGTCACATGAATTCACCCTGTACACATTTGGGGGCGATGAGTCTCATTAGCCGCCTCCTGACTCCTGACTGGTGTATTTTGAGAAGGTAGGGGCCAGCGGACCCCTGCTTACTCATGCCTGGAAGTGACAAAACATAACTGGCCTACTCAGACTTACACTAAAGGGCCATTATGTGACTCGTATTGTCCTTCAGATGTGTTCACTTGCTTCCCTTCTGGTGACTTTTGGCCCTTTGATCTCCTCAAGTAAGTATGCAGCAAAGTATGTACGTCCCATTTGTGAACGCGATATCTCAGGAACACCTTGACGGAAATTTTTCAAAGTTTGGCACTGACTTGGACTCAAGGATGAGCTGATTAGATATTGCTGGTCAGAGGTCAAAGGTCAAGATCACTGTGACTTATTAAACAAATTTTTAGTCAAAACTGAAGAATATAACAAAATTTCACACAAACTGTGATGATTGTATAGGTCTTCTGAGATGCTACGTTGAAGATGTGTGTGAGGCATCCACATTTTATAATTTGTAGCGTTGTAGTCCACCACAAGCTCTTGTGATTAAGCTATCAGTCACTACATATATGATATGAGTCTGGACAGACACGGATGTAAACTGCAACAAACGCAAGGTGGTAATTCTAGTTTTAAATGACTTTTGGAGTAGAGGAGTGATCTTTACCTGGGAAACCACTGTTTCATTACAAAAGTAAGAAGAGCAGTGCAGACTCAGCAAAAGCATTGTGTTATGAGGCTGATAAAGCAAAAATCACAGTGGAATACATCAGCCTCGCACTGCTGGTTCTGTCTGAGTCATGTTTCCTGGGGCAGCATGATTATGTGACCTCAAGTGGCGTGATGTGTGACACTGAGCTATTCCCTCTATTATAAACCACAATCTGTGAAGGGGAGGGGCGTTCAACCACCATCGCCCAACTTGGGTGGCTTCCCCTTTTTTCTCATCGCATGTGCTCACTCGGGAGAAAATTGCACAACATCAAATTAAATAATTCCTCTCCTTTTCCACACCAAGTGATGAATGCTCAGCCATACATGTGGAAATTTAATTTTCCTCTTACTCTTTTCCTCGAATTTACCCACAAAACCTCTTTTTTTTTTCTCTCTATTTACGGAACCCAAAATAGACTCAGTTGGGGGGGAGAGAAACTCATGATGCATACACTGTATATTTCCAGCATGTCTTTTTATGTCTTTCACTCACTGACAGTGGGCATAGTGTGCCAGTGCGGTGGGGTTGTTAAAAATAGTTAACTCCGCAGAGCACTTGAAAAGATTTAGCTACCTGCAGACATTTCCTGAACAGGGCCACATTTCCTCCCCTCCTCTAGATCAACAGTCATCTAACGGAGGACTGTGATCTGCTCTGACTGGCTTCCTTTGAGGGCGAAAGACAGCGACAAAAGGAGATTGTGCGCGACGGAGAAGCAGGGAAACCAGAGAGAAAGAGAGAGGGGCAGGGGGTTGTGTTTGTTGAAAGCCTGGCTCTCTGTTTACTACAAGCTAAAAATACTACCCAGCCTGGTTTGCAGCAGGCATGAGGGGTGGGGGTGGGGGGGTGCATATGTGTGTCTGTCGCCCCAAACCCAACAGCTGGAGGCTAGAAGGCTGAGAGAGGGTTCCACATCGCTGTGGGGGAAACAACAGGTGGACGGGAAGGCGTGTGGTTCAGTGTTTGTACTGTATATGTCTGAGTGTGTGTGTGTGTGTTGACTTAAGGGTATGCGTGTGTATGATTGGGCTCGTGGACAAGAAATCTGCGCTTACAACTACATACATGTACACAAGCTTTACACACCAGTAGCCCTTGTTAAAACCCCAGTGTCACATAGAGCCTGCGTCTCTGGCTGAACCCAGGCCGGAATTGTTTTATTGACGGTCTGTAATCTGTTTAAATCCCAACTGAGGCAGTGCCATGAATCAAAATTAATGACTGTGTTGTCGGTGCTGATGTTGAAGTTCTGGTATGAGTACTGTATTGGTCATTCACGGCCGCAGCTCACTCAATAGGCCCCTATTTTTATGTATGCGTGTGTGTGTGTGTGTGTGTGTAGGGGGGCTCACATGTGTGTCTTTCCCCACTACTCGCCTTTACCCTGATGACAAGAGGCAATTGGCCTTCTCAAATGACAGCGACTAGGTACTGTGAGGGCAAGTGTACCCACACAGCTGTGCATCTCTGTGTCTCTCCCTCAGCCCCCCCTCCGTATAGCTAAAATGAAAGTAGTTACTGATTCTCCAATTAAATACCTTCCTGTTTGTGCGGGGACAATCAGATAAGGGAACCACGTAGGGAATGCAAGGGCTACAAACAAGGTAAAGTCGACGGGCCAACACACTTCCCTTGGTCATTACTGGCATACCTGAGATGCTGAAAACAAACCGGATGGCTGCACTGAGGCAGGAAATTCCGTGTGGACAGCAACAAGAGAGCGACAGTGAAAATGAGTCACCAGAAGAACCACATTTTTTTCAACATTTTGGGGAATATGTCAAAGACTGCAGGAAGCTACTGTCCCTGGCCAAGACATAGCCTGGCACATAACGCATTGTAAAACAGCAAATTAATTAAGTAATTCCATAAATGTCAAACTATTGGTTTAACTCTTTGATCCTTGATAATTTGTTGATGCACACCTTCTCTGAAACATAACCAAGTTAAATCAAATCACAGTGATAGCAGGTAGTATCTTCCCTGTGGATAAGCATCCATTAATAAATAGTAGAAAAAGGATGTTAAGACATCCTAGTTAGACTAGACTAGTTAAGACTTGCAAAGCTGTAAAATAGTATAAGATTAAAAAAAACAGGGCTATTGTCACCATAAGCCAAATGAAAACCAATTAGATTTTTTATTGTTTCAATTTTACTGTGTTATCCTAATTTAATCCACATTTAAAGCAATTCCAGTACACGCTCAGTGCAGCTTTAAGGTTGAGGTAGTGAACAGCGGATATTAGGCCACAGTGACTGGCCAAATGAGAGGAATAGTTTCATCTGGCCTTATCAGTTTCATGTCTTGTTTTGTCTGCCGAGCCTGGCAGGCCCAGTGTTGGTCTTCGGGAAAGAATGTAGGACCTTCAAGCGGAGCCGATGAAGTTATTATGAAATTTGGCTCTTAGTCATCCCTGTCCTCAGTAAATGGGAAATAGTCGGTCCAGCTCTCATTCCAGCAGCATTTAGTAATGCCGCAAGGAAGCAGTTTCATTGAGATTTTCTAGCATTCCGCTCATTGTAATTTATTATTAAATGTGCACATTCTTTTGACCCGGTGACCTCTCTGCAGTTTCCCCGGACACTCTGACCAATCGCTTGCCTCTAAACACTGTCAACAGCGTCTCCGGTCTGCATAATCATCCTCCTCTGCTTCCCTCTAACATTTGCAGACGGCATCAAAACATCACTCCTCAAAAAGCCAAACAAACGTCTGTACCGAGTGAGGCTTGCAGCTCACACCACTTCTCATGTCCACATCTTTGATTATGAAAAACAGCACCATAACAAAAACAGGAGGCGGCGTGGGACGGGAAAATATGCTATATTTGGAAACAGACGAGTGGGCGGCAAGATGTCTCTTCTCGTTCTTATTCTGTCTCTCGCAGCTTTACTGTGCTGTCTGGTCCTCTCCCTCTGTCTCTGTGCGCGTGAGGCCAGCTGTGTTCATATAGCATAATAAGGCTCTCTATCCAAAATAATGGCTTTAATGCTGGTTAAAAGTGGAAAGGGGGTTGGTTAGGGTCAGGCTGACTCCTGCGCCCAGCTGGCATGCTGTCGGGGCCGTGGCACCAGGCACTGGGCCACTGTCTGGGCAGGACAGACAGCTGTTGGGGGGTGGGGAATGGGGGATTCTCTCTGTCTGGAATACACACATTATATTTATTTCCCTCCACTGTACTCCAGAGTAAACTGGGGGTGTGCTGACCGCCATCTACTGTAAGCTTTGTTTTCCCCGTCTACTTTTCTCTCTTCAGAGCTCGCCATGTGAAATTCCTTTTCTCTGACTCGTACTTATTCCTCCGACTGTCTTGTCTCTTCTCCGTGTGTGTGTGTATCTGACTTCACTGTCTTGAGTCGAGACCTGAAGCCCCGCCCCCACTGCTGTACAGAGTGCTGTTCGATTCAAAGCATATTAATATTGAACGTGCCGCGCCTCCAAATTGCACCAAAGTCAGCGCTGCACTTCTTTGGGTCCCCAGTAATACACTCACCAACTTTCACATAGATGGGATGAGCGGTTCTCGAGACAGACGGGAGATTCGTTGCTTTATAGGTAGCTGATTAGTAACACCTGAATGGATCTACGCTGAGTACTGCAGTCGACACTACTCTAATGTAACACACTAACACTAATGTAAAGCTCAAACATACCATCATTTGTTACTATAAAGAATTTAAACACTTTATGGAGTTTGATTTAGAAAATATCACAAACCTCTCGTCAAATAGTTGATTGCAGTTCATCTGCTGTGTTTTAATAGTTGATAACCATAAATTCAAAATAAATGGGCTTTAAACTGTTGTACCAGTCAAACAAGAAATTTAAATGGGCATTTTCCACTCGTGAATGAATAGAAATTTTAAAAGAATAGTCAAATTCATTCTAAATGAAAATTATTATTGGCTGCAGCCCTACTGTGTGTGTGTGTGTATACTGTATGTACGTATGATAATTCCTTAGAAAACAGCACCATCTGTGTTGTTGAGGGAAATTATTTCCTGTGTATAAGCCATGATGCCATTGATATCCATTTCAATAGTCACCCTGAACCTAGGCCAAAGTGCTGGCACGCCCCTTGTCATTTATAATATCAGGCTGACTGGCCTATTGATGACGAGAACAAAGCCACAGTGTGGCTGACCTACAGCAGTGGCCGTAGTAACATGGCACCTCCCCGGTGACTGATGATGCCACACTGGCTGCCACCACAGCCTGGCACAGGAGGGGTGGGGGGTGGGGGCAAGCGGTGTATTTGTGTGTTGGGAGGCATTTGGTGGTTGTGGCAGCTGGCAGTGAGAAGACAAGGGCAGGGGGGGCAGGGGGTTTCTCATTTATAAAGACTCCCCTGTGTGAACCCCATGCGAGGCCACACCCTGGATGCAAACTCAAACTGGCTTGCCGAGGGGCACATACACATACTGGCACATTCATAAACACACACATATGCTGCACTGCAACGATGTACACAAAAGCTGCACATTCCACTGCCGTTTTATATTGGCGGAGACGTATATCAGTATTTGTGTGCATGTGTGTGTGTTTTAATGGGTGAGTGTGAGTAATTCAGTGCCACAGCAGTCTACAGGTTTGTCCTGTTGACTCATTGCTGCCTGGCTGGTGGAATGGAGCTCGGTGTCACTGAGCTCTTAGTAGACGGGGGGGAATGTAATCAAAGTGTCCTGATTGAGTCATGTGACGGCTGTTCATCTTCCCACATTAGAGTCCACAATGGAGAATTATTAGTGTTTGGCCTCACTGTAAAAAGAGGCCTTAAATGGCTCCGCAAATTGTTTATTTTTATGTTCTCGCATTTTATGTGCTCGCCACCATGTTCTATCCTCATGAGGGCCACCACACCGGGGACCAGTCAGGAGCAGCTCATGTCCAGCTGTCTCTGAAGACAAATGGTCCATCAGGCAACTGCTTAATTCCCTCCACCATCTCCTCTCACCCTACCCTGCCCTCCCATCCTCCTCCTCACCCCCCCAGTGTGTTTACTTGACTTTACGTGCTAAAAACCTTCGTTACCGATTCAGTCAAAGGCCGAGAATAGCTGTGTGTGGCGACAGCTTCCTGAAAATCAGTTGGTGGAGTTTGAAATGTTTATGGATAGATGGCGTTTTGTTTTATAAGTTTCACATGGAGGGTAATAGACATTTGAGTTTGTTTTTATATTTTCTCAACTTGTTCAAACATGGGCCTCACTCCGGCCTTTTTTTTTCCTTTTTTTTTTTACAGGTATATGTTAATATTTGTCAAATTCTGATGGAGAATTGAATTTTAAGAACAATGGGATACAATTATACATTAACATACATTATTATTGTTTGAGAAACATATATGATGTTTAATTTTTTTTAAATATACCCAGAAATATGGGTTTTTGTCTGTTCCAGTCTATATAAATGTTTGGTACTTATGTTACATATTTTCATAACATTTTCAATGTAATTACCCACATATTCTTATGAACATGTCATGGTACATACAAATCATTTTTTTCCCCTATACACAGGGGAGTGAAACCTAAAAGCATTCCCTCACTCGCACCCGTATTCCTCCGAGCTGACAGCAGCTGCATCTCTTGGCAACTTTCTCATAATTCATCTCTTCTGGTTTGTTTATGCTGCACATTTATTTTGTTTGTGGTAACATTTCCCCGGCCCTCACATCTCTCAACATGAAAAACGCTAATGCGCCTCCAACGTGACATCAAAGCCTCTCCCTCGCCCCGACACTCTCTCTGGCTGTTTCGATTTATGGGGTTTTTTTTCCTCTTACAACATGAAAGACCATCAGTGTTTCCCCTCACGGATGTATGTGCATGAACGCACACGGACATACACATAATGCACGTATGCACACACACTTTCTCTCTCTCACACAGGCCCACACAGTCATGCCGAAACAGAATGATCGCTAAATCAAATGAAACACCTCCAGTGTTTCAGAGGGAAGGAGTGTGTGCCAAACAATGATATGAGATAAAAAGGGAAAAAAAAGACGAAGGAGAGGCGGATGGATGGAGTGGACACGGAGGATTGTACGTCCTCGTGAAAGTAGCCCTCGGAAACAAAAGCAGCTTTGAGTGTGCACCCACTCAGAAGAGAGATTAGCCGGTACACACCCCCCTCAACACACCACCACCATCACCACCACCACCCCTGCAGAAAAGAGCTTTGGCTGCAGTTTAGCGGCACGTGGCACAGCCCTTGATACTTATCATGTGCGTCAGGTGCTCTTGCTCAGTTTCCTGTTCTTTAAAACATAACCACCATTTCCCTCTTTCGCTCCCTCTTCCCTCTCCTCCACTAATTCCAAAACTAATCCATCCACACCACTGCCATCCAGCCTTACCCTTCATTTCTTCTCACTCTCTTTCTCTCTGTCCATCTCCTGCTTTTACAAATACAAAGAACATATTGTATCTGCCAGCGTTAAAGTGAATCCATTCTCCCTGGCAGTGGCCCGGCCCGGCCTGTGGTGAATCTGAGCTGGGCTACCTCTGTTTTCCAGCTGGCACCGACGCTGCCTGGAGAGCAGGTTTGTTGCTCATTGGCTTGGTGAATTTAAGCCCAGCTGACACGTTGGTTTAGGATTCATTCACGCAGTCTTCTCTTCGTTCTTGCTCGCCCTCTTTCTCGTTCTGACTCAACCTGCAAAGCATGACCACAGTTCACCTCATGTGAAACAGTTAACAGGTGTACACATCAAGGAGGCTGGTTAATGACTTTATTTTCACAACAAAGAATTACTAATTGTGGGAACTTCTGTAATATGGCAAGCTTTTGAGAGCTGCACCAATGAAGACACACATTCAAGGATATTAAATTCTTGGGGAAGCTTTACAAATGTGTCACATAAGTACACTGTTGAGCCCTTTAGAAACCAGAGAGGAAGAACATTCCGATGGTCATGGTAGTGCTGAATTTTACATCAGGGCCACAGCTGGAACCCTGAACTCAAGCGCAAAAAAAACAACGCACACATACACACAAGCTCTGAAATGCACAAACTCACGACTCAAAATTCCGAATCATAATTAAAACACCCTTTCGCATTCACACATCTAACCCAAAACGCATTACCAAAGTAGCACGGTCTTTCATGAAAGCCGCTATAAACACACAGTGACACAAGCACATCAATAATGAGATGCTATCGCGTTTCATAATCATTTTTCAGACTCAGGAACTGAATATAACCTCCTCCCCTCCCCACAAATATGAAAGAGCCCAGAAGATGAGTCAGCAAGCTCACAAGGCAGAAAAAAAACAAACTGTTAATAAAGGCCACCAGAGCTTTTTGAAGTTTGTCTGACTGCCTTCCCCCTTTTTTGCTCTCCTCCATCTTTCATCCTTCCATTTATCCACCTCCTCTGGCGTCTCTTAACCTCTGGCTCATACTTGTCATAAAACCAGCAAAGGCTACACATCTTTTCTTATGTTTGTATTTCTTTTATGTTGCATATCTGTGTGGGTTTTTTTTTTTTTTTGTATATTTGCATCACATTTTAGAGCACTTTGTTCAGCTCAAGCTATTCTAAGCCAAATCTGTGATAAGAGGGACAGAGCAAGACGTAGGGTCAATTTGTGTGTTGTGCATCCACGATTACAGTATGCATCTGTATGTGTGTGTCTCCACAAAAGTGTCTGAAGTGAACGCCTCGCCTTCTCTTGGAGACGATAACAAAGGCTGTGTTTTATAGCACAATATGACAGGTTTAGTTAGATTTAGTATTTTGTTTAGATGGCCTGTTGGTTTCTGTTCCTGTAAAGTGACAAGAGCACACGCGCCAAAATGGGCCGCAGATGTTCATCATTACCCAGATCCTTTGTTTGAAAGCTCCGTGCAAAATCTCAGAAATTAGAAACCGTGAACTTGTAGCAACGCTTAGTTAAAATGTGAATAATCGTAAATGACATTCGGCTGAACAGACTGGCAGAATAGGAAAGCAGGAGAATCCTAAATCATGCAGTTACAGAGGCCTTAATTTGTAAAATATACACTGAGCCCAGCAGCTAAGTGGTAATGACATGACTCACTGGCGAGACTCGTAAACAAGGTTAATTGAATTAAGCATCATTTTGCAACTGCATTGCCGATCATTTATCCTACATCTGTCTAAGAACTGGTGACAATTTAAGAGAGAGTTAATACTGTTTCCAGCAGCTCTCATGTTTTCTCAATTTGAAAGTCAGAAGCAAAGACGAGTGGAGTGGAGAATTCATCCATTCAGCTGGAGAATTGGTCTGTGTTGATGCGTCAGTGGAGGACAGAACTCCACTAATTGACATGATGCCCATCCCTAACGGATTTCTATCCAGCTGACTTTCAGAGCATGAAGCAAAGTGTACAGAACCTAAAAGCATTACAGCTGAGTGTCCATAGAAACTTCCATAGAAAGTAATATTGGTGTGCTATAGCATGCTCTTTATCTGACATTCTGAAAATAAACCTGGATGCAGCTACTTGTAGTTGCCTGCTACCACTAGTGGTTTTAAATACATTGGTTTTGGACAATGGCAGCACATCTGTGGCCTGATGACTTTCCTGGTTTGATGTGGTGTGTGTGTGTGTAGCTGTGTGTTGGTACTAACCCCCTTTCCTGGGGTTTTCACATTTATTTTCCCATTTTTCTGTCTGGTTTGAAGTTGAATCTTCTTTTGCTCTCTCTTTCCCGGCCTCTCCTTCCCTCCCCTCATCCCCGATCTCCATTCTCCATTCAAGCAGCCCTATCACGGCCATGATAATGATGACCTCTGTGTAATGTTAGCTGGTTATTGGTCTACCAGCATAGCCAAAGCGGCTTCTTTTTTTTTTTTGCATTGATCATTGTGTTGCAAGCAAAATGCCTGGGTGAGCTGCACGGGGGATCTGTGGAGAGGCAGATATTCACCTGAGCTGACCCAGTGCTGTTCCTATTGTACTTTAGGGAACAGGAGTGGAAAATAACTGGAAATGACCACTCTGACTGTGTTTGTTTTACTGCATATTTACAACTATGCCTTATTTGTGTGAGAACTTTTAAACATGTATACATATTGTTTTTGGTCACTCAGGGGCGGCAATGCAAGCTTTGAACTCAAAATCGACACATTGTCACCTTTAAAAGTGGCAAATGTAGAATTTTCAAATTATCTGTTCACGTCTGAGATACACTCTCTGGTCACTCTCTGGTCTAGTCCCAGTTTGGCGATGGGTGGGTTGTTTACAATGGGTTTATGATGATGAGGTTTTCGCTGAAAACAGATACCTGCAGTGGTTAGAAACGGTTTGTTAAAAGTGGGGAGAGCGAGCCTAAACAAAAAAGCTGTGGGCTGTAAAACAAAAACAGTGAGATGAATGATGCTAAATGCTCTGTAGAGCTGAGGAGGACTGCAGAGTCAGATGATAATGATCCTCTGGATTTGTTACTGGATTTTGCCATCTTCCACATACATAATATAGCGCTGCTTTAAAGTAATGTTAATTCAAAATATTGTAAGGGAACATAATGCAAGGAAGGACAATATAGGGTTATAGTAATATAGTATATAGTAGGCCTATTCAATTGGCGGCCCGCGGGACAACTCCGGCCCGCCGGTCAATTCAGACCGGCCCGCCGATCAGTTCTGCTTACAAATAAATAAGGGATAGTTAGAGTTTTTGGCTGGACCACAGAGGGCCAGCCCTAAGGGTCGCCCTGAGGCTGAGTAAGTGACTGAGTAAGTGATGAAGTTGCGGGATTAGTCAGTCGAGTGGCTACGTCATCAGGGGACGTTGCTCTCGCCTCGCGCACCATCGATGCCGTGTGTGTGTGTCTCAGCTCAGTGCGACTCTGAGCTAGAGTGTGGATACCTGGCCCGAGCCGTCGGTTCGGATAAGAATTTAGACGTCATGTTCAGGTTCGGGCTACCTGACATGCTGCTGTGTTGTGCTACGGCCTATTC
>JBBPCS010000917.1:11150352-11219262 GCA_037974645.1 Hollardia meadi | reverse complement strand
CCCCCCCCCCCCCCCCCCCCCCCCCACACCCACACACAGGCAGCCCCACCCATCCCGCTTTAAAGAGCTGCTGCAGGTGTCTTCCTGTGTCTGTGGCATGAGGAGGAAGCAGGGAGGTACTGTGCAGTGAAAGCATTCATTTGAGTTTCACAGCAGAAGATGCGCCATGACAGAGAACCGAGACACATGTGTCGCAAAGTTCCTACAGGTCAAAGAGCATCCTGCCACGTATTAGGGCTCTGCATACATCACTCACACAGAGAAGAAATTTTTAAAAAATTAAATTAAAATTAAAACAATATTATAAGTTTCATTAGAGCAAACAAGGATTTATTTTGAAGCAGTGAAGTGACTACAAGGATGTTTCTATCAACCTTTTCAGTTTTATATTTTTTAACAGGATCCCTTCACTAAATATTGGAAAATCAATAATCACATAAACATATCTGAAAATAGAATAGAATAAATGGATTAAAATATATTAATTTAAAACCATGAATTCCCAATTTTAGATTTAAATAAGAGGTACAAAAATACACTTCCTAAGTTGAATGCAATTTCACCGCAAAGTGTAGCACATTTTTATAAAGAAATAAAAAAAAAATCTAAAATAATTGTAAAAACCTTATTAGTAATAGCATTAGTGATAATCTAAAACACACCACATAAGACTCAGAGTGAAACCAATCTGTCTTGCTGTTTTCTCCCACACACTCTCACTCACACAGACACTCATGGAAATGCAGATAACACTGAGGTCAATGAAACAGTAAAAGAATAATCCAAGTTGCAGTATTTTTACCTTGCAGTTGAGGATCGTATTCTGAACTGTATGCACTTACATTTTTTTTCCATACTGAATGTTACTGGCTGCAACAAGTGGTCTGCTTTCCCCACTCTCTTTTTCATTGGATGACCAAAGTGTCAATCATCAGCCTGTTGGAAAAACGCTGGTGGATTCATGCAGGGAGTGTCACTACATTATACCAGGATTCATCCATGCACATAATGCTCTGCACTCCCACCAGTGTGTTTTGGATTTTAATAAAGATAGAAAAATGTGATGCTATTTTTTTTTCTGCAGTTATTTTCTTATGGTTAGCTTGGCAAATGGAGAGCTTTTAAAACCAAACAGTGTGTGTGTGTGTCATGGTGAATTTACACCAAGTGTAAAAAAGCATCCACGAGTCAGATACATTTAATTTTGTCTTTTAATTGATTGCAACACATTTTATAACCACACATTACAAAATGCACATCAAATATTTTATCAGGCTCAGTTTGCAACCTTATTTATAAGAAAAAAAAAACAAAAAAAAAAAACTACCAAAAATATGCTTTTACAAAATAAGAATTATAATAAAGTAAATGCCACTTTGGATAACCGTAATCAAAAACCCATTTTTTTATTCTACATTAAAAAAAAAAAAGCTCGACATAAATAAGTTAGTATAATTTCTCAGTGTTTTTACAAAATTATGTACATAGGTACATTGCAAAGATTTACACAAATACACAGGCATGGTGACTGCATTTCTGAGAAGTTGTTTTCTCTCTCCATCCAGGTGTATGCTGGTCTCTTTGAATATAGCCCACAATTTAGGCAAATAAAGGGAAGCTTTTGGATGCTCACATTCGCATCCTCAGCAGGCTAACAACATTGGTGGAAAAAAAAAAAAAGCACAAACACACATTGAACTTTAAAGTCCAGGTTATCACAACATAATACGATGTGAAGTCAATCAGGGAGCACAGGTGGTGCTGGCAACCATACTGAAGCAACCATGTATTTGGTATTGTTGGACATTCAACCCTTTTCAGAATAACAAAAAAAAACCTCCTCTCTGATGAGCATTAAGGCTGGTGAAACAAAACGGAATATAGTCCAAGAGAGGATGACTTTACAACACAACCTGTGCAGTTTGCATGGTCTTTGTCCTTCAATATCTTGAGTACCTCACAACTCCAGAGAAAATCAAACACACCATTACAATGTGGGTGAGGTGTGCAGGAGAACTTGAGACAGAAAAAAAAGGATACTACTCCAGGATTCAACAGATGTTAAATGCACCTATCACAAAATAAATATAGGGTGATAAGTCCAAACAGAAATATTATATTTCTTTTCCTGTGTTGATTTCCTGGGGAAATAGATCCACTTGGAGAACCTGCACTTGGTGACACTGATGTGACCACAGGAAAAAAAAACACAACAACTGGTGAGCTACATTTGTACCATTCTTCACTGCCGAGGTGGGAAGATGACGGAGCGAAGATACACTGTTAAGAAACTGCAAGATGTCATGATTTTGTTTTGAGTGTAGAAAGTAGGGACTGCGTCGATCGCGCCGGCTTTCAGAAAATAAAATAAAAACAGAACAGCATTTTGGAAACACGTATCAAACTACACTGCAATTCTTCAAGTCAAATCAAAATTCACGCCTTTGTACATAAAGGATTTGTGTTCAAATCGTAATGCTTTTTTTTTTCTTATGTGCTACATATGGAGAGAAATATAATATAATATGTATATTTATTTACACACAGGTAGTAAAAAAAAAAAAAAAAAAAAAAAAAATGGAGCAAAAAAGGAAATCAAACCTAATTGCACACTGCTACATTGACTGCTTTTAGAGGCAGTAACTTTTTTTTAATTGAGTGCCACAACTTTAGTGTTTCTATTCAGTGCTTCAACAGCGTCCTCCCCCGTCGTCAGGAGAGCTGATATGTTTCTGGTGCTATGCAGTTCCTCTTCCAAAAAAATCGGCCAACACTGAGGTTTCCCATGTAAAAAGGGGAAATACATGTTCGGCTCTGTGGAGGAGAGAGAGGGAGAAAAAAAAAATCAAGATTCATGCATCAGAATACACAGAACAGTTGTGTAAAGTTTTCAATTAAAAACCATAGAAGAAAAAAAAAAATTCTCCACTTTGGCAGAGAGGAGGATTAATTTGAAAGCAACAAGGCATCATTCAAAATTATGGTGTGTGTGTGTGTGTGTGTGTGTGTGTGTGTGTGTGTCTGTGAAACTGCAAATTGTCTAGCAAGTGTTGTTTTCTCTCCAGTGACAGTTATTGAACCGATGCAAGAATTGTTTGCTCGCTCATTCACGTGACTCTCTGCAAATTATTACAGGTGTTTAAAAAAATAGCAGGTGGTGTGATTTTCACATCTGCAATTGTACTTTCTTGAATCTTATAGAATCTTGGTGGCTACCATAAAGAAAAATTGTAAACACTGACAAATATTGTGTTTCTCCATCAAAACATGTCTTCTATACATTTTCACTGTATGAAAAACTGTAGCCATCCCAATTACAGACTTCCCCAGTTTCTACAAATAAAATAAATAAATAAAAAGAAATGTTTAGGTGTTTCTTCTTTGCTGCAGCCTTCAAGTCATGCCACTACAATACACATATTCACTCCACCATGGCCAGAAAGCACACTTTTGCTCACACTCCACACCGGCAGACAGATGTGTGTGTTGTAACATTAGTGTGCAAAGTGAGTGCAGCACTCAGGCACACACATACACACACAGAGACCAGCCCCTTCCCGTCCCTGCTCTGCTCTGCGCCGAGGGCAGTGGCTGCTGACGTGTTACTACTACACTGTTGTTCAGCGCACTTGTTTACAGTTTAGTCGGAAACTCGGGCTCGCCGTGGCAAGCAGCGGTTGTAGTAGACAAAAAAAAGGTGTCAAAAAGCCACGTTTCTTCTGTTTTCACTCCTCTTGCGTCGCTCAGAGTGCATCGAAACGATCATCCAAAACTACTGAAAGCTTTGGTGAGCCCCACCAGCTGCGACAACCGCTTTAACTCCCACTACTAGTAGTACTCGTAAATGAATGGGACAGCCTGACAACACCTTTGAAGTGCGCAGACGCAAAGTGTATTTTGTTTGTCAAAGCTGCGCACTTAAAATTAAAAAAAAAAAAAAAAATTCATCCGAGCTGCAAATGCGCTGTGTTAATGATACCAACTCATCAAAGATAATACAATAAAGATTTTTTAAAAAGTTGTTTTTGTTTGTTTACAAAAAGACATCCATCCAAGAGACAATCAGTCCATAGCAAGTCTATAACATTTTTTTTTTTAAAAGTTGCATCAGATCCAAAATAATTCCTTACCATTTTCCCGTTCTCACGTTTGCCTCTTGGGACTTTTCTTTCTGGGTGTGTGCTCTGCAGAGTGGCTCAGGCTTGGACAACTAACCTCATCTGTGCTGGTGTGTGACCTCTTATTTTGGGCCGAGGGGTCTGCAAAAGTAAAGTTCAAAGTAAGTATATATTTTTTAAAAATTACAAAAAATAAAAATAAAAAAAAACTCAAAAAAGGGGGAATTGATCGATCATTATGTCCAATTTAACTGCAACGCTGATCACCCTTTAAGATCTAAAAATTTTCTAAATTATGATCCAATTTTAGAGCTAAATAAGTTACTTTCGTTGCATTTCAGCCCAATGAGGGACATGCCCCCACTGTGATCGATATGTTGCAATAAGCCCCCAGCCTGACTACCTGTTACACTGAAATGCACTCGGGTGAAAATAGCTCATTTGGATGCAAATCTAGTACCGTGACATGCAGGTCTCTTCCTCAGCCCGGTACACTGCTCCGTGCACTCCATTTGACCGTCAGACCTGCCGCTGTCTTCGCACGGAGCCACAACACAGTTATGATTCCCATTTAGATCCACATTGTTATTCCCAGCAGAGCAGACGCCCTTCTCCCTCCGCGTTTGCCCGGTGTAGAAATTCGGGATGTCTCTGCAATCCACTAATTCCCACTCGAACCTGCTGTTAGTCAGCGGCGTGTGATTGGCAAAGTCGAAGCCCCACTTGGCGGAGGCAGTCTCTTCCATCTCCCGCAAATGTCCCTTTAAATCCCTCTTTAACTCTTCGTGATCCACCGAGCCGAAGAGGCTTCTGCAGGCTGACGGTTTCGGATGATCCGACACCCGGGTGTCCGTCCGCTCCAACGTCGGGCTCCCGTTTGATAGTCGCACATCTGACATTTTTCCCCCCCAAAAGAAAGAACTATTTTTTTTCAAATAGCCGAGAGCGTCCAGTTTTTCCCCCACAAGAAAAACACACCGCTCGAAAACAACGGGTAACGTTATCTCCTGAGCAAGATCCAAAAACAAGCGTAAGACGACTTATGCCATGCATACGTCGAGCTGGAGACGGTAACGGCGGCGGTGTTGTTGCGAAGCCCGAAGCGGTCTCCGCGGATCATCAAAACAAAGTGCACAGGAACTGGAGCCGCTCTGTCAGTTTCGTCCGTAGTGAGAGAAACAGCACACAAACCTTCTCAGTACCCAATATGGCGATTGAAAGATGTACTTGGGATTGAGAGTGGAGCTTGACTAGGGGGAGGAAAAAAAATGATTGACACATAGAGCTATTTAAACGCGAAGAAGGATGCTCATTGGCCAACGCGCTTAAGCCCGCCCACTTTTCTTAAGGTGGACCAGCTAGTTGCAGCAGGTTTGCATCCATACAGTCACAATGCTTACCAACATTCAGCACGTCTGTGCACCAAATCCCATGTTAAACGAAAACACTGAAAATGAAAAATTAAATTTTTAGCTTGTCCTTATGTAAGTATCTACACAAGAGTACTTTGATTTTTGTTAGACCACGCCTTTTCTAAATTAAATATATATCTATGGCTTAGACATGTTGCTTTTTTGTCCAACTAAAAATACATATTGTCATAGGTTAACATTTGTTTAATATTTCAGCTACCAAATTAGCCTAAAAGTTTAAATATTAAGTTGTAGGAATGTAATAATTCAATTTTACAAAACTGCATCCTAATAACAAAACAGCATAAACTAGACATAATTCTTTGTTTCAAATTTAAATGACCTACCTACCTTTCTTTAAAAAAAAAAAAAAAAAAAACCTAAACCAAATATAATTTAAATATTAAATCACAATATATATTTGAATACAAATACAAAACAGATTTTAAAAAAACAACCCCAGTTAGGATTTTTGGAAAAAATAAGTCCTGGGGGCAGTTTTTTTCAATAATCTTTAACAAATGATTTGCTTACAAACATTCCACCTTAAAAGAGATAACATTTCTGAAAATACATAGGCTAAAGCTTCAAGTTGTAGGCCCTATGCCACAGTTGGCATACACCCGATCTCGAAAAAATAAATTTAAAAAATCCAACGGGGGAGGCGTGGGCATTTCTGCAAATTGCGCAAATGTGTGTCTTTAGGACATTTAATAATTCTCTGGACCCAAGAGGGATAAGTCAAGGTCAACCCTCTCCTCATCTCCACCCAGGAGAAAAAAAAAGAACAGATGTACAGATATGGTTGGACTAAAATGCACATCTCCACATTCTAAAGTCTGCAAATGCAAAAAAAAAACAAACAACCCACAAACAACAAAAATCTGAAAGGAAAACCAAAGAGTGACAGACACAGGTCCGAAATGCTGAAAGTTAAAAATAGTTATTTACACCACAGTGAAAACTCGGTACTCTAAGGAAAAATCCAATGCCAATCTTGAAAAAAAATTCTACTAATGGAAAAATAAAATTTATGGAATCTAAAAATAATCTACAAGCACGATTATATATTATTTTGGAATCTATTTATAATCTCTCTTTTCTTTTCGGTTCAGTTTACACCTATCACCTTTAAGAAGGAACTAAAACAGCCACATTAAGACAGCCGTTTGCCTCATTTTCACATCAAACTAAAACAAACATGAGTTGCTTAAAACAGAACCATAACCTTTGAGCAATGTAGATGTTGCAATTTAATTTTAATGTGAGCAATTATTTACCCATGGGGTCACAGCAGGCAATGTGGTTGCCTAAAGCTGCTTGCTGCTGCAGCACCACCATTATGACTGGGACAATGCTGCCCCCTAGAGTTCACTCTACAATCTCTGTAGGCGTATGAAGTCATCAGGCAACAGTCTTTATATCAAATGACTTTTAATACCATAGCTTTAGATAAACGTCACATCTGTACATATACATATTTATATGATAACCACAGGCAATGCAATGTCAGTCCATCCATGTCTCCTCAGTGACTCTGTAGAAGTGTAGTTTCCTACCTTCCCAAAAAGCCCATTGAGGTCAAACTGGTCCGATATGAGAGCAGACAGCCTCAGAGACTGAGCCACTTGATGATGTAGAAGTTCCTCTTGCCCACTCTGAGTAAGGTAAGTCCATTTGATAGGATGTGGAGTTTGGGGATCAGTACCTGTTCTGGTTTGTCTGTCTGCCTGTGGTTGATCCACACTGCTCCCTCCAAAACCATTCGATACCTGCACACAAACATTTTAACGGACACTCAGTAGGGTTTCCTCTGCCCTAACCTCTTTGAAACAGTCAGGACATTACCTTGCATTGCTGCAAAAAAAAAAACATCATGAACATGTAAACTTATTAAATTGTCAACCATCTGTACACATTTTGTTTTAAAAAGCCTCCAATCTAACTTGGTATGGATGATGGAAATTCCAACCAATGTCAAAATTGTAGTGCATCACACATCTGGCAGATTATATTATGCATTAGTATACGGTGCTAACTCTAGACAATAAATTACTTCAAACTGTTGCCATTTAGTTATCTCTCTATCGACTACTCATGCATTACACTACCTCATGTGCTGCACGAATAACCAATAAACAGAAAAAGAATTGCCAATAATGTTGGGTGAAATGATTAATCATTTGATTTATTTTATAAAAAATAAGGGAAAATGCCAAACATCCGCTGGTTTGTCTCATGTAAGGATTTAATGCCATTTCCTCTCTTCACCTACACCCAAACAATAGAAATAAGCTCTTGGGCTTTGTTGCGTTTTATCCTTTGGACAAATATTGTACAAAAATATGATTCCTTCTGGTGAGGCTGTTCATATATTATTTATTTATGTCATATTTTTTTATATTGTCGATACATAAGCTTAATCACCATTGGAAATTGAATGTAGTTCAGACTGTTGGCCTGTCAAAACAATTTGTAAACATCATTATAGGCTCTTGTAACTTAGTGAAGGACATTTTTTTCCTGACATTTCCTAGAAGAAATGGTTAATCTAAAAATGAGTGACTAATTAATGAATAATGACAATAATCATTAATTGCAGCTGTATATGAATATGCACAGTAACAAACAGAACGTGAGACAGGTTTTGTATATGTTCTAAAAAAGTACATAGATTTGTGCTGCTGCTCAATGTACAAGCTTGTACTTTTGACTCTTTTTCAAAAAAAGGTAGATATTTTCTAATGCAGTTGTTAATCGTTTTGACTGATGAGTTAGCTGGGAGAGGTCCATCCCAAATCCAAGCTGCAGAAACGCTCCAACTGTGAATCATGTAACACCATCTATGGGAAAATTGCAGTTTTACTTCCAGAACCAATAGTGGCCAAAAGAGCCCCTCCCACCTCGCAGCCGTATTGGATTTAAGGAAAGTGTGATTGGAGTACCTACCCTTTGGGTCCCTCTGGGATGGCGTTGACCCTACGACAGGCATCTATCACAGTGGTTCCTGGCTCCAACAGCAGCTCATGGAAAGGAGCCTCCCTGAAGAGCTCCTGCAGCTCCTCGTCACTCATTTCCTCCAAGGCCTGCACGCTGCTGTGGTACAACGCGTTGGTACATCTGCAATGATGATATTGAATACAATTTTTATTGTCTGATTGTCCCCTCTGCAAGGAGGGGTGTTAATGATTTGGTGTCTTCGTCAGTCACCTTAAACTAACTGAATGAACCCCTGCTACCTTTAATTGCTAAATAAATAGCCTGTATGAAACTGTAAGAAATGATCAAGAAAAATTACATTAAATAAAAGGACATTGAATACTATTATCAACTACTAGATTTCTATATATGAGTTCAAAAGTAAAGAGAATCTCAGAAAGAGCAATGGGAAATTGACAATCAATCACACTATGGTATCTGGATTGTTACATGGATTGGTGACATCAGTCTGATATCTGATGAGTGAATTACATTAATATAGGCACCTAATACCAATACTGGAAGTTATGTAAGGGATAATGTACAGCAAGCCAGTCCTTATTGTGACAAAAAAACAGGGGTGAAATAACAGACTGTAGAATTCTGACCAATCAGAAGAGAGTATTCAACAAGGCCATGTAATAAACAGCTATATTGTCATTCTGTGGGAAACACTGAACAAACCTGTTATACTACCAAGAATCATGTCAAACAGTACAGAGAAAGTCTATGAATGAGAACCACAAATTATTATCTATTTACATTTTTATATTTTATTACATGCTTATTAAAAATGTCTCTAAATGAAGGAGAAAATAATCAAATATGAGTAAGTACCTTTTATTTGTTGAGTATATAATTAAAAATGTAATGAGACATTGTCCTTTCCATGTTGTCATTTTATATACTTATTCATTGAATTTAGAGAAAATGTGCTATATCCTGACATGTATCTGGATATGAAACGACCAATATCAGGATATGAGATTTTGGTCACATCACACAGCCCTAGATTGGACCGGTTCCAACTCTCTTGAACGCCACATATAGTACAAACACACACACACACACACACAGCGGGTTCTGACCTCTTTGCAGTTTCCAGCCCTTCCTTTCCATGCACCAGTTTCGTCACCTCTGCAGCCAGTCGTTTATGTGCGAGGCGTTTCCCTGGATCCTCTCTCTGCTGCTCCATTAGCCTCTCCACCTCTGCCAGAGGCAGGAAGGTGAACAGCTTCAGGAAGCTGCAAGAAGACTCCACAATAAGCCTCCTATTACTGTGCACAGAATACCTAATTTTAAGAGGTTGGTTGTACAAGCACCCGTTTTCACCGTTATCATTATAACCAAAACGTATCGCCACGATTCCTCTTCACCTACCTTTCCACACTGGCATCAGGCTGCCTGAGAAAGAACTGGTAGAGTTCAAAGGGAGACGTCTTGTCTCTGTTGAGCCACACTGCGTTGCCTGCTGTCTTCCCCAGCTTGTCCCCTACAGAGCTGGTCACCAGCGGGATGGTGAGGCCATACACCTCCTCACCGCTCACTCTGCAGAGGAGTCAGGATTTATTAATGTCTGGCGTAGGCATTTCAAAACTTGTGACTGGTAATGATCCATTTTTACTTGTAGTAGAATCAAATAGGGATAATATGATCATATTGTATTATTGTTTTTCTTTTCTGTTTTTGGTTCAAATTCATGGTTTGAAGTAAATTGAAACTATCAAACTAACAAAATAAGAAACTGGTGTTTTACATAAGTAAAGACTTGTCTGATCTGTATAATAGCTTATCATTAAACATCACATTATGATTATTTGCGAGTGGAATTTATATGTTTACCATTAATGATATATCAATATCTTTTTTAAAAAAAAAATCATTAATAAAGTGATATATAGTTAATATTGCCATTGAATGAAATCATAGCCAGACATCAAAATGCCCAGTTGTTCAGTGCCTCCCAGACAGTTGAATCTCGAAGCTTTCTATTTGGTTTGGGTGATAGAAACCGTGAGCTTTTGTTAATTCACAGCAGATAGCCCTCACTTTAATAGCTACATTAAACTATAAAACGTGGGTCAAGAGCTTTCCTGAAGATTTACCTGATATTCTTGTTAGTTAGTTACTAAGGCCTAAGTACTGACGAGGATTAGGGCCACATGAAAAATTTATTTGAGTTCTGACTTTTTTTCTCAGAATTGACTTTTTTCTCAGATTGTTTCTCCCACAATTCTGAGAAACAGAATATTTGATTAAAGTCAGAACTCAAATAAATTTTTCACGTGGCCCTAATCCTCTTCCGTACCTAAGACAGGGTCACCTTGGTGGCTATAATTTGGCAGGTGTCCACTGCGCATGTTTGAAATGTGCTTTACAGAAACAAATAGCTGCTTAGTAAGTTAGAAGTATGCCGAATTGAAGAGTGGCTCCTCATAACTTACACAAGACCATTGGTCACATTTGTTGAAGTGTATACAATTACCAAGGCTCAATAATATATTGAATTAATAGAAATTTCAGCGAGGTTTCGAAAATAAGCTGTTGCACTGTTTTAACGTAGTATGGGCATTTACTTGTGTATGAATTCATGGCCAGACATCAAATTGCCCAGCTGGTCGGTGCCGCCGAGCTGAATCTTGCAGCCGTATATTTGGTTCAGGTGGTGGAAGTCATAAGCTTGGAACACCTGGTAGGTGAACTCTGTCAGGCTCATACCGTCTGCGCTCTTCAGCCTGGACTGCACGCTGTGGCGGCTGAGCATGGTGCCCATCCTGAAGTGCCTTCCGGCCTCGGACAGAAACCCCACCACGCTCCGGTCCTTGTACCAGCTCAGGTTGTTCAGTACAGTCACGGTACCCAGCTTCCTGGAGCTGTCGTGAAAGTACAGTTCGTGGTTGGTGAAAATCCTCTGGATGCTCTCCCGGATGCTGCGGGTGTTCGCCTCCGCAGCGTCCGCGGACAGCCGCTCCCGTTCCCTCGTTTTCCCGCTCGGGTCTCCGATTTGTGCCGTGGCCCCTCCGAGCACAGCGAGGACGTGGTGCCCGGCATTTCGGAAGTGCAGCAGACCGATTACAGCGAGCAAATTGCCCACATGGAGGCTGTCGGCCGTGGGGTCGAAGCCGCAGTACACAGTCTGAGCACCGGACTGGAGCAACCGAGGGAGCTGGTCCTGCGCTGCGTTTTCTGGGAAAGACTCCTTCACAATACCGCGTTTATTTAGAGAAAAGAGCAGTCCGTTAAGTGAAGTTGACGAACAGTGAAATTTAGACCCGAGTGTGATGCAAAGACTCGTTCGCCTTGGCAGCATACAGGATTCATGCCGCGATACATGACGGCAAGTCCTCGCCATGGACGCCGCCATGTTGGACAATGTGACAAGAACACAAAGGAGGAGGAGTTTAGAGTCGTGGATAGTTTAAGAGCAGAGCGCCCTCTAGTGCACTGGTTCTAAAATCAGAAGGCATTGCGAAGCTCAATGTCAGTGTCATGTCGCATTTATCCACTCGGGGACAAAAATGAGTCACGATTGACACAGTGTACGACCACCGTTTTTCTGTGCATTGAGTATGTACTACATTTTAAGTAAACAAATAATTTAAACTGATTTTTATAGGAGTTTGTGAGCTCAATATTAACTTAAGTAAATGTATTCAAACTAGTGTTTATGGCTCCCCTACAAGACAGGGTTGTAATATTAGGTCACAATGTAGGGACTGGTCATTTGAATTTTAGCTGGCGGCGTAATTATTATTATATTTGTAAATATTAAATTATTTATTTTTGTATTTAATTTAAAAAAAAATTGCCCAAAGCATACACACGTATTGAATCTGGAGTGTATGGAACTCCTAAGTGTCTGGGGCGTCAGAGTCAGACTGCTTTTTTGGTTGGTAATCCAGTTTTGGTCATAGTGGGGCTAAAGCACAACATGTGGCAGAACAAGGCCTTAATGCAGGTCCCACTAAAATAGCTTTTAGGTCCTGTATTTTAGAGGGCACCTGTGAGGAAATGGCATTTTAATATTTCTAGATGTACTTTATGTCTTGAGGGTGAATGCCATTGATAATAAATTGGACTTATATCAACTATAGCATTTTCCATTTAACTTCAAACAAGCAAAATGCAAAACGTGACGGATTTTGAAATAATTTTATTTTGAAATCCATTCACTGTCAACTTGTTCCATTGTTTAAATGACTAGATGTACATTCATCAAACATTTACAGTATTGTTACCACGCCACAGTACACATTAACAACACATCCCCGAGACAGTCTCTGTTGTCTCTTTGCACAACACTATAGCCACAAAAACAAACTCCATGAAATCCATGAAGAAAGAAAGAAAGAAAGAAAAAAAAAAAATCAAATACCTAATTCCTATGACTGCTGCTCCCTGGTAACAATTTCCTGTCAGTCTTGGAAAATAAAGGTCATATCAATCAATATTGTTATTGGTGTTTGTGTGCTGTAAGGCAGAGCACCATAAAGTCATACCAGAGAGAAAAAGAGAGACAGAGATAGAGAGGGAGGAACAGTATTTGTTTTCTTTCTATGTCCTGAGCTAGTTCAACAAAGGAAGACTAGGTTTCCCTGATACAAGTTTAAAAAGTCCCTTGTCAATTCAACACTAAACAGACATTCCAAAGGGCAAGCAGACATCACAAATTTACATGACTTCTCCTCTGCGGCATGGCTCTGGTGTTTGAACCATTTCGTTTAATCCTTCATTGTTCCTGTTCTGTATGGTAATGACGCTTCAATAACACTTTTGAGCCTCTGCTGTACATAGGATAGTTTCCTTAATCTGCTGTGACATCATTTCTGGTCTGCGTGGCCCTGTTGTGTCACACACAGCTAACTTAAGCCGATGACACCAACAGTTTACGACTCTGATAGTATCGTGTGTGTGGACAAGCGAAGTTTCTCTTCCGAATCTCTAATGTTTTATGACATGGGCACACGCTAAGGCACAGGCTGTTTGTGGTTAATCCAGAAGCACGCCTTGGATGTCTAAGTTCCAAGAGGCTGCGTTGGGAAGAACCGAGCTGCATTGAATGAATTCTGCATATAACAGGACTGACACTCTGTGAACTGATATAGTAAGTAGAGGCAGCTTGAAGTTCAGTAATCTACTCATGGCATAAGAAATGTTTGGTGAGTTAGTACAATATAGCAGCGAGTGAGGAGAGAAAGGTCAGACAGAAAAAAAAAGCGTGACAAAAGCAGGATTATAAAACAGTATATACTGCATTTTCATTACTGCATCTTATTTACCGTAATAACATGTAATGCAATGGGAAATTATGGCTGCATTCAGTTTTGCCATTTAATTAACAGAGATGTGATGTGTCAAAAAAAAAAAAAAAAGGTTACAGGTTGGTTTGTTCAATAAGAGGAGGCAACTATGGATGATTTCTGATAACAATGGTGACATTCTGTGCATATATATTACCCATTTGTCTTTTAATGTGCAACATGAGAGCAGGGTATAAAAGGAGGACATACGACTTGTATGATCAGTGTTGAGCTGTGGCTTGACCTTTCAAACGACAAGTGGTGTTTTCACTGTATTCAAGAGGCGACGAAGGTCAAGTTTAAATCAACTACCTACAGCTGTGAGCACGCACAGCCCACAGGTGCTTTCAGATGAAACGTGTAAATGAAATACAGTTGAATGGACTGAATGCATACCGCAGCATTGATGGTTCTCTTTCTAAAAAAAAAAAAGAAAAAAGAAAAAGAAAAAAAAAAGCAATTAACAAAAAGGAATGTCCCCAATGGGATTCAGATTTATGGATATTCAGATTACAAGTTGCCCTGTTACCCTTAAATTTATTTACACTGCACTCTTCAGTCGTGCCACCTCAAATAAACAATTATCTGATTTAATCATACATATATATATATATATATACTTTAGTATAAAAATACTATCCAATTCAATTAAAACACAAGTATGTGGCATTTACGCAAAAAAACAACAACATACAGTACATAACTACATTTACTGTAAAAATTTTAAACATTTCAAAGTATTTACCAAACGGAGGAATACAAAAATTGATCGTCATTAGTACCTTGTATACCTCATGTGTTAAAAGCTGGAGCGAGCAGTCACTGTGATATTTTGAACTATGTACAGTACACTTTGTTCATTAAGTGGGATGTTATTATAAACGCAAGGTCCATGTCTTGTGACATACTTTCAATAAATTCATGATGATTTTAGGGGATGGTTGGATAAGCAGATGGGGGGGGGGGGGGGGGGGGGCATGCCCCCCAGGCCTTCACCATTTCCTCAACAACATTCCCTCACTGTAGATCTTCTGTGTAGCAGGCCTATTTTCTACAAAAGGCAGTATGACAACAAAATACGGGAGCGGACCTCTTCATGTGCACTGTGATCATCATAACAAGAAGACAAAAACATGTAAAGGATATCGTGAAAATGTATTTGGTCTTCATCCATCACCAGACACAAAATATTTTGACAGTTTGCCAAAAAAAGGACCAGGCAATATTGGTGAAACCACAAACGCTTTTTTTAACCCAAAATGAAAGGTTGCTGATGATGTAAAACGTCTAATTGTCAAAAGTAGTGGTTCAATCTGTGAGGCCGTAACATTATGATTTTCTTGTACGAAAAAAAGAATGTTTCTCATTCGCCACCATATAAAAATGTGCACATAAGACCCCTGAATGTTAATCAACTGCATGTGTTGTGAGGAACACACGCAGCCAGCAAATTAGAATAGAAGGCAGAAAGACGGGAGAAGGAAGAGAGACACAACATACCTGATTGAGAGAAAACAAAAACAATAATGAAATGTAATTTTGAAGAACGGGGCTTCCAGCAAATCCGCTTTTCAGTCTGCTTATATTAAGGTTGTAATGCGGTTTATCTCGGTGTTAGCCCTTGAATACTGGGACACAAAACAGGATGGAGTGCCAAATGTCTGTGCATGTGTTTTGTGAAAAAGGCATTTAACGAGGGGGTCTAGTACAAAACAGTGTCATAATAACATATCACAGGCGTGTTTGTACGTCAGATGTGCATTGTGGTGCGTGTACACAGTGAACCTGTGACTGTGAGCATTTCAATCTTGAAAACCCTTTTGTTTCTTCTTTTTTTCTTTTTTTCTTTACAAACTTAAAGACTTTGCTACCTTCTTCTGAAGTGTAGAAATACTATTGCCCTCTACAGTTTGTGGACACGTTGGGTAAATAAGTGACGATAATCCGTGCCAAGTCTTGATGCCGTCTTATGAGGAAAAGAAAAGGACATGAAAGACATTGATCATTTCCAGTATCGTTACAAAGAAAGTACAGCTTCGAGGACTTACAGTGCGAAAAAAAGAAGATTACGCTCAGGAGCCTGGTGTCACCAGTTGTGTCTTTGAAAAGGTGAAGAAACATGCTGGAGGGCTGGTGCATGGATTACCATCATCATTATTGACACCCAATTTGGCAGAAGCCGCCAAGCTTGAAAAACTGTATCAGCACTGTCAGCAATGTTGCTGCTGCCACTTAAGTCATTTGGGTGTTGTTAGCTGCGAGGGTATATGGCTCTTGGCTCTTTGACATCAGTATAAAAAAATGGACTTTCGAACATACTGCTGGAGTGGCGAATATATCAAGTTCACTTTCTTTCCTCATTTTAGTGCACGTTAAGGGGCAGGAAGGGAATAAACAAGGAGGTTACCTCTGCGACTTTAAATGAGCATTTAGTGTTTTTATCCAAGAGGTGGCATCTAGTAGGGGCTCAACTGTACATCGAATCTTTGCAAACGTGACTTTTCTGCCTATGAAGGTCCACATAGTGGAGTGGGAAACACTGTGTCAACCAAGAGAGTCAGGGCCTAAGTAGGAACCTCTTGTGCTGACCAGAAACCAAAGCTAACTCTTGCTGCATTGAGGGAGTTTAAGTGGTTCAACCTAGCTTATGGACTATTCTTCTTCTTCTTCTTCTTCTTCTTCTTCTTCTTCTTCTTCTTCTTCTTCTTCTTCTTCTTCTTCTTCTTCTTCTTCTGTCCCTGAAAAAAGAAGATGGTTTGCAGAGTGCCTCTCCTCTTCACAACCTTCAGTACATGTCTCTATAGATCTCCTGCAGGAGTGGGTGAAGTGAGGTGTCCTCTGTCTTTTTGATCTCCTGCACCAGCTGTGCATGCTCAGTGACTAGCTGCCGCAGGTCAGCCAGTTTCTGCAGGAGCTTGGGGAAGAGGAAAGCGTCGTCGGGGTGATTGGCCAGCAGATGGAGCTGTAGCACGTGCACAATGCTCTCCTGCATTCGCTCGATGTGCGCCACATTCACCAGGCCTGGTCGGTCTAATCACAGGGGAAGCAAAATAAAGTTGAATGAAAATCCTTAACCATAATCTCCTATTAGAATACAAAACAAAACATTTAATAGGAAGGTAGTACCATAATGCCTTCCCAATTTCTACAATGCCAGTAATATGGAAGCATTTGTTTTGAGATAGTGTAAAAGTTCTCCGAGAGCAAAACGAGAAAGAAGATACAACGTATAATATCCCCCAGCAAATCAGCAGTTTAATTATGAACAGCTTTGTTTTCTCTGCATTCTCACCTCCACAGCAGATGATAGCAGCCACAAACAGAGCCAGGTCACTGTCATCCAGCTCCAGTCCATTAAATTTCATAGCAAACTGGAACTTTGGCTCCATCATATCACTGAACGGCCGCCGCAGACTCTTGAGGAATTCCCGGGTGATGAAGCCCGAGCCGTACGCTACAAGAAGCCCATCCTTGTTCATGCTCGAGGCTAGCATGGCGAAGAGGGCTTCGTACACACCGTATTTCAAAAGAGTCACTTGATCATTGAGGTCCAAGCTCGAGAACCCGGGGACGGACTTCGCAAACTCCGTGAGCTCGGTGACGGTTTCCACCGACGTGCACTGGCAGCAGTGGAAAATCCGAACTTCTGCCTCCCTGTCCTTCAGCGTTCCGGCTGAGCCGACCATCTTTGCCACCAGAGTCTGCTCTGCAAGCTGGAGGGTATCCATGTCATGGATGACGAAAGGCTGTGGAAAGCGGAGAATGACACACTCTTCAGAGCTTTAAGGGTACAATGTGGTTAAAATGGCTTTCCATTTGAAATGAAAGACAACGGTGTATTCTGTGATTTCTGCTTGATCTGGCAACACAAACTTGATCTGGCAACACAAACATGGAAATAGCCGACTCTTCAAACCTACATGACCTACATGAAAAACTGTAGTGACTGTGATGTTTACCCATAATCTTACTCAAAAGTGAGGCTAAGCCCAGAGCCCTTATTGACAAGATCTCCACAAAGACATTGAGCCTAGAAATATAAGCACAGTTAATGTTGAAAGTAAATTGGTGTCGCAAAGTGTCAAAAATGGGTGGGGAGTTCATTTGAAACTATGGCCCAGTTGACACATACTCTTAATTAAAAAAACAAAAACACAATAATGAAGTGGTGGAAAGTAAAGTATGTAAAGGTACAGTAAGCAGTTATGTAAGCTCATGCTAGCAGTGACTGATTCTAGCAAATAGGTGTTTCAGCTATGTCACTGATCACTTCACACGGTGTACAAGTTACTGATGAGCAGCTACACCTGCTGCTGCACATGGTATCAGAGCTCTGACTCAGGGGTATGTGTGAGGGGACACGACGTCAAAGAACCGTTGATCATCAGACAACTTGAAACATCAGTTACAACAAACGTGTGCATCCATGTTGTATACAGTAAATATCTTCAGGTTTTCTAATGGATATACTCTTTTTGGGCTTACTGTCTGAATTGATGCTACGTGATCGTGCGGAAACGAAGAAGCCAAAGTCATCATCTTACTGTCACCACACCCCCCAGGGAAGACCCTGGTGCTTTTTTGGGTAGAGAACAGTACAAAGTCAACAGTCATTGCTGACTCTTAAGATTTCCATGACGACATAATTACTCTCCTTGACCCTGCAGATACACCCTCACGGCTGCTGGATCAAGTGTGTAGGCCATTTCCTGAAGAATATTAATACAGTTTAAAGCTACGGTGGCCAAGAGAGCTCAACGCACTGCAACTTAAGAAAATACAGGAAAATAGACAAAACACGAGCCAATTATTTCACAATAAATATCTTGGCTATATCCATATACAGAGTTCAGTGTAGCCCAGAGTGGCAGCAACAGCTTGGCATTTCTTTAGCTGCGCTTTTTTCACCCAGTTGGGACTGTGTGTACTGGAAATATGAATAATAGCACAGCAAAACCAGTCAAGTCAGATGACAAAACTGATATTTGCTGTACACGAATCAGAGCCAACACTGACACTATTATGGCTCAATATTTCTCCCCTGACATTGAGACTGATGAGTCAAACTTGTCGTAAATTTTCTTCTGGCTCAGTTACTGGTGTTAACTTGAGCCAAATAAATAAATGACGGAGGATCCAATTTTCTTGCAAGGGTGATTAGACATTCGGTAGTTGTTGGACAGAAATTACGTTGAAAGTTTTGTTTATCACCTGCAACAGCATTTAAAAACATTATATCTCCCCAATATCGATTTGAATTAGTCTTAAAGTGATGCGAGACAACATTTAGAGGGGTGCTCTTGAACGCCATGCTGTTCACAAACAATCTCAGGATCAAAGTTAGGCAACATGCCAGCATATGTATACAGGGCTGTGGTAAATCAAACACTATGTGCATTTCCAACCGACTGCTTTCCAATGGCTGCAAATCCCAGAGACTCCCTCTGTCGGGACTCTAAAATGGACACTTATGCATCTAGAAGCTTTGATCTCCAGAAGCAGTGGGGGAGGTCTGTGTTTGAACATGGCCTTGCACTTCGTCTGACCTGTCTCTCTCCTACACCTACACACATCAATCCATGGAATTTGCAACAACTTGGGGCTGCAGTCGCAGCTGACTCTCCCCTTGTGGACCTTTTTTTTTTTCCTCATGAGAAGAAAGTGAAAGAAACAGGGAATGTTTTTGACGAGACTGGGGATGGGTGACGAAAAGAGCACAGGCGTGGAGGGAAACAGGCGGTAGAGGGAGAAGTGATAGGCTCGCACACTGGGTCCTTTATATCATTTTGGTGCAAACAGATGTTGCGTTGTCCAGCTTGTGTGTTGGCTTGCACTACCGATTGAGCAAGTTATTTCTGTCATTGGCTGGTTGCACATAATCTCCGAGGTACTGGCTGCCCGGTCATATGCAATGATTGCAAAGTTTGAAGGTGCTCAGAATGAGATTAAAACAACTCCATGGGGGAAGAAATAAATTAAAAATTGCAAGACAACTTGACTTTGATCTGTGAGGAAATTTTGGTAATGACAAGAGCCATCCACACATACACCTTTCACTCACCAACCCACTACTCTTAATCAACGTACAGGGGTGCTGGTCTTGCCGGTGAGAATGGTTCGAGCCTTGGCCTTGTTCATGTTGAAGTTCTTGAGGTAGGCCTCATAAATCTGCCTGGCCAGCGTCTTCTGGTCAGCTAGCTGGGGGTCTTCCACTTCCCTGTCCCCGGTTACCATCTCCGCCTTCAGCTTTAGCTTCTCTGACTGGGGCATCCGACCAAAACGGATAGCTGGAGAGAGCACAGCAGACAGACAGTCAGATGAAGATGACAGGATTTTGTGGTGGTAAAAATCTGTCCAGATATTACGGACAAATTAGATTACATATTATTATTATAAACAGCAAGAGTCCATTCAATAAAAACACAGAAAACTACCAAGAACAAAGAGAGGACACAGAGCAATTTAAAACTGAAAAAAATGAGAAGTAGCTTGAGCTCCACAAAGCCACAATAATCAATTATTCAAGGTCCTGACATCTTAAAATCTGTGCAAAGACACAACACTAAATAAAATAAATCCAAGTCAATATATCAGCAGAGAAAAAGAAACATTTAATGTTGGTGTAACTGACTCTAGACCTGAACACCTGACACAGATCACATAAGTTAAAAACCTGTACCAAAAAATGGAAAAAAGGAGGTTTAAATTTTGACTGATGGAAGGTGCTTTCAAAGACAAAAGCATCACTTATGTCTGTATGATTTTACAGAAACAAGTCTCACTCACTGCATTTAAAGATAGCTCCGAGGGTCGTGCGCAATAAAACTTTTAAAGCAATGCTGGAGCCAGTATGTTTTTTTCAGGGCAGATACCGATAACAATTATTCGTCATTGAGAGATCGACAACATGATAATAATACACAATAATAATTAGAACATTCCAAGTACAAATGAAAATCTTGCATTGAAATTTAGAATAACCATTAACGGAATGTAACGAAGTACAATTTACTCAAGTACTGTACTTAAGGCAATTATATTGTACTTTTTCCTTGGCTACATTTATTTGATTAGTGAAAGCTGCTTAGAATATAAATAGTAAATACATTAAATAAATAAATAAAATTGGCACTGTTTCTCTGTCATTGCCTGTACATCCACGTTCAGGGACTTATTTTTGACACACACATTTTGACCACAAGAAAATGTCATGATCTAACCTCTGTACAACCCCATATACCACACAGAAAGAATGAACGAGATAATACAGTCTGGCTCTGCTGCCGTTTATGAGTTACAATTCCTGATTATATCTAGCTCCAAATACTGTATCTCACTTTGATATGGTCATCCGTTATCTGTGCAACTGTGAATCCTAATGGGGTCCATTCAGTCATCACAGTTGGACAGAAATCCTATGTGCATACTTCTATTGTACACAATCAGCAGAATAAAGACCATGTAAATCAGAATAACATTGATATCTACTGAACATCCACAAATATGCAACTAAGCTCCCTACTTGAAAGCCTCAGAGGCATAAACAGTCTTGATGCTTTGGCAGAATTCTTTAAATTTCCATGTTAATAAATCAAGAAGACAATAAAAAGACAAAAAAACAGAATCACTGTCTATTCAACAAAAAGGGTAAAAGGACTTCCCTTTTTATGCATTTCAGCAATAGAAAATTCTGAATGAGTACAACAGGTTACTACACATTACATGGCGTGCTGGAAGTGGGCATCAGTTGTGTGAAGTGTACTCCAGCCATACAAGAGTTGTTTTTCTACGAGAGGATGCTGGCATCTCTCAGACAGACTGATCCCATTTGACTAATGGGATTAGAGGTGAACTGTTTTAACCCCTCCTCGCCAATTTAAATGGGCAAAAGCTGATGCGCAAACCCACAAATACACACATACACAAACACAGCTCTCTGAGAACCCAACACCTAGCTGCACCGATCGTTTGCATTTACGAGACTCTAAAAGCATAAAAGGAGATCTGATTTCCCCGTTTTCCAACGAGCCACCAACTGGAAATAAATCCAGGCCAACTGAGATGCCGAGATGCCGAGCTAAAAGACAGCATGAGGGGCCATTAGATTACTGTTCACAAAGTGGATGGATCATCTGAAGCTGGAAGCTTCACAGTAGGCGCCTGGGCAGCAGCCAAGTCTAATTAAGATGAGAGGAAGTGAGTGATGCTAAGCTGAGCATAAGTCAATTTCTTAAGAACCGACGTGAGGGGATGAGTCTGTGACTGGAGTGAGGATGGGGCTAAAGGTGGAAGGGGGGCAGTCTGTCATTCCATTTATTCGTCTGTTTCAACGGTTGATTTGTGGAAGCAGATTCCAGCCATTAAACTCTTCTGTTTCCATAGTAAGACTTATTATTGCTCTGGATCTGTTATTTAAAAATAACCGGTAAAATATTCAGGGACTTTTGGACAGATATTTAGGATTCTATACCTGAATGGATACCTGAATGCTTGTCGATACATTGCAATTGAAAAAAATAAATGAAAAAACTGCTGTTTTTAGGAAGGAACGTCCAGTATCAGAGACTTTGCTTGGAAATCAATTGGCGGTCGATCCAAACAGTGGAACAAAGCTCCAAAATTAGCAGCGCTGTGGTCCTGTATAGTCTCTTAGACCACCAGATCTCAAAAGATCAGGTTGCACTGGTCTCACATCTCCTTCCTCCCCTTCTACGGTTACATTTAGAGCGATGAAACTCAATACACGTGTACTGTAAGAGGAAGTGCAGTCCTTCTGCGCTTTAAGGCACTTCCATATCATCATCAAAACCTAGGCTATGTCCTAAAGTCAATAACCCCAATGGGACAAAATAAATACTCTCAGCCCAGCCTCTATATCCACAAGTATGCAATATCTGCAAAGTGTGCACAGTCTATATATGAACCCACTTGCATTGACCTTTTCAGTCCTTCTACTAAAAATACACTGACCAAATAAGAAACGCACATGCACGTCATCTCCAAAATCTGTTTCAGTGCTTTTTTCCAATCAGGACATTGACCTCGATCAAGGGTCATCATGCCATGTTGTATGTTTACACAGAGCAAACAACATTCACATTCAGCATCTAATTTTTCAACCTCAATACCTCTATTCCTGTATTAATTAAGGCAATCTTGTGTCTAGGGTGTTAACAGGTGTTGCATATGTGCAGGTGTTTTCTCTGTAACAGTCCGAGGACTGAAACCCAAAATTGTGATTAAGCATCACACTGTAGAAGCATGTCCTGGATTAAAAAAAGATAATAATATTTTTTTTCTCAGAAACTCATTTTGACTTACTACAGAATATTAGAAAAAAAATTAAGATTTTAAAAATAAACTTTAAAAAGTTACGGTAATAACAATTAGGTATGTCCAGATAGGCCAGCATTTGTATTTGTGTTTGAATAAAAGTGAAAATGGGCGTAACAATTCTGGTTTTATTGTTGCATTAAAAGCAGCTAAGATAGGTGATGTAGAAGAGTGACTTGCAGGGAAAGTCATGGCTGTGTTGTTGATGTATAGCTGTGTGGGTGTTGGGTGGATACTAAGGATGGGCATGAGTACTCGAGTACTTGTTTTGGACTTCAGTATTCGTACAACACACATTTTTATCACACAAAAACCCATATAATCTAGATAATTTGACCCTATTAAAATCCTAATTCAATTACTTTAATTACTAATTACAATCTAATAGCACCATAAATCACATTTATATAACCAAAATAACAACAACAAAAAAAATTATATCGGGACTGTACATTGCTGCCAATGACAACATGCTGCTGACTCTTTTCCTCCTGCTCCGCTCATTCATTCTGCACACCTTACTAATGCACACAGTTAATGGCTGTTTTTTCCATTAACTTTGGGTATTGGCTTTTTCAGTTTGTGCTCTCTCCCCTCCACTCTCCTGTTGTCTTCCTGTCACATCAGCACAAGGAGGCGGAGCACAAACGGCCACTGCACTCAACATTATAAACAAATCAGCTGTTTGACATGTTTTCTTTTTCCACCCAAAAAACTAATTTAAAAAAAAAAAGTATTTGTATGAAATAAATATTTGGCTCCACCCCTAATAATAATATTATAAAAGTAAAGTCGTAGTCTTCCAAGAATGAGAGTAAAGTCTTAATTTATGGGTTTATTTACTTGCTTATATACTGTATATATATTCTTATATATTCTTTACAGTGTATATTCAAATATACACTGTAAAGAACCTGGAAGAGTACAAATTATTGCTGTAAAACAGCAGAGTCATTTTCAGCAACAGAATTGCTGAATAATTGAATTAAGCACATTGAGTTTACTTGTAATGAAATGTGCTATATAAATAAAATTGCCTATTGCCAACAGAATAAATACAGTACAAATGCAGTAAGATTAATCTTTTTGACATTATGGACTCTTAAAAATGTGCTGTCTTGATTTTCAGGTCTCTCTGACTATTAATATGCTCCATATGTTTTTGCAGGTTGGAAATGATATAATCAGGTGGATAGATATCTCACGTGGTCATATGATCATATCTGCACCAAAAGGGTTCAGCCATTGCAATTCAATATGACTACAGCACTGCAGAGGCTGCAATATGCACAGACACAAATGGCCCATGTACTGCACATGAATTAGTTGCAGATCTAAGTGGTCTTTTTTCTAAATAAAGGACATTACACATCAGTCCAAATGTTTAAGTAGGTAAATTATGAAGAATCTGTCTAACATCTGGGATTAGTCTTCAGTTACTGACTTGCCTTAACATGCAACTTGACACCCAACTGTGGTGTTAGATTGCTTGTTTGTCCTAACTATGTGTTTACGTACCCATTCAAACTTCCTTGGCATCTGCACAACTGTGGTACTTAGTGTTCAGGAGTGTGTGCTTACAAGTAACAAGAACCATACATGTGCGAGTGTGTATGCTGTTGCGCCCCCCCCCCCCACGTCGGACTCACCGTTATGGGACATGCCCACTGACAGGCACTTCTGGAAGCGGCAGTATTGGCACTTGTTGCGATTCTTCTTTTGGATCTTGCAGCGGCGCTCACACTTGTCATATTCCAGCTTCAGACGGATGGTTCGCCGAAAAAAACCCTGGAGGAATGAGGGAAAAAAACATGGTAGAAAATTGTTAAAAAGGTGTTGTTTACCTGAAGAATAAAGGCATTTATTTACATTTAAGAATGAGACACAAGCCATGGGCCAGTTATGAAACCAGTTTAACAAAAAAACAACTAATGAGGAACTCTTTATGAAGAAAGAAAAGCCATTAGAAAAGCAGTTATTTATTCCCATATGAATGGTTCCTGACAATATCAGATACATAGTTACACCATCGGTTTCTCCTCACTTACACAACCTTGAAAACTAGAAACATTTTACTTTGGCCAGGAACTGATGGACCAATAGCATGTTTGTGCTTGGCTGGAGAGTAGAAAATGTCCAGGGGGATTGCTTAATAATATCTTTAAACATACTTGGTAGCAAATCGCAATTTTATCCAAAACTGTCACCAGTGTGCCAAAATACACATAACTTCTCAGTTTGTGCCAATAATCTAAAATTTTCCACTTTACTTTTCATCATCCAAACTCACTTTGCAGACAAACCCAAACACCTAGTAAATACTGGGGGTCACCATATGAGTCTCATATAACCACCCAAACGTTACATTACAAATATTTTTAGACACACAGAACGCGACCGAAAAAGCTAGCTAGTTCGGAGGGAACGTTAGCTAGCTGTGGCAGAACACGTTTGTCTGGTGATTTTAAAATGTAACTGGTCAGTGAAATTATGCATTTTGATGATTTTTACAAATTACAAAGTACAATAATAGTAAGAGTAATCCAACCATTTGGCTGTACCACTGCCTCCGAGGCCCACTAGATGATGCTCTGAGGCCCACCAGTGGGCCCCGGCTCACATGAATGAGATGAATACCATTAACTGTGATTACAACTTCCCTGGTTCTGTACCCAGCGGGCAACCTTTGTTGGATTCCCCTTCTCTCTCCCCTCATTTTCGGTCATCTCTCTGATGTAACACTTGAATGAATGCTTGAAGATTTTTTAAAAAGAAGGTGGCTGCACATTGGCCCATTATGACAGATTTGAGAGATTAGATAATTGCAGACTTCAGCAGATCCAGCTTATGTTGCAAGTGGGGTCTTCACCATGACCCTTTGGCACTTCTGATAGACGCACTTTAAATGACTCCCTCGTAGATGTTAAGCTAAAGAAAACCTTGAGTTTTGTGACAACTTGATATTTTACTGTTTTACAGCCCTATGTCTTCACCCTGCATGGGTCACATAACTTTGACTCTGCCCCGTGGAACGACCAAGGCCTTTATCCAGTCTAGATAATCATTAAATATAGTATAGATACAGTATTGCGATAACATTGAGACACAAACATTTTACCACTCACACACATCAGTGAGCTGCTTCTCCGATGTGAATTTTTATGTAACAGCATGTTGGCATGATGGAGTTACTGAGTTGCGTCACTTTCTGACAATCATACTCCCACTGCTGTCCAACTGGATTAACAGTGTGGAAGAAAAAGAATCCTTCAGGTCGAATTCTTTGGCTGGTTCTGATGATTTTTTTCACTGCGCAGTGGAGACAACAAGGCTGTGAAATTCTTTCCGACTAGAGTGAGTTTTTGGTGGTTCCTGTGATAGTCAACGTGTGACTCCTCACAGGGCCCGTCTGGGCTCTCCTCACAATATGATATAAGATCTAATCAAAGGTATCTGTTCATCAATGTCTGTTAATCAATGATACAAATACAAAAACAAATAGAATTTTTTTCTCTACAACAGCGTGGAGGTGTGGAAAAGTCTGTGGTTTCAGTAGTTACTTTTCCTTCAGTTTTTCCCCTTCAGTGACTGATAGAACAGAATATACGTACAAAAGAAAACAGAATACTGAATGCTAAAAAAACACTTTTTCACACATGTCAAGTTGCACTATCTTTGTCCTTCGGCGCCTCTTAAGAAACAGCCTTCGGTTGTTCTTCAACATGACTGGTAAACAATTAACTGAAAGATTATTGATCGACCACGTGTGAAGGCTGAGACTTTTTCTGATGCCTTTTAGGAGTTAACATTAGTCACAAGACAAACCGCCTCTGGATTTTGTGGCCTGGCAAGTTCCACTTTCTTCAGAGTTATGCTTCCAAATATGATTTATTGTCTTGAAATTGGTTAAAGTGTAGTCAGAGGGCTGTTTGTGATTCTTGGCTTGTCTGTGCTTGAGTGTAGGTGACTTTGACAGGAGGCAATTGATGAATATTGACAGAAATATTGACAAACGGAGAGAAAGCAGTATAAGTAAGATTGTAGGGTGAGAAGATAAGGGTGACCACTTAAGGCATGTGCAATAACTTGAATTCAGTCCTCAAAATAACGTCCTTCACAACTGCATGTCCATTAACGAGACCCACCACCTTACTCACTACTAATCCTTTCATGTGACACCAAAAGACAGAACCACGTTGTTTGACTGTATAATTCATTGCTGCAATCTTCCTCTCACCTTGCAGCCCTCGCAGGCATGGACTCCATAGTGGTAGCCCGAGGCGCGGTCAGCACAAACTCGACATTCCAGGTTAAGCGACGAGGAGGAAGTTGAAAGCTCCTCCTGGCCAACTGCCATCCCGTAAACAACTGAAGATGGGCTGGATGCTGGTGTCAGGGCATCTACAAAACACACAGAACATGTGAGATTAAACATTTCATCGCACTATTGCCCCTGACTATTACACACATCTTAAGGCAACGACTACACACGATAGCCAATTAAATGATAAGTATTATGATATTTTATATTTATCGTAACCAAAAAAAAGACCAAAACCAGCAATTAATTGATCCTACTAACAAGTACTGTCTGTGTAGCCAAAGCCTGGTATATCTTATCCCCCCATTGTTGATTCCCATTATGATTTTCTAAGCTTTAATAGCAGGCAGATTTTTTTTCCATTTCTGCCAAGAAATCCACAAACAAATCCACATTGTCTTCTGCTGCGCACAAGGCAGATTTTTGTGCACAAACTTTTTAATTATTTCAGCCTCTCTGATTTTCAAATTGTTGCTACCCACAACTGCACATTCAATTGATAACTATAATTGCTTTTTATAGCACTGAAATTCTGCAACTTTAACATTTGAAATGTTATAATGTATGTTTTGTTTGGATTTTCAGCCCGTTCTCATCTCCAGCTCTTCAGATATCGACGTTGTGTCACGGCCCCTTGCGTTGCATCCAGACACAAAACGTATACCCTTTGGCGCCAGGCAGAGACGCACAAGCATTTAATGTAATAGCAATGTAAAGCCGTCAGTTTCAGATGACTTGAACAGATGACGTAGCACAATGTACTTTCCAAAAAAAGAAAGTGCCAAGAGGGGTGGAGGTCTGGGTTGAGTGGAGGGTCATATACATGACTTTCACCCAGGAGACCGGAGTTTGCGTCCTGTTAAAAACCAAGCATCACCAGTCATTTCCTGAACCTAACCACAGGGTTTTTGTGCCTAAACTTAACCAAGTAACGTAGACCTTGTGCGTCAGGATAAGACTTGCGGGGCGCGAGCTTCATGCCTCGCCCAGAGATGCTAAAGGGAAGGCTTAGTGCGTTGGCCTGCAAGGCCAAAGGTTACCTTGTGCATCTGGATAAGACATGAAGGGCGCATGAAAAAAACTTTGGTATGTGACAACCTGGGATGAGAACAGGTTGGGATTTTCCACCAAAAGCATGGTGCACAGTTTCTTTCCACAAAAAGAACTGACTGCACTGTGCATTTCGTGCAGACTAACAGATGCTTCAAAGAAGTGGTTTTTGAAATGTCAAACATTGACTGAAGCCTTCTGACACATTTCAAATGTTGAAATTTGGCGAGCTGCATTCAACAACTTTTGTAGTTCTTCCAAAGTGACAACCCGACAAGCATGCCCAGTTCACTAAGTGATTGGCCAGGTGTGTGAAGGTGTGAGTGAACAGGAATTTGAACTCATCTTTCAAACTGTCTTTTTTCACTCTTTACACAACCAACTCTGTCACTCACTTTTTGACTGTAACACCACAAAGCCTTTGAGGAGAGACTGACCAAATGGGTGCAGTTATCCCCCTTTGTACGATTTATCACTCTTGCCCTTCTACGACGAGAGAACAGCTATAACTGATTTTGCCTTGAGATGTGCCTGGATGACACTTTGCGTGAATTGGTTCATTCCAAACATAACTTTGACTCATTCCCATTTCTGGTGAAACTCAGTAAATGTTTGTTTGCTGTGTTCAGTTGGTGCTGACAATGTAATAGTTTATAGTATAGAATAGTAAGTATAACAAATGATGCCCCTATCATACTTTGTTAATATGATACAAGTTGACCTTGTCGCCACAATCAGACAACAAATTCATTACCTTGAGAAAAATTTAGCAAAACAAACAATTTGCAACTATGTGTGTCTTGAAGAATGCATCTCTACTGCAACATCTCATCTCCCTGCGGCAAAACACTAGTGGAATTTAAGTACTGTTTGAACTCTTTGCCCCTAGAAAAACATTGTGTTCCATTACGGCAACTACTTATTCAGAGATACTAACATGCGGTCTGAGGTGTGCTGCCTGTCACAAGCATAACAGTGTTGGAGTAGTATTACTGATCCTCCCCAAGGACGACAAGTCATGGGGCTTGCCTTAGATTGCTGACAGTTTTCTATTTCCACCTTGTGAGGGGAACATGGTTGGTCGAATTGCTTGGTACACAAATAGCAAAGATGAAATGGTACAAAACTGTAGCACTAAGTCAAGTCACATGAGTTGGACAACGCCAGAATGGGAATAAGTAGCATTTGGCAGTGGACCTGGAGGTGTGTTCTTGTCTGGTGTAACATGTTTCAACTGAAAAACATGTCAGTGTTCCTTCTGCTCCTGTCTCTCGCACCCTCTCATTGACTTTTCCATGACATCACCAAATGTTTCCGAGATACCTTCTCCCTATACTTCCCTCTCTTTTGTCCTTTTCTGCTTTCTCCCTAACTCACACTCTCTATTCTTCCATTAATTGTTTATCTTTCTGGACCATTCACAGCTTCTTCATTCACTTGTTGCATAGTAGCATAAATTTCCCTGATGTCCATGTGACTTATATTCTGGAGGAAAAACACTGCAGCAAAATGGATGTTTCCTGAGCGGTAGTGCATGGTGGCTGAGGAATGTGCAAATTCCTCATTGGATATGGGGCGAAGAGAAAGGGCTGGAGGAGGACAAAGAGGTAAAACAAGGGAGTACGGAAAATAAGAGGGAGATAAGGCAAAAGGAAAAAAAGAATAAATAAGGAGGAAATATGAAAGGAATTGGCAGTAAATGGACAGGAAAGCACTAGACACTCAGTAAATATGAGACAAGGACAAACCACTTAAGATCACAGGAGGATTGCCCAAAGGGGTAAAAAAAAAAAGTGGTTGATTCAGACAATATGAGTAAAGAAAGGGCTGTCAATAGATTGTAGTGCAGCTTTGTTGCAGTTAAGGCAAGAGGTTAAATTGGCTGAAGTGAATGTCCTCTCTGAACATTCAGTTGGAGCAAATTAGAAATTAAGGGGCGAAGCTGAGGGACCCCTACTCTGGCAACAACGACAATGAGATTACATTGATTGATTTTAAAAAGACAGTATGGGAGCAAACCCCCAGATTATTAATAATCTAAAGACATCATTTTAATTCAATGGTAATAAGAGTTCACCTAAAACAGTGGAGCCTTCAGAGCCATTGCTGGAGGGCTGGTATTCGGGGACATCCAAGGAGCTGAGGGTGTCGTTGTCGATGGACTGGGAGATGTCCTGGAGCTCCTCCATGTTGCCCATGATGTCGTCATCGGCGCACAGGGGGCTGCCCAACACAGAGTCCTCCAGGGGTGAAGGGGGATGGTAGTGGCTTTCCATGTCGACCATCACTGTGGAGGAGCGGGCCACCGGCACTCTCACTCATCAGACTGGAGACAGTGGACAGGGGGAGGATGACAAAAAAAGAATACAAGGTCAAAGAGGTGATATGAAACATAGACAGACAGAGTAAGAAAAGATGATCATTCATTTCTAAAGTCACCTCTGTCTGGATTTCTAGAGTCTACATCCATGCTAACATGCTAACAGTGACAATGCTAACATGCTGATGTTTAGCAGGTGTAATGTAGGCTATGTATGTTCATTATCTTAGTTTAGTGTGTTAGCATGCTAACATTAGCTAATTAGCAATAAACAGATTATACATGTCATGAGGCTTGCAGATATTTGGTCATAAACCAAAGTTTAAAGTATAAGAAAAATGAAAACATTGGCCTTATGATGCCACAAAATGTAATGTCAGGGGTTCACCGAAATAACCACAATTCATCCCGACATGAATGTCTGAAGAAAGTGTCATAGCAATCCATCTAATAGCCAAGTGATTGAGATATTTCAGTCTGGATCAAAATGGTGGACCAACCAACCACCACCATCCATAAAGCCACGCTGCTAGCAGCTGACTAAAAACTGATGACATCATTATCAACATTAACTCCACAGATTAATACTGCATACTGCACAATCTTTCAGTGCACATGATTCAACATAGCATTGGCTAATACATTTAGGCTTAATGATTAGTGCTGATGCAACATTTGTATAGCCATGCTAACAGGTGCTACACGTTGCTATGGGTCAGCGGGCAGTAAAGGAACGGAGGACATGCAGTATCTTATGACACAACACAGGCCCTGTGCTCCTCGGAGCTATTCATTCCAAATACAGTAACCTTACCCTTACAAACCTCATAGTGCTGCAGAAAGAGAAGGATAGAGGACGGAGAGGGAGGCAGAGACATGTGGAGGGATGAATCTAGGTCACTGGGCTGGCTTAGGCTTTGCTGTGATATGAAGTTCTGGGTTGGCTAGAGGAGACATGACAGACTGGCTTGTGCAGTAGATGGGTGAGATTTTGCTAAATTGCCAAACTGGGAGGAGCTACGAGAAACACATGAACGTGCACTAAGAAGTTTGTCTTGATGGATAAGCTTAAGACTGGCAGAGGGAATGGACCTTATATTGCATATTGGAACTTCATACATCCGCATGTAAACTAGGTCAATCTTCAATAAGCCCTTTCCACCAGGCCTCGCTAAGAACATCAAATGAAGGGGAGGTGTGCTGTGGGGGTGAGGGCCGCTATACGGGTACAACATAACAGCTGCTCGTTGTTCACAGCCATTCCACACCTTTCATGACAGCTTTTAGTTTAACCTTAATTTGCCCTGCACTGTGTAATGTACTTAAGGCTGCCGAGAAGAGAGACTGGCTGCATGCTCAAAAGTTTGCCCTTAGTGCTCCCTGTGAGTCTATTTAAAATACATATTGACGTAATGTACAACATAGCCATGGCAACTATACATAGATCATTTGTATATTTTGCCTTGAGCGCAAAAATATCAAACTGGTTTGATATTGAGTCATAGACTGCACCGGACATATACAGTATACAATAAACGGAATCGACTTTTACCACTACGTGTCCCAAGTGACCCCGAGTGGAGCATGGGAGCCCATGAATGAGAGTGCATCAGCACCAGAATTCATCAGGACAAGTGTGACAAATCAGATTTTTATTTCTCACAACAACCATTCAACTTCTCTCCTTCTAAAGTTTAACATCAAAATATGTCAATGTTCAAACTGCTGTGCCTGTATGGTGCTCTGTGTACTTTGTCAGTTCATGACCATTAAAGACTGTGTGGCTGTGATCCCACAGTAATATGCCCCGATCATTACTGTACATGATGCCCCCTCTTCGTTCAGTGTCTACCTGCTAGTCATTATTCATTACATGCGGTCAACTTGTAGTCTAATAATATTAATAATGCTTATAATCGGTTACCCTATTTCTTCATGAGCTCTTTGTGAAACCAAAGAACATTAATATACACATCAGAAGCATTTAAGTGCTGAATAAACTTCTGTCAGTCCCCAGAGTTTCCCCACATGAGTCCTGATGATGCAGATGACAATCGCCGAAACTGTCCAACCAATGAGCTACCTGTTAGTCACATAACTTTCTGTTTATACCTCTTGGTTCGTTTGTTGTTGGAAAGGTTCCTACTACTCCCAAGGCTGGTACGTGACCAGCGGGAAGCATGGCATAAAAGCAGATCTGTGATATAACTGAGACAGAAAGATATGTAATAACAACAACAGCAGCAGCAATAAGACAAGACCTGGCTCAAAGTCCAACCACGTAACATGGATGATTCAGCGTGGCTATGGATGAGCAGTGAGCCATCCTTTAAAATCAACACATTGTCTAATGAACTCTGAGTTGTTATGAAGCAAAATTGCATTGCAAGCTTTGATCAATAACTCGTGTTTGTTACTCAGTTTAGAACTATCTTGTTTGCACATGCATGGCAGAGGTGGAAAGAAATCTGCTCCTGTACTGAAAACAAATGTCTCGGCACTTATAAGCTGTGTGCAAATACAGAATATTAAAGACGGAGCTTGATGGTAACTTGGTATGCATGTTCTGGTACATTGAGGAATTTTGGAAATACAACATCCTAATGAACATAACATAATGAATATCAATACAAACGTTTTAGGGGTGCAGCCATTAAGGTTTAAAGCACAGCATTTGGCGGCATTTTAGTAAAATGTCTGCAAGAGTTGTCAGAGAGAAAACTCACAATGCAATAAAGTCAATGCTATCATCAAGAATCACAGCCCCGAGGAGCTAAACTGAATCTATTAGTAGAGGCCCTGAAGATTCCCACCCATTAAAAACACTAAATAAATTTTTAAAAAGCCTGGCATGTGAGCAGGTTGCTTTAAAGAGCTACTCATTCTACAATACACTTGTAATTCTGAATGGAGCTAGTGTTAGCTCCGCCAGGATAAAGCAAACCTCTTTAGCATTCAGCCTCTAGCTCCTGACCCTCAGGTCTTCCTTTAGAGGACATCCTGTTACGTATACACTCACTTCACTCAGCACTATCTCATTATAATACTGCTTCAAGGGGAAAAATAAAGAAGAGTCTTGGCTCCAGCTTCATTAACATCCATCCTGTCTGTTCAGATAACACTCCATTAACCTGGGCAAGTTATTAACTAGTGGTAAGATGAGATTTGGGCTTGCAGAGTATGAAAAAACTATTTTTTTCCCCTGGAGATCAGGAAACGTTTCTGACTTCATTTGCTGACACGGTGGACATACTGAATGTCAACTGCACACACTCACTACATGCATGACTTTCTATTTAAATAACATACATGACACAAATCCTTTTCTGAACTTATGACCCACTGCAAGCAGCTATGAAGGGGTGGACCAACATAACCTTGTGTTGTCACCAACATAACATGAGAATGTAATGTGTAAACACACAGAACCGCTTAGCTGCCGGCTTCAGAGGTCTTGTAGATGGAGACAGACAAAAACAGAGAGAGACACAAGGGGTGGAGGGGAATGTCAGTTAAGCCACATTACAGGATCTTTATCAGCGACGTGCGAGACAGAGTGAGTGTTGCAGAGAGAGAAAGAAAACAACGATTCCAATGGCAAGTCTTTTTGTCCTTTAAGGTCAAGACCTCTCTTGTGCTCACTCAACCAAGCCTACTGAGGGCATTGCGCACACTGAGAGGAAGATGAGCAAAGTCACACGTGTTTGTGCAGGTTAGGGTCCAAACAGGGGAGGTGGGGGGTCACACTGACAAAAGACCACTAACCAAGAGCCACCGAGGTCGCCATGACGATGCCATGGCAATGCAGCAGTCATGTGAAGGCAGCTGCAAGCTACTAGCACTAGAATTCAACCTCTAGTTCAAATCAATAAATCCCCATCATAGGCCTGTGTGTTAGCAAGTCTGTACCAGTGACCACATGGCCAGATGCATAAATAATCCATACAGTACGCTGGATGGATTTCTGCACAGTTGCTTAGCACTTTCATCAAGCCCCTGCCCCCATTGCGCAATCATCCATCGCAGTAAAGACCCACATTAGAAAGGCAGGCCATGAAGCTGCCAGTAAGCTCCGGCTGAGGCAGATGTGAACACGCTCCGAGCGTGACCCAGGCATGTCCCACCTCTCCCAACAGGAGAGGACATAGAACAGCATGAAGTTAGTTTACACAGCCGTCTAAGATCTGTAAGAAAATGATTTACAAATCCCCCGCACTACAGAGCTGACAGTCTAAGTAGTGATCTGCATCACTCAAGAAGTAGTGTATTTAACATGTCATTTCTACATCCACACAGATCCACACAAGCTTCTGCTGATAACTGAAAAGTATAGTCGCACACCCTCCAGGACTAACTATTGTCTGTGGGCCATCCAATAAAGCACAATGCTTTCAAAACACAACAACAATGAGGACAGCAAAGTGTGTGATGACAAGAAAACTCAGATAAAGCTGGCAGCAGACCAAGTCATTTAAGGTGTGTATAGGCTTGTCTCGCCAAGGTATTGGGAAAAAAACAACAACACTGTAGTCCTTCCAGGTACAAAGAACATATCTTGGCAAGAGATGAAAGGAGATAAAATGCACACATACTATTTGTCTTTTGTGTTACAATAAAAGCAGTATTGCTACCAATCTATAATTTATTTATTTATTATTTTTCAAAGACTGTTGGTCAGTATAGTTTACAGAATATTAAAAGCCAATAATGATTTACACTATGACCCTACCTTACTCATCAAGTCTTCCATGCAACTTTGGTCCCTGACAACATGACACTCCGCTCCTTCCAAGAGTTTGTACGTTTTTGTGTGTGTGGGAGAGAGAGCAGACCACAGGTTAATGTTTAATCCATCCATCCTGTGGTTTGCGTGCTAACAGACCTGTTGGAAGAAGGGCCCCAGGAGACATTATGGTGGTCTTAGAGCAGAAATATGGTCTGATGGGGCTGTCCTGCCAGCTCCGCCTGTCCATTTGTTTGAAGAGTTCACTCTATGAGCTCAGCCTGGACCGTGCCCGCAGGGTAAACACTCAAGTGAACCTATATCATTCAGGGCTGATATGTATATCGTTATGGAGATTGACCAAAGTACAGGCCGGGGAAGTGACTGGACTTTAGCTGTAGTCTGAAACAGATGGGCCATATAATGTATGGCAGTTCAATCATCCTCCTATCAGGTCATTTACCTTGTCATTTCAGGGTACATAACAGTTAAATGCACATCACACATCAAACTTATTTTCAGGCCTGAAGGTCCAAACTACTGTTTTTCGCAAATTTTGTGTGAACCATAAATCATTTTATTACAAATCTAAATTGCATGTTCACATTTCTAGACAAGCACTGATTTCCATTCATTTTTGTGCAATATGTAAATTGAGTTGCTTAATCCATCACCATGAACGATACTCCAAAAACATTACTGCCTTTTGCTTTGGCCGTTGCTTCATGTTTTACTGATATAAAAGCAGAAATAATAATAATATAGCAACCTTTTCAGAAACTGGGTGGGATGGCACCTACAGCTTGTGTAAACAGTTTCTTTACTCAGAGAGCTTATTAACAAGAGCTATTCAAACAGATTCTTGAACCACCCACTGTTTTTATGTTTTAGTTTCTTTATCTTCAGTTGTAGTTGTTATATAAAACATGACCAGTTTTTTTGTTTTTTTTCCAGCTTTTTGGTTAATTCAGCTTAGCCACTGGGTCCTCTCACGGGAGCTACTTTACTCAATATACTGTATGTCATAACAACTGGAGTTATCGCTTCTCTGACATATTTCTCAGTTAATCTATTTATAAATAGACAGGACTTTTAATTTTTCATGAAGATATGTTACTCAAGATGAGTGAACTGTTGGAGTTGAGAAACAAAAGTTACATGAACCCCAATGGACTCTGACCTCTGCATTGACAGCGTGTTCAGTGTCAAAATAATAATAATTAAATGTTCACCAAGGTCACTGTATTTAGCCACACGGACTTGTCTGTCTCAGTCTTATCAATACCTGTAATAAAGCTAGATGTTTCCAGGTACCTTTTTGATATCTTAAACGTTTAGGTTGAGCAACTTAAAGGTTTGCAGATACTTGTATTTCTTTAGATATAAAGTATGTTTAACTTGACCAGCTGTCATTATCTCCAAATGGTTTGTTTCTCGTAAGGATGCAAAGGAGGCTGATTCTTGGCTGTTTACTTGGCTGATACATTAAGCGGTTTTTACTCCAACAATTTGATAAATATTAGTTTCCAATAACCTGTTAACACTAAAGCGCAATAAGGCCTCATTGCTTTAAAAGCATGAATTACAATAAATCTGATTTTGTGGACCGTCTTCATCTAGTCTGGATTTGAGCAAGTGTTCATGATATAATTTTAGCTATTAAGAATATTAGGACCGCTTTGGACGGAATGTGATAGGTCAGCATCAGGTCATATGGAGAAAGGACACAGCTGCTGTGTAACCTTGACCTGCAGTATAGCCACAGCTAAACTAGCTAGTGTGTTAGATATATTTTCAGCTTAACAATTGGCAGGCAGGACCCTCACTGTTACCAGCAGCAGCATCACACATCACTTACTGACTGTGTTTGCAAATTTTGTGTGAACCATAAATCATTTAATTACAAATTTAAATTGAATATATCACTGTTACCAGCAGCTAAAAATCACCAATCGCTAACGACACCGTCCTTAAGCAATGCCTCAGTTTGGTGCCAAATGCTGGCTCCTGCTGCCACTTGACAGATGTAGGGCTGGGTTAACAAGACAGCAAGCGGCACTTGCATGTATTAAAACTAAGCCAACAGCACCATAAAGTGCTTTTGTCACCTGTATTGCCACCTGATCTATGCCATTGTTGTGCTGGGTTTATTGTGTTTTGCTCAAATTTTACTGATATTCTTCCCAATGCATACTCATGCTGATATACAACTCTGCAGGGTTTCAGAACTATAATACAAAAATACAAAAAGTTGTCAGTATTTAGCATTTTCCGCTGAACACGGAATGCAATAAATGTAGATATGGCTTTGTCTCCATAACATGCATGCAAGTGCTTAAGACCAATTTTAGAGTGGAGATAATTAAAGGCGAATGCTCAAAAGTTTTGAGACTTGAATACAGAGATGGCCAAGTTTGTTTTGTGCTATTACCCCCCACCCCAGAAAGAAAAATATTACATGTGTGATCAGCATCATGTAGATTTGTTAGTGCCAAAGAGAAGGTAATGTTCAAGTGAGTCTACTGATCTACCAGTTGCTCTGTCCCCTGAGGCTCTGCCAAGGTACAATACCCATGTCCCCTTGCAACACAGGGACACCAGGACAGCAGACAAAACTCTAAGTCTGTAGCTCTGTGTCCTTTAACCTTGAGTGTAGTGCTGCCAAAAAAATATTGAACATTTTACATGAGTGACTTGATTAACGAGGACAGTGCACATGCTGCAACATTGCAGGGTGTATTTAAATTCTTAGTATTATGCTACTGTAGATGTGCAGGAATGACTCTGGGAGAAGTGTTATGCTATAGTTAAGGGCTGAAATGATAATTACTCGATCAGCAGAAAATTGCGCAATGACAATGATAATTGACTGACCATTTAAGGTGCTTATCAAGCAAAAATGCTAAACTTTTGCTGGCTCCCTCTCCAATAGTAAATGGATTATCTATGGGTTTTGGATTGTTGGGTGGACAAACCAAGTAGATTGAAGATGTAATTTTGATGTCTAGCTACTTGTGATGGGCATTTTTCTTGAATTTATACAGTAAACAATTGATCATATTAATAATCTACATATTAATCAACAATGAAAATAATCACTAGTTGCATCTCCAGAAAGTCTTCAACCTTCTCCCGTTCTACCTTCGTCTCTGCCCCAAACAACATTTGCGCTGAGGTGTGCTCAAGGACTTTCCAAAATTGTTTTAAGGGAGTTTCTGCATTACTGAAAGACAATAGGATGAGAAAAAGATGAAGCTGTGAGCATTTCTCTCTGCTCCAACAGCTGTGTGTATCTTGTTACATTTTCCAGCATGACACTACAGTCTTGAGTTCCCCCTTTCTGGCTGCCAAACCAGCCTATGTTTTTGTGGGGAGGTATGCAGCACACAGGCCTGCTGTGACAGCAACACTAATTTGCTGCTGTAGTGGGATCACTGAGTACAACAAAAACCCAAAATGTTCTTCTTTTGGCTTCCTATGTTCAGCAAGTAAGCAGAAGCTGCAATCTGGAAATCTTAAAATGCGTGTTCGAATTCCAGGACCTATTCATTCATTTTATACAATCACACACTCTGCCATCACTTTGTAATTCATGTACAGTATAAGCTACACAGCTGACACACAGTATGGACATGTTGCTGTCATGAAGTTCCAAAAGAACTCTTTGCTCTGCCTCAACCTTTGGTGTGTATTAATGTGTGGTTTGTCATGTTAATAAGCACTGGCAAGTTCCATACTAGTATCGAAGTCCTCTGTTACACCAAAACAAGCAAAACTGACATCATATACCACTTTACACCAAAGTCAGTGCATATACGCTAGTTTTTTAACAGTGGGTAAACACGCTAAAAACTCCTTTCCGATTGCCAGTGGACAAGTTTGCCTGTTTTGCAAGAGTGAAAAGCAGCAGCTCATCATCAGACTGCATCCGGAAGACATTAAAACTTGTTTTAACCAAGTAGGTCCCCCAGCAGGACAATGTGTGCTGCCACACCACAAAAACTGCTCAGGAACAGCCCGAGGAACGTGAGAAAGAGCTTAAGGCATCCACCTGGCCTCAAAATGCCCCAGATCCAAATCTGACAGAGCATCCACAGGGCGTGCCGATCCATGGATACCATCAGGGAGTGCTGTTGGCATAAGGGGGTTTAATTTGTCTGAAACAATGTTTGGGAGGGTTTTATGGGACAAAGAACATCCACGTGAATACCAGGACCCAGGGTTTTCCACTAGAACATTGTACTGTAGCCATGATCAATCATCATTCACTTCATCTGTCAGTGGTTTTAATGTTGTGGCTGATCGGTGTATATCTGTGCAGTACTGAACAATGGAGGCCAGTGACAATGTTATGATAGTTACTTTTGTATATCTTTTACTTCAGTCTCTCTTTCAAACACAATGCTGGCTGAATAATGTTAGAGTGCTGTTTAAACAGAGACAGTATTTCTGTGCCAATTTCCTCAACTTCAAGCCAATTTATACTTGTGACTATTGCGGTCATTTGATGCTGGAAATAATACTGATTGCACCCTTTACCACTGATGACAAAAGCCATATAGTGGGTGTTTTGGGGTTTTTTGTCCAGTGTGAAAGAGGATATGCAGAAGAGAAGTAAAATGAGGTCAAAACAGATTATGTTTCAGTCTGGACTGCTGAGTGGAACTGAAAAGGCTTCATTAGTAATAGAGTTAGAGGGGAACAGTAGATTAGGGAGAGGTCATCGATGAGGGTTTCTACAGACCTTGGCTCACATGGATGAGCATCAGACCACACTGGCTCCATTAGAAACAGGGTGACAAACAGGATGGTGAAGAGATGTGACTCTTGCATAAGCGGACCAGAAACAAGATTGGGAGAGACAAAGAGAAAATTCGGAAAAGACTAGGGGTACATCTTAATTCCCTTTTTTGATATTTCCTCGCTCCTCACTTGAACTGGAAGTCGTTCTGGTGCGCCACCTTACTCGCCGTACCAAAGCTCTTATTTCTGTTCCAATGAGTGAGGAGGGATCTCTAAGGATTCATGAGCGAGGATACCCAAGGGCAGCATTCACGGAAGGCTTTCAACGACCGACACGCCCCCTTATTGGTTAACAGTTTCAGAGTGAAAACAGATAACAGGTTATACTTAAGTGTATCACAGACACGTTTTATATTTAACTTGTTTAGTGATTTACCATCGAGTTAAAAATCTGCGTTGATTGTGGATCTGAAGAACAAAAGGACCACAAACAACTTTCTTCATTTATTAGAAAGATTTTTCTTTTCATGATCTGTTATTTCCCCCCATTAACTTTTATTATGGATACAGTTAAAGTCAGAGAGAATAGGAGAGTCTTTCTGTCAGCAAAAAACACTTTTTCTATCATTTATTGTCATTTCCATTCAGTCACATGTGGGGCTGATAATTCCTGATAGTCAGGTTTGATGTTACATAATTTTAATTTTCCCTGCAACATTGAGCGGAATTAAAATTTTCCAGTATTTAAAAGACACCATAATCGTATTCTGGGTTATTAAATATTGAATTCACAATCAGAATATCAATAAATACAGATGCAAATGAATAAATATAAATGCTTTCTGTTAGTTAAAATGTGTTCTGTGCCACAGTATAAATACAGAATGCAGCTCATTAATCATGTGCAGGTGTTTGTTAAAAGGTAACAGAGAGAAAAAACTGCTGCTCTGCAGTGATAACTGTGTGCCTCTGTTGGTTTTACCACATTGAACGAGTTTAGACACAAACTCCATCAAAAGTCTCTACAGCTGTTAAAGTCGACTGACAGCTGATCCAGCTGTGATCAGCTCCCGCCGTCATCAGAGACAGACATCACTTCATGTGGCGCTTCAGAGGAAAGGATGTCTCGTTTCTCTTAAAACATCTATCCTCGTTTGGTTGCTTGCGTCTCTCCATGCATCCTCGGTGGGAGGGACTAAGGTGCGAGGAAAGGACGCAAGTGAGGGAAACGTGGATGCAATTTAAGGGAATTGGGATGCACCCTTACAGAGAAAGACCCGTCAAATCTTCTTGTCATGTCCCCTCATGGTTCAACATACAAATTCAGCTTAAATGCAGCATCCCTCTCCAATCATTAGCACAGACAATCTCCTCTCCAGAGCTGCTTACTGTAAGTCTGGCTGGAGGGCCTCAATCCTATTCAACCCAGAGGGACTTTACCATAAAGAAGGCTCAAATGGGAATAGATCTGGCTCAGGTTAAGGTCAAACGATAGAGGACACAAGTTGCAAAACAAACAAACCAAAGACGTGACTACAAACAGACAGAAAGAGCATGCTTGGATTGAAGCAATGTGTAAAAAAAAAACTGGTATGGGCTGGTGTGGGTGTGTTGCCTCAAGTGCGAATGGGAGGGTGAAATTTGATCCAGCAAGTCTAGTTTAAATAACATAAGTAAACATCAGAATGAATCCAGTTCCTAGTTATCTATGAATATGTTGCATGTATTCAATTGACAATTGCATTGTATTGTGCCATAACTTGAGCCAAATTTAACTCTAAGGACCCCTGTTCAATAACATGAATGAGGAGGTGGCATTTTGCGAGCGCTATTGTCGGTCTGAATGCAGGCTCAAGGCGTCAAACACACTGCCTCTGCCTCCACACTATTCTGTTGTTGGAATTTTTTTGGGATTTTCCTGTATTGAAATGAGTGCAACACCATGAACTTTTCAGAGGAAAGCCTAAAAGTGAACCCTGTCATTACAGTTTGAATGGTTATCACATCCTGACTCACTGCACTGTACATTGGCGGGCTTTTCAATCCGCCTTCGAATGTGGCCATCGGGAAAACTATAACCATGTTTGCCTTTAAGTGTGGTTGGAAGACACTTGGTGCAAACTAGTTTGTGTAAAGCAGACCACCGGCCTACAGTCCCCAGTGCAAGACCTACTTCCTGCAGACAATTATTTCTTTGGGGCTGCTCTCAAAGGTGAGAAATACCAGAAGCAGCCTCGAACCTGAAGAGTTGATTTCAAAGCAGTGGTACCACTGATCCATGCCAGTGACTGTCTAGAAGAGGTGGAAGAGTCTTCTGGAATTACATTTCCTTAAAACAATGTTTAAGGCACACAAAACAAATGCTGGAGGTAAGGATCTAAGACAACAATGCCCACAGCTAACATTTTTTCCACTGCTTTTTCACCGCCATCGGTGATGCAAGGACTTGAAAAATAGGTCAGTGGAACTAGGTTCTTGATGCTAAACATACAGACAATAGATCTCTTCATGGACCCACCATAGAAACAACTTCAAGTCCGTGTAGTATAGAACCAGAAAGTCCTGTTTGAGGAGAAAACTCTGCCTTTCACTCTGTTCTTGTTTGTCTGTATGCAACCAGGCAGAAGCTGATTACAGGTCTTAGGTTCCTGAAGCCAAAGCTGTCAAGAGTGCAGCAGCAGAACTGAACAGTAACCAGCTACGGAATAAACAACTGCAGTGCGAGTTCCCTTAGGGCTGACTCGAAGAAGCACAAAGACGTGTTTGAGCAGAGTTTACACAGTTTGTTTCTAAAGACATTGTTCACACATTGTGCATGAGAGATAAGAGTATGTTAAATGCACTGTGTCCCTCTGATTACAATAGTGAAGATTTAAGATAAATAACAAGCACTGACAGACTTACTACACCTTCAAAAACAAAAGGTTCTGCAGACAGAATGAGATCCACATGCTCCTGTTCCACATAGTGTCTAATTAATCTGCATGGTGTAAAGAAAGCATAGGTGGAACTTCAAAATGCCCAAACCCCAAACCCCTAAAATACTATTACTATTTGACCACGGTTTGGTAAGAGTTTGACATTATATCTTGGAACATTTTTAGCCTTTCAAAGTGAGTTATTCTTCAGTCAAAGAGAGAGAGAGAAAAAATGCAACTTGATGTTGATTTTGCTTTACTCTGTCGACACAAATAAAAGACACTAATAAATAATAAAAGTAATAAAAGTAAAAAGTAAAAAAAAGTAAAATAATAAAAGTCACCTAAGTTGTGTCAAACATGATGTGTTTACTGATGGATTTTTAATCATATTCACCAGAATGATAAGGTGTGCAAAAGAGATTGTAAGTGAGGACCTTTGATCACAAGGTAAAGGCCACGCCATTGTGGGGACCGGCTTTAAGGGTTAGCAAATAGAGGGAAATGTAAAAGCCTTGTACACAGAGGACTGAGTTGTATCTCCGTGTATTCAGAACTGGACTGCAGAATGGAGGATCTGTCTTCAGATCGCCTTCAAAGTCTCACTCACAACATGTCAGCAAAGAGCTAACGATACCAGGGACAGCCGATACGTTAACCGATAAGTACGTGCTTCTAATGGCCGATACCGATAACTGATAATTTCACATTTTTGTATTTTAAAAAGTAGTTCAGAACCTTGCACACCTGAGCCTAAGAAAGGCTAAGATGTAGTGAGCAAAGGTGGATAATATTCCGTAGCTCGAATAAGATTTGTTGTGTCAACACTTGTAGAGTTATTTCCTTCTCTCTTGAACCCTTGTGGAACATATACTGCAAATTGAAATTGTGTTGTCTCCCTATGAAACTGTAAAAAAACGTCCACACTGGAGACGACATGTTTGGCTCTCTAGTCTACACTGTGTGGCTCTACGCAAGTGCAGCAGTTTGACGTCACGAACACTACGCCTTCTTTTTCTTCTTCGTCTTCCTCTGTGTTTACTGGAGGAGGCAGATCGCGAACCAACTTTAAAAGGCGCATACTGCCAACTACCATCAGATTGTGTAGATGCTGCGCTTGTTATTATGTTATAAGTCATTGGCTATAATAGCCAATAATATACATTTCCCATTAATGGCCCGATAGATAATTAAAGATTCACTCGTTTCTTTTTAAAGACATAAACCTTCAACCACCACACCACATCAGTCAGGAGTCACTGTGGTAGTCAGTCCTAATGTCCTCTTAAAAGTAACACAAGAAAAGAAAAAACTAAATATGACACAAGCAAAGTGAGAAGTAATTTTGTGTGCAGAGTAAACTGTTAAAAGGGTATGTCAAGGACTTAAACTTTAGAAAACCCTTTGGATATTTAGGCATTGGAGGTATTTAGATTTAAAACAAATAAGCCGGGGAGGGTTTCACGATAACTAATTGTAAATTACACACTGGACCCTGCGACTGGTGGAGAATTAATTTCCATATTGCTCAAGGGAATGTGGCAGGTACAGCAGGATGTGGGTCAAATTTCACTTTCACAGAACAAGTGGTATTAATAATTGACTGCTGTGAGGTGGCAAAGAGAGAATAAATCATTTATTCAAAAATGTGTTGTATTTTAAATTATTGGCTGCAGAATGTCACAGCATTCACACAAGCATTCAAAGCAATCTAAATATGAAGATGTGTTTGTGCCTACATTAACTCATTCCATGCAAGAGGTCAATAAAGTTTGATAAGCTCTGAAACTTCCATCACATTGGTAACAACTAGAGTTTCATTTTTGAGAGGCATTAATTAATAAATAATTAAGGTGGACACAAATGTTCACAATGGAGGAGGGAAGCATTCACTGAGATGGAGAGATAGACATGCCTTGGCTCTTGGTTAATTTTTAGCAGTTACTTAACAGCGCCTGCAGCTGCACATTAACCCCTGCTTTACTCATCCATCCATCATTTCACAGTAAAGTGCTACAAAACAAAAGTACTGAACTTGTCCAGCCAATATTTCAAGTGCTAAAGACACCAACTGCAATCATAACTGTATTCATAACCCCCCATATTTACATCACATTCCTTCTGTTTATGTATGTAATAAAGGTGAACAATATACAAGAAATATGTAGCTATATTAAATATTTCAAATTAGAAATCAAGATCCTTACCAAGAATCCCAAAAACTCCAGTTCCCTGATCCAGTTTGGAACCAATATTTACCACTCAAGAGGCCATATGCAGGTGTCATGCAGGTGTTAAAGCACCAGGTCTCCAGTGGTTCCAACCTGACTGAAACTGTGCTTCATCAAGTCTTGACGTTTACTGTAATTATTTTAATCACACAGGACTGACCTTTTGACATGCACCAAACACGTTAACCACAGCCATTCTCCACAAACAATATCAAGAAACAATCCAGAGATTCTTCATAACCATTATTAGAATAAAAGTCCGTACCAAAAATAGCCGTTGTATAGAGTGGTTTATGGTTTAATGGTTTTGGGCTACTATTGAGTAGAGATGTTGCCTGTTGATGAACGAGCGCTACTTTAGCTGCGCAGGCGTGCAAACTGAAATCAGATTAGCCTGCCTCAATACAATAACAATGGCCCCATAATCCTGGAAGAATTTATTAATGTGCCCCAAATGCGAGCAAACAACCGTGCGCAGGTTTTTTTGGGGGACAATAACAAACACTAAAAACTGGAGAACGTGCGCCGTTTCAAGGCTGCAACGAGCTCTGTGCATTTAACAAAAATTCCATTACAGAGAAATCTCAGCTGCTGCAGGAGGGTGCACTTTTCTTGGATACAAAGGCCAAATGAAGAGACCTACCTTGCACTAGACAGCCCATTTCGAAGCCGCCATATCTTGGATTTAGAAGTGGTCGGTGCAAGATCGAGAGAGGAGCGAGGAGGGAATAAAAAAAAAAATAGTGCCCGACCCCAAGCACGTCCTTGTCTCTTTCCCGACTGGCGCTGTCAAAAATCCCCCACCATGTCCATACAAAGCAGAGCTGCGGAGCTCACACCCCGCAGGAAGTGACATCATGACTGACGGCTGGCGCAGAGAAGGCGCACACCCCCTGACACACCTATAGTTTCGGCGAATAGAAAGAGCGCAGCAGTTTCTCTTGAGACGGACGCCCCCTAACCACGGCGAAGGGATCCGGAAGAATACGCTCTCTCTCTGAAAATGTTCTGCACGCCTTCCTGCAGTGGAAAGCTTAAAACAAATACTAAGCAAAGGACACACAGGGACACTGACTGCAGCGGAGTACTGATAATCGATTACAGTGTGATAATCAGATACAATGATGCTGAATCGAATTAATGCTGTCTGGCCAAACGTACACATCCACGTCCTCGCATGACCGTCCCCGGGTCATCCACGTGTTTCTTTCTTTTTTGTTTGTTGTTGTTGTATCAATTCAGTACAATATAATTCAGATCAATTAAGCTTTAATGACATAAAGTTTTGATCACACAACAAAAAGTAAAATATACAAACAATCAGTGCATTTTATTATAAATAATAATAAGTAGTAGTAGTAGTAGTAGTAGTAGTAGAAGAAGAAGAAGAAGAAAAACAAAGGACAATTACTGTATTAAAACATAATTTAATGACAAGTAGTTACTCCATAAATACTCCATTCCAAGTGGAAGTCTTGCATTCACAACTTTAGTAAAAGAGCATAAGTCTCGAAAGTAAAGGTACTTCAGGATGACCCCTGTCATTATTATATTATCAGGTCATTATTATTGACACATGACACAATAACACAGGCAATACATTCATTTTGAAAACTGACTATGGCGGTACGTGAATGTAATGTAAAAAGTACCCAACTTTTGTACTTAGGTTTATTTTTTCAGCTAATGTACTTACCTTGCACCACTGACTGTGTAAAATGCATTACTGTAAACTGCCTGTATACAGGGTTGTCAACGGTAGTGCAAAGAATAGTTAGATAATATAATAAGGTACTCTTTATACAGAGGTTATTGATATAATAATTGATATAATAATTGATAATAGAAAATATATTATGTGCAAGACTGTTCTTCCACATGAACAGTTAACCCCAGGAGAGAACACTTCTCTTGGAAAAGAAGGAAAGGCTGGAAATTTTGGGAAAAAATTATTTGGTTTTGTTTATTTTGTTTATATTTTGCCTCGAAATTGACCTTTTTATCTCATCACAAATCTGCTACTGTTGATGAACAGCCATCAAGATCCCCTACATACATGTTTACGACATACTGTATAAAAGTGCGAGTATTTATGAATATGTGCATATCTTTTGTTGCAAAAGTTGGACTTCTGGATGCAAGATTTTTTCTCAGAATACAGACAGAAACTTCTCCATTTATCAAAAGAATTTAAAAACAGCCTTCTAGCCGTCTAACCCTAACATCCCAACAGTTAAACAGGCAAAACACACGTTTGAATGTCGGGGGCTTGTTGGCATGAAAACCACAGAACTGAAGGAGTCTGACAAGATCACATTTCTCTCAAATCTGAGTAAAAGAGTTTTAAAATGTCCAGATGCATTGGCAGTATGGTATAGGTTATATTGGCCAGTGCATGGTCCCGCCAATTGTGTGCAAGAAAACCTATGCGTTTTTCAGGAGAATCACATGGAGAAAACATTGTGTTGCACATTGATGCCGGGCCAAGTTGTAAGGGCTTCCAGTCAAGCTATTGCAATAAACGGACCATTAATGAAGCAGCTCTGTTTTCCCGGCTCACGCCAGATGCTGATTGTGCGACCCCATGTGACGTTTACATCTCTCTCCTCTTTTGTTTCCTCATCCCCAGCTCGCCACCACATTTGTCTATGTCTTTGGCAAAGCATTATGGGTGTCACTCTACACCTTGGCTCCAGGCCTGGAGTCAGATACTGGCCTGCCTGTATGAGTCCTGGGACCAAAGTGGACCCCCGGCCCCCCCTCACGACCTCCACACACACTCAGCACTTCCATGCATAGTGGTGGGAGAAGTATTCAGGTCTTTTAGTGAAAATGAAGACGTAATGACACAATATAAAAAGATATTAATTGGAAATGTTACCTTATCTTTAATGTTGTAGTTGGTTAAGGAGAAGTTAATAACTCATTTACTGTTTGATCTAAAACAAATAACATAATGCATCTCTCTATAAAAGCAAGGAATCTCTGTCTGTCTGTCTGTCTGTCTGTCTGTCTGTCTGTCTGTCTGTCTGTCTCTCGCATATCTTGAGAACCGCTCATCTGATCTGCTTCAAATTTGGCGAGTGACTCACTGGGGACTCAAGTGAATGCAGTGTCGAATTTGGTGCGATTTGGACACGCGACATGTTCAATATGAATTAATTTCGTATAAACTGGTGAACAACCGCTCTGTGGCGGTGGGGGATGTGACAACACGTCGACCTCCGGCAGCCAATAGCGTAACAGTGGGGGATGGTATGAAAACGGTGCGTCGCCAACACGCCAGCGCCCAGCACGATTTACCCAGAAAACTAGCTGCAAAACACCTCGCTCACAATCACCTAAACTGTTTAGACAGCGTTTTGTGGCTCTCTGTAACCTCTACACATCGGACATGGCTTATTAGGGTGGGAATTTTCACGTCAGCCGTGTCCCGTCAGTGTGGACTCGCGGCCACAGTGGCGTTGCTGCTTTGCCTGCCCTGTACTGCTTCAGCTGATTTCACCGTTTTCCCTTCTGCCTCTTTCCTGTCAATATGGTTCTAGAACGGCTTTTATTTTACGACAAATCACAGGTAGTCCTCTGCGCTAGCTTCACAACTATGCAGTTTAGCTGGCACAACCATGTCTATCAAGTGTACTGCAACCAGTTATATCAGAGGCAATCAGCCCTTTTCAGGCAGCTATGTTTTCTACGGGCACTGCACTAGTATATTTAAAAGCTCATCATCTGTTTTGCATGTAAAATAAGTAACTGTTATAGAGCCTTCAAAAATTGAAGAAGAGTAAAAAGTACAATATTTCTTCTTAAATGTTGTAAATTAGTTGCAAAATATACTCAAATACACAAGTTAGGGACATCTGATCATAGCTTTTTTCCAATTGTACTGAACTACAGTGCCTGGGTAAATGTAGCCTATACTTACTTTCTTTCCAAACACATACACACAATGCATTAAGATGACTTCAGATGTACTGCACGAACAGAATCATAAATGTCTATATCCAATGATGTCAGCAGAATAGTGAAGAGAGATTCTGCAGGGACCCAACCTGAACCAATCTGCGCTCAAGGCTCATTTCAGCCACCATGCATCCTGCTAAATTGTGTTTAAACTGTAAATTTAGTTAAGCTCTGTACGAAATTAGGTAAGCAAACAGACGGTTTCCCTAATCAGTAGTGCATTAAAACTCAAAATGAGGTTCTTAATGTAGAATTGTGGTGATAATTAGAAGACTGCAGTATTGCAAACATCAGTACAGATGCATATCTATAACAACTTTTTCCATCTAACATTAGACTACATACATGAAATAGAGTAGTGGAAATATTCAGATCATTTACTGAAGTAAAAGTCCCACACTCCATAGATAATTAAAGTATTTAAGCAGAACTACCCATTAAGTAGAACAGATGACCCTGTGAGTGTTCTAGTGTTATATTATTGGTTTATACTACTGATGTATTCATGTGTAAGTAGCATTTTAATGTGGAATTTGGTCAAAGTAGCAATAGCTGTAACTACTATAGTTCACGCTTAACCTTGGCAAAACTGACAAAACAAACTAACGTCAAGGTCAAGTGACTAACGTTCTCTGAAGGATTCATCAATATCTCATGATTTCCATCAGCGGATGAGTTTACTCTTCTGTCATGATTATGGATCTGTGGACACGAGAGCTGATTTAAAACTATAGTACTTTTAGGATTTCGCGTCCATGTTGGCTTCAAGTTAAATGTGAAAGTTCAGTCTTTGAAATAATCCCAACTCAAGACAACAGAGCAAACTGCTGAGAAAAATCTGGTAAATGTACCCTGAGTTGTCAAACTCACTATTCTTTTGGGTGGTTCTATTTTAATTTGTAAGCTGCTCTATAGGGTGTTTGTTTTGTATCTATAAAACATTAATCTGCAGAGTAACTGTTGTCAAATGTAAGTAGAATAAGTTGGGATGGACTGTAAAGTACGTAAAATAATAGTAGTAAAAGTATGAGTAGCTCAAAACTGTGCTTAAGCACTGTATTTGGGTAAATGTACTCATTTAAACCGTCCAGCTGTACATTAAATATAAAATCAATCAACACAAAATCTTGTTGAAATAGCCTATAGATGAATCTCAAACCCACATGTCAGCTGCAGCGAGCTTCTCCACGGCTGCTGGTGGTTTCTCTGTTTGGGGGGGACATGGAGAAACATTAAATTCGGGGGTTACAGCTCATTGCAACATGACTCAAGAGAGCAGACAGAAACAGTAGTTTCAGAGAGTCCACAGTAATGGGCTATGGTCAAGACATTCTGTCTGGACAACAGCTGCTTTCCCAATTAAGGGGAGAGTTAAGGCTGCTTTCCACATCTAAATAATATAAAGACAACTGCCTCATTCACTTACAACATGTCTGTCCCTGAACTGAACCTATGGCTGTAATAAAACAGACTGCGAAGAAGTGAAAACTTGATGAAGTAATTTATGGTTATGAAACCCATTCTCAGATTAATTGCATGGATTTTAAATTTCTTTAAATTAAATGAACAAGAATGCAAATATGATTATGCCAGTATTCATAGTAAGGGAGAGTGGCACTAAAAAAAATCTAACAGTTGCAACTCATTGTTTTGAAGTCATTTAGCTCTTGATATGCATATATGTGTAACCTGAGGTTAGAACTGGGGTAAGTTGTCTCACTCCTTTATGAAGTATATGCAGTGCAATAACCAGTTCAACAAATGGGCACATGAGGCTAATACGACAGGGTTCGCATATTTATTCGTGTCAGAGCTGGAACACTGCCGATGACTCACATTAGGTTGTGTCAGTGACAACATTTAAACTGTTGAACTAGTCAGTTTGGTTCATTCATGTTGCATTTGGTTTTGAATTGGAAAAAAGTCATAGTGTGGGATGAAATATTTGTTAATCATAATCTGTTGTACGTTTGCACTTGTTTTGTATTTTTTAGTAAGAGTGCATTTCAGCCCGCATAGATTTATCTAGCTGTCATGCCACCTGTAGACTATTTATAAGTGTTTGTTAATTTATTTACTTACATGGGTTGATCCTGATTGTTTTCATGCACTGGCACTGATGAAGCCCTGGTATTCAAAATATGTCTCAATAAATCAGACTTTTAACTGCAAAAATTAGTATGAGAAATCTGAGAAATTAGTATTTGAACCCGCTCAGGCATTGTACTTGAGAACTTTAAGACCTGAAAATATAATTTGATAATTTACCCTGCACAGTGTGACAACTTACCTGGTGATGGAGCAACTTGTCACAAATGCACAGTCTGCACTTAACCATTCATAACTCTATTTTAAAGTGCGAAGTAAAAATCTAAAGATTATAAATTTGCACACGACAATTTATTATTCAGTTTAATATGGAAAATGAGTGACTATGATGTTCTGAGACCGAGAAAATTGAAGTAAAAGCAAAAGTGTGACAAGGTGACCCGGTCTCCCCTACATATGTGTGTTATCCTCTGAATCCACATTAATAGTGTACGAGTGTATTTAACCCTACAATGTAGACACATTGACATTTTCAGACACCTATTAAGTAGCCTAGTAGCTTTTTATAAAATAAGCTTGACTGGGGAACTTGGTTTGATAAGAGTTAATACAATGACCTACTGAAGTGCAGTAAGTAGGTCAAGAATAAGGTTCAACAGCTGCCAGACCTCTGCTGCCACCTGCTGCTGAGAAACCGCATGATGGTTATGTCACCTAGAATTTTTTGTGTGTGCATTTTTCAGCCACGTCGAGTCAATTTCGTTTTAATAGCCCTCACCAAAATCCCGTAATGGCCCTTATGGCATGCACTCAATGTCATATATTGTGTTGGGAGAGTTGCAATGATTAGTTGATAGTTGAGCTGATAGACAGAAACTTAATCAGCAAATATTTTGATGATGATTTAATCTTTTATTAATTTAAGCAGAAATACCAAAAACTCAATTGGTATTCGCTAATTTCCCTGGTCTTTAATTATAATAAATTAAATGTCTTTGGTTTTTGTAGTATCACCTTTATTTTCTGTTGATTGTGGTAAAAAACGTTTTCATTGTTCTCTGGTGTTGGTGTCGAACAAATAAAATCGATAAATTAACAGGTGGATGAATCAACAATGAAATTAATCTCTGGCTGCAGCCCTAAGATCAGGAAGAAAATAAGCATACAAAGATCCCAACGTGGAGAAAGAAAATGACAAATAAGGCGCAGTTACAGTTAATGGAAACATGAAAGAGCATCCACGAGGTGGCGCTTTTGCCACATCTATAAGTGAATGAGGCCTGTAATTGCTTGTCTTGAAGTTACATAGGTGATTAATTATATTAAAACTGTTTGTTTCTATGTTAGGAAAATATGAATATGAATATGGACAAATATATTTGCTACAGAAACCAATAATTTCGTTTCTTTGCCCTACATTTCATATGGAATATTACATTTCATCAGAGGGGAACCCTCACGGCCTTCACAGAACGCCCAAACATATCAGCATTTCAAATGTTTTTTTTTTTTCTTTCTTTCATTTAATAATTATTGTCTTCTAATTTGGCCTCATTTTCTATCAAATTTGCTTCAGAAATGAAAGGGTTACTGTCCTGAAAACATTAAATTAGAGTTATCCAATCAGATTTTTTGTTGCTGTTGTCTCTAGGCAGAGAAAAGGTTAGAGCTGGCTCACTCATTGGTTAGGGCTTCATAACTGGGACGGAAGGCCATAACAGTGTGTGTTCATTTAGAAAGTGACAGGTGGATTGACCAATCACATTTTGATTTATAGGTGGGTGGGACAAAAAAAATAACGGCCCTAAGGCCTTCTGGAAGGCCTTGCTGTCGCGTTAACTAGTGGATGAAGCAGAGAAGCTAGTTCATCATGTCCGCGGCTACGGCACGAGGCTGACGTTGTGGCTAGCTTAGTAGCATTGCCTTTTTCAAGGCGGGCTTTCGCAGAGAAGCAGTTAATAATAAAAAATAAAAAAAAATTTTTAAAAATGGAAGACCAACTCCAGCACTACAATTGGCAGAAAGCGGGAAAAATGTTGAAAGGCATGTCAAAAACAACAATTATCAAGAAAACTAGACTGTATTGCTGGAGTTGCCTGCTTTCTTTCAACTGACAAGTCATCCGCCTGGGCTAATGCTGGATTTGCTAGCCTTACCAACCTGACGAAGCCAGCCCACCGCCAACAAAATTCAGCTACACATCTGCAAGCTATGGTGGGCTTAAAAACTTTTGGGGACACCAGAGTAGATAAATGCTACAAATAACTGGGTGTGCGTGTGGTACTGAAACAGAGAAATGAGAATAAAAAGAAACTCAAAATGATTCACTCTATTACAGTTCTTAATAGTTGCTGCCCTCTACTGGGCTTAACATGCTACACCCACACACCACGGACACCTGCTGTTGTCCTAACCAGCTACCTGGCAGCCTTAACCCGAGCAATATCTTTTGCACTGTTGCAGCCTTTTTTAATGTGTCTGGCTAAGTTTTGGCCCAGCTCTAATAGTCCCTGCATTTCACAATCACCGTGGCACAGATTAATGTGGCTGAATCGATTTAGACAAAGGCTTCGCTTTTCTTCATTTCAGAAAATGCACTCTGCTCGGTGGTTTATTTGAGGGGCCTGCACACACGGAGCCCTCAATCCTATCCTATCCACTTACATTTGATCAATAACACTATTCCATTTATACAGCTATGACATCAAAGCTTTTCAATAGAAAAGCACCGTTGTGAGTGTTCTTTTCTGGCAACTTTGTATAAAACAACAGTGTATTATTGAATTTTGACTCGAGTTTCAGACTGACTCTCAAAAGCTTTTCATTAGTTCCTTACTGCATGGGAAAATAATATCCCAGGGTGAATGTCAAAGCTTTTCTGCAATATTTTTGGTTAAACGGTGAAGCAGGAGGAGAGGAAAAATGGAGGATGGGCTTTAGAGATGCAACCCTAGAGACATGGAATAGACGGAGTCATTGTCTCATCAGGCTTAGTATTCAGCTCACTTTGCTCCACCACCAGGACCAAAGCTCAAATCAACTCAATATGGTGGCTGGAGGGGGACAGCAAGGCAGTGGTTGCAGCCCACATACACAAACACATCCAGAACTGGTCCAGACACATGGGATACAGTACAGTGGTAGCTTTTTTTCCCCCCACGCTGCAATGTTACTGCTCTCTGCTGTGCTACTCCAGTGATGTACTGTCATGTAATCCTTCTCATTTTGTTGGAGACATTTGGTGAATGTGTAGCTGTGGCTCAACACGTTTGGTGCAAAACCATGACAGGCAAAGCGGAGTGCAAAGTATGTGCAAATTGAGGCGGCGCAAGTGTGTACAGTAGAATCGTAACGTGTGTTTGTGCATACTTGAATGCATATTGATAAGGAGTTGCCTCTGACCCATAGTTGCTCATTGGTTATACTGTATGTCGGTTGAGTGAAGATACAGGGGTGAGCGAGGGCTCTCACAGTGAATGACAACCTCAAGTTTGACCTTGATACGAGATACAGAGCTGCAGTCTCAGACAGTGAGGCATGTGTGATGCCCAAAGTTGGCCTGATATCGGCTGGCGCTTGCCTCATCATCTATCTATCCATGTGTGTGTGCGTGTGTGTTTATGTGGGCTGCAGAGAGAGAGAGAAAGAGAGAGTAGTGTAACCATCATCTGTTGCCATATGAATCATGCTGCAGCCCAGGAGGTGAGATTGTGCCATGGCTCTTCTTTCCATCTGCTCTGCTCTGGGGTCGTAGGATGTGTCTGGGCTGCTGGCTGATCCCAGGAAAGGATGAAGGCAGTCGCTTTAGGGTTTTTTCAGAGACACTTCCAAAAAGAATCTCAGCCATTCAAAAAACAATGAGCTTAATATCAACAATGAACGTTATATGGTTATGAGGCAATAACTTACTATCAACTATTATCAAAAGATAATTATAAAAATGTTTGGTTATGTTCAATTCAAGCTAATGGACTGGAAAAAGTGATCAGAACCAACCGAAAATGTACTAGAACTAGTAGTTAATGAGCGGTCTGTTGTTTGGGTAGAGTCTGGGCTTTCACCAGATGAGAGCAAACACTACTGCAATGTACTCAAATACCCTCAAAGTCTTAAACATTTAAATTGACAGATGGAAGAAAAAAAATCAAAGAACAGAAATAAATGTCGGAGACAAACTGATACATCATCTTATTATTTATTGAAGCAGAAAAAAACAAATCCAATTCAATTTTGAACAGACTTTACCTGCTGGTCCTCTCCCGCTGCTATGATTGGCTTTGGACAGGTTCCAGGGACAGTTGACCTGGTTTGGTTTGTTGATTTTGGAGGGGTTTTTTTTTCTCTTTTTGGCGAAGTATTGCTGCCCTCCAGGGAAGGCAGTAGGTTGTATAGTTATCTCCTGATTGGGCAAAATCACCACCCTGAAACCACACAACCTACTACCTCACCCCGTTCGAACATCAGAAAGGTCCCACAGGTTGGCGGGCTTTAGTCTCACTTGTAACAGTACAAACACTTTACATCTTCTCACAGTAAATTAATACATCCTCATATATTTTTCCACACTTATTGAACACACTTCATATCATATGAGATGATTTAATTTCTAAAATACTAATATCACAAGCAGTCAGAACCAATCAGCCCAAAAAAAAAAAAAATCCAGTAATCATATAAAAGATTTAAAAAATGTGTCAAAAAGACAAAAATAAGAACAAAGGGAAGACAATTAGATGACAGTAGATTTGTGTAAAAGTTTAAACATACAGTGTCTGATGAGATATCAAATAAGTCTTTTTGTTTCATAACCAGCAAAACATTTCAGCACTTCATGATAAAAATACATTTTTATTGACCACAAAGTCTTAAAGTGTAACCATGAAAAACACAAGCAGAAAAACTACCTAAAGCAACGACAATCACCTACCTTGATCAAATGCTGCAAGTGTTAGCCTATCTTAGCAGTCAGTGGGTAAACATGCACATTCCAGTGTTGATCCAGATCCAAAAGCTCCAACAAGGGCATCTGATGACATTACAGCCACTTCAGGAAAGACAGTAAGTTGTATAGTTATCTGACAGGAAGGGTATAACCCTAAAACTATACAACCTACTACCTCACCCCAAAGGACAGTCTTTAAAAACAAAGTTGTCCTCATTCATGCAGGTAATCCGCTTTGACACACCTCAGTGAACACAAAACAGCGGTTATGATTCACAGAAACACAAATACACATGCCAATCTCCTCTGGGACACCTCACCGGTGTGACAGGAGTGTTTAGAACACAGTGTGACAACTAGGTCACTCGGTTCACGGCTTGTGCTGAGGGCAAATTCAAATAATCCAACATGGTGCATATGTCCCAAGCAAATCCTATAGGCAAGATTTTTCCATATTCAAATCTGAGCAGTAGATAACTTAAAGAATACTGAGACTTCCATGAGAAGGATTTTACGGAACCTCTTTAAATGTCCTGTTCATTAAATAGTGTTTCAAAATACCCAATTCATATTTAGGTATGCATTCAATTGGTTTACGATCAATGCTAAAAGATGTTGGCAAATGAGGCTGTTATCATGCAACTTTATTGGCTGTCGAAAGGAATGATGATTAGAAAGATCAACAAAAAACACATTTTGGTCTCCCCCCATCATGTCTACTCTTTGCGTTTTTATTGTGAAATACTTAAAAGCTTTACCTTGTCAGACTTCAAATCAAGCAATATGTGAAAAGAAATCCCCCTTTGGTTGAACTGCTAGCAACTCATACAAAACTCAACCTGCGACATGATGCTTTAATGGGTCACTCACCAAAAAGATTGGGAACCACTGCTAAGCATTACTTTTCACAAAATACAATGCATTGTGAAAAAAGAAACACGTTAAAGCTCTCCTCAGAGGGGAGAGTGTTAACATTAGTGACCATAGTGACCATTGTTGTCAGTGGGCGAGCTCAAGCTAGCCCATATCCTCGCCCACATGTGTGGAGCAGAGGGCTGCAGCTGCTGCTGCTGTTTCTCACCTGCTCTGTAACATGCAGCGAGAGGTGGTGCTGGTGGGGCCCTGACATGTGGGGTGCTGTTGCCCCCCACCCCGCACCGGTCATGGTTTCAGCAGCATGTCAGGTAGCCTTTGTCTGGAAATCCTCGCCGGGGAGATTCTGCTACTTCTGCAACAAAGGGAAAAAGATGAAAACTTTTAGATTTGATTTCTGTGAGATCAATTGTAAACAGTGTGTTTCTGATTCTCGGGTGAAAACATATGATCTGGGTTTGGTTGCGATGTGTACGCTATGCTTGTAAAAAAAAAATTCTGTATGGCTCATACAGGTGTGTTCTGTCAGAAAACCACACTATCCTGCATGTGTAGCTGTCACACTCAATCATATCAGGGTAATCTTTGTCAGCATGTACAGTACCTCTACTGTACCTTATTCTGCCTGTGATGGCACAAATGTACGGCACAGCACAACACAGAACAGTATGTCTTGAGCTGAGAGGCCCCATTGTGTCTGCTCAGTGGTGAGTCTGAGGCTCTTTGCATTATTCAACACTGCTGTACTTACAGTACACCATAGCAGTGGATGAGTGAATTCTAAGAATGCACCCTGAGAGGGCAACAACACACACGAGGAGCGTACAGACGCTTTGCAGACAGAGACAAGTTGACAAGGGGAAAGACACAGTAGGGCAACCTATAGTATGCACACACACAGAGACACACGTACACATATACAGTACTGACAGAAACAAATGAACAAACGGTATAAAACAGAGCATACTGCACAGGGACTTGATTTACTTAAAAAACGGACATTTTCGATCTTCCATGCAGGATGTTAATCATGTACAGACACGCAGTCGATCATAATTTTCATCATTTTGGGTACTTTAACAGTCTATCCTCTTCTAACAAAACAAATCCCCCCCTCCCACTTCTACCACAGTCAGTTCAGCTCTCTTGCCACCCCTATTTAGGAAAAACACCAATTTTCTTTTATTGAACTTGTGTCATTCACATGTGATCTGTCTCTCTAATGGTGTTCAAAATGCTTAATCTACATTGCGGAAGATAAACAGGCTTTTCTTGTTGATTAGTCATGGAAAATGGGAACCTTTTCCTTTTGCATCAAGCAGCAAAAAGTTGCAGCATAATATGTTTGAGTTGATCCGTCTTACTTGGCATTGCGTGTCCTGCAATGTGACTATAGCACAAGGGCACATTGCGATATTGATGCTGAAACGATAAATTGTGCAGCCCTACTGGATTTTAAGAGCTAAAGCGGTAACTACATGTGAAAATTCTCTGCTCATATCGCCATTCATATCACAGTCTATTTTCACTGTGCAGCCCTGCAAAAACGCTCAGCAGCGTGGGGTCCAGGCTTCATAAGGTAAGGTCAAGGCACACTGTCCTCTCAGTCTGCTGACTGGACATGCCTCAATCTAATATAGTAGATGGCTCCGGGGTCCTGACCAACAGAGTGCATGTCCAGGAAAAATATTGCTTTCAAGTGCAGCCAGTTGCTATCATCCAGTGACAGGGAAATATTCACACTCGTACCCACCCACCAGCACGCACACGCATGCACGCATTTAGGGCTCTTAATGCAGTTATGCAATACAATCTAAAAACACCTCATTTATTAACAGCTTGTCCACCTGAAAATGCAGCCTTCTTAAATTCGTGCACTCAGCAAGCACTCCTTCATATGAAAGCAGAACGTCTGTAACTGATACAGCTTCGGCCTCGCACCTTCAATAGCTGTTCAGAACCGCTGGGGTGCAAAGTCCTGCTTTCTACACCTCATCGTATCATAATGCCACAGAAACACACACGCTCACTGTGGGACCAGACATAAACATACATACACGCACGCACACACAATTTGGAATACATGCACATGTGCACATGCATTCACGCACAAACATGGAAAAGTACCCTTCAGAGGGAAAAAGGCAAAACATGATATTCATTTACCTCATCACATTTTCACAGCAAAAGGCACGCACTGCTTAAAAAGCCACTTTAATTCAATCACACTTCAGTCTAAGTGCTATGTCTATCAATCAATACTGAAGCCGAGTTGCACTGCAGTGATAGTAAGATGGAGTGGAGTGCTGTAACCTTGTAACCTGATCTTTAGGGTTCTGGTGGTCTGTGGTCATTCAGCGCGGCAGGTAATTTAGACAAAAACGGTGACATTTATGACAAAACATTTATGCATCCCCATTCTTCATTATTTTCTGTAAATGTCTGCTCATTCACCATGCTATAATGAAAAAACATTAGGATTAAATCACTTGTTTAGTCAGTCCTAGTGGTATAGATTCTTGACCTACATATTTAACATTTCCTTGATTTAATCTTAAATTAATATTTTACCAGGGTAGATCAGGATATCTCTTTTGTGTCATGTCATTATGCACATCTACTGATTTTCTAAGCAAGTGCAGGAAACATAAATATGGCTTTGTATTAAAAGCCTTTTAGGTACGCGTGTCATTGCAAAATATTAAGTAAAGAAAGTTGGCAGCAAATGCCTATTGACATTTATAGTCATGTTCCCATATTTTCTACTCAAACATTTACCTAATTATATCCTTATTTTGCCAAATTTAGTTTTTATAAGGGTCAAGCCATTGTCATTGCTGCTTGTACTTTGAGCTTTTTTCGTTTTGTTGAAACGCACATTTATATTCCTGTAAAGTACTGTAAGGTACAAAATCCAGGTTTTATATATTTTTTCCATATATAATATGGAAAACGGTGAAATGTTATCCAGTGTAGAAAGTCTGCTCACTCTGCCAAACTGCCTCTATGTCTTTATTTAAGCACTTAACTTTGTGATAACAAGAAAGAAATGTCACCCATCTTTTCTTCAGATTTCCCCTTCTCAGCCTAGCCTTTGTTGATGCCTTTTGGATGAGTTGCAAGTATTTTCATGTATATGTGCGGTCTTCCCTCAAATCAGGGATGTGGTCAAGGAAAACCTGGACGCATGCATTTCTCTCTTGTCTGCATACGTCTACGTGTGCCCTGGTACAAGTGAAGTGGTGTCTGGCCGCAGACAGGAGGAATCCAGATAGACACGGTGGAGCATTTCTAAAGAGAAGCATGGCTTCTGTGCACCCCCACCACAGCCCCCTCTGGGTAGCACAGCAGGCATAACCCATCTATTTATACCAGGGCCAGGGGGCAGGCAGCAAGAGGAGGGGGAGGACAGGAGCGAGGGAAGAGGAGAGGCTGCATGGGCAGGTCCTGTTACACATGCCAGGGGGGATGGCTGGGGCAAGCCACTGGGGGATTCTGCTCAAAGTCAGACAGGCTGACCTCCCCGTCACCTCTGCATGAGGCAGATATTGAGCTTGCAAACCTTGTGTGAGACGAGTGGAAGAAGAGGGAGTTTATGGGTGTATATGAAGGCGCTTCAGTGTACTGCACAGCATATGCCAGTGGGTCTGTGTGCGAAGCGACAGGTAATGCATACATACTCCATGCACTTGTGTAGGTGTGGTGTTTGTGTGTGCGGATGAACATACCCTACATATGTATACATGTGTGGTGGAGTGTGTATGAGTCTACTCACGCCTACGTGCATAATATGTGTGTCTGCCTGTCAGGCTTTGAGATGAACCGGCCCCAGTAACTTACCCCCCACCCCCTCCAAGCAGAGCCATAAACATGCCAGGTGAAGAGGGCTGGATTAGTCAGAGTTAGCTGATCCCAGTGTGGCCCCCCCAGCCCCATCTTTAGAGGTAAAAAACGACCCCAATCATTGTAATGACAGGGCACGCAGCAGGGGTTGCCCAGACCACTCAGCCCAGTCTTGCCAGCTGCTTCTCATCTCTCACACACAGTATACAGTCACATGTACATAGAGAAACATACACACACTTGCACGCACACATACATACTGTGCAGGATGCACAGCAGAGCGCAGGCCTATAGAAAGGTCTACATGGAAACTGCTTGTTTATAAAGGTTTGGCACTTATCAGTTGTATCTATTAGAATTGCATATCACTTTAAACATGTCTTTTAACTGTTTAAATCATTGTGCTCATTAGTCCTTATGGTAGTCGAGCCTATATTAAGAGGAAAAAGGAGAACTTTGCATATGCTTGAATGGCTTTCCATACTATAACCACAGGCAAAAAAAATAAATCTTTGTCTTGATCAAATTTATACAGAGGAACCAGCATGCGCCCCATGGCTACTGCTCCAACTTTAAGGTTATAAGGTTAACAGCTTAAGGTTGTGACCATGGATAGTTTGCATTTAACACATTCAGCAACACATGAGCACTTAAACTACCTAAATTGCGTCAATGCAACAAAAGTCAACGAAGTCAATTAGTTTCCCCCTACAGTTCAACAAGTTCAACAAATTTCAGCTTTTCTCTCTAAGGGAATGTGATATTTTACCCACAATGCACTATGTCGATAAACATCTCACAGAAATACATCAAATATTTTCTTGTTTTTGGTCATGTAAAGATTCACAGGCTCAGTCTTTGCGGCGCCATGCTAATGGAGGCGGGTGAAACGTGCATTGCCATGTGGCTGCTGGTGACCTGTAGGGCCCCTGTCTATTAGGAGAAGTCTATAGTCCTGACACGTCTGCATGCCCAGCTCTGCTCTGGCCTGCCTGCAGGGCCCCTTTCAGCTTGGGCAGTGCCCCATCGAGCTGCATCTGTCGCCAGCTATATTTAGAGGGTGGACAAATACCTTTCTGCCTGGATATGAACTTCAGCTGACAGACAGAGCGTCAGAGTAGCCGTACAGGGATCTTTGCAGTTTTCAACCTTGAAGAGCTTGTTATCCCCATGCTACTGCGTAGTCACACTACACCACTACAGTGGTTAGCAATTACAGCTGAAAGCTATGGCTGCAAATATAGCACAGTTAACACAGTAAGCAGCACAGTACAGCACAGCATAGTTAGCATTGAAAAGCTTTATTTGGCAGCAGTTATTAGTGCCTATAGTTCCAGGACTGCTGCCAACATGAAAGATAATATACAGTAATGTACTGTAATAAAGACATCTAATAATGTTCCCTCTTTGAGTAATAGAAGAGTAACGAATGAATTTCTGTGGATTTGAATCCCCCTAAAAAATAGTCCTACATTTCTGCCTATAAGCATTTGCGTCTGTGGCAGTGCCAGCGAGGCAGCCAGTGTGTGATATGTGACCATGTTGCATGGCCATCTGCTCTATGTAACCATAAACAAATGCAGGCCGGCCAGCTTCACAGTATCATTTCCAAGAGGTCTAGGACGGGTAAATGTATTCATGCTTTGGTCTCTCGGTAGATGCTGCAGAGATATGCCCTAGAAACAGGCCATGATTATGCAATAGCATTCATAATTCATTCCACAAACACAATATGGAGGCCACTGTGTCCCATATGCAAACACATGGCCAGATTAAGGAGCATGGAGCCAGAGGGGACAGAGGGCATTTTGAACTGTTAGCAAAGCCATTGACTGACTGACTTTCTGAATGGGAGCTTGTCTGTGACAGGCCTGAATGCACCAGGTCTGACTGCTGGAGGAACCTCTGCTATATTTTGCAGCTAGAGTCTGAATCGGTTACAGCAAACACACACACCAATACTGTACACCAGTTTTTACGGCCTCAATTCAATAGCATAAACAGATATAGTAACACTCAAGTGTTGTGTATGCTGTCAATATGTGCTGCCACATTGACGAGGTAACATTTTCTGTACAATTATGATATATATTTTTTTACAGGGAACGTTTTAAGAGGTTGACACACTGGTTAGCTTCCCTGTTAAGTTACAAAAATAGGCACCCAACTCATTTAAGAGTCCCTGATAGACAAATGATTAATGTGATTCCTTGAGCCAACACTAAGTTAAGGGATTAACATTGACTAACTCTCTATAATGATAATAAACTGTTCTCAACATTTAGAGGGTAATTCCATAAACTGATGGTTGTGGACAATGGGGAAACAGATAGATATTAGGTTGTTAAACTGAATAGTTACATCAGTTATATTGAGTAGGCTACATTTTTACATGTTATTGCAACTATAGGTGAAAATGAAAAATACAACTCTTGGAATGCCAGTTGTCACCCTTTCCACTCATCTCCCACCATCACTCAACATACATGCTAAAATGCCAAATGATTTTGTGTGTGCGTTTGTCAGTTACATTCATCAAGGGGTTAATCCGAGAGAAAAGCACCGCAGCAAACACTTACTGGAAGCTTGACATAGTATCTGTGGTCTTTGGGTCAAATGACAGGAGGATTTTAATCACATCTGCACATGTAATCTGGCACATTCAGGATTCCAGAGTCGCAGGCAGCTAGCTACTATAGCTAGAAGTTCTTGGGTGGGGCATGGGGTTACTGAGTGCATATACGTTACAGGCACAGCTGAGACTGAAGCTATAGCTAAGATAATGCTGTGGTTAGGGTGGGGACAGGTACACGTGTAGAGGTTAAAGCTACACATGCAATCTGGCTTTAGAGCACTATAAGTGGGCAGGTTGTGTTACTATGAGGGCCAGACTGCTGGGGACTGCTGGGTGGTGTGGAGGAGGGAGGAAGGGCTGATGGAGGGAAGGGGGTCATGCAGCTGTGGGTAACTGCCAGCACATTTGCCCCAATGGAAAAGAACTGTTTATGGCCTCCACCCAAGGTCAGCCCTCTGAGAAGAAGAGCTGGGAAGGATCCAGGGGGGAGGCTCCTTGTTTGCATGCAGTCAGTCAGTCGGCAACAATTAAAAACCTCTCTCCATCAGAAAGCAGACCTATTAAGTAATTCTATTTCTATTCTTTCCTCCAAATTTTCTATAACTCTTCTCTGTTTACACACACTTTTTCTCCCCCCCACTTTACTCTGCCCCTCTCATCCTGCTACCTGACTAGTTTGGCAGCGATACACAAAATGGCGGCGGGGAGCTGAGAGCTGCAAGGCAGAGAGTGGAAGCCATTTTCTAACAGATCCAGGCCCCGGCACAGAGAGAGTCAAGATTTTCTATGTCAAGTGCACAATTAACATCACACCCTGAGCGTTTTCTGTGCATGTGCACCAAAGATTATGTTTGTTTTTGCTTTTTTGTTTAATCTACTGCACTAAAAAGCCATTGGGACCACTTGGCCCTTCAAATGGGATAAAGCACCATACACAGCCATTGTGATTTAATCTAATGCAGACTCAGATTATGATAAGTCTCATTAAGAGAAAAAAAAAAGTAGATGTAGACAGAAGAAGTTACATGCCATGCATATAAGAATGAAACTTAACGCAGCATCTACTTCATCTCATTAAATGAAATGCAAGACGATACAACCGCATTACAATACGTCATTAAATAACAACATATTCAATTTATAATACATTATGGTACTTACCATTCTGCTGCAATCGCCAGTCTGTCTGTCCATGATTTCACTTGTTGGCCAAATTGTTTGTGCCTGTGGCTGAAGTAAAAACCCATCGTATTGCCTACAAGAGGGAGAGAGGGATAGAGAGAGGAAAATTGAGTGAGAATTGTAGAGATGAAGGTAAAAAGACCATTTCCAGCAACAGAAACAGAAGGGCAGAGAAAACAATAGAGAGAGGCAGAAACAGAGAGAGTGATCAGTTGGAGAGCCAGCAGCAGCAGCAGCAGCAGAGGGCTGTTGGGGCTCCTCTCTGTAGCCTGTTTACTAATAAGCTTGCCCCACGGTCTTGCCTGGCCAAGGAAACTCATTAGTGGAACATGTAACACACCGCACCCTCTCTGCTGGCCTGTACAGCGGCCAACTCTAACTGCCGCATGCTCACCCAACACCAACACACAAGCTCCGCTGTGGCCTCGGCCTTGCCCAGTAGCACCCACTCGCTGCATACGTGCACACACTTTGGCATGCTGTATTACTGAAAACCTACAGTGTCATGTGCGTGGGTGAAGTGGCGCATATGCGTGTACTTGTGAGCATAGTAAGTGATTTTCTGCACATGCGGCACAGTATGTTCACGTTCACACATGAGGGCATGTACAGACTGCGTGGCATTAATGTGTACGAGGCAGCTTTTGATATGTGCCTGCGCTATCCTGTGCATGTGTTGGCGTGTAATGCCAGGACCATCGTGTGGAGGGGAAATTATTAGGTAGTAAGTCATCATTAGTCAAATCCCAGATTGCAAAAAAATAATAAGTGTGATAACCATAAAGAGAGACACGAGGGTTGTCCTTTAGCAGACCAAGGAGGACACTGCCGATTAAAGGCCCCCAATCACTGCTGCGGCAGCGGTGGCGGCTGCTGAAGGGCGATAATTCAGCATAAGTACGCTAATTGCAGCGCAGGACACAGCCTTGCCTACGAAGGGCCTTTTATATATTGTTTCTAACGTTTGTAATTACAGTGCAGTGCCTTGGACGGCTGCCAGTTTATGGGCTCATGAGTAACCCAACTCCTCCAGCCCATGGAGGGAGATTCATCTCCTAGCTGTGCACTCAGTGCACTCTGTGTGTAAGTGTGTGTACGTGTGTTGTTTGTGTGTATATGCATGTTGATGACTCACGAAGCATGGGCGAGTATGTGCAGAGGAGTATTTTAGTACCGTATACTAGTATATACCACATATGTAGCTGAGGTGTGAAAACACAATATATACTGTATATTGTATACATTTTTTAAACCTGTCCCTATTCCAGAATATTATATTTTAATAATTAACACTGAAGTTTTAAAATGCTTTGTTAGGACGCATGGACTTGATTCTAAACCCTGACACTTTTTTGTCACTCTACCAGTGTAAACAGGGAAACAGAATACTGGTATATTAACATTACTGGAGTGCTAAATTACACAGTAGAAAGCAGCACAACAGTTCTGCAGTCAAATCAGTAAAAGAAAATGTGGGTAATAACGCGTCAAAGCACACAACATAGTCAATATTCATTTTTCCGTACCGAAATGAGTAACAAAGAGAGCTCAAGCCAGTGAGGCGAAATATAGCCAACGTAATTCAGCTCAGCACTGATGAACAGTAAGAAAGTGATGAGGTGGGGGTTAGGTGTGGGGAAGGATTTACAGTATTTTGATAGTTGAAGGGTTGCAAGCGAAGTCTTTTAACACTCCAACTCCAAGTGGAACGGTCTTGCTGACTCTGCAGTTTTTCTATGACTAAATTGCCTTGGCGACAGAGGAAGCCAAAAGCTGAAGAAATATATGAGCATTGGAAAAGAAAAGTCGAGTGGGCGCAGCACAGTGTTATCTGGAATATCACTTTGGCTGGCAGGTACATAAAACAAGTATCTATCCTAACGATGTGTGCCGAGAGACACTCATTCGCGATGCTGCAGACCCCAGACTAAAGAGACTCCAAAACACATATTATGCACAATGAGTGGTCAAGGGCAAAGAAAACATGTATATTTCAGTGATTCCAAATATAAATCCGGATGTGTGAAAGAGGCTTTTGACAAAGAAAGTTGCTTATAGCGTTCAACAGTGAGACTCTGGTTGTACAGCAAGTGTGTAAGAAAATCGTCATTGGTTAAATAAACTCGAGAAAAATGACACCTTGACCTCGGCTGAAGGGCCCATGATGTAAAGCAACCAGGTGAAAGTTGCACATGTCTCGTCTCAGAACGACGGGAGGAAAAAGAGAGGGGGAGGTACAGGGGAGGAAAATCTACATCATCTGTCACCCCCTGAAACTCTCTCCCAGTCCAATACTATGTCATTATGACTGTGCTCACCGTGTCTGTGGAGCTGCTGTGGTCTTGTGGATAAATTACATGTGACACTCCCAGCTGACATCCTGATTAATACAGGGGGAATAAAAAATCCTCAGTCGTCAACAGTGTAATGGACTAATGGCTTCCATGTACATATTGGGGTGTAGGCCTGTTTGTCCAGCCTCTCTCCTCTCTTTTCAGGCCTGGCCTACGTCCTCCTGTTCTGTAGTGCTGATCCTGTATGAGTGCGCACAGCCTGTAGTGGCCACTGTAGATCCACTCATCTGCTCCCCCACATTGACAGTACAGGAGGGCAACGGGGGAGCCTGCCCAGCTCCTACCACAAAGACAGATCTGACGAGTCATTTACCTTGACGAGATCTAAACAGGTTTTTCACGCAGACTGAGCACTGCTAGATAATAGCCTGAAGCAGACGCTACTTATTGACAAAGGTACTGTAAAATGTAAGCTCATTGTCTCACAGGTTTTTGCAGAATGTACTGTGGCCTTTACATGCGCCAGGCTGGCAAAGTGGTAGGCGATAATACTGTCCTGTGATCAGGAAAAGCACATTTCTTTGACATGACTTCAAAATCTAATTTCAAATCAAATGCATTAATTAAAAAAAAGAAATCTTTTTTACTTTTTTTTTTTTTATCATTGCCTCTTCATATAGTAAATATAATGTCAGCAAATTGGCAACAACATCGAAATCATACATATATGCATTTCTATTACAGGCAGCCCAGGCAGTACTGCGTGTCTATCAAATCCCTAAACCTGACAGTCCTCCAGAGAGCTCAGGCATACAAGATAACTTTCATTATGCTGGGATTCTCAGCATAACCGCACTTAAAACAGCACACTGACACCGTTTCAGTGCGAGAGACAACGGGAGCTTCATTATTATGGCAGAAAAATATATTTACAGTGATCGCTCAATTGGCCCCCATTCACCAGTCCAATCTGGATTTCATATTAGCCAGGAGGAAATTGGATGGAATTCACAACATCACAGCAAGCTCATAAATGAAACAAAATCACATAATCTTAAATACCAATTTATCCACTTGACACTGTACTTGTACTGGCGAGTGACTCATTTTCACCGTGTTGCACTAGTAATAATACACTGAGCACTGGCACATGACCTAAACCACAAACTCAACACTTCAAAAGTATCTGGCTGAAACACTCAGATCTGAAAACATACAGTAGTCTATACAGTGCTGCTACATCGCACATGACCTTTAAAATCCAAAACATCTTGTTCAAACGGTTACACGGAGATCAAAACCGTCTTTCATCTCCATTTAGATCACAAAATTAAACAATAATAGTACACCCCTGAATGATATTGTTCTCATTGGTTCATATTGTGTGAAATAACTCAGGCATGCAACAGTGCCTCTTATCTTCATGAGATATATTTTTTTATGTTTAGAACTTTATTAGGAATCATATGATCGTATGAATTTAAATAACTCAAGCACAGTTGCCTGAGTATGTGTTGTTGTTGTTTTTACACTAGTTTAAGGGTAGGCCAAAACTAGATAAGTATTAAGAAAAACTAAACGCAGATAAGTGTAGTTTGAAATAAATAAATCAATAAAAGTTGACACATGATAGTTTTGTGGTTTTGCGATAAAAGATGCCAAAAAAATAAGGACACATACAAAAAAATTTGCGCGCACACACACACACACACACACACACACACACACACACACACACACA
>JBBPCS010000917.1:11133164-11150252 GCA_037974645.1 Hollardia meadi | reverse complement strand
CACACACACACACACACACACACACACACACACACACACACACACACACACACACACACACACACACACAGAGTAAGAGCAGTAGCCTGATGTTGTGTATTCATACACCAATACTGTATTCTTTACACTAAAAGCAACGAAGTAAAAGATGTACATTCATCTTATATATTTTTGTATACTGATGTACGCTTATAGTAAAAAGCATTTTATTCTCCCTTTCTGGAACTTTATGACAGAACTTTTAAAGAGTTTATTCTTTAAAGAAAAAAAAAAGAAGTAAATTATTTTGCAACATTTAATCTTTTTCTCTTGATATGATACACAATATTTTAATGTGAAACTCAAATATATCTATATCAAATACAAACTAAACAAAACACATTAAAGGTAAACCATTAATGATAAAAAAAATAATTCAAGCATTTTTTTTTTTAAAGCCTTAATTATTGTGAACACTGTAGTACAATAATTTCACAAAATGTACAATTTATTTCCCCAGTGCTCGTTTTGGCATTTTTCGGCTCATAATTATAAGCACTAAAACGTTTTGTAATTGCAATTTTTACATCTTACACATAGCACTTAGTAGTAACTATATTCTAAGGAAAATACTGATGTAAAATACAATTTTATTAAAAATCCAGAATTTCTCTTTCAAGTTCAAGGCCACAGTAAAGTTTGGGAACTTCTTCTTCTGCATGTTCTTTTATCTCTGATTTTGCAGTTTATTCATCAAACACTGGCATCCATGCATAGATAATAATACTGAGAAAATAAACTGAAAATATATCAAATAAATGGATTTATAAAATCGATTAAAAACGGGATTTTGGACTGTTGTACAGGTAAATAAAATAACACACCATATCATCAAACCTAAGAATACACACTGAAAGGACAAAAAACGGATGTATGAAAAAAGTATCAATATCTGACATCCTGCAAATTATTAAAATATATATACAAATATATCCTTTTAAATGTGTACTTGTATTTGCATGTGTGTGTGTGTGTGTGTGTGCATGTACTGGCTTTGCTGTATTTGCTGTGTAGCTGCAGTAAAGCTGAAGATTGCTTCAGTGCAAAGAATGCCTCATTGTGAGCTGTACCAGGCCGTAGGATTGATCAGGTATACTTTAACAGAGAGAGGAAATACTGAAAACCCTCACCACCCTGCCATCTGCCTCTCAACATGCAACCTTCCTCTGGATTCCTGCCATCCACTGCCAAAAAGGCCTTAGGGGTGGAGTGGTGTGATATTCTGCAAGCCAAAACCATGTGTCCACTGCTAGTTAGGCAGAGATTATTATTCATATGAATGAACATCATCACCCATGTATGGAAAAGCTGAACCTGAATCAGCTGAAAGCTTCATATAATATCTGGTGGCTTCGCTCTTCAAAAATGTTTCTTTTTTTCTATATAAACCCTGATAAGCAGCTGAACATCTGAACAGACATTAGAAACCAAAGCACAAAAGAGACCAACAATGGAAGATTTTCAGGAATCAACTGCTAATTCTGTTTTTTTTTTTAAAATGCACTTGAAAAGTTATTATGTATCTGGTTCTCTTACAGTCAGTACTACAAATAAAATTTTATGAACAGACCCGGGAATTGTAGATTACCATACCAATGTCTCATCCGCTAATGCAACCTGAATTTTCCATTAATTTTATAAAGTAAAACTACCAAGTACCTGACAAGGAGCCAAAGTAAATTCACATTTTATGCAAAGAATAAAAAAAAAACTCATCAAATCATTGTTTTTTCTAGAATTCCTTTATGACTGCTTATACAGGTTTCTTGCCATTCAGGTTTGTTCTTTCTTCCAAAAAAAAAAAAAAAAAGGAATGTTTTTATATGCATCAGTATATTTACAAAAGCATGTTAATTTTGGGATACACTTGCCGTAAGAGTTACTGTGCAAAGCATAAATCCTGTGGAATCCCGTGTTCAAATATGTTAAGGTACAGATCCACAAATAATGATGCGATTAACATTAAAAGTACGCAAAAACCTTGCAAATGGCAAAGTACTCAATTCTGTCTTCTTCAGCAAATTACAACCATGGGAAATACTACTATAATAATAATAGTAATAATGATAATAATTCAAAGAAATGCAGTGTCTTTCATTAACATTTAGCTGACAGTCAAGCTTTTGAGAACATTAAGCTGATCAAAACCACGTACTTCTCATACTGTACATACTAAGCCCAGAGCACATCACTCATACAACATACCTCCACAATTGCGGCCTTCCACTCATCCACTTTACCACAAAGCAGGATTATCCTGACAGCAATCAAAGCACTATTAAATTTTGGTTTTGCATCACTAAATTACAACTAGGTTTCGTGGAGGGCTGGGAAAAGTTATGGAAAATCATTCTCAAAGTTAAAGGAATAGTTCATTCGCTCTTGCACGTGCCATGTTCCTAACCTACATTAGCATGTAAGGTTTATACATTCTGATGTATAAATGAGCACTCAAGTAAAAAGAAACTTTGTGTCAGAACCTCATGTGCATCAAATGTTTATTTGTACTGGGTGCTTGCTAAACACTGAATTCTGAAAGACGTAAACACAAGGACGAACTTCCATCAAAAACCATGCAACCGTGCACAAAACGGATAGTACTCACCAATTTTTCAAAGCGAGTCCGGTCGGGATGCGAAACTCTCTTCCTGCAGCCCTTCCTGCTTTGATCCACATCTCTGTCAAGAAGAGAAGAAAGCCAATGAGCTCCTGTTTGGTGGTTCTTGCAAGACCCCCCAAGACTGTCCCCCTTCAGAGCTGTGCCTCAGTTCCAGCTCCCGACCTGAGCCCCAGCCTCAAAGTCAGCTCCGGGCTCTCTCTCCCTCTTCCAGCCACAGTCTGAGCCCCAGCCTCAAAGTCAGCTCTGGGCTCTCTCTCCCTCTTCCAGCCACAGACTGAGCCCCAAGCTCAGGGCTGCACGGCTCGCCGCCACCGGCTGGGTCCAGGTCTGGTGAGGCCTGAAACAATAGGAGGCCATGAGGCTGTCTGCAAGGCTCCAGCTAAGCCCGTCTGCTAGTTAACAAGTCTTTGAATGAGGAATGTTAGCAAACAGACAAACAGCATGTCTGATGCATGCAAATAGCAAAACCAGTCCAGTCACAGCCTTGGCTGGGCACATGAATAATTCAGCAGTCTATATGCTGCTCTCTCACATTACTCCTTCCCTCTTCCCGAATGAAATGCCTTCACAAGAATAAGTGTTGGGAAGTATTCAAACCTCTGCTTTACCAACGGTCTTGGTTGCTAAAAAAATCAGTTTTAATACTTAATACAAACAAGCAAAAATGGCACAAAGTCACTATGTAGAGACACGACATGCAAAGCTACTTCTGACATTCAGCTGCAGCAATTTGAAATTTTGCAATTACAATTGTTTTTTTCTCTTATTGCTTTTTAATGTCTTTTGTTTGCAGCTGGCACCTGTCCCAGAAAGAGCTCCGGCTCAGCACACCACTCACTCCCCTGTTAGGAGAGTGAGACGGTGTGAAAGAGAGAGAACAAGGGAGAGCGGGAGACAGAGACACAGAGAGAGAGAGCGAGAGGACGTGGGAAGGAAAGAGACGGGAGAGACAGAAAGTAAGGACGAAGGAGGTGCGGTACTTCACGCCAGTCACTGGCGCTGATGAAGGACATATCTTTAAAACGCGGATGTGTACCACGCTCAGATACTGGTCACACTCTCTGCTTGTCATCCATAGTGGTCTTCCAAACCACAAGCCCACCACAAGCAGGTTACTCGTCAGAAATGGCGCCCCGGCACTCCAGGTGGAACAAGGCCTATCGCATGGCGAAAGACCACCTTGACAAATTTCCATCCAAATATAGAGAAACTAAATAATACTACTAGAAAACCATCAGCAGAGGAAAAAAAAAAAATAGAAAGATGCGGTACATTTTCAGAAAACAAAATATATATAAATGGAAGAAAAAGCACCAAAATCCAAAAATCAATGCACCAAAAGTGAGAAAAGGCCCCTAAAAAGCAACTTGTTGCCAGGTTTTGCAGAGCTGCTGTGCAGCTAGTTGGAGGCAGAGGGTTAAAATCCAGCTAGTAGTGAGTGAAAAAAAGCTCCGTCTATGGAAGGGCGGGCTGTGGGGAGGCCCTGACTGTAGAAATAGCAGCAGATTTTTTTTTTTTCTTTTTTTTTTCCCCTCGCAGAGCTTAAGTCTCCCCCTTGCGTGTGGCTGGAGCAGAAAGAGGGGAGCAAGCGAAACAGAGAAAGAAAAAGAAGAGAGAGAGAGGGAGAGAGAGAGGGAGGAAGAGAGGAGGAGACCGTGACCACACAGTGAAGGGGAGAAATGCTCTGCTGATGATGAAATAGGAGGTGCGGTGGAGCGCGCGAACCAGTCACTTTTTCATCACATGTCCAACACGGCAAGGAACTGTATTTGCACTGTAGATGGGGGAGAAGGAGGGAAGAAGGGTGGGAGGGAGCATGAGATGGGTGGGAGATGGGGAGGGAGAGAGAGAGAGAGAGAGAGAGTGGGAGGGTGGAAAGCACTAAATGTGGGAGGGGTGGAGGAGGAAGAATGACACAGAAATCCACTCCTCCAGCAGTGCGCAGACGCAGTGCACACACTTACACGCCATACTGGGATACACTATAGAGTACCTCAGCTACTATATCAACTCGGGAAAAGAAAAGCGAGGAAAAAGTGAATACACAGCCATTCAGAATTGGCTGCCCTGCTGAAGGATCCTTGAAATATGCAACATTCCTGAGAGCTGGTTGAATTATTAACCTTATCTCTCACTGTAGTGAGGCTCTTGTCACTGCAACAGTCTTGGGAGCACACTCTGAAAGGAGCATACACTCTCGGAGTGCATTAACTCTTTAGCATGCCAAAGTAACTAGCGTGAATGCACAGAATAGACGAGATGCGCGCACGCACACACACACGCACGCACGCAGGAAAAAGATAAGCTTCCACGGTGTTTATTTCAGTTACATGTGGCTACGAACGCACGGCTAGGACCCTCCTCCGTGCCACGGCTCTGTCACAAAGTGAGCTGAACGCTGCAGCTGAACCCTTGCAGCTATTTTGGCACAAAGTCAAAAGGCTGATAAGCATTTTTGGGTGAGACTTAGCTGCTTTTCCTCGAGGAAAAACAGCTGCCACTTCCCTGGTAAAGTGCATTCACCAGTTCAGAGGAAATTTTTGGGAACTCCTTCCCCAGAGATGCTGATTTGTGCTGCATAAAGTAGAGGAGATTTACACGAAGTGTATGCAAGCTAGAGAGTTAACCAGAGGGAGAGACCTAAACAGAATGGCCGTTTCCACCATCTTAGGTTGTATTGATTATTCTTTGCTGTAACGTCTGTTTCACTCACACACGCTAGTTCTCTTTCTCTCCCTTTCTGTCGCTCCCTCCCTCCCACTTTTTTCTGCCTCCATTCTGCCACCTTCTCCACTCGACGATCAGCATTTGGCTTTTTCCATTTGTGGCAGATTACTGTAACGCTATTGTACAACAACTTCCTGCCGCTTTTGGCTCTGGTTCTCAAAAACTGCAAAGGCAGAGCTCGTGGCTTCACCTTTTTCCCCCTCGGCCTTGAACTACAGGAGCTCTAAAAGGAAAGAAAAGAAGGAAGGAGATATGTAAAGTGTGTCTGTAACTGAGGAACTATTTTGGTTGCTTTTCTGCTTTATAAACTGCTGAGAATAAAAGAGGGCAAGAGGGGACTACATGCCTAGCAGAGACAATGAGAGAAAGAAAAGGTGGGGGTTAAACTTTTCTTACATTTACACTGTGAAAACTTTTGGTTTTGGAGGGCACTGCGTTAATAGTGAGACTCAGGCTCATGCAGATTTGTCTAACATGGCTGCTGCTGCTTCAGGCTGCACAGTTTGTGAGGGCTGCTTTCATAGCACGGCCACCACCCCGTTCCTCGCTGGCTCCCTTTCTCACTACAGCAGCAGAGACTGGATTCTTCACGAAAATCTCCACTCTGCACTTCTCTTTGCTCCACAGGTTTCAATAAAAAAAAAAAGAAAAAAGGTGGCCAAACAGACGATGTGCTGACAGTCTGAGGAAAATGATGATTTACAGCAGGGCTCCACTACAATTTGTTTCGTCTCTGTTCTCCTGCCCCAAATGAGATCCGAGCTCGGTTCAGGCGTCTACGTTGACGTGAGCTATAGCATCCTATTAGAAGGAGTGCAGCTGTGTGTCACATCTCGCCATGGGTTTTAACCAATCGAGAAACCCATGACTTCATTATGGCTTCATTGTATAAAGCTGCAATGTGTATATGTAAAGAAACCTTATTTGGGAATGACATAGATCATAAAACAGAATATGTGAGACGTCTAAGTATTAAACATAGCTGTTTTAGAGAGGCAGAGAGGTGTGTTTATGCTTAGTGTGCATACAGCACTTTACATGGCATAAAGTTCTTTTGAGGATACAGTTTTGGTTTTGGGTCGCCTGCCAGCTCTAACCACTCTGCTCCTCTGCTGTGTTTCCCAGTAATTACTTACGTTTTAATTGCAGTCATATTTTAGAATATTTTCACAACTAATAATAAGGACTTTTAAAAAAGTGATTAGATAAATCTGTTCCCGATGGAATGCATAGATAAAATGGTGCAGCCCCTTTATTTATTTATTTTTTTTACTTTTAACCTTTTACTACGTCTAATATTTATTTCTGATTACATTATGAACCAAAATGAACATTTTCAGAATCTTTTAGAGGAAATAAGCAACAGCTTTTCATCTGTGTGATTCACAACCAGTCAATCACGCCAATTGATAATATGATGTGAAACAAAATGGCAGACGCCGCCATGTTACAGACTCTGGCCAATATCATTTGAGTATAATTTTTTAGGACGAAATTAACTTGCTCTCTAAACTGCAAATCTATGTATTGATTTTGGAGGCGGGGGGGGGGGTGGGGGGGGACATTAGATGACTATTGAAATTTGTCATGTTGAAATTTTTGCAACTATAAAACAACACACAAAAAGCATATTAGAATAACACACAGAAGAATAAATATGTTGAATGGTTAAAAGGCATAAGCAAAAAGTAATCTAAATGTTGTGCATATGTAGCCAACTTCTGTAAAATGATTAAATAAGAGTATAATCTTTCAGTCTTTGACACAGAACTTAGCCTCAATCTGTATAACACACTGAACACACATTTGTTAGTCATGTGCTGTAATACACTCTATTACAGAAAGTTCAGACGAGGGAAAGGACAAAGCACAAATACACTGTTTCTCTATAGTTGTCTTTCTATGGCTGCAGGAAACAGTAAGGAGAGCTGAAGGAATATGAAAATTGCAGTGGGCTGAGGATCTGCAAAGACTAACAATATTTGCACTTAGTCATTTGCAAACAATCAAGGAAGCATTAAGACGTTGGAGGGCCGGTTCTGTGCTTGGTCAGCAACCACCATTACGTCAACACAGCAGGCTTGATATGTGGCACACAAAAACACATGTATATTGTGATGGACTTGTTCAAGGGGATAAAAGCTACAGCCACAAATGTATCCCTTCACTACGACAGAAGACTTTATACTCTCCAGGAGCAGAGTCTATGAGGTGGTCTTCCTCAAGCCCCGCACGTGTCTAAACAACTTCTCTATTACACCCAAGACCTTTGAGGGCACTCCCCATCGAGTGGGGAACAAAGGCCATGACCCCTAGGTCAAAAGCGTTACACGGTAGGCCAAGCGGGCCCATTGAATGCTCCACTGATGTTTGCTTTAAGAAGGTAAAGATTACTAACACATTAACTAACGCCGATTAGGGGGTTATCCCTCTTGGGACTGAGGTCCCAGGGCAGCACATCACGTCTTATTAACACAACCTGGCCTTTGACCCCACCAGTCACCTAAGGCAGCCGACTGTGACCACCACTTTCTGCTCTCTGTTTGAACACACACACACACATGCAGACAATATATGGGGAGTATCGCAGCAAGGTGCAGCACAGCTTGAAAGAATCATTTTCGTCTGGACTAACATGAACAAATGATACAATATGCACTCCTGTTCAAAAACGAAGGATGCTTGAATTGCATAACAGGCTGTGCATCATCTGTGTATCTGAAAAAACAAAAAAAAAATCAGAAAAATATTTCCCAAAAAAAAAAGTCGAACTTCCTAATCAAACATGATCGATTCACAAAAGCCTCTGACTTTAAAGCATGTGTTCTGTCAAAGTTCGTAAAATGGGAACATGCACAGTAAAGTTCTCATCACAAAATGGTGGACACAATTCACGTGCAGTATTGATGTTCTATATGATCACATGACGAAAAGCAAGAAATGTGTATGTAAAGTTTTTCTGCCATGCTATTCAGACATTACTTCTGCATCGGGTAAAAGTAAAATGTTGTGCTCTGCATATTTAACCCTTTAGGCGTCCAGAAAGAGCCAGCCAATACCTAATGAGACATCATTCCTGTTTACCATCATCGAAATTACTGCTCGTGATCACATCATGTGCGGTTGTCTCTGTTAAATTAAAATGTCAATATCAATCAATTGAATAATTAATTAATTGAGCCCGAATAATGTCAGGGTTGGTCAATTTTTCCTGGAGTGTTCTCCCAAAATGTCAAGTTCATGGTTGTGTGAGGAATGAAAAAGTTACACAGCAGTTTTTTTTTCTTCCAAAAGTTGTCTGCACATGTAAAACTTGTAGATGTTAAAATTGAGCAGACATTTAAAATGAACAATTAATAGGCGAATACATTCTGGACATTTTAAAACAAAACATCTACGTGTTAGTACAAAATTCATACATTTAGTTTACGTGATAAAATGTCAATTTCAAATTTGCTATTGGGTTACAACAAAGTGCTGCTTCAATAAAAAAAAAAGAAAAAGAGATTAAAGCCAATGCTTGATAATAATTTATTATAAGTATATAATGGGAACATTTTTTATGTGGGTTTAATTAATAACTGTAAATCGCATATTCTTTTAACCTTTATGTTAGCTTTAATGATGTAAATAAAAACGTTTTGGCAAATATTTAATAATGTATAAAATGTATGGGTTTAACGTATAAAAACCCATCACATTTTTATCATCTTATTTAATTTAATTTTGTTTCTGCAATAAATAAATAAATAAATAATTACCCCATAGCACATATACACTACCAATAACATTTTAGTCCCATAAAGTTAGATTTTTTTTCAAAGATGCAAAGACACACACTTGAACTTGTGGAAAATTGCGCTTCACAAAATATAAACTTTTAAAAGTTTGCTGATACTGAAGAAAACAGATTTTAGCCCCAGCAAACTCTACAAAAAAAAAAAAAAAAAATACATGTTCAATTTTGAAAGATAAACTGCTGAGTGAATTCGGCCTACATAGAATATCTCTGTTCATTTGTTGGCACATTTTAAAACATGGCATATTTCAAAATCACTTTTTAAAAATGTGCCCTGCTATCCTCCTCTAATCTCAAAGCGTAAAGCAGGGCGTTAATTTTTTTTACATGTGCCAAATGCCATTCAGTTAACTTTTGGTCTGCTGCTTTCATATTCGAAAAAATCAAAAGTACAAAATAAGACGCAATCTTCAAGACATATTCTAAAGAAACTTTGCAGAAAGGTCACGTACACCGGGCCAATTCATCTTTACAGGAAAATAGACAAAGACTGTCATGAAGGAATTAACTCACCTTGCTGTTTCTTACAGGATTCAGAAAGAAGAAGAGGAGGAAAAGAGCAAGGAAGAGTTTCTCCTGGGAACAAGCTGGAAATTATGGACCTATTGGATACCAGAGTGGACAACCTATCCAAAGAGGGACGCGCCCTAACTGTAACTAACAACTGGCAGCTATTCAACAGCCAAACATATTACCCTGCAGCTTTCATATGGTAGCATCAAATTAGGGCAGCTAAGGCAAGAAATTCACATCAAACTTATAGTATCAAAAATGGTTTTAAAATGTTGATAACAATGCTTGAAATATATACATATTTTGAGATATAGATTGCTGTGAACTATGATCAATTCTCGATTTTGCTCATCCAAATTTCCACCCAAATAGAAACTAAAGTAAGATTTTCACACCTTGTCAGCCAGCTCAGACAAAAAAAAAAGGGGGGGGGGACAATTCTGACAGCCAATGCAGATGTTTTTATTTTATTTTAATCATGTATTACATCTATGTTTACTTTTTTGTCCTGTAATAATACAAGACCAAAAATTAAACCCTGATAAAACATGGTGATGCATAATGATTTAACCTTACTGTCAAAGTCAAAATTTGATCAGTTGAGGGTGTATGAAAAACTATTATGGCAGAAGTAAACACAAAAATGTACATTGTTGTAATTATAACACAGAATCGCTTGATGCTAAAAAGTATTTTCACACTAATTTCAGATCGCCTTTAAAAAGAGTTACTGTTTATTACAGTAAGACTGACTATGCTATTATAACATCACAAGAGACATTTCAATGCAGTTAAAACCCTGTGTAATTCCAGCAACAGAGATAACAGTTATTATTAAGTGGTGTTACCTAAACTGCACAGTGAAAATACTGTTCTTAAGCACAATGCTAACTGATGTATTAAGACAAATTCTCAAAAGTCAATGACTGATAATCATAAAAAAAGGAAATTCTCCTTTTCTGTCCACTTGACTAGCCTGTGCCGGGCTTCTACAAACCTGAACGCTACCTTTGCAGGTTTCCCCTGAGGGTTGCCGATACCTACTGTAAACTTTGGCCATTGTGTTTTATTCTCCCTCAACACTGAGCCAGGAGTGTACAGGCCTGGCATTTGAGGGGCCATGTCACAACGCCTGCGTCTGCTCCCGGGGCTACAAGGAGTCTGACAGCCGAGCCATGCACTCTCAGTGGTTCACTGCCTCAGCAAACACTTTAAGCATGCTGTTTTTTGTTATCTTACACACTCTCCATCCTTGCTCTACTGAGAACAGCATAACACACACCTAATACACTTTATCCATTTCATAAACATGCTCTCCTCCTGGTCTTTAGCACAGACCCACTGAGCCTGCAGCCCCTGAATTACTTCACAGCACTTTCTCTCTTCCGATTAACACAGTTAAATGAGCTCAGTCACAAAATAAGATAAATAGATGCTCATCCAATTCCCAATTCAGCAATGCTATTTAATGAGCTTGATTATCGTTTCTAATTTTTGCACAGTAAAAAAAAAGAAAAAGAAAAAAAGTTGCACCATTTAAAAGAGGACACAGTGCTGATTATGAATGTGACAAAGATAAAAACGCTGATTAAGAAAATTCCACTTGGAAGAAGAAGAAAAGCTGCGCTTCATAGGAAGGCTACGTGAACAGATTTTATTACTCTGTGGGCTATTTCTGCAAATTTAGTGGCTATTTCAGTTTCATTTCAATACAGTTTTTAAGATGAGCAAAAAAGTTGCCTTAAATGTCAAAGAAAAAAATAATTGGTGCAGAGACTGTACATGTCTAAAACTGTACAGTACATTACACATTTCTTTATTTTATTATATTTATTACTTATACCCATCTGCGGACATATTGTAAAGAGACATTACTGTAAATATGACCTTTTCTGGTAAAGTACATTGAGGCTGTTTTCCTGCTTTTTGAGCTAATCAGTGGCCAAATAGACAAATTAGGTCACACGGACACTGTGACTCGTTCTATTACTCTTTATGTTTGTGCCTATCAGAGGATCATGGCACTGAAGAGCTTGGTTATTATAGGACATGCACATTCTGCAAAGGGGTTGTTTCTGTAAAGCCAAAGCTTTAGTGTACACAGCTGTTTTTTATGTATTCCTGTGTGATGATAACTGGTCTGTGTGTGTTTTTTTCTACAGTGTGGCTGTTTGGGGTTTACTAGATATACTGGGTACAGAAAGTGAATATGCAGTTTAAAGCATCTACATGTGCAAAGATCGTTTTTGCCTGGAAATGTTTTAGGTTGTTGGTTTTAAATATAAAGCCATTTGAGTTGCATTTTAATATGAAATGTGTGATCAAATTTTTATTATCATTACTGTTATCATTATCATAATCATTATTTCTCATGTTATTTTAATGCGTTCGTGGAAACAAGCCTGCTTCCCTATGATTACGGCTACAGACGCATAAAAGGGTTTACAGATTAAACAGTTAACGGTGCTAAATTGTTACTTTTTCCGATTCAGACACCCTGCGTGTAAATTATCAATGTGTTTTCATCATCGTCATCATGCTAAAGGTGTGGACAACATGAGGGAAATGCCGATATGACAGCCCCTCACCTCTTACACAAGCTAAGAGAGGAAGAGGGTCATGCAGAGGACATGCTGGTGGACGGAGAAGTCAATCTTATCCTTCCATTCCGCCACAGGCCTGTGTGCAGCGACAGCAAGATGAGCAACTAGGCTTTCCAAAATCCACACTCGTTTGGCTGGGAGCAAGGCATCAGGGCCGTGTGTATTTCAAAGGAAATGCTGAGGAAAGCGTATTTTTGTGGCAGCACCCATGCACTTGACAATGTGTATTAGCCAGGCTGTGTGTCTTTGCTCCATCCCCACCCTGTCTCAATATCCCCCAACACCAATATCTGTCGTCTTTATTAGCCAAATTGGCACGCAGCCCATTTGTCTCGCAGTGGTGGAGAGTTCTACCTCAGCTCATCTTGATGTGGTTAGATGTAGAGAACATTTTTTGACATTATCTCCACACATTACGAATACCTGCAGCTCTCATAAGCAGCAAAGGGCCGAGGGATTAAAAGGCAGGAGGCACCGAAATGAGAGCGAGAAAAGCATCAGCGCGCGGACTGCTGTCAATTGAGCCTGTGCCTCTGTAATGGGAGGGTGATAACCTGGCACAGAACCAACCACTAATGCCCCTTAAATGCCAGAGACCGCAGAAAGGAAGGGAGACAGCAAAAATGAGAGCACATTCATATTTCAGTATGGCTGATGCTATAATACATTGATGCCTCACACTGAGTGCACACAAGGACACCAGGAGAGAGAAAACGAGAAGGCAGACGGGGAAATGAAAAAGAGAAAATCAGTGATGGAAGCAGCCCCATCTGATGGTTGTCTCTATTCGACAGACAGTTTTACAGTGGATATCTCTCTCTCTCTCTGTCTCTCTCTCTCTGCAGACGAAAATCTGGCGGGGTGGGGGTCGGGGGACGGGGTTGAGTCTGGTGTTGGGGGTGGGGTTGGATTGCTGGAGAGAGTGATCTTTTTTTCCAGCGGGGTGAAAGGCGGACGGTCATGTGTGCAGAGCTCATGACAAAAGGCCCTTTTATGTGCAGCGTATGCAGATAGAGGAGGCTCCTTTGTGCACAGATGGAGATCCCATGCCTGGGTCTGCCTGCGGCGGAGAGGGAAGGGAGGGAGGAGAGGGGAGAAGAGTGTTGGTGAAGGGAGGGGAGGGAGGGGTGTCTCTGGCACTAAGTGCCATCACTGTGTCTGGTGGGGGGAGGGGGCACGGAAAAGTAGAACCAAGCCGTCCTGGTGCAGCCAGGTTGTGAGGAGGGGCCACAAGGCTTGCTAAGAGGATACCGGTAACTGGTAACCCCATAGTGGGATCACAGAGAGACTCCCATCTACTGTCTAACAAGTTGACCTTGGTCAAATATTATTTACAAATAATGTACATTATTGGTTTCAACAATAGTAAACCTTGGCTTGCCACATAGAGTGCCAGAGAGTTTAGACAAGTACAGGGAAGCATGTAAAACTTACTCTGATACTAACTAATGATTATTGGGTTAGAAAAGCTTAACCTACTTTTTAATGCCATCACATGCTCCTAACAGGTTTAAACAAGCAAACATCGGCTTCGATGCACTGTACCTGTGCCCAGCTAAAAAAGGTGCCAAATGATCATGTGAATGATCAAGGTGAAAAAAAAATGACATCCCGTGTCAAGTTCCGCTTCAAATTTGTTCCCTCATCCCTCATGACTCTGCCACTGTCTGCTACACCATTGTCTTGGCGCTCTTGCTTGACCTTTGCACAGTCTCTGTTATGCCTATAATGTGTCAATCTCTGGATAAGACAACTAAATGTTGATAAAGTCATTGTCCATTATATCCTGGTGCCACCTTTCCGCTTATAGACCAGGTGATTCCCACTGACATCCCGTCTGCTGAGAAGACGTCACATCCTTTAAGCGGCCTCCTCCCTGCTGACCAGGACATCTTAACACCATAGCCCGATAGATTCCCATCCTGCAAGAGCACCAAGTGATCTGGCCCTTTTCACTAATGGACAGATGGACAACACCCCACCACACTCACGGTCATGTTAACCCCTTCACATAAGCTGCTAATACACTTGCACCGAGCTAAAAATTGTTAACACTCAAATATAGGAAGATGGAAAACATTAGAGGTACAAAGTTTGCTTACACAGATCTGTCTGGGGAAGCATTAACTAACATGCTTGATGGCAAATGAGTTAATCTTAAGTTGCCAGTGAGCTCATTAGCTCAGGACAGTAAGCCAGTAAGAGAGGTTGCATGAACAGTTTTTCTTCACCATAATACAATTTGGTTGCCTTCAAATGAAACTCGCGAGTTTGTGGCTTTTGACATTGGTGGCCAAGCACAAGGTTAAACCTATAAGATCATCGCTGACAGACAACTGGAAACAAAAATAATTACCTTTAGCCTTTACCTTGTTCTTGTTTCAACACACGTCATGTTCATAATATTATTTCATATGGGGTGTTAGGGATGTCCACAACCATTAACCAAAGAAAATAACCCAAATCCATGCTTGATAATCACAAGTTTTCACAATAAATTATTTCACACCATGTAAGTAATTCAGTCGGCCTATAATGCTAATATATACTCCTCTCGAGACTCTAGCAGCGATTATAGCCCAACCATCGAGATTGCAAGTAAATGGAAACAAAACTTTGTTTTTACTACACATACATCATAAACCCTTGAATATATACATGACTCAATTCAATTTGTTGAGAAATGTGAATGCTATAGTGCTTTTTCTCCATATAGATGGTGTTGTTCACAAGCTAGTCTTGGCCTTTCCAATATGGCAGACACCTTAATGTATCGCAAGAACGTGCACTGCAGTTATTTTGACAGGGTGGACAAAATCAGAACCGCAATTCATGTGATGCCTTTGGGGTGAGAACTACATGTAAGGTCAGAGTGAACTTGACCTTTGACCACTAAAATCTACTCAGCTCATCCTTGAGTCCCAGTGGATCGAGTGGACAATTGCGTCAAATATGCATGACATTCCCTCAAGGTGTTCCTGAGATATCGAGTTCACCAAAATGGGACGGAAGAACGGATGGACATAGAAAAAAAAAATAACGCAGGGAATTGGAATATTGGGCGGTCACCTCTGATCTATCAGTCCCCATGTGTTCACAACAATGTGGCTGATTAAAGTACTTTGATAACGTTAATTAGCTACTAATAAGGGAAGTTGCCATGCCATTGTTCAGGCAGCCCATTATTGTGATTCCCTGCACCCCTACTATGTCTCTGATTGGCTCTGACCCTTAAACATTTTTTTTCTAATCCTAACCATCTAAACAACAATCTAGCTCCCTAACAAGCAACAAACACTAGCCAATCAGAGGGGTGTTTTTCCAACTATTGGGCTTCCGGAATAATGGGCCATTGGAACAATGAGCAGTTTCCCCAATAAGCTACCAACAAGTGTTAACTGTCTAGCTATCCTAAAATAAAACTAGAATTATTCTCAAACACTTAATCAAATGACTCCTGCTACTGTACTGTAATAAGGTTGGTATTAACAGTGTTGGGCAGGTTACTTTTGAAATATAAAAGATTACAGATTACTAGCTACCCGGATTTACTAGTTACTAGTTGTTAAAAATAGTTTAAAATGTAACGAGTAACATAACTATTTTAAGCATTTCATAGAAGTAACGTAACTTATTAAATTTGCTCAAGAACCAACCAAAAACAATGCTCAAAATTAAAGCAAACTATTCATATTAAGTAGGATGTCAAATATGAGTATGTTGTTCGTTTCTGCTGCATAGTATGTGGATTCTGTGTGTGCGAGAAACTACATTAGCAAGAATTTCTAAGTATGGGGCGTAGCTTACTGCACATACTCAACCACCTCAAAATGCAATGTGTCTCTGCAAACTGTCCGATGGCGGACTGCGAAGCAGACAGCTCATGCACCACACTGTAAGTGGTTTTACAGTTTTTATTTGCCGTTGAATCACCTTATTCTATCAGAATTTCTCAGGCGAGAAATCAATCGTGTATATTTTGAATATTGTCCGTTTTTCAAAAATTGAAGGCAAATTGAACGTGTACAGCACCCTGTAAGTCATTCTATTGATGGTGTTGCACTCCAATTTGTCCCAAAGGCTGTGCTGACCTGCATCGTCTGTCTTTTGTCAAGCAGTATTGATCCAAGCCGTTAGCCACAACATGCTAGCCACAACAACACTCAACACCATAAGCTAAATTCTCATTGACTCCTGGTGGTTAAACATCAGTCAATTCAGTCCTGAAAGCTATCTAGTCATGAAGTTATGGGTTTATGATTTTATCTGTAGTGCTCTTGAGAAAGTTCCCATGTTTGTCTGCAGATGTAAACCATTATTAAAACAAATATGTCTAGAAACTCCAGTTTTAAAATTTTATAATAGTACCTTCATAAATAAAAATAAAAAACAAAAATCTGGTACCTTATATAGTACCTTAATACATTACTTTCTTAATAAAGAATCAAGTATCAAATAATTGTTTTTAAAAAAATTGTTTTTCACTTAATATTAAGAGTAAGCATATTTTTTAAGTTATTGCAATTTTAGTTCCTATATACCCTCATGAAGTACATAATATCATATACCAATAATTCATGTAGTACATTAAAATTAAATGGTTATAATGTCAAGTCAAGATTTTAACTTGAGAGAGAGAGACTGGGCTTGGATGTGCATTTTATGACTCATGAACATCTCACCATCTTTCTCGCAATTACACACAGTCTATCACACACACACACACACACACACACACACACACACACACACACACACACACACACACAAACACACACACACACACA
>JBBPCS010000917.1:11120568-11133064 GCA_037974645.1 Hollardia meadi | reverse complement strand
CACACACACACACACACACACACACACACACACACACACACACACACAACAAAGCAAACCTGGTGGCAAGCCTAACAAGGTAGGCTTAGGCTAATTAAAGTGATTGAGTGTTTTTGTTTGAGTACCGTCTTGGTTTGCTGGCTCTGGCAAACCCTGGCCCGCCTGCAGTCTGTCTGCCAGGAGGCCAGAAATGAAAGGCTGGCACTCACCCTTGTCTCCTCTATCTGATCCCCTGTTGCTACCTGAAATGCCAACTAAGGTATTTCTGCCCGTAATCAACAGACAGGGAAAAGGAGAGAGATATGGAGGCATAAAGGATTAGGAGAACTACTTTTCAAAATTGCATCTATGGAGCCAAATTAATACCTTAAAACCTTTTATTCATTGAATCTTCATCCCATGACTTAAGTGCATTGACTAAGTGAAAACAATCCCAACTTCTGATGATATCATCGTGATCTATCTTCTGGATCTATCTGATTAGAGCATTTCTGACAGAAAGCAAATGGATTGTCCCGATACACTGAACTTTGGGAAATTTAGGAAAATAGAGTCAGAGACTGGGAGACACAAAAAGATGAGAGGATGATGAAGATGGCGACGAAGAGGAAAACTCTCTTTGGTATGTTCGATATCCGCCTGTCTCAATTGACCTGTACAATCTTCCAAGACTGAAACAAATGCAAATAGCCTTGACTTGCTCGCACCAAAAAAAAAATCCTCAAGGCTTTTCAAATCAACTCACTCTTACAATGGTGCCCAGAACAGGGTGAATATACGGTCTGTGCTCTGAATGGCACAATGTGTGAGAGCCAAACAGGGAGCTGTGAAGTAAAGGCTCAGGACCCTCCAGGCTGCCTGTCGCTGTTGAGCTGATCCTCGGCTGCTACAAAGCTGACCACCACCATGACAATCCTCTGCTCTGCAATCCTTGGATAACACTGCGCTACAAGGACTACAGCTCAACAAAAAAAAAAAAATGTAAAAAGTAAGAAATGTATTTTTTTAAGGTTGGAGTTAGCTCTTTGTGTAAAACAGCGAGCACTGAAAAAGTGTTCTTTGTCAATCTCTGCTAAATAAATTGGGAATAAAAACTGAACTGTATCAAGACCTGCTTAGTTTACATTTACACTATAAAGCAGGTTTTGGTTGTATCTTACAGTTAAGTAGTAAGAGGTTTGATTCCAGTCAATCAGTCAATCATGCTATGCAACCTGTTGAAGTGCCCTTGAGCTGGACATCGATGCCCCCTTCTGCTCACTCATTTCTAGGTATACTAAATGAAAACAGGAAATTCAAATGCTAGTTTGAAACATGAATTGATTCCTGTCTCTGCTTCATCAGTGCATAGTGCACCTGTCAGTATTGTACTGTGAAGGTAAGTTTTGTGTTGTTATTTTTTTTTAGTTACAAGAGAGCACAATAATGGTTTAATTGCATAATTTGAAATAATTATAGCTCCAATAAAACATTTATTTTATAAGCATTATTGCTATTTACACTACTTCAGTCATTATATTATCCAACTCTAATTCAGCAAAAGCTAGCAATAAAAAAATGTCAGTTGTTACAGTAAATTGGTATGAGTATTTCTTTATCATAACAGCTGAGCAAACTAACTCATTTAATGTAACATTCTTCTTAAACACTCTTGTTACTTTGAATATTAATTATACAGCTTACAGTATATATAATATTTAAAAACCCTGCAATTGATTCTGCAAAATGTAATTAAATCAGTCCCCACAAACTTTTTAAAAATCTAAATCTGGCCATGACTTTACTTGGTTGACCCACAGGATGTTTAGACAGCCTTCACTCTATAGCCCCATTTCCATGTTCACGACAGGAATGTTTCGGCGATATCTCTTTAAGAGAAGGCCGAGTCTACAGCTGTGAAAGCTCTCTCCTTTGCTGCTCCTCTTACTTCTACTTTCAAACTTCATTTTCAGCCCTGGCAAAGAGTTTCAGAGCATTCTCTGGACGTTGGCAGGCACTTTCACCAGCAGCCAAACTTCCCAGCATGCCTTGTGGCGGGGCTGGCTTTGTTCATAAAGTTAACTGTGAAGTTGCTCTGGTCGACATGAGATACCCTGCTTTGCTCTTACCATAGATATACTGTATAAATATACTGTCAGAGAAAAGGTGTTTTCACATGCATACTGGATTTAAAGCACTTAATTCTGCTCCGTCTTTCAATATATTAATATTATATATTCTGTCAAGAATCTATTACAACTTTTGATGCATTTCTATAATTGGAAATCTGTGGCGGAAATAAAAAACATTAACTTCCAAACAGTGGTTGTAATGTTTTATATCAAAAATGTCTTCTTGCAGCACCTCTTTAAGTACTGAAATTAAACCATTAGAATTAAAGACATGTTTTCAATCACACAGCCCTCAGTCCACTTTCTCTAACAGATGCATCATCAGAGCTACTTAATAGTGCAAACCGGGACCCATTTTCTATGATGCACAACTAAATTACATATAATCCTAAACAGTTCCAACCTTTGCCCCAAAGTGGATATTACATCTCCACTGGATGACGTGCAAGGGACAGTCCAGGCTGCCTGCAGCATCTGGTGGACACCTGTAAGACTGCAAGTCACTGGAGTGAATAAGGGAGGCCTTTGTGATTCTGCTAAGTCACCAAAAATCTGGGCCAGAGTACACTGACCCTCAGTGCTCCAGCCAGTTCCAAAGCCTTCAGCATAGCAGCCATGCGGGGTATTTAACATGAGCATTCAATCACTAAATCAAAGGCAACATAAATAACAAAGAACAGTCAACAAATGGCAATAAAAGTATCAACAGGAATCTGGTCAGCCACACAAGACCAGGTTCTTGGAGTAGGCAGCAAATCAAGTCCTGCCAAGATTTTAAATTCCTTCCAAGGTCACTGACACAGAAGGAACAAGCCAGAACGATCCTTGCATGATTTTTAATCTTTTCCGTGTAGCTACAGTGTGATCGGCAACTTCTTGGAAAAAAGTATGGGAGAGAGATTTAGAACTGCGTCTGTATGCTACTCGGGTCTTAACTCATCCCCTCAAAGATTTGCACAGTCATATATATACAGTGGATACAATTAAATTGAGAAATAAAAAATGCAACCAAATAAAATATCTGCAGTAAATTCTACAATGTTAAATTTGTATTTCTACTTTTTTAACAAAAGCTCATAGTTTATGTGTTTTTGCCTTTAATTCTATTGTAATGCTACATTATTACAGCCTGTTGTCATGCCCAGCTCGTCAGATATCGATGTTTTGTCACGGCCCTTCATGTCCCATCCAAACACACAAGGGTTTAATGTACCTGCAATGTAAAGCCGTCTGCGTCAGTATCAGACGACTTGAACAGATGACGTAGCACAACGTGCTTTCCGAGGCGAGAAAGTGACGAGAGGGGTGGAGGTCGGGGTCTTGAGTGGAGGGTCACACACCCGACCTCCACCCAGGAGACCGCAGTTTGCATCCGGTTTGAAACTAACCATCACCAGTCATTTGCTGAACCTAACCAAGTAGGTTTTGCGCCTAAACTTAACCAAACATCACCGATCTAACTATGTGGGTTTTTTTGGCTAAACTTAACAGAATGTTACTGATGTTTTGTGCCTAAACTTAAGCAAAGTAACGTAGACCTTGTGCGTCTTCTGTATACACAAAGTACTCACAGTGAATGTTTCGGGGCCTTTTATCTCTTCATTCATTGATCTGTTGAGCAAACAGAAAGAAAAAAAACATTACTAAGATATGTGGAAAAATTAAAATAGTTCATCTGGTGAAATCCAAAAAATCAAATAAAAATTGGTTCAACGTGTGTTTTAACTTAAGTACTTCAGACTATCCAGTGCACACGGTTAGCTCTTTCATTTATGAGAGCCTATCACTACAAGTGCACCAGGTCACAAAGGGACAGTCACTGACACCACAGCAATTACGTTGTACAGGTCTAATCCCTTACACAGCACTTAGGACAGTTTTAAAGGCCACCGGGGCACACTGCGGAGCTCCCTTAACTGTTAGGGTGCAGTTCGGTCCATTTTACAGCCACTGGGGCACAGGCCTGATTGTTAAGACCAGGGAAGGTAATCCCTGGAGTCAGGCCACTAAACCTGCTCCGTCCCTGTAACCATGGCAGCAGACAGGTAGTGTCTGGGTCACAGGGCAAACATGGCCGGGCTTCAGCACTGGATGCCAGTTAATAAAAAATTAGCCTGGTGTGAACGCGCACACACATGCAGGCAAATGCACGTGTGTATTCACACAAATGCAAACGGGCGTGCATGAATACACGTGTTGTGTTGCAAGCTGACCTGAGAACTGATACAACCACAGATTGGTACTGGGTTTCAGGTGATCGACAGTGGCACTGGATGTTCAAGATGGCTGAAACACCATCACTGTGTACTAAAAGCCAGGAGTCACAGTGACTAAAAAGGGCCCTGAAATCAGAGTAATGTTTTTGAAAGTCATCTATTACTTAACATTTAGTCTCAGATATAAAGATGAATCATCCATATATTAGAGAGGTTGATGGACGGAGCAGGTAGGGAGGAGACTTAAATCATACGGGGTGAACTGACTTTTTCTTCACAGAATGGTCTTTGCTACGATGGCCGAGAGAGCTCAACGCCCTGCAACTTAAGAAAATACATGCAAATAGACAAAACTCTAGTAAACTAAGAAAACATCTTCATCAATATGACAACACGTGCGCTGCAAACACTCACAACACAACCAAATAGAGACTAGGGGACGCTAAAAAGTGATGGACACGCAGGACACCCGTGTCTTGCTAAAATGTAAGGTTTTTTTCCTCTTTATTTTAATATTTGTTCTGGCATGAGTCAGATATTAGCCGGTGGCAGATATCTGTTGTTAACCTAGCCTTTGCATTTTGCCGATTAGCCTGCCAATTCAAATAATACCACGAAAAACACACAGAGCCATCACGATATTAAAATGAAGAGAACATTTTTCCAGCACCACTGACGAGTAGCCGACGTCAATAACTTTGAGAGTAACAAATGGTCGCAAAACAAGCGTGTCCATCACTTTTTTGTGTCCCCTAGAAACATCTATATCCGTTGTCATCTGTGCTACTTGCATCGCGTTTCCCTATTTGGTTGTGTTGTGAGTGTTTGCAGCGCACGTGTTATCATATTGATGAAGATGTTTCCTTAATTTGCTAGTGTTTTGTCTATTTGCATGTGATTTCTTAAGTTGCAGTGCGTTGAGCTCTCTCGGCCACCGTACTTTGACCCCAGACCAGTCTGCAGGTCTTTGAGGATTTTCTTTTTTTTTTATATAAACTTACTTACTTACTTTATTGCATTATATTACATGTACAGTCTAGGTGTTCCTAAATTACATATTACAAAAATAGAAGCATTTCAGAGCACACATGCAATTTTGATGTCATTTGAAATAAGTGTAGAAAATAATGATGCGCTGGGTACAAGAAGAATCTTGCAGTTTGATTTCAGCTTCACAAAAATGCCCCAACGATGGTCTGGACTATCTTGCCCTTTTGAAAGAAGCACATGATCTCCCCTGGCCTTTTCTCTGTTTACCAGCTCTCCCTCTCTCTTTTCAGTTGCTATGAGACACTCCAGCTGAAGCCAAGGCTTCCACAATTCATTACTGGAGGAACAAAAGCCAAAGCACTGGACAAAGCAGGGCAGACCAACTCAAACCAGCACCCACTTAACACACACATCACACCTCTGAGTGCTCCGCTGACATACAAATAGCCAATTCAAGACTTCTCCTTTTCCCTTCTTTATTTACTCTTATAATAACAGTGAGACGGATGAAGAAAATGCTCATCTTACACAATACGAAGTCAACAGGTTGACGATTTGCCATATTTTGAGCAAAAGCTTGAATAGGCTACAATGCACCAGGAGTGAAACATCACCTGTCTCTGGCTTTCCATCGGTTCTGACTCGCCAAATCATGAAACATCTCTTTTCTCTCCAGCCAATCAGATCTCAATCTCTGGCTGTTCTCATGCAGAGAAAGAGTGGAGAAGGCCAATGAGAAATGGCCCTACTTCCCCTTGTATCATACACACACGAAAATCACCGTCTAAGAAACGCCAACGGTCGGGCAATCAGTCACTGTAATTAGGCTGGCTGCCATTCCCGAGCCTTCATAATTCAGGCTGGAGCTGGAGGACATAGGTAGTGAGAGCCCAGCTGCCGGCTGCCACAGCCCACCCCTGGCTCACCCAAACCTCAACACAGGCCACTCCCTCTCCACTGATGGGGGTGACCAGCAGAATTATAGGGGGGGTGACTGCAAAATTAAAAACTCCCCCCGATCTCCCTCCCAAAACCGCTCCCACTCCCACTTTCTTTTCACTGCACTGCAGAGTTTTGTTCTCCAAACTGCAAGAGTGCAAAAGCAGACACCTTGTGCTGAGAAAAAAAGCTTTTAAAAAAGAAGAAGGGTCTTAATTTAAACATATAAAATGTCTCTATAAAAAAGGGGGCTAGTGCAATTATCCTCGTAGAATTTTATTTGAAGGTGTAAAGCCCAAAGATGGGTACTGTCCACACCGTTTCTTGGTGTGGAGAACACTGGATTTACAGTACAGACATGGCTTGCTCTTTTCTCTTTGGAATTCACAGCTAAACAGGAAGTTATTGCAGTATTCTGCAGAGATTTATTTTATTCACTTAAAGGCCCGTCGTTGATTTAGAAACTGGCTTTGCCTGTTGGAGGACCTGAAGTTTTCTTGGCAGTGAAATGAAGAACTGCAAGTTCAGCCAAAATAGACAATAAAGCAGAATGGAGAAACATGCCAAATTGTTGGGGCAATTCAGTCCAGAGGCTCATTTTTGCTAAATGATTCACACTGGAAAGAAAAGCATTTCCCTGTCCTTAGATGAACTTAGTGTGCTCTCTGTCGGCTTTAACAAGGAAGCTATGGGGGAGGGAGAACAACGTGTGCACACTCAATCGCACACACACGTGCGCTCGCATACACATGACCACACAGCCAACACTGCAGATGCTTTGCTCACTGTGGAATTAGGTCATGCACATAAAAGCCCCAAACACAGACACACACATAAACACGCACTACTTTGAAGACATTTTCAAAGTCACAGGGGAAAACAACATATATGGGATCTTTGCAAGAAAACCCCCCCAAATAAGAACAGCCGAGCGGCGTAAGTGCCATTTTACATACTGTACTCCGTATTGTACACTCACAGCTTGTACTATACGGTGTTTTTCAAGCACGTACTTTCAGTACAGCCGCACAGTTGAGGAATGAGGGAGGACTAAAGGCAAGTTTTGCATCAGTCAGCAGTGTCCTGAGGCTGGTTTATTGGCTTGTCTGGCTCAGCTGCCTGACAGTGTTCACCTGTTTCTGCTTCCCACTGCAGGAGGACAGTCAACAGTCTGCTGCAGCATAGCAGGAAGAAGAAGAAGTGCAAACTTACTCGTCATTGTTTGCTCGGCGCCCATAAAGGCTGGCTTTTCGAAGAACAGATGCCATGAATTAATACGCTGAAATTAATACCTGCAGCAGTAGCCTTGTATGAATGAATATCTTTAAAGAATCATTTAAAAAAAATAATAATTTTACAACCAAAAATATAACAGGGCTTAAAATGCAGGCTGATTCGGTTTGTCAACATAATACGATACCAAAGCTTGTGGCGTGCGGCTCACTTTGTAAACATCACTCATTAAGTCTCACAGCAAAATTAGATCTTGCAGTAAGCAAACATTTAGCATTAGGTTACATGGAAAAGATAAAAGCCTTCTGTATGGCTGTGCCAGGAGCACTCATAACTATGCTGCTACTAATGACAGTAACCATTTGTGCAGCTGTTTTGCAGTCTCTCAGTGATATGCAACAGATATATTAGATCAAAGGAGTGATCGGTGAAAAATGAGAAAGAAAATCTGTAGCATTAAAGTAATCACATTAAGTTATTTTACTGCCAGCCTAAAACGGTATCTTTTCACTGTCAGTGTTGAGACCTTCCTTTACTCACGAGATTATGTTCAGAAATCTTTAAAAGCTGCTTTAACGTAATTAACGATTCACCCAGTGCTCATCCAGTGAGCTTCGCACAGCTATTAACTGATGAGCTCTACAAGCAGTTAGGAAGTGAAAAACAACAGAGGAGTGAATGTGTTTGGATGATGTTATTGTGGTTGGAAATGAGAATAGGCTGCTGTCATACTGTATCATCTCGAATGTGCCTCGAGTTACACAAAACGTAGGCAAATACATTAAGATATGAACGGTAATCAGTCAAATCCTTTCAGAATCACAGAAGAGTTAAACGACTTCTATGAAATGGTAACAGGAACAGTGAGCATTGTGATGGCAGTGCATGGCAGGAGTTTGTTTCAACTTTTCAAAAGTTCAAAACATTGTTCCAGATGTTGCTATATTCTACAACTGTAAGCATCATTTCCCTCTTAAGGAACAGCAAGTGAGATCTGCAAAGCTAAAAAAAATCTGACCTTGACCGCCGAGAGGGAGGGCAAAGAAGAAAAAATGTCCCTGGAAGTAACAACAAGAGCTTATTATTATTATCAGTTTCAAAGTGCAGCTTTACTTGTGGTGTCCGTTTCTGGAAAAAACAAAACAAAACAGGACTCCCCAATTTACCCTCAACTGATGTCTGATAAGAATACGAGATCCAATAAGAAAGATGTTGTCATGATACATTTCTTCCTGAATTGTACAGACAGTGTAAAAGCTCTTAAGTCTGGTTAATGACAGGCCTCGAGGACAAGTCATTACATTAGATAAATTTTCAGTGCTGGTGATCGCAGGATTTTTTTATTTATTTATTGCTTGAACAGGCCACAGCCACGGAAACAACAGAAATGACATCTGTTGCAGCACAATCCAAACTGCAAATAAATCAAAAAAATAAAATTAATTATATGCACCAAGCATATGCACAATAAGTTATTATTGTGAGCTCATCCTCTAGTATCATTTAAATTCAGTAAAATATATTTCCGTATGTATCCGTAGATGCTTTGGACCAGACCTCTCAGAGGGAGTTGCTGCACCTCTGACTCATGCTGCATGGACATTCTTCAGAGTTACTGAACTGAAATACAAAAACTCACAATTATCTTGTTTCCTTGACACTGAAGCATCCCTCATCATAGTTTTATTTGCCGATTATCACGGCAAAACTACATCTCAAGCTCATCTCAAACAAAAAAACATAATGACTGCTTAATCTAAACACCTTTTCTTCTCATAACATTGAACTTGAAACCACATGACACCTACCAACAAGAGGCACTGTACAGGAAATAAGAGAAGAACCAGAACAGGAATACACTTTACACCATAGTGGCAGTGTAAAATGTAGTTTAAAGGACTAGTATAAAATTAGAAAATCCTACATACTAGTACCCATAATAAAAATGCCATTAAATATAATATATAATTTTCTGTGCTACACAGTGGGCATTTACTGGAAAGTACCTGAGAAAAACATGAAGACAAAGTCTCCAATGTGCACAAGAGGCACACTAGAGCTTTTACACAGCTTTTTAAAAAGGTAAAATTATTGATTTTTTTTTTTCTTCATATTTTCAGAATAAGTCCCAACATGTCGCAGGACAAAGAAAAGTTGCAGTGGACTCACCGTACCGTGTGGGCCATGTGCTTGTCAGCTGCGAGTCTGCTCCTGTAGCGCGGCCACGGTGCAACAGGCGGGAGACAAACCGGGGAAATTGCGGCATATTAAGAGACCCTCGTCGGCTGCAGCTGGGTTGTTTTGGTGCTTCAGAAAATATGAGGAAGAGGGCAGTTTAAAAGAACAAACAAAAAAACAACTGTGCGTGCCAACGCCGCTCTCCGTTTAATTCGACTAGCCTAGAAAGTGATCCTCAGTCAGGCGAGTTATAATCTGCGAGGTGGTCTGACGACTGTCGTGAGGACAGGATTATAAACATCCCGGCGAAAGCTTCTCATCTGTTTCATCCGCTGCGCAGGCTGTCCCCAATACGGCTGCATGGCAAATGTGACTCACTCCACACACTGTGGCGGCTGGACTGCAAGTTACTGTGACAGCCAGCACGGGCTGTAAACGGCCATTTCGTGGGAAACGAAACATTTATTTGGCCTCGTTCGTGTCTGATCATTGTTTCCGTGGAGGGTCGCGGTCCGCATGTCGCTGCATGTGGCTCTGTCTGATCAATGACTACGGAGTTTTGAGGTTTATATTGTGGAGTCATATGATCTGGTATATCCATTCTGGCTGCAGGACAAACGGAAGTGAATATATGATGCTAGAAGACTAATCAATCTGACCTAAAGTGCATCAGGTGCACTTACGAAGACGTTTCTCACTGAGGTGGCGATTAAGTTAATTTACTTTGATATTTCGGGTTAATGCAGATCATTTGTCATTCTCATACTTAATCCGCCCCACTCTAAATGTGGGTATTTCTGTAAAACAGCAGTGAAACAGGTAGCCTACTGGCAAATGTGCCATCTTGGCTGGTGAAATATAGCCTATCCTAAAAGAAGCTTTGGATGATAAATGATGTTTTACATAAAAGGAATTTAAATGTGATGAAGTTTAAGTGAAATAAAAGCTTTTGGTCGTACATAATCACCTCATGAACCAATGCACGTGATAAAAGCTTACTGTTGTTACAGCAGATTCTCAAACAGCTGTGCCACTGCCCTGCATGTGATCCCTGCAAAATTCAGATTTTGGCAATTCAAAGTCAAAACAAATGGAACAATTATCACAAGCACAAATTCATTCAGTTTGAAATCGTTATTCTTTCTAATTCCCACTGAAGATAGGCGCGCTGAGAGCACTTTAATGTTTCATTGATAAACCATACAGAAGGTTTTGTGTATTTATTTTCATCAAACGTGTTGTGCCCCAAGTGTTTATTAAAGGATTTTGGGAATAAACACGTTCTCATTTGTAATCTCAGCAGTCAAGCACCAAAGTGCAGTGTGCACTTAAGAAGTCAAGTTACTCACTCTGCAGTCTTTCAGACAGACTGAGTGGCCTCGGGGATGTTTTAATGGTGACTTGAGTTATCACTCAGAATAACTCTCACCGTATCTTAAGTTGCACCTGTTGCACGAACTGCTCTAAAATACCAGACTTGACAGACACTAAACGCAGGCTGCACTGACTTTACATCCCAAGAACACAAACAACTTTTACCCAGCAACATGCTGTGCTCCAAAGCCAGGCCACTTAGCCTTTATGATGGCCTCTATTAATACGAATGCCACCTCTCTTCTGTGAAGCCTCGCTGAGATGAGATCCATCAACAATTTGATCCCAGTGCACTGCGGTCGCACCAGCAACCCTGTTGACCTCATACTGCATAGAGACAAGGGTAATAAGATTAGCTGTGCATGAGTGTGACCGTCGTTACTGACGTGTCCTCTGCAGACTGTGCACGCGCAGCTTTCAGGCTCTGCAGTTGGAGTGACAAAAATCATAGCAGTTAGGGGAGAGAGAGAGGATTACTGGACGGGGTGATTGGGTTCGCACAGCGGCGAGGTTAGGGCAAGAGTTAGGCCTCGCAAGCTCGTGTCAAAGGAAATGGCAGGAAATGTCAGGGATTTCTGACTGTTTCCAGAAAGATCTTCCTGTTGTTGTTGTTGTTGTTGTTGTGTTCCTGGGTTGTAATCCCTATTGGTATTTAAATTTTTTGTTTTGTTTAAATCACGTAATTTTGTCCTACCCACCGATTACATTGTTTTGATGTTTGCCTGACCTCTTTCTTCTTCTGTTAGGATTTCCTGCATTTCCTGGAATGCCAGAAAAGCATGTAACCTTGTTGCTCTCATTGAACTATGGGAATGTTTATATAGCCAGCTTGTTATGAGCAGAACATACTCAAAATGCAATGCATGCTGGTCTATTGGAGCTTTCGAAGCTTTGCCTTTTATATTATATGAGTGATTTGGCAGTCTGTGTATGTTTATGGATATCATGCATGTGTAATATGTAAGAAAGAAGTTCTTTTCTTTCATTTAGCAAAAACTAAAGTTGTCTTGTTTTCAATAGTTGAACGCCCTGGTCTCAAACATCATAGTTGTGACTGGAGCCAAAATGATCAGTTGATTAATTGATTTGAAGTAAAACATTCTTGAGTTAGAGCTTCTCCATACTGATAATTTTTGTTCTTATGGGTTAGTAAACCGAATATCTTTAGGTTTTGAATTTTTGGCCAAAAATGTTGAAGCCTTTCTTGTGAATACTGTGTATTTAATGACATTTTCACACCCCAAAAATAAATAAATAAATAATATAGAATATAGAATAAATAATGATTTATCGAGAAAGTTGTCTGCAAATGGATCATCAGTTGCAGCATTAGTTGTGATGCTAAAACTTATGTGTGACATCAGATCTGCTAGTGAGACTAGTGACCAAGAATTTGTGGATGTGAAGAGCCATTTTAACAGCATTAGCTATTTAAGGGCGTTTTCTCAAAGATAA
>JBBPCS010000917.1:11093635-11111745 GCA_037974645.1 Hollardia meadi | reverse complement strand
CACACACACACACACACACACACACACACACACACACACACACACACACACACACACACACACACACACATATACAATCCAGCTGGCAATCCAATCCACTGTATGGTTGGCTGTACTCAGGAAGTGCTAATGAAGTTATTAATGATATTCATGTGTGCAGTGGCGTGCAAGCAGGGACTGGGCCTCCATTAGCCAGCTGGTAGATCTGTCTCAACTTTAGTTCATGGTGATTAATAAAGTGAAGAAGAGAAGGGGGAAAAAGACTTTCAGACTGAGCTTCGTCAAGCAAAAAAGAGATACTGCGGACTAACAGATGAAACAAAAGGATCCCTTTGACAATAAGGGAAATGCTGTTTAAGAGATCCAGGGGTAAATCTCCCAAGGTATAATTTGATTGCACTAAATAGATGTTTAACATTTAAAAGAGTGAAAACTATGATCGGTTTAGTTTGACTTGACAAAAAGCAGATACATTTTAAAATAAATAACACATACACAAATACACTCTATCACTACTGTTCACCTGATCACAGCCTGGGTTGTCCACAGTTTGGTAATATTCCATTATCACAGTGATCATTTTGAGCCGTGAGTCACTCTTGCAAGGATGGCAGCAATTAAGATGGCGGTGGAACTGGGGGGACTTCGGCTCCATGCGGGCCGGATCCAATGGCTCCACTACTGAAGGGCTGTAAGAACCTACTTCCCCACTGCCGCCTCACTGCTTGTCCAACAACCCCCTCTGCTGGGTGTCCACATTTCTCAGAGTCAAGGACCAGCTCGGTTTTCTTAGATTTCTAAAAGGTTTCATGCACAGAAACAGTTCAAGTCCATGAACAATCCCTCATTCAAGCATGATTTACACTTTTTTTTAATGCTTTCGTCCGTCTTAAAGTCTATGTCTTGTAAAGCTTAAAAAACACAAAAAAACAAACAAACTTCTAACTTCATGCATTTTCTGTGCACATTGTATTCATCAACTGAGGGAGACGAGATAAACTGACTTTTAAAATGCCACAAGCTCAGGGTGCAGTATTTTATGCTTTGTCTCCATCTACTGGGATGACTAAGCTGTCACTTTGTGTTGTGCATTCCCAAGTCTTTCAATGGGAGCTTATGTAACAAAGGACACCAGAATGCACACCAGAAAATGAGAATTTTCATTACTTTAGGATTTGATGATAATGTTGCCAATATTTAGGATTATAGCATGTGTGCACGACTCTGCTGTAGCTCCAACAGAGAGATCATGTACAGATCTCATTATAAAGAACACTGTTTTAGGACTGAATGTTTTAGACACATCACATGTAGCTTATATGAACTAAACTGAGTTTTTTTTTTTTTTAACATATCCCTCAAATTTATGATACCACACACAGATGGGCAGTGATTCCCAAAGACGTCATCATTCGAATGGATTCCTGATGACAGCGGTCAAGTCTAAATTTCATACAGGAGTGCCAGGATCCAACCACCCATTAACCGCCAATATATCCCTCAATAATAATCACTTGGTTATGAATGATTTATCTGGCCAACAGCATGCGGCGCCAGCACTGTGCACGTTTGGGAATTATTATTCTGTTCAAGCTAAATGAAGATAAAGGAAAGACAAATTTATTGTCCTTGTGCACCATTGGTCAAAAAAGAGGAATTGCACTGTCCACATTTGCTATGTGCCACATTCTGCGAGCTTTCTGTGTGTCTGACTCTCGGCCAGCAAGCGTTTGCTACAAATTCCACCAGATTCCAGTAAGTGGTGTCAAACGGCCTTCCTGGGCTTAACGGGAAATCTGTCTTTAGGGTGCAAGATTATAACCTCTGCAAACCGCTGGTCAATGGAAAAATCCTAATCCACTCATAGGGCAGCCATTCCAGAGTGTAATATTGGCTCCAGGAGATACGGAGGTGGCCGATTTGACCAGAAACAAATAAATTCTGTGAAGAATAAAATAAATACTCGGAAGGACAACATGTGGTGAACGGAAGAACATTTCTGTCTCTGTTTTCAAAAAGTCACTTTCGGTTATGCTACGACTGAATTCAGCGACTATAAAACGCTGCTATGAAGATGTTGGCCTTCTTTGTCCCCTCTGGTTAGCTTTAAAGTCTGTGCAAACTGCTAGGTACTGAGACAGTTATATTTGTTTATTAACAAATTACAAATTACAATGTCATATGGCAATTCTTTAGAGTCTGGCTTATATTTTAATGCCTTTTATAAGACCATTATATTGTCATTCCACACTTACAACAGCCTCTCATCAGAAGCTGATAATGACTTTTACTCTTGCACTTGGCCTAATTGTTATAAGACATGCAGTCGAACAAAAGAGACATTCTTTTAATTCTCTGAGGGAATGCATCTCGTAAAAAACTGTTGTACCGCAGCAAAATAAAACCAAATGGGAAGCCTTTAATGTCTCTGCAGTTTTAGTTTATAACGGGGTTTATACTCCGACTGAAAATATCATTGTCATGCTGGTGCCGGCTGAGGTAATGACTCCGGCCTCAGTGTCGAGGATGGTTCCTCTTCGTTGTCATCTTCACCCCAACGCGCAGAGAAAGAGGAAGTAGAGGAAGAAAGCATGAACCCTTCAGAGCGGCCATGATGCTAGTGGAACGCTAAGGTGCCCTTTGACCTCCGCTGTCAAACAACCCACAAAGCTCTCTGTTTGCAGTTCCAGGGGAGTTGAACCTGCCGGCAGGGAGCTCTGGGTTTGGCAACGCTGGCTGTCACTCTTCAGTCTCCACGAAATGTCTTCTTCCTCTATGCGCCAAGGGGAAGCTTGAGGGCAGACACCCAGACCGACAGACAGACAGACAAACCGCAGGCGGCCCAGCGCTCTGGAGTTGAAATAGCAGTCACTTCTCACAGGAAGTTGTTGCTCACTGGGATGCTTCACTGCTCAGACACAACAAAGTGGGCTTTTACAGACCCAAACACACAGGGAGAAAAGTGCGGGGTTATCCGGAGGCCAGGAGCAGGATAAGAGTTGAAATAGAGTGTGTGTTGACTGTACATGCAAATTATGTGGGTTTCATTTCCTTAAAACACCCTGGAAAGAGATAAAGTTAAAGGAAACAGTCTTAATAAACAAACGGCCTCAGACAGTGTATTCATAAGGAGTCAATTTCTATTTTGGTTCAAGTCTCTGTGTGGTCTGGTTGGCCTTTGCAGCCTGTGTTATATGCAAACTGATAGTCAGGAAGCTGTCAGTGTCTTTACACCAATGGCACCAAGATGACGTCATGCACATTTATTGTTCTTGACAATTTAAGTGATTCTGACTGTGACCCCCTCTCCCTGGCCCAGAATAATTGAACTGTCCTACGAGCATATCCTCTCCTCTTTCTGCCTCCTTATCCACTGTCCAGCCTCTAAGTACCACAAGAACCTCCCTGACCCAATTTAGATGTCAGATTACTGTTGTGGAGTCAAACAGGCAAACAAGCAGTGTGTGTGGCTGTGTAACAGATCCATCCAAACATTCCTTTGTGTATGTGAGGCCCCTGCAAGGTCCAGTGTGTGGCTGTTAAACAAAGAGAACCTGTGTTTGACAAGCAGCCCAATGCCAGGCTGCCAGAGAAGCCTGGGACACTCCGGGCTCCAAATGAGACTGGACGTCCAGCCCATACACAGACACACAAACTGATGATGACGAATTCAGAGTGCACTCGCATGTTAGGGAGTGATTACTGGCATTCAATTTGCTTTTTAAATTCTTGTGACATATTTTGTGTTTTCTCTGTTGTTAGTCTGTAACTCTGTGTGTCACTGCAGGGATATTCAGTTGGGATGAATAAAATAACTGATGGTTAAAGGACGTGAGCGATTTGTTTCACATGATGTGTTCGGTGAGTCACTTTCAAGTAACGAAAAGATGCTAAGAAGCGTTGGTTGAGAGTGAGGAAAAGTGGGCCAATGACATCTGTGTCTGAAGTTTAAAAAATTCATTTTACCGTGTAATTGGTAAATGTTACGGCAAAATAACAAAATGTACCATCTATTTCAGGAGCTTTTAAAGCTGCAGGGAGAAATAGAAACATTGCATAACACAAAATCTTGATCGATTTGATGGGCTGAGCTAATTGGTCCCTTATATCAACAACAAATCTAGCTTGAATACCAATTCACACTGGACCTCCTGAAAAAGGCTGCATTGTAAGGAAATATTTCTGTGCCATTTCTTTATACCGCAGTCTATCAGGCCTGTATTATTAGGCCTCACTATACAGCTGCCAAGCCGTCAGTGAGCAGGAGCGAATGCCACAGATGGCCTTTACATATTACATACCCAGTGTTTGATGTCAGGATGGTATAGGAAAAGACACTCTGACAGTGCCAAAATGGGGAAAACCGCTTCCTTGTATCCAAACATATCAGGCCATTGGTATAGAAACCTCAGTCTCTCAAACGCAAGGCTGAAGATCAACAGCATGGATGGATTGAGGGGAATGGCATATGCAGAGACGAAGTGGATTGAGAGTAGCCAAACACTTTTCGAAAAACCTTCACTCATCCAGAGCGATTTATGTAGAGTTCATCAGCAGATTTGAAATTCTGAGAAAAATAGAAGAAAGCAATAGTAGGGCCTGATCTTATTGAATCTGACTTTAAAAAAAATAACTGTACATGTAATGTATTATGTTAATTAAGACAATAAAAGAGACTGCTCTTTTGAAACTAAACTCATTGTTTATCTATGCTTTTTTATTAACCTCTCTACAACTTTGCACAGAGTGAGCGTGAGGACAAAAAGCTTGCACTGGCTTTGTGAACTTGGTGTACCAGCTTCTTCCCAGCAGAAGGTTTGTCTTTGTGACTGCCATTGTCAAGGAAATGAAATAGCACACGACTAATATCTCTGTGACCCTGATTGGAATGCCAAAACATTATCAATTGCCGGAGGAGAAAAACACATGGCGACATGTATCAGGTGCATTTCTGAAATTCTAGTTGGTTTCTCAATGAACTTGGCCCCTGTGTTTTGCGAGTGCGACCCGCGGCCAAGCCTTCCCGGGTTTGTGTGTGTCTTCACAAAAGCAAGCCTCAGAGTGTGCTTGAATGGCAAGGGGACGGAAACGAGCGCTGTTTGAGCTAGGTGCAGTGCAAACACAGACAGTGCATGGGTCATTGTGTGAGACGGAGAGGAGAACGAACGACCCACTCACACTGCAAACACTCCCAGCTGTTCAGAGCGGGGTTTGCATGTGTGTGTGTGCGTGTGTGCACGTGTCCATGCACTTGTGCCCGTCCATAACTGCGGTCAGATACAAATATGGGGCCACACCCTAAGTCAATGCTCTCTGTTTAACTTTCACAGGTATGTAAACTCCAACGCCAAAGCATGCATTTGATGTATCCGCAAAGTTTACCCAAAAGGAGAGGAAAGTTAATGCCTAATTCAGTTTTGCAATGTTATCTCATCCATATTCTGTCCTATTGGGGCAAAACATGTGAAGAACATTCACTAATAGGTCTCAGGCAATGAGACAAATATACGCTGGAATCAATGATGCAAGATGGTTATTTAAGGCACTATAGGCCATGCTAAGAGCACATTAAATGTCATAAAATGAACCTCAAACGTACTGTTTTATGTCGGTTTTGCTTTATTAATGTCTTTTTTATAGTGAAGCTGCCTTTTTGAAAACAAAACAGCAATTATCCAGATGAATTGTTGCTTCTGGACATAGGGAACATGTCATGATATTAATATTTCAGATGAAATCCCATCCAAAGTGCCAACTGGACATGGACTCTTTCTGTTCTCAGACCTTTTCTCATATCCTCGGGCTTATTAGGGGCCAACAGAGAGTATTGCTTGCATTTGCTCCACTGCACACAAGGTCTGGGGCCTTTGGTACAGACACAAGCCATATGTCTGTCAGATTTTATTGTGAATGTAAATGCCTGGGTTCCATTCTCTGACCATGGAGACTGAATGTGGTTTATGTATTCTTTTTATTGTAACATCAGTCTTTTTTGTTGTTGTGTTTCGTCTTTTAGCGATGAAATTCATTGTTTCTGCATTTAATGATTTAATTTGCTCTGCTTCTCTTCTTCTAGTAAGTGAAATTTGGCTATATCTATAACACTTTAAACAAAAAACTAAAACTAGTAATGTATCCTTAATGCCCTCCACTGTCTACCATGTATCCCTAAAACACAGTACTTTTCCCCATTCGTGGACATCCCATTGTCATTTCAGCTGAAAGGCACATTTGCAAACTTTGGCAGAAGGGCCTCCTGTCCATCTGATTTCAATTCAAGCACCTGCATACAAATCAGAGCAGAGCAGTTAGGTCAGTCAAAGTCTATTTGGAGAATGAAATGGTAGTATTGATGGTATATGTCTTTATTGGGGATTTAGATGATTTTAAGTTAGATTTACATATCAGAGTTACAGCTATTGATGATATTGTGATCTCTGGCATTAATACAACCTCAGTTAAATCCCCCAACCAGCATCAGCTTACTGTTTTGGTTTTATTGCTTCTGATGTTTGGGAGGTAAAAGCTGAAAGGATCCATCAAAACATAATTTCGAACATCATAATTCAACGATGGCTTACATTCAATTGGAGTGGATGTACGCAGACATATTTTCCTGATTTTTACTTTATTGTGCTTCCGTTCTGTAGAACAAAAGCGTTTGAGCAGAAGACAGAAAAAAATCTGTTCATTGTGTTTCCTTGTGTAGTAAATATTTCACATGGTGGCATTCTTACCAGAATTCCTGCCTGACTATCACATACACTCGTTCTTAAGTGTATATTGTTTTACCTATGTGAAAATATCCTACTACTGTATATACTCAGGTCTATACACATGGCACAGTAGCAACAAATCTTAGTCTCAGTCATTTTCAGTCCTCTCCGACTTGAAACGGGACGCTTTTCTTTCCTCTGAGCCATTTCATCCATTTTACTGAGTGCGCTCTTGAATAGAGGCTACAGCTTTGATATGATGTCCCAGACTGTCAGATTTGGGTAATTGATCTTGCCTCCCTGTTCTCTCTTGGAGCCCTGGCCTGATCCAGAAAACACCCATGACAGATTGGCTAGCGGCCTTGCTAAGCAGCGATCCCTATTTAGAATAGCAACATTGTAAATTAGCGTTTGAACGTTTGAGTTTCAGTTCAAACTTTATAGAAGCTCCCCAAGTGGTCGGACACTCGTGAGGCCAACCCTCTTTCCATTGAGAGGGCATGTGGCAGCATAATCAGCCAGTAAGAAGCAGGGTAGGATACACGTGGACCAAGCCTGGCAGATCTGCTTACATGCGTGTGCACACACATGCACACAAATGAGCCACCAATGACCTTATATATCAGCGAGCATGGCTAGGAATTAATCAGGTCACACCCTGTTTCCCTATCCACAGCTGTGACTGAACCGGCGAGAGGAGAAGGTCAAACCCATTGGTCAAAATGGGAGGACTGGTTGAGTTGGTGTAACCTCTGACCCCACAGTTAGATGTACGAGGAGTACATAGCCGTTTCCCCATTCTTGCCTGGGGCCCAGTGTAGATGCGGTGGACCCAGCCCCAGACGGCACTCCATGGTTTGGCATGCTCTGCCTTTCAGCTCTCTCACTGTTTCCAGCTCCTATGCAAACACATGGGCAACCGGTGGGTTTTCTTATTTAGTTGTCGGTCAAGAGTACTTAATAGTATTCAAAAAGACAGTGCGACATATCATCCCATGCTTGCCAAAATTTTATTTCCCCCCCCCACCCCTTTCTTTCCAACATTTTCCCTTTTAAATTTTGGGAAGAGTGCATGCAGATGAAAAGGAACAGATACACAATGGTGCAATCTTGAAAAAGTCTGGCTGACAGTCATTAAAATAATGGCGTAGACTGACAAGAGGGTAAGTGCGGAGCAAGGGGGACAGCGGCCGCCTTTCATGAGACTGGAAGAGGAAATATTTCAAATACAATGGCCTGTAATCCAGCATAAAGCACAAGCAGTGATGTGGCGTATGACTTACTCAGATTTATATGTCCTCGCTGACCCAAATGCTCCCATCTCTGCCTCAGCTTTTTGAAGTTAAATAAACAGTGTGTCACAAGATCTTCCACATACCACCCAAGTGCTACAGAGTGTATGAGAGAGTCTCGGCGTGTGTCCGCAGTGCTTGTGTCTACGGTTTGATTTGAGGTGCCTGTATGCATACTCACTGTATGCGTGGACAGATAGCGTGCACAGGAATGTGTGCGCTGACAGTGAGCGAGTGTGGATGTGTGTGACATGTTTGTAATGACAATGGCGGATGACAAATAACGCTGACGCACACGGTCCCTGGTCTTGATCCTGCTTTAATAAAAAGTGTTGGCTCTTTGAACATTTTAATTAAACTAAACAGGACCATCCCCACCCAGGCCTCGACGACGAGCTATGTTCATTTGAAGACAAACAAGACCATCTGTTACAGGGCAGACATCAAATACATGTCTTTTTTATGTCACCGTGGGCCTGCATGTTAACTTTCATTATTTCTAAAATCCATCTGGAATTTTGATGGGCATGTTTTGAAGGGAAAGGGCCTTGAAACCACAATGCAGGGGTGTCTTGAAACAAAGGTCTCTGCGGTTTTGTCTGTTTCTCGTGGTCAACAACAGCCCGGCACTCTCAGATAGCTCATGCCTGTAATTTTAGTTTATGCCATCATTATTACAACACGTTAGCCGTTTTTTCATGCTGTTCTTTGAAAATATTCTGACTTGATGGTTTATGTGCTCTTTCAAGAAATTGAACAAAGACCATAAAATTAAGAGAGAAGAAAATGGGGTTCCTCAGATTTTTTTTTTGACGTGCCAGGCACTGCAGGAGAGAAGTGTTCCAAAGATAATTTTTCTGGTGTTAGTGGTGTCAGTAAAAAATAATGGTCTTGTCAAAATAAAATCACCTTTATTATATTTCCTCACAATATTAGACTTTTTCCTCACTAACTGCACAAATTTAGTGAAATCTAGATTTAAAAAAACACGAGTAAGAAGATGGTATTTAGTTAACTGGCACTAAACTTCCTGGAAAAGCCCCACAAGCACACTTAAATCTGAAGCCGTTGAATGAAAACCCTTAAACAAACTAATCACAAAATATCAAGTGGGTTATTTTAATTCAAAGTGTCGGGATGACAAAAAACATCCTTTAATTGCACTTTGGTATCTAATTATGAAGTTCTGTAAAATAGTTTAATTTCACTGTAACACACCTATAAAGGCATTTTTATCTTAACTCATTTTTTTTATTATCTTCATTTAGATTAAAACTTAAAGTTATTCTGCAGAGCACCCACTGTATTTCATTTATAATTCTGAAGAGATGTGTTGCTGTACTGCATGTTGCCACCAGAGGGAGTCTTCTTAGGCAAATAATAGCTCCCGATGGGGTTGACTCTGTATTCTGATCATCTGCTCGAAATTCGCATCATCCTGACTCATGCCCAAGTAATTGGAAATATTGATGTTTTGTTCTGTTTCCTTGTTAATCAAAGTGAGTGACTGGCACATACGTATGACGCCAGTTCATTATTATTAGTCATTATTAGTCATGCAATAGTAATTTTTATTCATGCAGCTGGAAAGCCTTTCCTCGTCTGATTGACTTTATGGGGCTTACTATTGTGGTGAAGCCCATCCGGGCAGCCCACACTGGTGAGGCAATGCCCAATGTTGCAAGCAACAAGCAGCACCAGCCTCGCCTGGGCTACAGGCCTATAAAAGGCCATTTCACTTCGTTCCTTTTAGTTTTCTGTACAACAACTACACGTGTTTAGCTCAGACTAGAAGCCCGTCCCATTCCCTGCATATCCCATGCTGGAGGAGGAGGAGAAGGAGGAGGCGTGTAGCCCTTTTGTTACCTGTATTAGAGTACCTGGCCGTTGTAAGTTAGTAACATGGACTGAATTTAAGATGCCTTCAAAGAATAGAAACATCGAGGGAGGTACAAAAGCTTAAAACAAATCCACAGGGTTGGCAAGGCAGTAAGTGCAGCTAGTTTTTTACTACCTGGCTGCAAGGCGCAGCAAATGGGAATTGCTAATTAGGCTCTACCGTGAAAGTCAGGACGAATAGGAGGCACTTCCTTCAAGAACCCATTCACCTTTCAAGTCCGACCCTCTCTCAAGTTTCATTTTGGAGCTCTCAGCCACCTTTCAGGTCGTCATCAGCATCTCACCTGTGCTGCTGGACCATGGATTTCAAACGGTCGAACATTTCCGAGTCGCTTCAGGTTCATGTCGCGGAAAACAGGCGGTATGCGTGCATTTGGAAGGGTTAGGAAACAAGCCAATGTGAACAGAAAGCGTGACCACTTTATGTTACAGTGCATGGCCTCTGGACAAAGTGGTAACGATCATGCACAGACCCCTCCGAAAGCGGAGTCTCTACGTGTTCCTGTGTTTTGGCTTCATATACCTCAAACTTGGGTGAGTTTTTATTACCTGTTATTACATGCGTGGGCTATTTTCTCCACATGCGCAAACCTGTGTATGAAATTCAATGCGACACTCTGACAGTTAAACTCCTTGCAGGAAAGCATCGGCTGCCCTCTGACCTGACAATTAAGCAAATTAATTTTCAGCAGATATATTTAAAATAAAATACATTAGTCGTTACATCCAGGCGCCTGCAGCTGCATGGGGAATGTGTTGTGCGTAAAAGTGGCAGATCAGGTCTCATGCCAACAGGCAATATGATCGATTCGTATTCGCTGTCAGAGGGCTATTAATTTCACCTCATGAAACTCCTGCTCCTTTGTCGAACAAGATCATTTGAGCCGCTGTCTCTGCTCCAGATCCAGCTCACCCCTGCATACCTTCATTAATAGCGGCAGACTGAGTTGCATTTCCACATTCCATTGCCCAGACGGAGTTTTTACCTGTTTTGCAATACCTCACCTTGATGCATAAACACAGGAGGACTTCTATCCATTCCCCCGCTGCTGCTGCTGCTGCACCTACCGCAGTGCCTCTCAAGCATGATCATATTAGGGTCCTCAGGTGGACACACATGACGAATTATGAGAAACCATGTGGGAAGGTTTTGTTTTGTACTCAACGCTGCATGGGGCGTTTAATGTTGTATTCGAATGCTGAATAGTAGCAAAAAAGAGATATCTAATTTTGATGGTAACCTCACTGACACTTAAAATAAAACTTATAACTATATACTTGACTTATAATAAACTCCAGGCCCCCAAAGTTATAAAGTAGGCTACGTATGTAAAACGATTCTTACCTGTCAAATGCAGATGCGAAGGAGGGTAAACCCACTAAATCAAGTCATTTGATTTATAATATAATTCATACTATAGTAGGCAGCATTTTTTGCGGCACTTGCTTTCTTGGACAACTGTTAGGCATGAAATAAATAGAGTTATTATTATAATTAGCAACTGAAACAATTGAAAGACCATAAAAGAAAAAGAAAAAGAAGCTGCCTAATATAACACAGCCTATTTTCAGTCGCAAAGAAGACCATACAGCTCTAAAAGTCTTGTATTAGTCTAATCCTATTTTCGGAGATCCATGCATATCACAAGACAGTAGCTCCAATATGGGGGGGAAGTCACCCATCTCCGTGTTTACTAAACCCGAGGAGATCGCTCATTCCTTCCATCCTTTTACCCTGGCTAAATCTTTCATGGTACCCTCTTCATTTACAATGACTGCAGCCTGCAGGTGTTGAGTGAGAGTCACGATGCTGAGGCGATAAAAGCCTTCAACTCACTAAGCTCTGGGACAAAATCTCCCCGAGTATGTTATTTCTTTGCTTAGATCCAGTGTCGAACAACAACAGTATCTATATTTTTTTAATGCCTTCACCTTTATACCATTTTACAGCGGAGCCACAAAACGAATATTTGAATCCAGCCATCAAATACCATCAGAGCGCAGCAGACAGGCAGACACAGCAGAAATGTATAGACGCCTATAGGAATATTATAGTGTAACCACAGGAAATAATAAGGTAATTGAAACTCATATTTGAGTACCACAAAGATGGATTGTGTCTCTCAAGAAGTAGGAAATATAGGAAAACTTGTTACCATAGGACATAACACTGTATATGTCCAAAGAATAATATAACAGGAATATCATAATTTTTTTTTGCACATGGAGATGTGATGATGGTGCGAGGCTCAAGCCGCCAGCCACTGTGTTTGTTTATTTTTGGCTGGAGGTGGGGTGGTGGTGGTGGAGGAGGTGGATGGGGAGTGATGATGAATGAAACCTCCTGCACGTCCAACGGGGGATCGGATCAGTGTCACCCTATTGTCCTGTTGTGGCAAAGTGGGCGGATAGCAGTGTCTCTCCCTGCCCAATGGCAGACACGACTCTCATGAGAGTGGAGAGAGGCACTCTTCTGCCATGCAAAATCCCTAAAACCATCATCATTCCGGCTCGGGAACCCACAGTACTGTGTAACAGCCTCCGCCGCTGAGAGATGACAGAGTCAATCTCAGCGCACACACGGCCCTGGGAGCTTGGAGCTGCGTAGAGCCACCGCACCAAGACAAGGAGAAGCACAGCGCCTCTTTTTGATTTTGTGCGAAAAGGACCTTAAACCGGGAATTAAAAGGAGTTTTCTCATCCTGTCCGCGTTGTCTCACTCAATCCGAACGTGGCCATTTGCTCAATGTCATCATGATCATCTTCTCGTCGCGCAGTGTACTGCTGTCAGTCTATTATCCACAGATCTTCCTGATCCTGACGAGTGGCAGCTACCTGTAAGTTTGAGCCAATTAACGGAGTCCTTAATTAACTGCAGGGAGAGTGCGCGCGCTCAACCTCACAACACAAAGACGCACTGGTTTGGTTTTGCTCCCGTGCAGCTTCCTACCGGACATCGGGCCATATTTTCCTTTTCCCAATCATTAAATCCCGTTTTTTGGGGGGATGAATTTCTTTAGTTTTCCGTGTCCACAGATTGGAGATTCATTTAAAGTTGTTTATACTGTCATCAAAGTGTAACGGCAGCACCGGGAGCAGGCGTAGCAAAAGTTCAAGTTAGGCAGGAAATGTGATTTAATTCTAGGATATTTTTCACACACCTCCTGACGTTACACAAGCGTTAAATCGCGTACAGAATACTCATCAGTGGAAACGTCGCTGGGAAAATGATCCACGTGGGAATAAACTAATTAGGTGAAAACCTAAACCCGCTAATGTGCCGTCTGCTGGCGGATGGGCATGTCTTGTGAGTAAGCGGTGATGGTTTCTATCTAACTGTCGTATTTAAAATATCAGAACAACGACACCAGTTTGGTAACTGCTACATGGATTCGTTTTGGCCACAGAGTGGCAGAGATGTTCAAGACAATTGGATGCTGAGATTCTGTCTTTTTTTTTCCTGTGAGGAGAATTGAACAATAATATGGACAGTTTTATACGCATGCGAGCACCGTTAACCTATCAGAGCGTGTGAAATATTATCTCTGTGCGTTACCTCATCCATGGTTTATTCTCGGTATGTTATCAGATGTTATCAATTGAACCCACATCTTAGAATATCGGCCTGCAACATGCACGTGATTGACGCTATAATGCGCTGCGGCTTTGAATCAAAGGAGAAATTACTCTTGCAGGAGAACACTGGCTTTCTTAAAGCTTCCAGAATAATTACTCACCCATGCTCCCTCGTTTCTTCCTCTGCTGCTCGGAGACCCCAAACCTGATGCTGAAATAGATGTGGTTTTTGGTTTTCTGTTAAAAGTGGGCTATACTCTGCTAAGTTTAGTGGTGGCCTGCACATTAAAATTGCTTACCTTTGTTTAGATTATTTAAGTATGTTTTATGTTGATCATTAACCGCTTTGGTGGAGAAGATTTAGGCATACTGAGTTAAATAAATAATGCAATGCCTCAAAGGTACACAGCGAATGTTTTGGCACGGGAAAATGTAAAACTTGTAGAGCTGTGGGTGACAAATGAGCCATCAGCAAAAAGGATCTGACCATGTAGAGCTTTTGGGTCATTGCACACCTTCCACTCCAATATAGAAGAATTTCGCACTGAATGTTCCAATTGCAATAATCTGACAATTTTCCACTCTGGTCTGTTAACTTAATATCGCCCTGCAGTGTGCAACTGATTTTTAAGATTTTTATGAATTAAACACCTTCAGTGCACCGCTTATCTTAAGCTCTTGTATTTGTAAATGAGCAGCAAAAGGAGAAAATCATATTTAGCACTAAAATATCAGTTCATCCCCAGCTCTTGGAAAAAGAAGAGCATTTATTCACGTGATTTTGGTGAAGTTGTGTGTCAGACATTTTTGTGAGTGCATTTCTTGGTAGAAGATGCATGCCTGGGAGCTTAATAGTGCGTCAGTTAGGTTCAAAGTGTTCCATGTGATAAAGTAGGTGGCTGTGAGCACACTGATGTAGTCTTTTGTTTCTCTCGAAGCCAAACTGCCCCGTGACGGAATCTGTGAGCTCCTCACTGCTCACACTGACATGATTTTTTTTTTTTTCAATTAGGATTTTTCAAATAATTTCATTTAATTGTCACCTGAATCTGGCAGAGGCCTCAGTTTCTCTCCCATTTAATGTTGGGTGTTTAGTATGATGTGTTTTCTTTTGATCACATCACACATTAAGATTTGTGCCACCTAGACTCGAAGCTGTAGGTGTCAAAGCCCTTGTGTACTGGTGTTCGATCAATCCAACAACATAGGATTTTGAATGTAAACACAACACTAATGTGGCCTTCAAAGTTAAGAAGTTTACTGACAATAGGCACTCTACAGTATCTGTGCAAGGCTGAAACTTGGCTCGGAATTTCATGCCACCTGTTGTTTAGTAATTCACAAAAAACTACCTCATCTCTCAATCACAGCTGAGTTAATATATAATGACATCCGTGAGCAATCTGCACAGTTTGCATCAGTTAATTCATTAGATCATTACTATAATACCGGATGCATGAAAATCACACTCCATATCCTGTATAAACCTGACATTTAGTGATAACAACTACAGCATCTAAGCAGACAAATTCGGTGACATTTCCTTGTGTTGTTAAGAGTTTCTGTTGGCGGTCTATCTGATGGCAGATCTGTAACCGTGTGCGAGCTGCCCCCAAGCTGTTGGCGTACACACAGAGTATATGCTAAGCAAACAGAATCGCATTTGTGCACTTTGATGATTTCAGGGATTTAAAAGCTTAGCTCTGGAATTCCCTGTTTGGTGTTCTCTGATGGTTTAGGTTGCCAGTGGTAGTCCGCGATTCTGTGAATTAGCAGGTGAATGACATGAGAAGGAGCCAAGAGGGGAAGTTATTAAGGGTTTTGTTTGCCAGACTTAAAAACATCGATGTGCTGCTGTGTTACCACTGAAATATCAGAGATGTAACATGACTTTATTGCCTTTGGATATATACGTATATATACAAACCACTTCATTTCACCCATAAGGTTCATTATGGAAGACAGTGCAGTTACTTGTCTTATTGAGCTTGACTTCTTGGTTTGTACAGACTACATGTCATCGTTGCCATGAACAACCGCATATACAGCAGAGGGTCACAGAAGGTCCGAGGAGTTCAAACCCATTTAACAGCAGAGAGAGCAAAGAGGGCCTGAAAGCAGCGACAGACCGAAATGTTTACTGCAGACACTCCTGTTTTCTTAAAGATGTTTTAATTTGTGGTTGTTCTATATTTTGAAAGTTACTGTCCTCAGCTGACATAATGCACACATTATGCTCTTTGTCTCATTAACATCTTGCGCATGGTTTTCTCTCTTTTTTGGGGGTACACATCTTAACATGTTAACTGTAATTGAAAACAATCTTCTTAGTTCAGTTAGCTTTTGTGGTATTTTTTAGAGCAGGGTTGGCTAAATCAACAGTATACAGAATGGCACTTTCCCTTTTATCTGCTGTAGTGCGTTCCCTTGACTCCACTGAGAAGACCAAGAGAATGTGTGCAGTCCTCCGCCTGGTAACAGATAGTACGTGTCCTGCTGCATTTAGGGTTTATTGGAAGTATTTGAAATTTAAATTTATGTGTTTCTGCCAGCGGAAAGCAAACGTGATTGTCCAAGAGCAATTTCTAATCAACGATCTTTGTTGTTAGTCAGGGGCCTCCTGATCACTGTGAACTAAAATCCACACGCATCGCTGTGTCTGTTTCTCAGTGTCTCTTCCCCTCACACATTCTTCCTTTTCGCTCCTCTTACGCCGCCGTCAGTGTTTTCGCTGACACACAACTTGCCTGCGTTAGTTTGCCCCGTTTGTGGTGAAGCCTTTGGAGGTCGACGTCATACTTCAAAGCCCGCGTTTGCCTCCAGACTCATTTATGGCTCCCCGTCCCTGACATGTTTGAAAAGTATGTATCTACATGGTTTCGAGGGCTATAAACAGAATCGTGGGGAAAGTCAGTGCTTTGTTTGGCTGTAATCTGTTTCGGCTTTCTCAGTGGTTGGCCAAGCCATCTTTAACATGTGTTTTGATATTATCACATCAAGTGATGAGATACGATGAAGTCTCCCAGAGGAGAACTGAGAGGGACGCGTGGAAGCACACAGCACATTATTACCCTATGAATTAGGACGACCAGCGTTGAAAACCTTACATATTTTCCATGAAAACCAGCGTTAGGATGTGGCAAAAGTAACATTTGTCTCTCATCAAATTTATAGGCTGCATTTTACAACCTGGATAACTTTCAAACACATAATTACACAAACCATATAGAATAATATTTTGTGTGACATTTTGTTTAAAAAAATGAATCTGCATCTATATCACAAGACAATGGCCATGTGTATAGACTGGATTTATGAAAGTCTGGCAGCTATTCGTGCCACTATGCTACCTAACAATTAACAATGAGAAACTGCAACTCGTTACTCAAATCCCCACCATCCAAACCCATGTGGAATGGTACTGTCAGTAGTCAAATAAGCATCTTCTTTTTTTTCCTCCCTGCTCTGTTTCAGCAAGTTTCCCCGTATGTTTTTTATGCTTTATGCTGGATTATGTTTTCAGGTTTTTGATTTACCTCTAATCCATTAAATAGCAATACTTCCATACAGTACAGCTCTCACTTCACTACGGAACGTACATCAATCACTGGTCAAATTGAATCCTGCTCTGGAGAGTCTCACATAAATGAGTCAGTCTGACCATCCTCTGGAAGTTCTAACTGAGTCTGTATGTGTGTGTGTTGTTTTGTGCACGTGTGTGTGTGTGTGTACGAATGCGTGTGCACGTGTGTTTCTCTTACTTTGGCAGGGCCCTGTCCTCAGTGGTGGCTCTGGGTGCCAACATCATCTGCAACAAGATTCCCGGGCTGGCACCTCGCCAGCGGGCTATCTGCCAGAGTCGCCCGGACGCCATCATTGTTGTGGGCGAAGGTGCTCAGATGGGCATCAATGAGTGTCAATACCAGTTCCGATATGGACGCTGGAACTGTTCGGCGCTGGGAGAGAGGACAGTCTTCGGCCAGGAGCTGCGAGTAGGTCAGTCTGGGTTCTATCACAAAATGGAAAGGGAACAGTGCCTTTGTGTGTATTTGTGTGAGAATTCCTGTATGGCTGTTGGAGGGAGGATATGTTTTGCAAAGTGATATCATTCTGCCAATAACCACTTGTTGAATATTAGTAAGCAAGTTTATTTGGTGTCAAACCTTTGTTAGGTAGATGTAGGATTGATGGCTTATGGTTAAGATTAGTTTTGAGTGTAATGTAGGGTTGATGCTTTCTACCCTGTAGGACTCTCTGGTGGTTAGAACATGACAAATATGTGGCAGAGCTTTGTTCAAACTCTTGGATATGGCTGCGTTAACCTGTGAGGGGAACCTGGAGCAAAAATAATCAATACAGATAAATGCCTCATTTATCTGATTCTGACAAAAGGAAGAGCAACAGTGATAGGCATTTATACAGGATCTGCTTGATTTATACTTACTTAAGTGCTGCAATTTCTCAGACAAAGAGTATATTGCTGCATGCTGATTGCAAATTTGTCATGCTGTACAATGTACAAGATTGGCATTTGATGTTGCAGCTATCACAAATGGCATCTTGGATAGGAATATGTCTTCAGTATGAGCGAACTACTGCTTCAACGATGCACTGCAACAAGCCAAGA
>JBBPCS010000917.1:11078168-11089516 GCA_037974645.1 Hollardia meadi | reverse complement strand
AGCGTTCTTGGAGAGTTCCACTCATTCACAATTTCATTTCAATTACATTAGTTCAAGTTTAAGTCTTTTCCTCCCAGTATATCCAAAATGACTTATTTTATTAGCGTGGAGATACATGGTTGTCAAGGTTTAACGTTGTGGCTGTTATTAAAAGATGTTACTGTTGGATACAGGTGTGTGATTGGCTGCTGCACCTTGATGCAGTGGGAACAAGCTCTCCAGTGCTGTAGGTAGGAAATGTGTTGGTCGGGATCTGACTGTGCTCGTTCAGTTAAACAGTGTCCCACTAGGTCATCGTGGGATACCACAGACACCGCAGCTACTCCAGAACTCCACTGCCAGTTAGACACTGTGGAAAAGCGGGCAATTTAGCGCGTTCTCTCAACACCTTATTGACAAACTGCCATCAGCTTGCACACGACATGCGCAGTCACGATGGTTTCCAGTGTTTGTTGCTCACGTTTGAAGATGTGACCATGTTTTCTGACCATGTCTGTGTGTATTATTGAATTCTTTAGCATGGCATATGAAATCATGGAATACAGCCCTTCAACAAAATGTTCCAATCCCTCCTCCGAATCTGCAAATTCCCACATCATCATAATCAAGTCTCAGGGTAAAAGCTATTCCCCTTCTGCTCCTATTTAAGTTTTTCATTCAAATCCCCCAAATTATGAGCACTAAACCGTTCCCCCCGCTCTGTGATCCAGTCCTAGTTTTGGACTGGAGGGAGGAGATGTCGGCATTTTTTCAAGAACTAAAGATCAGCCGACCGCAGGTCTAATGCATTCTCTCTGTGCTGCCTGCTCTTGGAGGCAGTCTTTCTGTTCTGGAACTGCTCCATGGTATTACATTCGCTTTCCAAGAGAGCACACATTAATAGTTGGGTTATTGAGCATTACAGAGCCGAGGATATCTCCATTCAGCTGAGGTGATTCAGTTTCAAAGGCTGGCCATTTGATATTTATTTCGCTCTTCTACTGTCAACAGAAAAGTGTATTCAGTTCAGGAGATGGCTTCTGCTGGCACCTTCCCTGTTGCCTGACACCCTGCTCAACACAAGACTTGAGGGCAAATGGATTGATGGAAAGATGAAAGCGTCCCCATTCTTGTTGCAGTTCTGTCCTTCAACAGTTTCTCTGTTGTGCAAAGAGAGTTGGCTCCCTTATTGTACTCTAACTGACAAATTGGAGGACAACATCATAAACTCCCAGTGAGATTTGAAACTGGCAATTTAGCTGTGTGTCTGTTTCCTCTGCAAAAGCAGATTTAGCGGTCCTCCCCCTGTGCCTTGCTCTGGTGTTGGCATGAGTTGGTACCTTCAGTCTGTGAAAATGTGGCATGAATTATCCCCTGCTAACAGAAATGGATGTTATTGAGTGGTTTGTTGCAGTCTATTAAGAAGTAATAATAAAATCAGAGACAAATCCATCAGCACGTTAGGAGGAAAGGAGGGGGTTTCCAGGATAAGAATGGCAAACATGGTCAATCCTCCAATCATAATACTTGGCCTTGTTCCTGGATGACTCACTCTATTTTAAATATTTCTGTAAAGACCGATCCCATGGCTGTGATTTGTTGATGCCCTTTTATTATGCATATTTAAGTGTGTTCACCCATGCGTGAAGTGCATCGAAAGCCCCATGTGGTTTGTGTTACACATCTCACATAATAAGTTGATGTGTTTTAGATCCAGCAAGTGATCTTTGCCGCATGCCTCAACTTTAAGACACATGCATCAAATGAACTCATTCATGAAAACTTTCTATTCCGCAACTGAGGTGATTCAGATTTTGGTAATTGATTCCACTATTACTAGAGATTTGTACTGTTTTGCTTCTTCTGATGATATGTTTTGACTTGACAAAAAAAAAAAAAAGAAGCCTCATTTTGTGTACCATCAGACATTCCTTTGGTTAATCACCTGTAATAAAGATGCCCTTCGCTAAAACACCTTGCAGCTTTGTTCAAATTGCATTGGACTTGATGTTGGCGATTTGAGCTTGAAAACGGACACCTTTCAACAGCTACACTCAGCATCAAAGGCCAACACTGGCCCCCTTGTCATAAAATGGCCAGCTCTGGTTACTCTCTTTTCGACTTTCCAGCTAGTTTGTCACCGTGCTGATTCATGCTTTTCATCTGAAAGAGGTTTCTTGTTGTGCCGGCAGTGAAATATTACAAAAGTTCAATCATGCTGCCTCTGGCTCATTGCACAAGAATAGATGCAGCACTTGAGCAGGTAAGCCCTTTTTCTGCAGAGGGAAAATTGCTGTGTAATTTTTTCTAAGAGTGCCAAAAATCATGGTTGCAATACATCTGTTGTTTAAAGATTAACGCGCTTAGATAGAATTGCAGGCAAAACATTGTTTTATTCATCTTAATTTGACACTTGAAGGCTCTTCTGAAAATATGCAAGAAAAAGACTGTTTTGCGCTGTATCCTACATGATACGCCTCTTCCTTTTGCTTTCTCCTCAGCTTGCTGTCTTTTTCCATCTGTCTGTCTGTCTGTCTGTCTGTGTGTGTGTGTGTGTGTCTGTCTGTCTGTCTGTCTGTCTGTCTGTCTCTCTCATTTTCTGACTACAAATTCTTAAGAACAGGGAAACTGGATAAGCATGTCTGAGTAGTTACCAAATGCGAGTACGGTAAAATGTGGAGGCTTAGGCTAAAGGGAAGTTGGAGAATAGAAGATGTATTCATGTCTGTATTTTTCCATTCTTCTTTAAAGTATTCCCTTCCATCCAGCCCTTCCATCCCTCCCTCCTCGCTCATTCACCCATCTGCCCTTAGAGGGTCACAGTGTGGTGAAGGCAGCGGACGAACCACCTGCCAGGACTGCAGGGCTGCAGGGGCCAAATCAGTGTCTAGACAGATAAAGGATTTTGTGTGGAAAGAACTCCCAGCCAGGCATGTACTTGATCGGGAGCTGAAGATGCAGGAGTCGTTCGAGCAGACCTCCCTCTCAGAAGAGAGAAAAAGGTCACCACAAACAGATAGAGCCAGACATAACTCAGTGCTGAGGTTGGTTTTTGTATTCCCTCAAAATTGGAGGAGGATAAGTGCAAATAGTATGTGGCTTATAGAAGTTTTGAGATTTTGGCTTTGTGTTTTAAATTCAATACCCTTTTAACAAGACTGGGTCATAACCAGTATATGGCTGGGCTGTGTATGGTCAATGTGCGAAAGTATGGCCAATTTGTTACAGGGGTCAGTGTTAGTGTCTATAATGTGAATTTTTGGATATGTAGTAGATCACATGGCATGGTTAAGCTATGTTTGAGTCTTCACATGGCAATATTCAGAATTTTTTAAATATACTGTAGTTTTGAATTCGTGAAAAACCCTTTTCATTTAGATTGACTTTTTAATGCTATATAAATGCAAGTCCATCCATTTACCTTTGATTTCTTTTGATCGGTTGAACCTTATAGACAGATAAATTGTCGAGAAATAGACACATAATCAGACTTTATGACCACTTCCAAAAGGTATGGAGTCGCCATTTTTTTTCCCGTCACTTTTGTTTACCAAGGGTAATCTGAATGTATTATACTGTGGTGCTCATGGTTTCCGTGAAATTAACCTAACAACTGATTTGTGGAGAATCTAACTCATCTAACGACGTATAACATGTCCCTTTTGACAAATGTTTGAACATATATATTGTAATGAGCTGCTTTGAACTAACTACAAGTAAATGAGGCGCAAGCGATCCTGTTGGTCTGAGCAGATAAAGCACAGAAGTCTAATGAAGCATTTCACTTACCTTGGACAGATATATGGCCTGGATAGAGAAAGTGGTGTGGTCAATGAATTCAGAAGATTTCAGTGGTATCCAAGAACAGCAAAGTATTTCCTAAATTTAAAAATGAGTTGCAGCCAAAAGAGAGAAACCCCTGTAAATACACCTTGAGGAGATGAAAGGGCAATGGCCACTGGGAAATACCAACACTCTGCCAGACGAGTCCAGTAACTTCATCACTCAGCTACTCAGCCGCTCACGGGCCAGGCCAAAAAACCCAAAAAAGATTGAAGTCTTTGGAGTCTTTTTATGTTTAGATGCATTGTGTCAGTGACAATAGATGCACGTGGTTTCAGTTTTTACGTCTTGTTTTTATGTTTGTTTGTTTTGTTTTGTTTTTACAATATATTGTTTTTTAGAGCTAATATCATTCTTAAATCAAAAACATCAGCAATAGCTTTGGCTTTTGTTTGAGAATCATCAATTGTCAATCAACATTTTCTTAACAGTTGCCTTATTGAAAAGACATCATATACATTTCAGGTCATTTTAACTAATGCTACAACAGAAGCACACGGCATTTTTCAGACGAAAAAAAATCTATGAGTCAATGATTTAATACGTTGAATCAAGTGAAATTTAAAAAAAAAAAACTACACTGGCAGTCGTAGTTAATGATTATGATCCTTTTTTTTTTTTTTTGCTGTTGAAGACTTAAAATAGCCATTCATTTGTTTTCCCCCCACATATTTAACATTTCTCCTCTTATACGCTGCACTACTGCAAGCTCCTGGTTTGAGGACAACAAAATACTAGCAGACTGCATTGGCAGAGCTCCTTCCCCTTCTCGGAACCAGTTGATGGTCATTTGTGGTGAAATCATATCCCTGCAGAATGCAAGTACAACTTCTCAGTCCAACCTAAGGCTAATAATGAATGGCCGAGAAAATCTAAAAGACCATGTGGTTCCAGTCGTGCTTTGTTTCCTCATTTTGACAAAGTAAAAGGAAATACAAGATGAAATATTAATTTTGACCAGCTGAACTTTTTCAACATACTGCTTTTAAATCATGTGGCGATGCCGTCTTAAAAACAGACCTTCGAGTTAAATATCAACTACAGGATAAACATTCCTGCCTTGAAAGCAAATAAGTCAGTTGTACAGTGTAAGTGCGCAACTTTAATTAAACAAACTGTACAAAACAAATAATCAATCTATAAACTTAATGGATTTCTCTACCTCTCATATTTTAAAGGTTATCATAATTTAAGAGGGAAGTGTCATAGTTAAATTCTTGTGTGACTGGTGCACTTCTGCGTTGTGTTGGTGCAACAGCGAAGACGCCATGGCTTCTGGATTTTTTTTTATGGCTGACCTCTGTTTATTCCGATAAACAAAAAGGGAAACAGAACCTTAAGGTCAATTTTTCTTCCCGCTTCAGCTCCTCTCTCACATGGATATTGTACAAAAAGGGCTGAGGGGAAACTAACCATGTGGAATAGAAACGAAATATACAGCAAGACATACGTGATAAACAAATAGGGAATCAGAAACTCCATGTCAATTCTGCTGCCCACTCCAGCTTTAACACAAACTGAATATACAAGATGGAAGTTGGCTTTCTTTGCCCCAACTCTGAGCTAGCAGCACTCAACAAATTGAGCATTGCGCTAGTTCAGGCAGGCCGCGGACGTCAAGCTCAGCTCACAATCTCAGCTAAATCAGCTGATCTAAAAGCCAGCCCACATCAGCTGATTCTCTTCTATACATTTAATTGGCAAATCTTCTTCTCACTCCACCCCAGCACCTCCTTTTTAATGCTGTGTCTGACTTAATCAATGTAATTTCAGTTGTCATCGATGCCTGCTCTGTTCTGTACCCAGAGGGGTATTTGCTACTTAGCTCCCTGCCTTAGCCTTTCCATGTAGGCACATGGAAGGACAGAGCCATACCGCCATATAACTTAATGCAAATGGGAATCTAAGTTTCTTTGACTATAGTGGTCCTGACTATTCTAACTATTTGTATGGACCAGTTGGTTAGAATCAATATATTGACAGGCAAAGACAAACACTGTAACATTGTAGGAAACAAAAACACAAACAAAAAATATGAGGAATATTGGGATTAGGATAACCAACCAAGCAAAAGCAAAAGAAATTTATAGGGACCACAGAAGAATAAATGACGAAGGAGGGGCTCAGAACTTTAGGCCATACATTCTGGAATTATAACAACTAAAATAAAGAAATAAAGGCACATATGACCCTGTTACACTTGCTTAAATAAACTATAATTTTAACCCCACTTGACATATGAACTTAGTTGGTTATGAGTGTTATACCCAGGACTAGCTTTGTAAAGACAAGAAAGGGTTTTTCAAAAGCACACAATTGGATACTTTGACAGAAAACCATCAATCATCACTGATTCCGAGGTTTTTCCCTCCGTGGGATTAATTTCTTGTTGGTTGTACACCCTGTAGAAAAGTTCTAGATATCAACTCAAATAGTAGTCATTCACCCAATTCTGTTATCCCATATTGATAATAAAAATATATTTGTTGTCAACAAATGGATGCTTAATAGTAGTTGCTATCACAGAAATATCTGTGATGCATCATGGTGCCCAGCTACCAGTAAAACTGCAGAATCACTCCCGGGCGGCCAAGTACTTGATACCATGAGGATGACGGCGTGGAAATGATGCGTGCATTGTGTTATGGTGGAACGGTGGTGGATAAAGGCCTATTTTTCAGCCCATCATCATGTGGGTAACAGTAATCCTCTCTGCCCTTCTCTATGTGAGTTCAGAGAAAACAGAGCAGCCGCACATACAGTATGTGTGTGTGTGTGTGTGTTCCACTGTGTAGGATCTTTCCCCTGACTTTATCAGATAGGAGGGTCTGATGTTTTGTTGTTCTACAGTGTGTGGGCTGTGGCCATCATGGCTCGGTAAAGGTCATCTCTTACTCTTTTTCTCCCAGTGTTTCGCCTCACATCCCCTGCCCACAACATGTGTCTGGGTCTAGGGTGGGGCCTCTTGTCCTACGCGACCAAACAGCGCTATGATTGCCAGGCCCCTTTGCTTGTTCATTCATCAGCTCTGTCTCTGTCTCAGACTATGTGGGTGTGTCGGGAGCTGGGGTCCCCTCTCCTTTTCCTCACCCCTTTCTCTCTCCTGTCCACCCACCGTCTGTCTGCTGACGTGGCCCGGGGTCGTTCTGGGCCCTGACCCTCGGGCCCCAATGTGTGTGTGTGTCATTCGCCCCTCCTAACCCCGTGGCGATGTGTTATCGGTGGGATCTGCGTCTGTCTGTGTCTGCCAGTGCGCTAGACGCAGGAGGAAACAGGATGCGAGAGGATCAACTGTAATCTCACAGTGCGCTTTGTTTCACACAATCCCAGGCCGATCACTGTATTCTCTACACGCGGGGCTGCCACTGGACATTTACATGTGCCAACAATCACACCGCTACTGGCCCACTTAGGTGAGAGCGCAGAGAGAGGGAGAGTTAGTAGGTTTGAGGCAAAAAGATGTTGGTAGAAGAAAGAGGATATTAAGAAACCTGGAGCTTTATTTGTGAGTGTGAGGAATATCAAAGAAAGTTTTTTGTTTGTTTTGTAATTCAAAGGGAAACATGTTATCAGTGGCATACTTGACTCGCTGATTACAGTGTTGATGATAATGATATCTTCAGCGATATGATGTGGGGTTGATATATATATCTCAGTAAATATGTTTCCACTGAAGATGAAACAAAGTCAAATGGGATCGAAATTAAGGAAAATCCTCACCACTGTCCTCAAATGAACTTGATGATTACCATGTACAGCACATACAGGTCTATATTTCCAGATCTGAGCAGGTGAGGTCCTGATTCGGTCTCATTATTAGGATGAAAGGGTGGGAAGAAGGATTTGTGCCTGTTTTAGCAAGTCTTGGTATTCACTCAAAAAGCTTTCTCTCCACCTCAGGGAGATCAGGGAAGAAAAAGGATGCTTTTGAGATGCTTTCTGCCAGCCCAATTTTCTATGCCTGGGAGGCAGCTTAGTTAGATTCTCAGCATTTAATACCGGCAACATTAAATACCCTCATAATTGTTTTAGCTTTACTTCTCAAAGCCCTCCTTATTATATGAATCAAGCTCGGGACCCTACAGCAAGCATCCGTGCCAAAGCGTGTCACTTCCCCAGCTCCATGATGTGAGCACACTGAGAATATGGAGCCTAGTTCTGGTAAAACAATATTATTTTATTGTACAGGAACACGGCTGTGCTAATTCCTCAAGTTGCAAACCTCACGGACCACAACTTTGTCTATAATTTGCTGGGAGCATATGTTCATAGCAACGGTACATAAAGCGGAACGGAAAACAGTAGTAGAGAGCGCATTAGTCAGTTCAGCGATTGGTGTACAAAGAAAGGGGGTTTTCTCCAACTTTCTTCCCCTTCATGGGGCCCTGGAGTCACAGTTCTAGCGCTGGCCCGAGTTGGTTAGAGCTTGTTTTCTGTATTTTTTGCGTCATAAATTTATTAAATATGTACAGGATGGAAGAGATAACTTTTTAAACATATACTAACGATCCCATATTCACTCTTTTGCAGAAGTTTTTGGTGGTGTGTTTCATATTTTGAATGTATCTTCCTGATTAAAGGTTTGGTTTTTTAAAATGAAGAGTAGGGACTTATTTGGAGAGTTGAAGTGCAGCAAGGTAGAGAGATTATAAGGAATACGTGATAAACCTTCAACAGGTGGCAAGTGATTTTTGTCTGTTTTCAAAAGATGTCTGCTGTTTGTAATATACTGTCACCACAAGTGTAAGGACTTCTGGCCACCAGCAGGTGACACTTTCCTCTTTGTTCACTGTAGTGCCATTTGTCTGTGACAGGATGTCCTAGTGCTTAATGGATATGAAGCTCCCGAAACTCCAGTGTTTTCGCTGTGTTGTTCAGATGTAATTCTTATGCAATCCAATCCTCCTCTGTCCCCGGGGTGTGAGTGCATGTCCGGGATGGGGGGGCCTTTAAAAAGCTTTCCCCTTCACTGCTCCATCAACAGGCTTGTCTTGTGTAGAGAGGTCATTCAACTGCACTGCTGGGTTCTGCCGGTCTGTGAGTGTGTGTGTGTGTGTGTGTGTGTGTTTTTGCATGTGTGTGTTTTCTTCTTGCTTGGAATGAGCCCCACCAGTATTCCAGCCTAAACTCCTTCTCCCCAGCCCTTTTCTATCTGCTGAATTTCTTTCCCTATAGGCCACTCTTACTACTGTATATCTTCTTTGCAGCAAGTAAATTGAATCTGTGTTGCAGTGCTCTGCATAGCTCTATGTCTGCATGCTTCACTTAGGCCGCAGACCGTCTTATGTGCTCGTGCACGCCTAATTGTCAGAATCAGAATCAAGTTTTGTGGCCAAGTATGCTGACACAAACAAAAAATGGACTCTGGAAGTCAGTCGCTTTCTTAGTGGCAGAAATTAAACATTAATGTACAGTTAACAAGACAAAAAACTGACCAAGTCCAGCATATACAGTAGCTACTCTGTGCAGGTGACCATAGTCATAATAGTAACCCAGAAATGCAAACGAGTATTCAGAAAGTGAGGTTTGAGATGCAACATGGTGCTCTTTGTTGCACATTTGGTGTCTCATCATCTAGAAAATAGATTCCTTCTGGTAAGATTCCGACCCTTAATCCCATAATGGGATGGCATACAACAAAATTGAATATTGGGTTGGTGTTTGCACAGAGCGGTTGCCCCCACAGCCCCTTGTCCAAGTTCCTCCAGTATATCTTTTCCTTGTCAGCAACATAGCCTAACTTTGACCTGTGAGCGGTGAAGAAAGCAATGCCTTGAGGTCAGCAGCTAGCCTATAGTATACCAGCCCTGCATTTATAGTGTAGTCGGTTGTAAATCTACTATGTTGTGTCATGTGAAATTTGTCTAGCGGTGTGCCTGCCTCCAGCTCCAAACACAGATTGCTGTCTTAGCGGCCAGCCACTACATACAGATACGTCTTTTTGTGTCCCACTTTCGGCAGATGGTCAAAAGACACCACTGCATTGCAGCAGGGGCTGGTGTCCAAAGTGGTGTGGTCAGTTAATGTGAAGGCCAAGGTAGACTGAGTCAGTAGCCTTGCTACACCTCTGGTTTTAGTCCCTGACACACAGATATAGCAGGATATCTTATGTTGTTTTATAAACTCTTGTACCTGTTCTGAATGAAGCAAGGCCCATCTTCTTCCCTACTTTCTTGGATAGTGTACCAGACACTTGCCACTAAACTCCATTAGACATCTGGTTTAATATTCCCCCATTCTTCTCTCCTGGATGTTTCCAAGTTCATTGAGGTTTTTCTGGTCACTCCAATTTTCCATTGGCAGCTAGTGAGGCTATCCCAGGGTGGTTCCTCCTGGAGGACTGTCAGGGCTCTGGGGCCAGCCTCTGTAGGGCTTTCTGCTGCTGTTATGGTGCATTTTCTCCTCCACATCCGCACCAACCACACAGCTCTTCAGCAAAGCTGGGCCTTCCTTTCCTGAGGGAGTAAAATTATTTTGTGCACACTGCATCCAACACAAGGCAAACACAGCATTATTGTTAAAATATCAAGCTTCCTGGATGTAGTTAAATCATTATATTTGTTTTGTTCAGTGCACACAGCCTTTGGGGTTTTGATTTCTGTCACTTTAGGGCACCGAAATGCATTTTTTAAATTTATCACGCACATTGCTCAAATCCAGTTCAAGCAGAACTCTGCATTGATATGGAGTGGATGACTTTGATTTTAGATATTCTGTTTTTCATTGAAAGCATGTTCACACATAATATAATTTGATTTGGATTGAATAGGCCAGAGGGAGATTGAATGCGCCATACACAGGAGCAACACATTTTATGTGCTAAAAATCTGATTTCCAATGTATTCTTTGGTCCACTGCTCAAAGAGAAAAGAGGGTCTTGAACGGCACAGTTCCATGACTTGTATAATTGGCTTTCATTATGGCCAGGCGGAGCCTTGGCGGTGCCAAACCCACCAGGGGGTGACAACCAGTACAAGCCCCATCATCATCATTTTCCCCATGAGCAGCACAACTCAATGGGCCCAGAAATGGGCATGCATCTATTGCTCGGGGAACCACCCTTTCTCTGGAAACTGCCTTTATCCTGTTTTAAACATTATCTGAGTATAAATGTGTTTTTAACAGTGTATGTTTGTGAGGATGGAGGTTAGTGTGAGTGTGTTTTTTTATTTTTATTATGTGGCTGGTCAATGTAAGTGTGAACGCACTTACATTACGGTTGTGTGCCTGCATCCATGCTTGTCTGTGAGGTGGGGGCAGCAGAACGGTTACCACAAGCTGGTGGGGCACAGCTCTGCTGCTAACCAAAGAGGCAAGTGGTTGTGAGTCAGTCCCTACCAGGCAAACCTGTGGCTGTGGTATTAGCTCTGCAGCATCAGTGCCAAGATAGGAAATTAACATTGGCTTTGGGCGAAAACGTGTCTGAGAGTTCAGGAAAAAAATGCCTCTGAGAGATGTGCACAAAGCCAAACTAGAAGCCCTGGCTCGATCTGACTGCACTGTCTTGGCCCATTGAATAAAATATG
>JBBPCS010000917.1:11050418-11069823 GCA_037974645.1 Hollardia meadi | reverse complement strand
AGTTTGGCCCATGTCCAACCTGAAATCATTGAGGAGGAGGGGTTTATGACCTATACTGCAGCCCACCACCAGCAATGATATAGATAGAGATAGATAGATATTTTGGCTTCACTTTTGGGGAATCTTATGTTGTCCATCTTTATATACAGTCAATGGTCCAAACTGGATAGCACTGGAGGTGATTGAGAAAGTATTCATAATTTAAGTCAACTAAGTTTTTAAGTGCCATATGGGATTTGTCCTATGTTTTTTTCATTTAATTTTGGTTGGGAGTCTAATTTTATCTCAATATGTTGTGCAGCTCTACAGCTTTTCTGTTTTCTCGATTACTCTGCAGGTACTAGAAGAAAGGATGAAGCTAGAGTGTAAGTGTCACGGCGTCTCGGGCTCCTGCACCACCAAGACCTGTTGGACTACACTTCCCAAGTTCCGTGAGATTGGCTACGTACTCAAAGACAAGTACAACGAAGCTGTACATGTGGAGGTAGTCAGGGCTAGTCGACTGCGCCAGCCCACCCACCTCAAGGTGAAGCAGACTCAGGGCTACCGCAAGCCTATGGAGACAGACCTTGTCTATATCGAGAGGTCACCCAACTACTGCGAGGAGGACGCAGCCACGGGGAGCGTTGGCACCCAGGGACGCCTGTGTAACCGCACCTCACCACATACAGACGGCTGCGACCTTATGTGCTGTGGGCGGGGCTACAATACACACCAGTACACCAAAGTTTGGCAGTGCAATTGTAAGTTCCAATGGTGCTGCTTCGTCAAGTGCAACACATGCAGTGAGAGGACGGAGGTGTTTACCTGCAAATAAGGATGTGAGGAACTCAGTGCCAGGAAATGAGGCGCCAAGTACTAGCTGAATGAGGAAGACTCAAGTGAGCGAGATAAAAGTATGACTTGGACCAGTGGAAGATTTTGAAATAAAGGAATGGAATTAACTCTATCAGCTCTTCATGGCATTGTTTTGCACAGCAGAATCTATCTAATTTCTTTTCAGAAAGTAAATGCTAAATATCAGTAGATAATACCCCGAACTTTACTGTCACATAGACATTGTGCTCATGTACTGATGTATCCACAGTGAAGTTGGGACTACAGGTAATAAATGAAGCCTTCGTTTGGAACTGTGCTTTGCACTCTGGGATTTGTCATTGTTAAAATCACAAGAGACTTGCATGGAGAGGAAACACAGTCACCTGAGTTGATCAAGATGACAACAGCTGATGAGATTGTGACTGGGAGAGATTTGTCAAGCCTTTCATTGAAAACTCTCAAGGGTTTTGTCATATTTTCACCAATTGTAAACAAAAGTGAATCTTGGCATGAATGACCCACCCCCAAATTGGCTGGGGCTTATGTTGGAGGTTTGTAGAAATGAAGAACATTTTGTAAGTATGGTGCGTTGGGGAGCGCCAAAATCTGAGCGGAGAACTCTGTTAAACCCTCTGCTGCCAACTGGAATATGGTGGAGTATGTTAGTTTTCCAGTCACACTGGAACTGTCTGTTCTGAACACTGAAAATAAATTGTTTATTTATGTTATAGTATCTTAAAACGAAGCACTAACGGGTAGAGATGTCTTTTTTTTGTACTAAGTGTAAAGAAAAAATACTTTTTAGAAACTGACTGAAGATATGTGTCCATTAGAAAATGAACCCAACACCTAATCTTTTCTTAACAAGAAAGGTTTCATTGCTACTGGTGTGTTGACAACAACAAAAAAACATCATTACAGTGTGTTTCACATTTAAACACCTTGGTTCCATTTTACTGTAGCATAGTTTGTTTGCAGTCCTTTATCCACGAGCAGTAGCATCTATTTTTGATGCTTTTGCAAGTTTAGTTTATAGACAGTATTGAGAAAAATCATTTAACTGCAGAGATCCTTCCTCACTTCATTAAACATGAAACTGATATATTGCTGGATGTGTTGTCAAGTGCTGCACTGATATTTTCTATTCAGATACAACTAAATAAACTCCCATTTGACTCAGTTTGGCAGTTCATTGCTAAAATATCAGTTGAAGTTGAACCTGCAGTCTGCCTTTAGTTTTAAAGGCAAAATACTGTAAAGCTGTGGTCAGTGGAGTGATGATTAATCACAACTACACACCCGTGCATATGATAGCATCGGTAATAAAAAAGAAAGAAAGAAAAACGTGTAGAAGAGTTTATTATCATTATTTAGCCTGATGTGCTACTGGACAAGAGATAATAGTTCAAATTGTCATTTTTTTCAATTGACAGTTCCAGGAACAAGAACAGTTCACCCATGAATGATTCAGTCATTGTCTACTAACCCCAAAACTAGACCACAAAACATTTCTGCTGCTTCACAGAAAAAATGTGATGCAGCATTCTCAATAAATAACTGAAGGACATGGGGACTAAAACATTAAAAGAAAACAAACAACAAACATAAAATGGCTCCATACAACTCATCTGGCATAATCCAAGTCTCTGGAAGCCCAGAAAGATTTTGTGGACTAAGAAACTTGCATGTGACTTTCCATCGGCATGAGGGTGAAGATTATGAAGGCATTTTTATGTTTAGGAGAACTTCCTTTAACCCAAAGCTAACTTGGATCTGATGATTTACACTCTGTTTGTTCTTTAAAGACAGCTATAGGGGAATTCTTGCGTCTAGCTAGATTGGCTCTTTTTGCCACAATGTTATATGAATTCCAGTTTATCACAATTTGGATCTTATCTTAGGAGTTTTGGATATCAGTTATAACATTGTACTCGTTATTACTGAGATCTGGATGGAAAGTGACACATTGAAGTGTAACAGGGAATAAATACAAGAAGTCAGACAATTAGAAAGTTGGGAAAGTTTGTAAAACAAGCCAACAGTTTACCCTGATTATCTAAACCACTTTGGTATGAACAATAAAATGTATTTAAACATCTTAAAGTTTTTGGAAAAAGGCTCAAAATGTATCTAATTATGAGTGTACAAGTGCAGCAAGTACACTTGGTCAAAGTTGAACCAGTCTGTTGACTAAAATGGATGGTCTGTGAGGAGCAGTTTACAGTTTACTGATGGTCTTTGTTTTCTCTTCCAAATAATTTTAGCTAACCTCCTTTTTGTAGGTATGTTTCAACATTCTCAGATAATTTCTATTAACTTGGTAAGAGCAAAGTTACCATACTTGATAGGAATGATGGCCAAAATTATAAAAATGTGTTGTTGCTGTGAGGAGACTCCAGAAGTCACTGCTCCCTGATGTTGTTCTCCAAGAAATTGTTAACAGCATTGAACTCCCCCTTAAGATTATAGATTAATCGTATGGATTTGACAAAACAAGATACAATGTGTTCATTCGTGAGCTTTAGAGGTGTTGGTTGGTATATTTTTATAGGCTACTTTGAAGACAGTCAAGCTAGCAGTTTCACTCTGCTAAGCTAAGCTAACTGCCTCCTGGCTGCGGCTCTTAACTTAATGCTAAGACATTAGAGTATATCCGCTCATCAAAATTTTGTTTTATTTGTTGGCATGGTCATGTTGTACTGCCCATTCAGCTTTAATCTATAATACCATATTTTTCACGGCCATATGAGGTTTACAGACTATACAGGCCAGTTTATGTTTTGTTGAAATTTAGAATGTATTAGGCCTATAAGTTTTGCACATTAATAAGTTGTTAGAGAGTCATGTAGTTTGCTTGATTAATCATGCAAGTTAGTGCAGTTTAGTATGTTTTATGGACATCAGTGTTCAACCTATTTAATTTCAGTAGTTTCAGATGGATCCAGCACAGTTGTCATGTAAATAGATTTTAATATTCTCTCAGTTAAAGTAACTGTTTCATATAACATATCTAGCATATAGCCTCATTCTGACATTTATATTTTTTTCTGAAATAGATTTAAATACCTCCAACTGGAGACATTTTAAGAAATCATGTGTCCCTTGACAAGGACACAAATACATTTCCTCACATAAAAAGCTGATGTGTCCTTAATTTAATGATTTGTATTAGGCAATAAAACACACAAGAAAAAACAATTTTTGAACCCTGAGAAAGGAATCCACATTCTTCATTTTATTGCTCAATGCATGTTGGTACAAGCATGTTCTCGTTTAGTGTTCAGTTGCCCATATTGATTGTTCCAACAAATATCCAAAGCTATTATTTTCGTAATTTCTTTCCCCTTGAAGAAAAACACACACATTAAATCTTGTCATTGTGTGTATCCAGATTTGAAGCCAAACTTTTTGTAGCAGTCTGTTATCCAAACATTCCAACCACGCTTAATATAGTTACTGGCAAATGCATTAGGAAGCATAAATCATTAAAAATCAGAAATAAATCAAGCTGTGTGCTGACTTTGACATTATTTTGTACACAGCACATTTTCATAATATGCTGTGGTCTTTGTCTTGATTGTGGCACGCATGGAACAGAAGTCAATTATCTCTCCCAGCATGGAAAGAAGTGTCTTCTCCATGTCTGTGTCAAGCCGAAATGTGATCAGAAACACAGAAAGAGAAGAGAAGTTAAAAAGAATATGGAAAACAATTTTTTTTTTCCATTAAAATGAAAAAGCAATGCCCCCACAAAATAAATCCAGAGTAACCATGCAACATATGATTATTCCTCAAGTTGGAACTGTTTTTTGTATAAGAATTAAAAAAAAACACCCATGCAGTTTTTTGAGAGTAATTGGGACTGGCTGACTTGGGTGGTCGCAGCCACCTGTGACCCAGTCTTTAACTCATCACTTTGCATGTTTATTTTCTGTTGTAGCTGAAACAGCAGATGATATTAGCAGTGTATTTATAAAGCATAATGTGGTACAATCCATGACACTCAGGATAAACTAAATGAGGATTTAGGATGCAGAATGACAGAATAACGGGCTCAACACTCGAGCCTCTCCTTATGCTTTTTATTTTGGCAGAGCCGTTTGGAGTCACCAAATGGAAAGAGGACCTTTATGCAAATGACCTGATGTGAATAGGAAGTGGCTCAGTGTGCCTCTTGTTTTTAGACGCACAAACAAGAGTGTAGTTCTTTTGTGAGGGTGTTTTTGAGATGGATGGGATGCCTTGATGAAACAAGGAGGTGCATGTGTGGCCGGAAAACTGCAGGTGAAAAGAGTGGCTATTTAGGAGAGGAGCTAATTGAGAGTGGTTTGGAGAAAGAGTGGGTACACTATATAAATAGGAGCAGCTGTTGAACCAAGTTAGGGACTAGTTGCAAAGCGCAGTCGAAGATATGGTAAAACTTATTTTTAAGCATAGGAACAATTTTATGATAGCTAATTCATCATTTCACTCTTTAGCCTTCAAAGGGGTGTATTCTTTTGTACTCTCCATTGACTTTATTGTTAATGATGCTGATCACAGAAAATGAAAAAGCATAGAAGTTGATAGATGTCTGTATTTTCTGAGACAGTGAGGGAGTTCAAAATCAGGTACTTAAAATAAGTTATATACATTTCCATTTTGGACATGATCATTGACAGTGGTTCAATTTAGCTCTTTCTATGAAGTAGCTCTGTGAAAGAGAGCCACGCTATTTCATTCATTTGCCGGGCGCTCCCACTCGTCCTCCTGTATGTGAAAAGCATTGTAGGTGGGCAGCAGAGCGGAAGTAAGATGTGTTTTGTTAGTTGTCTGAAGCCCTGGGGACCGGAACTGCATAAGCTCCCCATACTATGCCCTGGATTGAGAAAAATAAATCCATTTGTTTCTGACAAACATTTTGTCATTAAAAATATGAGATAGAAAAACAGAGTCTGCTGTGTGTGCCTTCTTCCAAAGCAGCTATTGTTGGGGTGTCAGGATCATTAGTTCATTGGGATATATTCTGCAAGCTAATGCTTCTGGTCTAATTCACACTGGGAGAGACGCACCCAGGAGGAAAGATAGTCGAGAGGTAACATGACCACTGACATGACTGGAAAGGATGTAGCTTAAATCTGCCAAACCAATGCATTGACTTCACGCAAATTTCCATATGATCCTGCTATTCAGAGTTCACTGGCAAGACATATCAGAGTTGTTAGTACTTTGGGAAACCAGGGTAGCTTCAGTTGATTCCAAAGAGGATGTGAAGGAGTCACAAGACGGCTGCTGCAGATTGAAGAGAACGGGGAAGACAGAAAACTGGAAGACTTGCATTTGTCTATACAAGTGATGGTCATTGATTTCCTTGTCCTCTAAAAAACTTAAAATGATTTGAACCAATAAACTTTTGCTTTTATTTGCTGTAAAGATAATTTACAATGGCTGTCTAGGTACTTGAATGGATCTTTTTTTCTTTTTTTTTGGTGCTTGTTGAAAGCAACATTGCTTTAAGCCAAGTAATTTTTTCTTTTTCTTCCCAGGAGAGACAGGAACATTCATGTCAGTAGCTTGGCCTCACAGAGATAAGACACATATGTAACAATGGGGGAAGAGAAGCAAGGGTGGCAAAAAAATAAATGACTCAAATGAAGGGATGAAATTAAAAATCAAGGAGTCAGAGGTCTTCTGAGCTGACACTTGAGATTATCCAGAGTAGGAAGAAAGGATTGTTGTCTCCCAGACACCACACTTCAATTACAGACTTCTCCTCATTTGAGGAAAGGGGTGTTTAACACTCCCGTGGATGATGGATTGTTCAGGGGCAATCCTTTAAGTCCCGTTTGTTATTCCAGGATGTGAAGGCTTTAGTTAAGGTGACACAAACATGCTGGAAACATCTCTTAGCAGCGCTCATGGACATTGAAATGCAGTCAGTCTTTGTGCTATAATAATGAAGGTTTTACAATCTTACATTTTTTTTTAACAAAGCAGAAGAGCACAGAATACAATTAAACACAACGTGCAACACAGCCTGCAGCAATTAAGAACGTATAGTCTTTTTTCTTTCTTTTTTCTGTGATCGCTTGGTGTTTTTCTGTTTTCCTTTAATTTTGTTTTGACTGCTTGTCTTAGTGAAAGACCATCATTTGGAGGTTTTTCATCATCTGTTTGATATTAGTGGTGAAGAACACATGGCCATTCAAAGGCAAAGCCTTGTGTGACATCATAGACCACAAGGCAAAGTGGGGATCGTCAAGCCCCCTGACTGAGGACTCTGAACACTACCTGACTGCCTCCATCCATCTGCAACTGCATTGTCCTCATAATGTGCCAGCTTGGGTCTCTGTTGCTGCTTGGGGTTTGTGCAGAACTTTATGTTGTCTCTTCTGCACAGACAGGTCTGAGAGGCCGTTTTCAGAATATCTTTAGTCTCAAATGAAAGTAAGAAACATGCAGCGCACAATAAATATAACTAAAATCAATTGTCAAACTTAATAGCAAAGACTGTGCATGATAGTTACGTGGAAAGACAAAAGAACAGAGGCAGGATGCAGCAAAGTTTTAACTGAAGAGTTTTGATGTGAGTGACCTAACGAAACAGCTGTATAACGACAAAAGCAACTTCTCTCCTACATATGGTTCCGAATGAACAGGTTCAAAAATGCCTGTTACAGACACTGTGATAGCTTTAGATTCAAAGATAGCAAAGTGAACGTTCTGAATGTATAAATATATATATATATATATATATAAAAGCAGACAAGAGATTAGCCTATAGGGAGCATTGACGCCCAATTTGGCGTACACACCTGTTTATGTTGGACTTGGGTAGAAAGTGGTGCTTGTAAAATATGAGTGAGGTTAATTCTTATGCGGTGACGCCCTCAGGCCTCACAGCTACAGTAAGGACAGCATCAGCAGTCTGAGATGATGGGATGGGTCTAAACCTAGGCACTGCTGTATTTGTGTCCTTGTTTGCGTGTGTGCTCATTTAAAGAGCACTTATCGTTTATTTGTCTGCTCAACTCACCTTGTGTTTCTGTCTGCATGTCACTTCTTTATGGGCGCATGTGTGTGTCTGCTCTGCCTCTGTGTGTGTGTGTGTGTGTGTGTGTGTGTGTGTGTGTGTGTGTGTGAGAGAGAGAGAGAGAGACAGGCACATCTCTATGGGAAGTGGCTTTCTGCATGGAGACATTTAGTGGAAGGAGTTCGAGGACAGCCCACACAGTGCTTCTGTGCTGCTCAGTGTCCAGTGGTCGTCTCGGCCACGGCTTCTCCTTGAGGTTATTTTTCTCCTCACGTTTTGTTTTCATGAAGTGAGGCTGGGGTTCTAAAAGCTGACTCCACCTAGTGAAAATCTACAAGACCCTTAGGGGTCCTTTTCTGATGAAGCAGAAGACAAATGTTCTGGATGAAGCAAATTATTTCACAAAGATGATTGCATCAATAATATTTTGGAAATACATTTTTCATGGCCTGTTGCTTTTAACATATACTGAAGTACAGTATTACAAAGGACAGCACATGAAGTTTTACAGCTAATTGCTCAGCAATTAATTTTTCTAAACCATGGTTCATGAATTTCAATTACTGCAGTAATAAATAATAAACTGAACTTACCAAACGTACCAAAACTGTAAAGAATTAGGTCAGTCTAAACCACAGAAACATAGAAAGGCTCAAAGGGTTCTGATCTAAATGATCTATTCTGATAAAACAACATCAAAATGCTACACAGCTGAGACCACAGAACTTGACACTCTACAGCTGCCGTTTGGAAAATACTGGGATTTTGGTTAACTTACACAGTATGCAAATGTTGTCAACAAGTTTTTAAAAAAAAATGGTCTTGAAATAATTTTCTACTTCATGCAACGTCACTTCACCTCTAAAGCTCTAAAAGAGTCTTTTAATTGAGCAGAGTTAGTGAGTTTGTTAAAAAATCAACAAGTTGTGCACCAGTAACAAGTCGGTTACTCTTTTTCTCCACTAAAGACCGATACTTTAGAGTCAAGTCCAGAGAATAGTCCAGGAACACAGCCAGTGCAACTGAGATCCTGTGCCAGTGTATCATGCTTCCCTGTCTCGCCTGTGGAAAGAGGAGTGGTAGAGGTGAAGAGGTTCCATGATGTCGGTCATATTCATGGAGAGTTCTGCTTTTCCATGGGGATGGAAGGTGCCGGTGACCTTCCTGTGGGAACAACACACAAACTCAACAAGTACAGTAGCTGCAAGAAACACTAGGCCCTGTTGTTTCAACAAAATTATGTTACTAGTTTTGATGGCTTTTATGGCCAATTTCCGTGTCAAATTTTAAGTGTTTGTGGCAGGTAATGACGAGCAGCTTAGTGACAAAGTTTGCTTAACACAAGTGAACTTGTCAATCTCTCTGCTCAGAAAGTTGATGGCTAACTCAGTCTGTCAGCAAAGCGTACCGCATGGAAAGCAACATCAGAGAAAATGGTTGCCCGGTGCTTGTATATTTCTGTCTCCATCTGTGTCACTGGCTGGAAGTGGGCTAGTGTACATGCCTTTGAATATGTAGGGCATTGGACACCAACTCCATGTGGTTTGGGAGAAGTTAAAGGCTGGTTGGGGCTTTAATCCGCCAACCCTCCTCCCAGTTTTTCCCCTCTTTTTCTTGTCTCTGTGGGTCCCGTTCCCCCACCAGCTCCCCTTCTACCACACAGGCCCATCAGCACCCCAGCTCCAAAGACCCTCAGCCCCCCACCGCCCCCCTCTACTGCCTCCACATCAACTGGGCCTTTCCTCTCCACTGCCCTGACATCCTAATGGCTGATGGATGCACCAAGGTCACACTGATGATCTAGTGAAGTCCTTTGGTCCATCATTGAGCCTTTGATCAACATACTTAACCCTTCCTTCCTAAGAACCCCCCCTTAGTGGATGAGAATGTGGGGAGATTGAGTTACACAGTGCTGGGGAGTGGGCAGGGTGACATCCCTTTGGTAACACATGTCTTTGTTTAAGGCAAAGCTCTGGCACTGACGGTCCTCTTCCAAGCTCCTCTCCTTCTCTTAATAACCTACCAAAGTTACCAGGGAGAAGGGGAAGAGGAGATCCAGTCCCTGCATGCAGTGCAACTTTATTTTTCAAATGACCTGTAGTTGTTCAGTCTGATAAACCAAAACATTAGTTAGACATTCACTTATTTGCTTTTTTGTTGAGTGTTAGGTGAAAAGATTGATACTTTTTCATTTCTGTCCATAAAATATACTGCCAGCAGTCAGTTAGCTCAGCTTATCATAACATAACATAACGGAAACAGTGGGAAACAGCTAGCCTAAGGCTGAATCCCAAACTTGTGGGATGAGCCTTGGTGGACTTTAGTTGCACATACTGTGACGTGTTCACTGTCATCACGTCAAGTCTGAGAGGGCACGAGACTGCACGGCCATATGAGCTGTCGAGGGACAGGCCTAAAGCTACAATAATAAAATTACTTCTATAGCCTATACTTCAACTAATTTTTTATCAGAATGTATTTTAAAATCCTTGATGGTATACATACAAGTAATGTTTTAATGAAGTAATTTTGTTACACAATCAAAACAAGTCTTTACAATACCACATCCATGAATCATAGGTAATTATATCAGTGAAGTCTGGTGAAATCTGTACCCCAAGCAGACTTTCTGGAAGTCTGCAGATAATCTGCTTTAGGGCTCTTGTGGACTTGATGAACTGTGGGTTTAGACAGCCCTCAGTACTCACAGACTCCCCGCAAACATGCCCACAAAGTCAATGAGTCTGTGTCATGGTTTGACATTTTGTTATTTCCTGTTTTATTTTGAAGGTTTTCTCCTCTTTTGTCTTGTCCTGCTTTACACTTAATCCATTTGTTCTTTTCCTGTCTGTTGTGATTACCCTCATGTGTTTCACCTGTGTCTTGTTAACCTTCCTTTCCTTGTGTATTTAAGTCCATGTGCTTCCCACTTTCTTTGCCAGTTCGCCGTGTTACATTGTGTGGCCCCATTCTAGCATTTCTTATTTATTTTCTCTCGTGTTTCCAGTGTTTTGAGTTTTGTTATTGCCGTACTGATTTCTGGACCTTGCCTGCTTTTGGATTTGTCTGTGCCCTGTTTGGATTTGTTTGTCGTTATCGAATTGCTGTCCTGGTGTTGACCTTCTGCCTGCCCCTACACCCTGTAAGCCAGTTGGCGCATTGCTATCTTGAGGCAGGAGAAAATGATTATGCCATTGACCAACAAAAACCTTGTCTAAAGTCAATGGCGCAGTGTTTTTCCTGCTATTTAAAGGGCGGATTATTCAGATAGTAAGATGCGCCTACACAGGCGGCTTCACAATGCTTGTACACTCGGTGTGTACACAATGATGCCTGGATTGAGAGGCTTAGAGAGGTTGCTTTCAGTAATTGTAAATGTGTCCATGGGTTGCAGTAATATCACTGCAGCAAATATTGTGGGACACTTAAGCAGTAAAACTAAATTATAAACTTGGCAGGACAGAGGAAATTCTCCAGAGGAATCAAAATTAAACTTTGAGCTTTACTTCAAACAAGTTTATTGAAACCGGACTATGTGTGTGTGATCTTGTGGATGTGTACAAAAGTAATTAACATGAGATCGTGACCGGTCTTGTCAGGGGGTCGGGAGATTTAAATCGTTAATGAATTTAAGCTTTTTGCGTAAATGAGCACAAGTCTCTTCATGTGACACGTATCGTCTCTGCTTTTGTGGTATCGCTGCAGATAATGCAATTAATATTTTCCTCATTAATGATGCATTACTTCACCCATCTGCTTCCCTTCTGCTGTTAATCGGAATAATTTTTATGACCCAATCTACGGACTGCAATCTGCTCTAACATACACAGGGACGCACAGCAGCCCTCCTCCTCCTCAGTTAAAGATTGGTGCATTTGTTCATATGCAGTCAAATGGAGTTGGTGAGGGGACAGAGGATTGGGAGATGGTGGAGGCTGATGATCCACTGTCCAAAGTCCACATACCCTCAACAAGACAAGTGCAGCTGTTTAAATAGCAATGCACCCTGTGCAGACACAACTGACTTTTAAAGGGAATGGGAGATGACACTGTGATTGGTGTTATGTTACGCCCCAAACACACCTATGAATAATTAAAGGACTAAATACAACCCCTTTGCACCTTGCGCCCTACTTTGCGCCCAGATTATGCGCTGTTTAACTAGCACAGGACACACCCTAAATGCACTTGTGCAATGGACTTTAGACCGTGCGCTTTAGAACGTTTAAATAGGGCCTTTTGTGCTGAGTTAAGGTAACCTGCTGGCTAATATTCATCAGATAAATACTGTATTTCCCAAGATGTGTAGCTATAAATATTGCTTCGACTATTCATCCATCCAAGAGGATACTTTTTTCCGTTGCCATTTTTGCCTTGCAAAGGACCTAAACAATGCATTTCTAACATTTTATGATTTAAGTTAAATGATTTAGATTTAACTTTTACATTTGCTTTTCGGTTATACTAGCTTTAGCAGCCTAAATACCTAGGGACCTAATGCTTGAGTATTGCGTAATCAATGCATTGGAAAAATACATTTGAGGCATGTCCCAGCATTAGGCAGTTTCTGTCTGCAATGTGAGAAATAATTTTATTTGCAGCGCAAGTGTCAACTTGTTCAGCAAGAACCACACTGGCACCACACCAACACAATGTTTTTTGGATGCAGTAAACTGTGTGCCACCGCAAAGTAATTCAATTCAATGCAATGCTACTTCAAAGAAACAGGGAACAGGATTTGTTTAAAGCTAGAAATTGGTAATTAAAATTATTTATAGTTAACCTGAATTATCTTTTCAAGCCATTCTGTAAATAATGTGTTTAACTTCTGTGGTTGGGAGATTATAACGCAACTATGAAGTGCCATATGTGCTGTAAATCTCATAAGAGCAAAATAGTTCATTATATGGTGTTAATCAGATCTTTTCCTTTGAGTTCTATAAACACAACAAATCACATTTATGTTCTCACATAAGGAAAAAAAAATCTTTGTGTTATGATTTGGAAGATTCTTTACTTTGAATTTGCTCACTGATGATTTTAATTAGCAATTCACAACATATGAAATGAAATGTGGTTTGAAAGAATAGTTGCCCAGTATGTTCATTTTAGGATCACCTTACCAGTATTCGGATATGTTCTATCAATTAGCGGGCTTTGGCAGAAAGCAGAGGAAAAATTAAAACGTTTCTAATTCTGAGTATCATGGTTTCTACATATGGACCTGTATATCATCCTTCCAAAGAAAACTTCTACCCTTACATTTCTCTGTTTTATTGAGCTGAATTGCAATAAAATGTAATCCACAAATACATAAACACATTAGACCTCACTGGGAAGTGCTATTAAGCCTGTCTTGGAACAGCAGTAAAATCCATTTTTAACTCCTGCCAGTTTGCTGGCCTGCGACCTGCAGTTACACCTCTCATCACTCAGGCCATTTAAGAATACTGCCTGCTTCTCCGCGCGCAGTCAAAGTGGTGGGGCACACAGACACTCATGTCCTGTCATGGCCCAACTGTCTACTTGGCTTTCTGCGGGCTTTTCCCATGAGCACAGGTTGGTGAGGGAGCAGCAGCTGTCAGACGGTGGTTGCTGGCAGGGCGTGGTGCCTGACCAGTGGGTCTGACCAGACACTTGTGCTGCTGTGCTGAGCCACGGGCAGAGAGTCGACCCCAAAGCCTGCCTCAGACTACTGGTTGACGTACTATGGTTGTCGGGGGCCATGACAGCATGGATAAAACTCGATGGTGTGGAAGACCTGGACTTCCTCTGTGTGCTTGGTTGCATCAGGTTTGGCTAATTCTGACAGTACCTTCACAGCTAAACAAACAAGATTTGTGACAATCCTCTTTTTGGGTCACATCCCTTCTTTTCTCTTTCCTAACATATACTACTAGAAGTTCCCTCAGAGAGATCTTTAGATCTGGCAGAAGAATAAATAGTGAACACGGCTTGAGGCAGAGTCGGTTTGAGAGGAATATGAGTGATGACTGTCACCATGGCAACCTCCTCATGTTTTCAGTTTGAAGCTGACATCTCAATAGGTCCTGTTGTATGCTGATATGTGGGCATAATAAATGTTAAATGTATGGGGTGAGTTATTAGGAAGTCTCTTAATTACAGGGGTGGGACGAGGTATAAATCTTGCAGATTAGAGGCTGGATGTATAAGCAAAACAATCTGCAAGCTCAACACTTGGTACTTTAGAGGCCCTGTGGTGGAAGTGCTGGATAAGCACAATGTTAAAACATGGCATGGAAGATTAATACTAAAAGGTAGAGAGTGGTCATATGCAGTGAAAGAACCAGTGTAGTTCATTCCATGTTTTCCATGTGATATTGAATTACTGCCATATGTATATTGTGTGATCTCGAACCCAATAATTTTACATTTTAATTTAAAATGCTGATATCACGGCAAAGGAACACAAGCTTGATGTTCATCTCTACTTTACACAATTTCAGATTGTCAAGTTTGTAACAGCCAGTGCAATATCTGGCTTCCGGTGCAATATCTCACACACTGCACTGCCTTAACTTAAATGATCATTAAGGTTTATGAACAATGAATTCTTACCATCATGGTTTGACCATCAATTTTGTCAGTTGTAATAAAATTGTTCTGCAACTGCGGAGATCTGGAAACAGAATGAGATGACAACAGGGGGTCAGACGAACAGACAAGCTGGTTATTCAAAGTACGTTTTTCGAGCGACTTGGAGGACTACAGATTAAAAAGCCTCTTGGCTAATTAAGGCACATTACCAGCAATAAATGTGCACTCTCCCTGTTAAATAAACCAATAAATAAAAAGAAAAATAAAAAAATAAAATGAAATAAAAAAAACAAACAGGTTAGCAAAAACCACCTTATTTGATAAGTGAAAATGAGCACATCCAAAACATTGATCATAGTCCCTTATTTGACAGAAAACCTACACAGATTCAATATGCCATATTATGTCAATCTGCATTAAATACTCCTTCTTCGTCAATGTCATAGTAAAATCTTTTTTCTCTATCACTTTTACATCAATTAATTAATTAATTAATTACGTTTTAGTTTCTTGGCAATATTTGCCATGTTACCTTATATCAAAATGATCCCAATGAGTTTCTCCGTGTGATGCATACAGATTGTAAATTTGGGGACAAGACAGCACTGGTATCAATACTCAATAGATACCCACACTTGAGGTATTACAATTGTTATGGACACAAAAAAAGTTGAATCAGTGCATCCCTAAGACAAACGACAGCAAGTAGGTCAAATTTTAGTCAAGAAGTCAGTCTTTAAACTGTAATGGATGATTTTAAGTCAAACAGTAAACTTGCTGCTGTTTATTGTTTTAAAACCTCTATGATCGTCTGATTTGTATTTCTTGTCCCGTCAGAAATATTTTTTAGCAACGTTGTTGCAATTTAAGTCTGACCAAATTCACTTTTTTAAAGTATTCATGTTTTTTATTATTAAGAGCCTCAAGTTTCTTTTTAACCTGGTCAACATGCACATATGGTGTTTTTTATATACTGCAAAACATACAGTATCTTGAGTGAAATAAGTAGTCAATGCTAAAGCTGAGCATTTCCGCCTTGGAACTGTTTCTGAGACCAAGGACAGTCTCAGAAACATGGATTCAGACAACCAGGGTTTCATAATATTCCTAAGGAACCAATCCTGTCACCTCAGAGGGTTGGGCAATCATGAAACGAGGGCTATCAGAGGAGAAACCAGGTGTAGCTACAGTATTTTGCAAGCTAACTTTCACTATTTCCAAAACAATGGCAGAGACGTGTTATTTTTATTTGCAAAGTTGCATAAGGTCAAATGATGAGCCTTTATGTATTACAAAAGAATCTGAAAATCCAAGAGACAAACTTCCAGAGAAAACACACGATTGCAGTAGTTATTTTCCAGAGCAGTTTTGAAATTTTACTTGACAACAGGTTTTGCCACAGAACTTAAACCAAAGCCCAAAGCTGTTCAATCTGTTTATCCTGGGGACACACACAAGACTTTCACCCAAGAGTTTGTGTCCCCTTTAACCAAGCATGAGCTGTAATTTCCTAAACCTAACCAAGTAGGTTTTGTCTGTAAACTTAACCAAACATCACCAATGTTTTGTGCCTAACCCTTAACCAAAGTAACGTAGACCTTGTGCGTCAGGATAGACACACGAGGCGTGGGCCTTTGCACGTCAGCCAGAGACGCTAAAGGGAAGGCTTGGCGTGTCAACCACAGATGGCAAAGGGCCTGTTGTGTGTCAGGGAAGGCTTAGCGCATCAGGACACATTTTCACCATGTTCCTAACCTGTCCTCATCCACCCTCATATTGACTACTGATCTATGCTGCCTATAGAACAATATATTAGTGCTTTATGTAAGATTTGATTGGCTGTATTAAAATTAGGTTTTGATCTACATAGACAGATACTTTAATGGTATTCCATTGAATTGATGCAAACCTAAGGGGTACCATCTCATCAAATTATACTTTTCTCTGATTTGGTTTCAGATTTTTTTCTCAGAGTAAAACAGAGCACCTGTGATATATAGAGCTCATATGTATGATGATGAAGACAAAAGAATTTCAATTTCAGCTGGACTTTAACTTGATTGGTAAAATGCTGGCCAATGCTGGAATGATGGCCAAAACCACGAAACCATGAAAATAAGACCCAAGTTGTGATAAACTGCAATTATCCTTGTGTGTGCATGTGTGAATATGAACCAGTTTTTCTCCTTTCTCAATATACATAAAGTGATGTGGTTATATGTGGTTTGTGGGTGTGAAGTCTGTGACGTGTCAAATGGGTCACAACAGAGATTGTGAAAGAGGTACACAAACACACACAAACTTTCTGGGGTGATAGCCGGCAAGCGTGGGTAATGAGAACGTGTCAGGGGGGAGGCTGATGGTTGGAGCTGGTGAGACAGGTCTAGAGGTTGGATCATTTATGCACAATGGGCCATGAGATGCTCCTTTCTCCCCCGTGGCAGCCGCTTTCACGGGTTCCTCCTCCCCAGCCTTGAAAAGGACCCCACATACGTCCCCACTTCCCTGTCAGCCCACTTTCCTTTCCCATAAGTCCCCAACAGCTGTTTCTGGGTGGTGTTGTGTCATTATTTGGACTCGTTTACGGCCCCCTGCCTGCGAAGAGCGTGGTTTTGTTACGGTTGTGGCAGCTCTCGCTCACATTTGGTTTCAAATATGTTGCATGTAAGTTGTTTGATGGTTTGGCTGTTGACAAGTGCTGGTGTAACTAATTGGTTGCTCATAGAAAAAGAAACAAAAAAACACAAGCCTGCAATGTGAGTGAACACTTGAGTACATTTGTCAAAAGTGACGTATTTTTTTCAACGCTGCCGTTTCCACATTGCAGGGTTTCCTTAAACCATAATATAACGTTCCTGGCACAAAGTGTTTGAAAGAGATATTTCCTAATTATGACTGGGGAACATAATCTGTGATCAGATATCAAATGAAACCAACAAGGCATGTTTTCGTGTGGAGAGCAAAACTCTGCTCTGCAATTTTGGTGAAGCAATGAGATGTCTCTGACAGTCACTGACACTTGCCCTGACTCGAAAAGACAAGGCATCATCTACCACGCTAGCTGACATTTTCTGGGCTTTGAATAAACAGGTGCACTACCGCGACCCCCATGGAAAGAGACTTATGTCTACAAGTAACCCACTATCACTCCCAATCCACATAAAAACCTTGTGGCTTACACAAGAGGACAGTGGAGGATGTATCACGTGAAAAAGTGATATGGCATACTGCTATGGTTCTGCTTCAGAAAAACTATAGGGGAGCCACGTGCGGTCAAAGTGGTGAAGAGAGGCCTCAGTGTTGGCATCCACTTGTGCTGTACTCCACCAGATGCTGCTTCCACTGTCATTTGTGTGAGGTCATTTCAGATTATGGGTCTACCTGCTTAAATCCTAACCAGACTGCAATACAAATTCAGTACATAGTGTAAATCAGATTTGTTTTTCCATCAATTTAACTCTGAATTGTTTTTCGATTTATAGTAACAATGTCAAAGTCAGGACAATTGAACTAAGAACTAAACTCATAGTCCAATACAGGCCTTCTGAACTGAATATGTATTACAAATGTAACAAGGTATACAGAGTTTAAAATTGTGATAAAGAAAGATCGGATATATAAAACTTTCTGTTTCATGGTTACACCAGATTTACAAATGATCTGTATTCTGTTTCTTCAGCAACACTAAACCTAAAAGATTATTAGCATGGTGATAACTCCTTCTTTAGCAGCTGACAACTCAAACAAAATACCTCCCAAGCGTCCCTTCCATCATTGCAATAGGAAGGCCATGGCTAATGGTGGAATCAGGGCCATAGGATTTTTCTGCCTGTGTATGTAACCATGCCAGCCATGAGGCCTGGGTCACGACAGCCATTCAAGTCAGCGGTCGCCATGGTCCAGTTGTTAATGATTGAGTGTGTTCCTTGTGCTGACACTAAGTGGTGAGTCAGGTCAAAAGGACATTCAGAGGAATTCCATCTCGGACATTCCAATGCTGCTGTTCTCTCAGGTTCACATCACGGAGGTTGTGAGGGAAAAAAGGTCGAACAATGTGATCTGGAATCTGGGAGGGAGTTCGCCACTGCTTGTTCACAGCTCCAGAGATATGAGTTAAACATGCAGAATGTTAATCTGTCAATGTGTGGTCATGGTGCGTTTTTGTAAGCATTTGTGATTTGAATCACGAGGCCCTGCGGTTGTGCCCAGGCCCTCTCCGCCTATCAGGCGCGATTAGAGGTAACCAGTTCTGACACCCTGATGGCCATGAGAGACATCCCTCGCCCGCCAACAAAGCCACATGTCACATACGGCCATCTTGTTTTCTCCCAGCAGGCCTCTGGAATGTAGTTCATCCCCTCAGCCTCCTCAATGAGGCCATTCTACAAATTCAGGGTCAGAGACTATTGAATCTTAACTCTTCAGGAGGATGCAAAATAGCTCTCAGCATGTGAAACTATGTAGAACGAATGCATTTTAGCACCCTTTATCTGCCCCTCAATAGACCGTCTTCATTGAAACAGGCATTCTGAAGCCTGTCTTGGTGAACTTGTCTCCAAAATGAAATGGTGAAACAGTAGAGAAGACATATGAGATAATCAACTCAAACTCTAACAATGCTAATGATACTCACTGCACTGAAAAACATAAATCTCTGAATTTTAAAGTTCACAAAAACAGCCACCATTGTTCGGAATTGTTTGCATGAAGTGCACAACTTTCTCTGGTTTCTCGTTCGAAGGAAGTGAAAAATGCATTTTTTTAAAAAATCTCAGTATGCACGGGTAGATCCATGCCATGTTGGAAAAACATTTGCACCACAGCTCTGGTTTGTGGCTGGCTATTGTACAGGGAGTGGTATTTCACTTATGAAGTGATTCCGTTACAGCTGTCCCCTCAACCATCCCCCCTCTGCACGCACTCACTTACTCCCAGTCAATTCAACCACACACACACACACACACACACACACACACACACACACACACACACACACACACACACACACACACACAC
>JBBPCS010000917.1:11022321-11033188 GCA_037974645.1 Hollardia meadi | reverse complement strand
GCAAGTCTCATCCCCCCCCCCCCCCCCCCATTTGGGAAGCACAACCCAATGCTCTGTGAATGAACCCACTATAAAAACATCTTCGTAGAGTCTGCCAATTGAAACATTTAAGACCAAAAGGACACAAGGACACCTCTCGCATCTTTCTGGCCCAGCTCAACCTCAGAGTTCAATTTAACTCTAATTGAACGAGCTGGACTGAAAACTCTGTTGGCATCAGTTCACTTTGAGGGATAATGTCTCCTAATTGATTACCACATGTCCATGGAGCCAAAATGGCTTCTCACACACACATATACACATACACTCAACCACCCCCAAACCTACAGTACATATCTCATTAACCATGCCACTAAGTGTACTCTTAACTGTCCAAAACCTTTTAGATCTGCCTATTTGTCACAGTGTCCTAATGTTCCAGTCCCAGCACTGAATTCTTAATCAAAGCAGGTAGACACAGGTCAAAGAGAGCTGTGTGGTCTGACGCTTTCATGTCTGAGACCTTAAACTGAGCTGTGTTTCCCACAGAATCTCTTCAGGACCATATTATCCATTTTAGATTATAAACATCCTCAGTTAAATAATGAATGAGGATACTCCAGCCAAGGTGGTGTATTTTTGTAATCAGTAATGTAGGCACTCTTTCTTTTTTTTTTGCAAGACCTTTGTAAAAACACATCTATAACATATATAAGAAATTATGAAAAAACAGAAAAAAACAACAGCAATTGTAAGAAATCTCAAAGCAAAATCACCCCGTAACAGTCAGTTTTAATAAGTTAACACAGACTGTGTTGTTCTCATCAGACTAGTGGGTAAACATGTTATCTCTTTTTGTTTTTTGATACACAAAAAGAATAGCTCAAAAGTAAACACAATGACATTGTGGCTCAAAGTGTAAAGGACTTCCGGTGGCATGTAGTGAAGGCGGCATTCGGTGAAGGCGTCCAGCTCGCACCCAACGATTCTTAACTATTCCTAACTATTCCTCGGAAATTACATGATATAAGTAACTCTCAGAATGTTCTCAAAGTTGAAAGCAAAACGAGCAGGATAATAACGACGGCGATCGCAGCGTGTACCTGACTTGCACTACACACCTAGACACATGCCATGCCACACCACTGTTCAATTCCGCGGATGTCGACTACATGCAGCACTCTGATGGATCCAGAATCGCTCGGGAAACTTATCAGAGAAATCATCCGTGAGGAGATTTCCTCTGCGCTGGATGATAAATTGAAACCTATACAGGACTCCACTGCAAGTTTATCCACGCTACAAGTTACAGCATTGGACAACGCCAATAAAATCAAAGACCTGGAGGAATCAGCCAACAAAACAGAGATCCGTCTGGCTCAACTCGAGAGATACTATAAACTGCTTCAAAGTCAAAATGAAAAGCTGATGCTGAAAACGGAGGCGCTTGAGAACCAGAGTCGTAAGTTTAATATCAGAATCTTGGGATTGAAAGACGGAGTGGAACAAGGGAAACCGACTGCATATGTTACCAAGCTACTGCATGATCTGTTTGGCCAAAACACACTCGGCCCACTACCAGTAGTGAATATGGCACACCGCACGGGACCGACCAAAGGCAACCGCTCTATCATCGCCAGGCTGAACAGCTTCGAAACCAAGAGGGCCATACAACGGCGAGTCAGTGAGATGGGGGGAAACTCCAATGCCATGACCAGAGGATTTACATATTTCCTGACATGAGTGCCAAACTACGGGAGCAACGCACTGAATTCAACACCATGAGGAACATCCTGCACTCTGCTAAGCTGAAACACGGATTGGTTCACCCTGCCAAACTCCTGATCACTTTCGACAAGGTAACCCACACCTTCACTAAAGCAGAAGAAGCGATGGATTTCTATCAAATGCAAATCAAACCAACGCTGGATGGCAGAAGGATTATCTGTAATCAGACTGCTAATTAATGACCAGGTTGACGCAATGCGAACCAGTAATATCTGAGGGTATATGAGACTTTAAGGTGCATGCTACCTGCCTTACATGCCACGGCTCTACTAGATGGAGTGGAGTTGTTGGAGTCAAAAGGGGGGAATTGATTTTGTTTTCTTGTTTGTATTTTTGTTGTTAGCCCTCTCTTTTCTTTTTGGTGGGGTTCGGGGTGGGGAAATGGGAGTAAAGGTGGGAAGAAAAGGGCTGGGAGTGAACTTGCCAATTTGCAGTTGTGGATGTTTATACAGAAGTAAAAATATAACCATATTAAGTGTACAATATATAACTGCATTTATTTATATATATTATTTATGGCTAAATTAGTTGTATTCTCATTAAATGTATGTGGTCTCAACACTAACTTAAAGATTGCAGAATGTCTTGATATTCTAGGCAGGAAAAAAATGGAAATTGCGTTACTTCAGGAAACTCACACACTAGAAGAAGATCTTCATAGAGTTGGAAATAACACTTATAGCGTTGCTGTTTATTCATCCTCAAAGAGTAAAACCAAAGGAGTTTGAAAATTAATTATTTTAATCCGTAATAAACTTAAATTGAATACTGTCCATAAAGGCAATGACCTAGATGGCAGAATTGCCTACCTACAGGGAGTTTATTGTGGCAAAAAATAGCTTTGGTGACCCAACTCATATCAACCTCCTTTCTTTGAATCACTATCAAAAATTATTTCTGAAATGTCTGATTATGATGTTATCATTGGTCGTGACATGAATGCAGTTATTGATCCACAGTTAGATAGATCCAAGAATACTTTAAGCACTATCTCAGGCAATTTGGCTTTAATCAATTTAATAAAAAAAAACTATGCTCTGGTGGACATATGGAGAATGAAGAATCCTACATCAAAAGAGTTCACCTTTTTCTCTGCAAGGCATCATACATCTTCGAGGATAGACTACATTTTGACTTCATCTAAAATAGTACATTTAGTTCACAGTGTTGAAATTCTGCATATGTCAATATCAGATCACCATGCCAATGTATGTATATTAATGATTTCTAATGAGCCTAATCGAGCTCCAAGATGGAGACTTAACTTAACATTACTACAGACCTCAGATTTCCCCAAGCAGTTTAAGTCTGGTTTAAGTGAGTTTCTTCTTTTCAACCGTAATTCTTTTAAAGATGTTAGACATTTGTGGAATTCTGTAAAAGGGTATATTCGTAATAATGCAATAGCATTCTCCTCTGCCCAGAATAGGGCTGAGCTTAGGGCAATTGCTGACCTAGAATGCACCTTATCATGCATGATTAGAGAACAACAAAAACATTTTATTCCTGGAAAAGAAAAAGAAATATCCAAAGTTAAAGCTTTAATGACTAAGGGAGCCAAATTTCTAATTCATAGAGTGAGATGCACAGATTATCTCGATGGAAGTAGACCGAGTTCCCCCTTAGCAAGTAAACTCCATAACAATGAACATCTGGCCCAAATTTCCTCAGTTAAAAATAGTGATGGAAATCTCGTTTATGACCCACTTCTCATCAATCAAGAATTTGAACGATTTTATAAGAATTTATATACATCTAAATAATTTCTTTTTTGGGCTGAACTTACCTCATCTATCCGCTGAGGATGCTGATCTCTTAAATTCTCCAATAACTCTGAAAGAATTGTCGGAAGCTTTAGGAGATATGAACCTCGGTAAATCACCTGGAATGGACGGCATCCATTCTGAATTTTATTCTCAGTTTTGGCCTGGTTTAGGACCATTACTGCTAGAAATGATACATGTAGCCATTAAAGAAAGTTGTTTCCACAAAGATATCAATTCTGCTATCATTTCTCTTATACACAAGAAGGGGAAAAACCCCAATTTATGTACAAGCTTCAGACCCCACTTCTTAACTCAAAAATGTATTTGTATGCAAGTTCTTGCTCGTCGCCTAGAGAAGATCCTTCCTTTATTAATTCATTATGATCAAACAGGGATAATAAGCAGCGATTCTCCTCAGATAATATAAGAAGACTACTGCACATAATACATGCTGCTCCAGACATCACCTCTCCATGTGCTATATTGTCAGTTGACGCTGAAAAAGCCTTTGATAGGCTAGAATGGCACTTCTTGTGGTATACAATGCAGAAAATGGGTTTTGGGGAGAAATTTATAAATATTGATATTGTTGAAGATCTTGTATAATAATCCAAGTGCTATGGTCCTAACAGGCAGCCAGTGGTCACCCGCATTTCCAGCGCGGTACACGGCAAGGCTGTCCTGTCTCTGCTCTATTGTTTGCAATCTCACTAGAGCCATTGGCACAGAAAATAAGACTATCTGATGAAGTGAAGCAGATTTTCATAAAAGATAGCGATCATAAAATTTCGTTATATGCGGATGATTTGCTGCTATATATGGACCAGGTACCAACAACACTTCCTGCAGTCTTGAATATTTTCAGCAAATTTAGCTCCATATCAGGTTATAAGATTAATTTGAATAAATCATCTCTCCTTCCTCTGAATAGTGCCATGGCATTGTTAAATCTGAGTACAGAAATACAAATTGTCCAAAATTTTAAGTATTTAGGAATCGATATATATGCCTCATTAGACACAATAGTAGTAAAGAATTATAAAAGAATCTAGAAAACAATTAAAGAAGACTTAGAGAAGTGGCTCAACATAACAGTATCCATGGCAGGGCGAATCTCCATTATTAAGATGAACATCTTACCAAGAATCAATTTTCTAGCTAGCATGTTGCCCTTATCCCCACCAGATGGGTTCTGGGACAAACTGCAGACTAGAATCCCAAAATACATTTGGAAGGATCAATATCCACGAATCAGATACACAATTTTACAGTACGATAAAAAGTATGGAGGTCTCAATGTTCCTAATTTTGAGTTATATTATTATTCTTTTATGCTAAGAAACATAGTTTTACCACTCAAACATGGAGACGAATTGTTCTCTGATGTGTCTACTAAAGATTGCTTCCAAAAATTTGGACCAATTGTTGGCCAAGCTGTGTGGAAGCACATTGAAAAATTGTGTAAATGGGAAGTAAATTGGCATAATAATACACCCATCTTTCAAAACCAATTACTATGTATTGGAAACAAAGCAATCCAGTTTCCACAATGGCAAACCCGTGGGATACATTACCTGTCAGATATAATAAACACCAACGGTTTAATGTCCTTTCAAGATCTAAAATGTAAGTATAATTTACCTGGCTCCTCCTTCTTTTTCTATCTACAATTATGCACCGCCATGCGTACTTATGGGGTACGTTGGAATCATCCCCTGCCAACTCATCCAATGGTTAAGATTTTACAGTGTGAAAATGGCAAAAGTGGCCTCACCTCTTATATATATAAAATGATACAACAGAAATTACTTGGGTATATTGGGATTACTACAGTGTGGAACACAGATTTAAAAAAAATTATGGTCAAGTTATCGAATGGAAGAGAATATGGAACAACATTTCCCTAACATCACGTAATCATAATCACCAGTTGATACAGTACAAAATGATACACAGATACTATCTATCAACCAGGAAATGCTGTCAGCTGAGGATGATTCCAAGCCCAATATGCACTGTCTGTTACCAAAATGCTATTGGTACCTATGTACACACGTTTTTTGAATGCATTCCAGTCAGGCAGTTCTGGAGCCAAGTGACTGACATACTATTTGGCATCATTGGGACTCAGATATTGTGCCTTCCAAACATCGTATTGTTGAATGATGATTCTTCTGTAAAACTACTCTTTTTTTTCGCTGGGTTAACTGCAGCCAAGAAAATCCTTATCACAAGATGGATACCCCCACATACTCTATCAATTAATGGATGGATAGCTTCTTTTCATAACATATTAGTCCTAGAATTGTCAATTGCATCTGCAAATAATGCCAAAGGGAAAACATCAGAGGCCATCAAAAGAGCTGCTGACCTTGTGATGTATTTTATGTAAGTTACAATTGTGTATTTCCCTTAGAGAGTGGGTAAGGGGACAGATTCTTGCCGTCTTCTTCTCTCTCTCTCTCTTTCTGATACATGTATGTTTCTATGACTGGTGTAGTTGTATAGTATGTCTGTCCCACATGGGATGGTGTGAAAAAATAGTAAAAAAGTTGGTCACAAAAAAAAACACAATGACATTTTAAATAAAGCCTAAATCAAACAACAAAACTGGTGGATACAAGACATTTTGACATGGCTTATTTGTACATCAGGCAGTTTGATATGGTCACCTTTCTTTTTCTCAGTACTGAGGACATGGTGTCCATGTAGCATTTATATTCAAAGAGCCTATATTAATATAAATGACTCTTTCAAGTTTAGCAATTTTCAACAGTGCATTGGTCCAGCCTTTAAGGGATAGAATGGCGCTATCTTTTCTTTTTACAGAAAATTAATTTTCCATGCACGATGTCACAATTTGATCCAACTCATTAAGGTTTGATATGTCATTTACAATTTGGAGCTGGCACCAAAATGGGATAAACATATCAGAATATTATATTCTGAGGCTGACAGGTGAGGGTAAAGATAAAGACCAACGAAACAAAAAAAGATCATTGACGCACATAACTTTAATGGCCAACATTCCTTAAACTTTAATGAAAAAAAATGCTTCATTTCGGCAAAATATTTCAGGTTGTACAGTTGTCCTTTTTTATTTAAGGTAAACTCACAAGAGCATAATGCCAAACCCTTCTAAACCTGTGGCTACATGTGCATAGATGACCATATACATACATCTGAGTGTGTAAGAAGAGTTTGTTTGTCCTTGTGAATGACACTCAGTGGATGTGATGAGAGAGAGATATGGCGCGACTGCAGGTGTGCCTCCTTCTCATCCAGTGAGAGAGGATGTGCCTGACTGCCATCCATTCCAACAACACTCCTGCCTGAGACACACACTGAAGCTCTTATCAGTCATTACCACTCTCCGTTGATGGATCTATGTTGTTACAGTAGAGCTTTTTCTTATAGCTTACAACCAAGGTAATGCTTAGGTTGGCTTACAATTAGATGAATTATACTCTTTCAGTTAAAGTATGGCATTAGTAAAATGTTTCTTTGAATGGTTGATAGTATTGATAGTATTTTTTTTATGTTTAAACTTTTTTCTGCCATTCATTGCCTGTTGAGCATTGTACTTAACTTTTAAAGTCTAAACTTAATGAATAGCATTTTCAATTTTAACATAGAAATTGCTGGGCTTCTGGTGCAGGTGCAGTGACTAAGTCTCTGTCTGCAGAACTCGTACTGAACTGGTAACATTAACAGAAAAACAATTGACAGTGAAAATGATTTGTATTCACTCTTTCTACCAAACCTGTCATTCAAAGTGACTGCAGGCTCATTACAGTGGGTCTCTAATCCTTCTTCAGTGGTAATGGGTGGTCTACTATTTGCATAAGCCAACTGGTCTCAGAGGGAATTACAAACTGGAGCCGGCAGCCCTTTATTGCCGGATTCATGTCAATACCTCCATCTTGTCAGCTTTGCTTCAGACATGCAGACCATTTAAGTGGAAGAGTGAGCCAGCATTAAGGAAGGATTACAGAATCTCAGAGGTTAAACATTGCCTGACCCGGTCTTTTTTTTTTTCCACCAGGAGCTGGACTGATAGTATGTTTTCTTAATGTGGTGAAAAGACTTTTAAAAATAACCAATATAATTATATCAATGGAACAATGCCACTAAAACAATTCAGCATTAGAGGATAAAATAAAACCATGTGGATTATTTTTGAGAATAACAATAAACATTACACCTAAAGTGCAGAAATAATGTCTGTCTCTTTTTGGCAGTGACAGTAATCACACAAACACTGTCAACGTGATTATGACGCCATATATAGGCTCTAGTTCCTTTGCCCTGCTACTGATGCCTACTCCATCGCTACAGTTTCTTTCCTCTTAAGCTCTGGAAAACCAATCTTGATCTATGCTGCGGTCATCAACTTAATCAGCATTGTGTGGACTGCTTTGGCAAGGGTTTGAAGGTCACGGGCATTCATTCATAATGAAAAAAATGTCCTGCGCTCCAGGCTTAAATAAACTTAGTCAGTTTTCCTTGTCAAAACTTGATGGGAATATTGGTGTGTGAAAATGAAGATACAGATAAGAAATCTACAGCAAGATTTCAAACAAATTCCAAAGGAACCTTACACTTTCCTCCTTACTATCAAAAGCCCTCATTGCCCTTCATATCTCCATAACAATAACTGTACTTTAGCTCACCCTTCATTCCACGTTCTCTCTTGAACCACACACTCCCTTCATCACTCTCTGTGTCAATCAGTCAGTCGGGCAGTCAGACAGGCCGGCAGGCAGGCCTGTGCACTGTCTCCTAGCATGCATGAAGCCTAAGACTGGGCCAAGTGGGGGTGAGTCATGCTGCAGAAGTATGCTACTGGATGTAAAACAGAACAGTTGTTTCCTGCTGAGTCAAACCCGCAGATCTCATTAAGTCATTATGCGGTAATTAGTCTGCGTGTTAGTGGATAGGTAGCGTAGCAAGAGAGCAGTGGTCTACTGCTGAGGATGTAAACATGGGTCACTCAACAATTGGCTGGCGATTGTCATTTGATCAGTTTATTGATCTAATTTGTGCTGACTTTGACACACTGCACACACTGGCTAATGCTTGTGTTTTCTTAGACTGGCAGGTTAGATTACAGTTCCTGCAGGTCATTGTGTGCTTGCATTAGTGTTTGGCTCGGAGTCCAGACCAGGTTCTGGCAGTGCACCTCGTCCACAGTCATAAAGAACCTACTGTGCGTGTCGGTGTCCTAGCAACAGACAAGCCCATAAATCAGCTCCAAGAGAATGGAAATGCAGGACAGGCTAAAGACAGACAGAGAAGATCTTTTGAAAGTACTTCTCAAACAAGTGTTTCTGTAACAAAAGACTTCCCTCACAAACACCGCAGCCATTTGGTTCCACATAGAACAAAAGGTAATCAAACAGGGGTCATGATACTAGAGGAGGCAAGTCAAGTCAAATTTTATTTATATAGTGCCAATTCACAAAAAAAATGTTATCTCATGACACTTTACATGTAGAGTAGGTCTAGACCATACTTTTATTATTTATTAATTTAATTATGAATTATTAATTTACAGAAACCCTTTCTTTGACATCTATATATTGTACATTCTGTTGATAATGTTTGTTCATTTTTGAACATGTTAAACTATTATGGCCATATCTTACACATTGCACCTTTAGTGCACCAGGTTTTTCAAACTTGATTTGTTGCAAGTAAGTGACAGATCTGAAGGTGTATCCATGTTATAAATGATTTACAACATCTGATTTCTGAGTTGTTAGTGAAAATTTGACCAGAAAATAATGAACACATGAGGTGAAGTTTATACACTGTATGTTAGTTACTAAAACACATGTAACTAAACACAAAACACAAGGAAGATTACTTCCATGTGTTTACACAATAACAATAATAATTTATATTAATACATTGCTGCACAGTTCACGGAAGTACATGTGATGCATCTTCTGACATTTGGGACAAGGTGTGCTTGAAGTTGCAACTCAAAAAATATATTTATTCATCATATTCCTGTAATTTCAGCATTGATTTGACCTGATGACCTTACATCACTGCATGGGAAATCCCTAATTGCACCACCAGCAGATGCAGCCACCAATCAATCTCTATTTGTGGTTAACAAGGTTGGCATGCAAGCCCTGGCTGGAACGAGATGTTATGAGCTGCCATGAGGTGTTGTGATGTGGTTTTATGAAGAGCCTTGACCTTAGGGGTTATTTGTCACCAACCTTAATGTGGTAGCTCTGAGTGAGTGTAGATGGTAAAGGGCTTCAGGGCCTGGAACTGAACCAGCGATGGATCAGCCGAGGCAGCAGCTGCACGCAGCACATGAGGAGCTGATGGCAGGTAGCGCAGGTGCTCCCCTCCAAACGAGGACTTTTATCAAGCCTTAATGACACAAAGATTATTATTGGCTGGTATATCACTTTATATTTATTAATTATTCCAGGGAAATTTAAATCCTGATGTGGAAAACAGGTTCCAAGAGGAAAAGGCGACGAAAGCAAGTGAAAGAAAGAGCCAAGAGAAAATGATAACTAATTAAACATATGCCAGGGATCTTGTGAGATCAAAGGTGAGACACTAAAAAGGGACCTTTTATTGTCCCCAGGCTACTTATGAACAGCTTGATTTAACTCTTATATAAATTTGTAATCACTAGTCTGTGTAGTTCAAAAGTTGATGCCCCATTCCCCTGCATTAGAAATGTGTTATTTCTACAATGATCAATTTCCATCTTTGAAAACAAATTAAAAGAAACATCAAGCCTTTCAAAAGCCTCAAAATATACCGTGTTATACTTTGTCAGAACATAATTTTATTTCGCTTACAGCCCCTTTTGAATAGCAGCTCTGTTTTATTCCAATTGTATATAAAATCATATCATACATCTAAACTATTTTTTTCTTTTATTTTAAAGGTGATGTGTGAATTGCATATCATACGCATGTGACTGGCCGCAAATTACCGACCCTTTTATAACGTAGAGGAGTATAAAAGTAAGGGCAACAATGCCCTCCTGGCTTCAACACAATCACAGTAACACTCACACACATCACAGAACAACCACAGATTATAGGCCACTTCTTCAGTAATTACTACTGGCCAGGCCTAAGGCATAATCTTGCAATTTCCTCTATGATGCACAAAGCATACAACTCCTTATAGGCACCCAATTCCACATGGATACCAACTTTCTTTTTAAACTTGGAACAAATACTTGTGATTCTTCAGATAAGAGATTAGCCATTACCTAAAGTGTGTGTGTGTGTGTGTGTGTGTGTGTGTGTGTGTGTGTGTGTGTGTGTGTGTGTGTGTGTGTGTGTGTG
>JBBPCS010000917.1:10996367-11013219 GCA_037974645.1 Hollardia meadi | reverse complement strand
TCTGAAGGTGATCAATACCGATATTGATGCTTAGGTCTGTGATAGAAGTCCAACAATAATTCTCCCTTTTTAAACCTCCTCTTATCTCGTGAACATTTGACCACAACCAATCATTTGAACCCAGAAAGATTATCAGCCAATTAAAATGCTGCAAACTCATGTAACGTGCGCGTGCTGACACAAAGCAGCTACGTTTCCTGCTGATTGAGGAAGTGCATTTTCGTTGGGAGCCATTTGTGCCAAACTGTCATGATGGAGAAAAACAGATACAGTCAGTACAAAGACATTGTGGATTACACTTGATAAGACCGAGTGTAAGGACAAACCAGGGTCCTTGTACACGGGTGACTATATAATCAGTAGTCCAGACACTTATTGTTTGTGTTTGCATTGTATTGAAGGACAATGGTGCCCAACCTTTTTTGGCCTGCGATCCTTTGAGCCCTCGCCCGGTTGCAAAACCGCTACAAGGTGTGTGCAGTTAAACCAAAGAGTGATGTTCCCCACACAGATAATTTCATTTCAGTAGCAAGGACCACACCATCAACAAGATACGTTTAACGATTTATTGACAATGATGACAATGATGTGTGAGCTTGAAGACGCTTGGAGATACCGTCTTTGCGTTGTGGGGAAGCTCCTATAGGGAATCCATCGTAGCATCCGGGCACGACGGACCCCCAGGTCCTTACGGGAAGGAGGAAGAGGGAGAGACAGACGAGAGAACAGGGTGGGAGGGAGGGTTGAGGAATACGAGAACGGAAGAGAGGGAGACGGTCAGGTGGGTGTATATATAGGAGCCGGAAGAGGCACGGTTGAGGTGTGGCCCTACTCCTGAAACTCTGCTAGTAAGCTTCAATTGTGTCTCCATGATGGCCACATGCACATAATGAATAGACAACTCTTTGCCATTAAAATAATACCACGATCAAGTGGGTTCCTGTCAGCATAGTTGCATCTTTGCCAGACTGAGCTCCATGCCTCAAGACAGTTCACCGAGTAAGGGCCAAAGGCTGGAATTTTAATTGTTTCATGGGAATCAACTAGTTAGCCATTCAAACAGGCTGGCAAAGGACAGCTTTCCATGAAAGATGATGAGCAGATAAAAAGAGGGGATTTAGGAGATGTTGCCGTAAATTAATCCTGGACAAACCATGGCTTTGGAAAGTTTTGCCTTGCTGAAATGGACTACAAAGGGTGGACTACAAAGAGGAGTGGGCTTGAAAGAAAAGGTTAGAAGGAGAATGAGGAGGGGGTTACCAGCTACCTCTGAAGTTTGCCAAAGGAAAGATGCATCCTTTTGAGTCTCAGGGAGATTAGACATTTCTTCAAGTGACAAAACACCTTATTAACCTCCGCCTGACCTCTGAGGATTGACCTTTGACTTGTGACCCTGCTGCGCCTTACTCCTGTAGGGAGTTGTCAGCATGAGCCTTTTCATTACAACTAACAGTTACGCCATAATGCCAAAAGAAAAAGAGAATGTGAGGATTGTCTGGGTGCAAGCAGGATATAACAAGGAGGGATATAAGTAAGGGGGGGGTTGCAACAGAGAGAAGAGTTTAATTAGAGACACAGCACCTCTGGTAATCCACTCTTGCAATATTCACAAAAAGAACAAGGGCGGAAGGGATGGGCAGAGAGAGATGAGAAGTTTTTAACAAGGGGTCAGAGAAACTTTGGCTTAGAACATGGGCCTTTATCAAATCCACTAGCAAATCCGCAGATTAGTCCATTCCACTGTTTTCAGGAAGTCCGATCCCACCGACCCAGCATGCAAGTGGCAGATTTAGGAACTTTGCAATAGCTCCAAGCCACTGAGCTGGATGGCAGAGCGTGCATGTGTGTGTATTCACTTTTAACTGTGTTCACGGGTTGGCATGCGTCTGTGTCAGTGTGTGCATGGGGGGATGACACATTGAGGAAGGGGATGTCAGGAAAGCTCGGGCTCAAGCACAGAGTTCTGACCAAAAAATTCCAATGATCACTCATGACTTTCTGGCCACCAAAAGCAATGCAGATGGACGACAGGCTGCTTTCCCACTGTGACCTCTCCATAGATAATATGTACTTTGGAAACTGTCATCCTTCATGGTTTCATTAAACCCTTTTTGACATTTACATGGCCTTTCAAAATGTGAAATTCTTCGCCTTAAATAAACACAATGCTTTCTCTCCTGCAAAGTCCCTTTACCACAACTAAAGCCACTTGTGGAGAGCAACAAAAGTCAGCACAGGACTCTGAATCAAATATTAAATTACTACATTTTGACAAAAGCCTATTCTCTTTCCCGCCTCGTCCTCTCCTTTACCTGTTACTTGTCACAATGTTTTTTACCAGCACTATGCTTCCTGTGCTATCCAGCCTAGAGAAATGGGGCATTGGAGTGATGACAAGGAGTAAGAATCACTAGCAAGCACTGAATCAGTCTTAGCACACTCACACTGCACCTATTTAAAGTGGACCTCTTTCAACTCTGAAACCAGAATGGAAGAGAGAAAACACATTAGCAAAATAGGCAGAAAGCCGAAACACAAAAGGCAAATGATTTATTATAGCTTTCAGCTGAAATACCTATGGTGGAGTGCAGGCACTCAGGTGCTTTTCTGGCAGAGTATAGAGGAGGATAAGAGAGTCAGTGCTGAGAGATACACTGGAATGAGGAGTCAGGGAGTCTTTGGCAGTATGGGTAGGCAGAGAAGATGTTGGTACCTCTCCTCGCAGGTGGGGATTTCAGGGAAAGCTGGGGGAAGGGTTCTCCAGCCGCTGGAATTTATGTGGAAAGCAATTTTGCCAAAGGGTTTTCAGTTGTTTTCCTAAACATTGCGCATTTGTGACCCACAGGCTGGTAGCTTTTGATTGGATTTTTGACTAATTTTACTCATACCACATATTACAAACAATATATGTAAAAGTTTATAATGATTTACACAGATTACTGAGTAATTAAGGTATTAAAGATGAAATTAACCACAATTGTAAATAATGATAAGATACTTGAGAACTGACTGCTACGGTACCTTGTTCTGTGAATCTGCATACTGACCACTTTCTTAATGAACATATGTGGCACTACAGCACACATTCCTCTCATTGTTGGAACCCCAAGGTTGTTGTGCAGCTTGAAGTGGGAAAAAGCTGTGGTAACAAACTGTGTTGGCCAGCAACTCTTAACTTTTTATTATGTTAAAAACAAACATTTCAATCTCTTTTGCTACATTCCAAAACCACTTTTTTATAGTTCCTAAATAAAGTCAACAATTCAGGGTTCAACAACTCATATTATCAAGTATTTTTCTAGGACTTGTTATAAATAGCATATTGTTCCTATCTAAGGGTTTGATCTAAGATCACCTAAAACTAAACGAAGTTATGGCTCTACTTCTCTGCTGATTGTTTGGCACATTTTCCAGTTCCAGACTCTTGTGCCTCCCACACTTACCTCCATATTACCATTAGCTTCCACAAAGGAGCTAATGATAATGTTGTGCATCCTGTTATTGAAGTATTCTTTGCATTTCAGTTTCTGTCTTCTGAAAAGCAAAGCTAGCTGCAAAATAACTTAAGAGTCTAACCTGCCTTAAACCTGACTTATTTTGGGCATTCTAATGGCCAATAGGGGGTGACTGTACTGGTTGCAAAGAGAAGTAATAACCTAACCTTAATCTAAACTAATAAGAAACTGACCCTTCTCACTTAAGTTGTTGCCTTAATATACAATTTCCTAATGAGTTTATGGTTTCTCATTTCAAGTCTTCTTCGATACAGCACAATGTTCATTTTATAAATTGTGGTCCCATTTAGAGTATAGTAGATGATAAAGACGGTATGCCTTATAGGGCGTGCTTGTGACTGACATGTCGCTACCACAGCATGTCCTGGGGTTCTCACCGGATCAAATCAGGATAGAAGCGTATCATTGTGTGTCCACTTTATCATCCGAATATGGTCAATTATGGCTCCAACATGAACAGAAAACAGCTGTAATGTCAAACTAATATCAAATGAGGCTTCAGAACAGTATCCCTCAAACCAATAGGTGACATCACAATTCTCCCATCGTTATTTATTATACAGAAAGGAAAGGCGTTTACTCTCTAGCTGTTTTGAATGGCCACACTAAAAGTCTGAAAGGCCGGCCGTCATAGAGAGGAAAGAGATGCATTAATCATTTAGGCCTAAATATGGGGATAATGGCAAGCACTCAGACCATCTGTTTTGGAAAAGCATTCATACGGTTGCACTCCGCTGTACACATGAAAAATGCCAAAAATAGTAGTGTAAAAAATGAAAAACAGAAAGAAGTTCAAATTCTGCTTACTTTCTTACCACTACACACCTAGCAAACGACTTTGTGAATTGGGTATTGGTTGGTTATTGGCAAAATCTAGTTTGGATGTTAGACAGATGTGGGGGAAGGGGATTCAGACCAGGATTGACCATCCGACAAGCACTTCAGTTGGAGCACACCAATGTATTTGCAAGTTCATCTTCATACCAAATAACGTATTATTATTAACTTCTGATTTGACAAGTTCTTATTTTGGACCCAAGTGCAAACACAGACCAGGATGCAGACAAAGGTTTAAACAGTTTATTGTAGAATATGAAGGTGAGGAGATGGCTGGATACTGTGGCTGAGAGTGCAGACGAATGGAGTGGAGAGTGGCTGGTAGCAGACTTGTCAGGTGGAGCAGAGAGTACTAATGAATGAGCTAGGCAGAGCAGGGCAGGCAGGGAGATCCAGAGTCCAGACGGGGAACAAAGGCAGATGAAGGCAGGGCTGGTCGTGGCAGGGAAGGGGCAGGCAGGCGAGGAGGATCTGACGCAGAAGAAAGACAAGGTTCGAATGGTGACAACCAAACTGAGCAAACTAGATTCAACGCTAGAATTTGGCCTTGACGTTATGTACCACTATGGTCTGGAGTCTTGGTGAATGAATCAGGATTATATACTGCAGGCTTGTGGGGTTGATTGTGATCAGGAGCAGCTGTGCAGGCAGACTGGCAGGAGCAGGAGACTGGAGGCCACGCACACACACACAGAAACAGACAGGGGACAGATAGGAAACACAAGGAAGGGGAGAGAGATGGGGAAAATACAGGGAAGAGGGGGAGAGGCAAAGCCGGACCATGACAATTATATGATTTAAGTGTAACAATTGGTCATAGGCCTACCAATTTGCTTTTGACTGTTGGGATTTTAAACATGTTTGGCCTTAAAAACATACAATCAAAAACAGAAATAGCCTTCTGTTGTGTGCTGTGAGTGAGAGTAGAACTTTATAATTTAGTTCATCCTGATTTCAGTTCAGACAGTTCAGCTGAAGGTGGTTGTGGTTCATGCTCCTCTAACTGCAGACTTTAGAAACGTTGTTGTAAACCTTGTAAAGATTGGGCCAATATTATAGTTCCATATTATATTAGGTGTCACAATTGGTCATAGGCCTACCAATTTGCTGTTGACTGTTGGGATTTTAAACATGTTTGATCTTTTTAAGTGAAATAGGAACAGTCAATATCATAGGTGTGAGCATAACTTTTTTAAATAAAAACATAAAATGAAAAGCAGAAATTGCCTAATGGTGTGTGCTGTGAGTGACAGTACAACTTTATAATTTAGTTCATCCCAATTTCATTTGAGACAGTTCAGCTAAAGGTGGTGACAGCAGTTCAGCTGAAGGTGGTGACAGCAGCTCTAACTGCTTGAACACTACACATAATTTTGTCCAAATCTGGCTTTTTCACCCCATTTTTTTTCACTTACTCCTGTGCAAATTGCTCCATAGATGAGCAGCTAATTTTATTACCGGCACTGTTTGGTTTGGGTATGCAAAAATTCATGCTCTGTCTGGTTTTGAGTGGTAGCCTTGCGACACAACTTAAATCATAGGCTACACGTCTCTGTTGTTCAGTACCAAGTCATTCAATAATTATTTTCTTCTTTAAGTTAAGTTAAGACTAAAAAAATGGTATATTTAGAGGAAATAAGTAACTGTATGTGCGGTATGTGGAGTATTTCTAGGTTTCATTAATCTTCAGGACTGGTCCCAATTTTTACACTTAATTTGTCACGTAGGAATTCCTGTTAAAATGGTAAACAAAAGCCACAACACATTGTGGAATCACAATGACTATTTTCCACCAAGGCTAGCTCTGAGAGAACATTCTTTACAAGGCTGGAAGACTATACTAACTCTTGCATTGCAGTGAAGCTTAGCTAAACAGAGATGCCCACAATACAAAATATTGGTCAGGTTGACTAAACAATCATGGGTTTTTGTTTGGGTTTTGTCATAGTGTCATGGATGCCAAGTTACTCATTTGTGATGTCTGCAGTTGTGCCTGTGTATTTTCTCAATGTAAATCCTCGATGGGGCAAGCTTCAAAAACTCCTGTGATTTAATCGCCTGCAATTTGTTGCCCTCTCATGTAGTAAATAAGCCCTGGGATCTGCCGTGTTTTTGTGTAATGCTTTTGCTCATTCATAGGATTTTGCATTAACATCCATTCTCAGTATTCATTTTCACACATGTCTCACCAGTGTCAAGTCCTATTTGAATTCTAAAAATGTCAGTGGCAACTTCAAGGAAAAGCAAATATTTGACTAAAACTTAAAAATAATTTTCCACCTCACTAAGAGGACCACACACACATACACAATGATACACACTCACACCAACACATACAGTGCATGCATGCGTCTCTTGCTCTCTCTCTCTCTCTCTCTCTTTCTCTCTCTCTCTCTCACACACACACACACACACACACACATACACACACACACACACGGTTCTGCTTTTCAATCTTTCAGCCACATCCTGTACTTCCTTCCTCAGGGGTAAAGATTTACACTGTGGTTGTCCTTCAGGTAACCATAAGAGCTCTGCATTAAAGCCTTACAGTCTGTAACCCCTGATTTTTGACGCAGTGGAAAGAAAGAAGTGGAAGTAAGAAATCATATTAGTAGCTTCACAGAAATTTAAAACTGGCATCTACAGTGAAGTGACTCATTCCTCTCAGATAAACAAAAAAAAAAACATACTGTAATAAACATACGGGCAAAGGAAAACAAGAAGAATTACTCACATCAGCAGATTAGTATAGTGTTCTTACATTCCGTATTTGGATGGGGTCTAAATGGGGGGTTGAAGAGGGCAGCCAAATCCAGGGCACTGGAGAAGTAAGGGGTAATCCAAACACTGTACATGATCTAGGTTCGGCCTCTATCATTGTGGCTTAAGTCAGCTGTGTAAGGGAAATTTACAAAGTGAAAAATTATGGTCCATAGCCTTGGTTGGTACAAATGTCCAAAGAATGTTTGGCAATGTGAGCAGTTAACTGACCTCCCGCAATACTCAATTTGGTAACACTTTACAATACTGGACACAAAGAGGGTAACTAGTGAACAGCTCATTAAGTAATGATTCAGTTCTCAGTGATGCGCACTGTATTTGAAGGAATGCCAAAGGGTAAGTAATAAGAAAATGATGAAATAATAAGGGACTTCTTGGTTTAACTACAGTATCACTGCTTGAGGTGCACAAAACAATAACTAATGTTTAAGTAATTAGTAATGAATGAGTCGTTATGAGTTTTGTTCACCTGCTGGTTCAGAGTTTATCAGGAACCACTAATGAAAAAAGTGGTCAGTATGATCGATTCACAGATACATTACCGACCAGTCTGTTCTCTAGTAACTCATCATTAACTAATCATTAGCTACTCTATAAATGTGATTTAAACCTAACGTTTAAAATGAACATTTCTGCAATGCAGACACTATTTGGCAAGCAGCAGCATAACTCGAAGTTCACAAGGCATGACGGAGAACAGTAAATGATAAGATAAGATATAAGATAAGATAAACTTTATTGTCCCGAAGGAAATTTGTCTTGGGCATAAAGTGCTCGACACAGCTACGATCCATGACACATATATGACACATACATTAAAAAAGAAAAAAGGGCAACAATGTACACCAAGACAACATGATAAAATATGAATATACCCGACTCAGGCACCGATAACAAGGCATGATATTGCACATATCCCACAATTGAATTATAGATGAACTGATAGCAGGGAGTATGCAAATGTCTGCACATAGGGCCAAGCTTAGGGCTAAACCAAACAATGCCACTAGAGCTTCATATTTTAAAATGTAATAGATAAAAAAAGAAAGTAGATAATGGATAAAATGTTAGAATTTTTATGTGTGATGCATCATGTTTTTAAAGGATTTAATAAGTCTTGCAATCTGACACTGGCCTGTCTTTAGAACTTACACATAAAATGCAAATGACTGGAGAATGCCTCAATGGGAAAAAAACACAGCATTCAGGGGACAGCTATTTTAACAAGCAACTGTGCATATTTGCTATTCCAAACTGATCATTATATTCAATTCATGCTGACACTGATACCGTCTTACCAATCATTCTATTACAGCCTATGCAGATGATTGGCTGGCAATAAACACCACTCACCTACAGGGGCCACCAATCTACGATGACTGATGCTTAAGCTTCTCACAGCCAGCATAGTGTCAACTAACACATCATCAGCATTCCTCACGTTTTGCCCACTACTAAGGTATATTTACACATGCCACAATAACACGATTTTTCAAATGGGCTATATACGAAATATGAAATGAAACAGGAGAGGAATGGAATCCAGTCTGATATGGTTGGTTTCAGAGAGGAAGGAATCGCCTGTCTCGCCTTGTTTACCATACTCAGGCAAAATAAATCATAATGCTGACAAATGTACATTTCTTTCCAATCTATGAATGTAAAATGTCTTTGTGTGGTTTCTTGTCACAGGTCACTCTGTCAGATGCAATTACGTACAGCAAACCTTCCTAGATATAAACTATTCACAAGAGGGGTAGCAATGCACTCAGGATTAAATTGTTGCCCTTAAGGCTGCATTTAGGTTGTTTACTTTGCAATGTAGTGCGTGGGTGTACAGTATGTTATAATAATTTGTCTCAGTTTTGGCAATTTCACTGACCTTGTAACACATGGCCTGACCAGCCAGATGCCAGCATCTTTCATGCTCAATATTTGAGGCCACAATTAGATTGTATACAGTAAGCGCATATACAGTTCCTTTGTATTCCTTTGTATCTTGCAGGTCTGTCATGGACTCTCACTGTAGATTTCTTTAATACATGTCTTAATAAAACATGAACATTAGACTTGCCGGTGGTCTCAAAACATAAACAATTACTGTAAAAGCAGCACCAAGGCTTCCCGATGTCATCTTTCTCCAAAGCAGGTTTTCAAGGAACTCAAACCAACAGCCCCATGCTGGACAAGGAAAAGTAAAAGGACAATAAAAAAGAGTGTTTTAGTATGTGGCATTTTGTGTGAAGCAGGAGATAAAATCAGCACATTGTCTGATATAAAATTATGCATTGCTTTCCTGGAACAGAATAATGGATAGACCATAGGCTGTATAATGAATAGTGGATGGAACCACCCACCCACGTCATCCATAGATTTCTGAAGAGCCGCATTGAACCTCAATATCGGCGGCTGTCTGGTGCCGTCTTGGCTTTGCAGGTGGAATGTGGGTGGAGTTCGGGCAAGCTGTTACTGAAACTCGCTCACTTAGCTCAGAGCTACCAAGCTAGCTTATTACTGTCTTCACACCATAAACTGTATAATGTTCAATAGGTTGACACAGAAAGTGAAGCAAACATTTGACTTGCATTATTCATGTAAGTTTGATTGTGGGATAATTTGGGTTTATTTGGGTTTATTCACGTTACTTGCGCCAATTTGAATGCGGGTTTATTTGAATTTAAACAGTCAGAACACCTTACTATACAGCAGCCACAAGCTAGTGAGAAACAGCAGGCACCAAGGGTGTGTGTTTTTGTTCAGTTAAGCATCTGACTAAATTCTATAAGAGAGAATAGCAGTATATTACGATGAATTTCAGCAGCTCAACGCTCGCTGCAGCAGAGGTTGATAAATGAGAGTGAAGATAAATCCACTTTTCAATCCCAAAAGTTTAAAGAAGGAATTCTAAACTCTCCTCAACTCTGGGTGTTTATTCCTCTAGAAGCTCCAGGCGCTGCCTGGCTCTGTCCTCCAGAGCTAGCCAGCTCATAGCAGCTGTCTACCGGTTAACAGGGTTGGTCGTTATTCCAAAACACCAGCATCTGTCCCTCTGCTCAGGTCTGTTAGTACAATTAACCGCACAGCAAGCTATATTATTTGTCCAATATTTGCATTAAATATTATCCAAAAGGCTCCAACACCACAAACACGGCCGAGAAGTCAAATTCAGCCACTTGAATTGGCTGAGGTTGGGCATTGATTCGCTTTTGGGGCCACCTCAAGTGGCCATTCGAGGAACTGCAGTTTTTGGCACTTCCACATTGGCTTTATTTCTCAGCCCCCTAGGTTGCCATTTGGGATAGACCAAACTATCCTGTCGATCATATACAGCTATCAGTCAAGAACAAAAAGTGCTGGGATTGATTCCTGTCATTACATACACAATTTTAGACTCATTACATTATCATAAAAAAAATTCTAATTGGACCTAGAAACTCTGGTCTAGTGCTCTGATAAAGGAAGAGTAAACACCTGATATAGGCAGGTATTGTTACTTACTGATCTAAAGAATGTTTCGAAACCTCTCATGTCCCGGTGGTAGGGGAAACACGTATCTATCAACGGGGTAAGACTTCAACACAAACCGGACGGCTTTCCATCGAGTGAATACCCATCCGTTCACTCTTGTTTTACCTTGGTTTTTATCACTCTCCTTCTTCACCTTCTCAGTGGGGTTCTTTTTCTTTTGAAGTGTAGAGTTTCCATAGTTATTCAATTTCTTTCAGTATTGGGGATAGCGACTGGGGAGAACAATGCCTCCTCCTGTTTTGGTATCACAGTGGCTGACTCGCGTCCTTGGTGTCATAAATCGAGCCTTAATTTTTCTGTGAAAAATCCAGCCCGGTGGCTGCATGAATAGCATGGTGAAAGCAAGGTTTACAGGGAACCAATCTAAATGTGGAGGGTGTCATTTGTCTTTAGCCATTACACTGCAATATATATTTACTTCATAATGATAAGTTAAAGCTCTAAAAGTTGTCTATTGCTGCTGTTATGTGTTATTCTGTCGGGCATGCAGTCAGAACTAGCAGTCGTTTATATTTAAATTCCATGTATATTTTTCTGGTAATATTTTTCCATTATTACCCTGAAATACTTGTGTAAATGTCACTCTAAAACCTTACTCTAAAACCAACAGCCTGCCATTACTCAACATCTCCCCAAGAGGTTGAATGATTATGAACAGTTTTACAATAGGTAGTGCTTAGCCAAGCAATATGTCATGCAATATAGAAAACACCAAAGTGCGCCAAGCAAAAACCGTGTTATTGTCCATCTGTGGTCAGAGCATCGGCTTCCCGCCAAACAAGGCTCCAGGGGCCAAATGTAGCTGGACTTATGGCCAGGGCCACTCTACAGTTTGGCCATCACGTGTGTCATAGGTCTGCCTGGTCCCCTGATGGTGGAACAGTGTGTCCAGAGCTGGACTAACAGGGAAAGCTTCCTGAGGTCAGGGGAGTATAATGCACTAGCTGGCTCTCAAATAAAACTGGTTTGTTTTTCTTAAAAGGAGGTTGAGGTTTTTGGGTTTCAGTCTGTCACCCCCACACCACACCACCTCCTCTCCTCCACATTTGTTACAATGGAAGCCTTATGGTGTGTGCATTATGACCTTTTTGATTTTAACACAAGGTGGTGATTGGCAGAAAACTTGTTTCATCATGACTAGAGCTCTGGTTTGGCCCACCTAAATGTCAGCTGTGTATAAATTTGGTGAAGAGAGAGTGTGTACAGAGTGCCATAGCTGGAAAGGCTTGACATTAAGACTGACTATTACACAGAATAAACAGTATTGTGCATTCAACTGTTAAAAATATCATTTACAATGACAGTCCTTGACGGCCATTACCAAAGTTGATTTGCAGGGTCATAGGGGGCGATTTCATTTTTTAGAGAAAAAAATAAAACACTCAACATACACTGGGACAAAATGAGACAGAAAAGTCTTTATGCTATGGACAAAAGAAAAAGAAAGTTTTCTCATTTTATAAGATCATACATGAGAAGAGTCCAGAGTTTACACTTAAAGTGTGACTGTACTCTGTTAACCTGAAGATAGCACAGATCCAAAATAGTTAAAGCTCATTGGGTGTAATGGTCAGCAATGGTCAGTAATGGTCCGTGGTTTGGCAAAATCTGCTCCTCGTTACGCAGCTCTTCCTGTCCACACACATGCTGTATAATAGAGAAAGACTTCCTCTACAGATTGGAAAGCACTCTACTTCACCAGCACTCTTGAGTTCCTCTTTCTCTCTTTACCCCCTTCTTCTTCTGACTTTCTTTCATTCTTGCTTTAATTTCAGCCATTCTCTATCTTGCTCTTTCCTTCTACAAACTGACCTTCCCAGGCTGGCCTGGGTCTTTATATTTCAGGCTTTGAGGCTACATCTGAAACAAAAGCAAAATTATGGGTCTGGTTTGGCTTGAGGAGAGCACATTGACCCCGGCATGTGGTTTTCTTAGGCCAGACCAGAGAGAGGTGAGGTGGGGAGAAGAATTTGTGTGAATCTAGCTGTGTATTTGAAGAAAACCCTAACCACAGCTAATTTGAATGTGCCATTATCAGGAGGGGGGCGATCTAAACTTGGGCTGGCCAGTGATGGCGTTAAATTCACATACTACCAAAGACACCACTTGTTATTCCTTTTTTACAGAGAGAATTTGGGGGAACATTGGGGCGATAGCCTCAAGAGTAACACTATCACCTCATAATTCTTTTCACCTCCTCATCACTTGCCCAAGTCATGTTGTGTCTTGAAGCTTCTATGACTTCTAGCACTTGTTGCTCTGGGTCATCACCATGAAGTGTTGGTGCTGGTATTATACAATTCCTGGTTGTGTATCACACAGTCACATTACAATACTGTGAATACTTATTCAAGAATAAATCAAACACCTCTGTCACATGGGTCCAGACTCCAAAGTGTATGTTGAAATGTCACATTTTTGGTATACGTGAAACAAAGGTAGCAATGAAGTAGGTATACGGATGATGGTGTATTTTGAGACCTTATGCAGATGGATCACCTCAAAGTTAAACAATCAGTGAAGAGTTTCCTACAGTGGGTCATCTTCGTACTGTGTGGTCTTGAACCCTATTTAGACCTAGTGGGTGACCACTGTACAATTAGGTATGCCATGTTTCACAGCAGCAAGCAGAAAGTGGATTTCCTGTCAATGGAGTCGACCTTCTCATGTTTTCTGCTCACATATTCTTCCTACCATTCATGGCAATGCACCCAACCTGGCTTATGGTTGATTGTATCTTGCAGTATGAATAACACAATTATAAAACCCCGTAAGACACTCCATGTTTATGGAACTGCAGATTCCCCAAAGGAAGAACTTACTACATGCAAGGATGAAAGTTGTTGCCCCAGATGGCAATTTCAGAGCTAGCAGATATATGTTTCTTGGCTTGAAGGTGTTTGACACAGCTAATTTAAGGATGACATGGTTTCATGTCAGAGGGAGACATGTATGAGCATTTTATAGATTTCCCTGATATAATAGTAATGTAAATAGTATAGATAATGTACAGAAACAACACAACACACAAGCTTTAACAGTCATGTTATTTTCATCAAAATCAGTGAAAATAAAAACCTTCAGTGTTATCATCCTTTCTCATCCGTCTAGATGTCAAGAAACACCTCTACAACTGGTAAAATTATTGTTGAAATGTACACAAGTTAATGTTTAAAAGTATAAAACAGTTATATATTAGACCATCCAGGGAAGATTTCATCAGGCCTTTGAGAAGACAGTGTCAGCACCAAAACACAGTCTTGAAGTATACTGGTTTGCACTTTTTTGGAGGAGTCAATCGCCAAGTATCCCTGTGTTTATAGATTTTAGTCAGTGACTGCTGATAGATTACAGCTAAGTACTGTATATCCCCAAAGACAGACTAGAAAATCTTGTTTTTAGGGGGGGTGGGTTTGCAATTTTTTGGGGAAAAAAGTAACAACAGTGGAAAGAAATCGCATTATGGTTTTAATCCCTTGAGCCAAATGGTGCCATGCTTCAATCATAATGGTGGAAAAGAGACTTGAAGCATCAAGAAGTGAAGTGTAGAGGGAGGTCTCACACCCAGGAGTGTCTTGAGAAAACCCAGCAAAAAGCCACAGCTCTGGAATCCAATTTTAAAATTATTACAGAGTTAGACCCCTTACCATTGTAACCATGGCCCTACGAGAGATCTATCCATGCTCCTGCTCACTGAGTGGTGTTGGTGGGAGGTTTAGTAACAGACCCTAACATGAACTACTATTGCTTCATCATCCTGCAGCCAAATTACACATCCTTGAGATTAAGCTATAGAGGCCTCTATGGGCGCTTAACAAAGGCCAACCAAATAGGATCACTCTCCTCTTAAATACCACATTCACAGTCTGTTTTGAAACGCAGCATCCATAAATTGTAGAAACCATGACTGATTCACAATGAGCTCTTTTTTTTTCAAATCAAGAACTCTTTTAAATCTATCTACTTTTGCTCAAGTGGTCATTCAAAAGTGGGAACCTATGCCTGATGAGATGACAATATGATCTCATCAGACATCTGATTCCTTTCTTGGAACACTCACACTTAGTCTTTGACCCAACATCAGCAAACCGTCAAATCTGTCAAGTTTAAATCTTATTCATATCTTTTCTCATAACAAACGGATGGCTTCCAGGTCCATCTGATGGACAATACTGATTCAAAGGGTGACCGGTGGTCATTTTCGGTACCACCTTCTTCCCACACTTGATGTCTAGGTAAGCAGGCACTAGCACAGGACTTGCTCTGGGCAAAAGACTGTGTGGTCCATGAAGCTCCCACGACAGTCCAATGTTGTCCAAAAGAAAGCCAATGCCAAATCCACAATACGTAAAAAATAGTAATATTTCCTTGAATTTGGGAAATCCTATTTTGAAGAATATACAAAAGGACATCTACTCGCCTAGAATATACTGTAAATGTTTTCATTGGTTTGTACATGTGTCCATGTCGCTGTCAAAAGTATGTTTCTCTTGCTCTATAAAGGACACTTTTTGTGCCACCCAAATACACAGTCTTCAGTCTTAATGGAATCACATTATGTTGTAATTCACAAAGAAACATTTTTATTAACTCAGTAACTGTAAAAAAAAACAAAAACAAAAAAAAACAACAACAACTCAGTAACTGTGATGATAAGAAAGAACAATATAACCAACATTAAGATGACATTTTCTGGGCTGAAATATGTCCCATAGTCATGTCTCAGAGGATATGGCAAGGCTGCCTCCTCATCTTGTGAGTTCCCTAGCACACAGCGGGTCTGCTCTTAATTGTGGCAGGGAGAACATCAGCAAGACTCATTCTATTCTTCATTTCATCCCACAGACACACCAGAGAACAGCTAGTAGTTTGTGCAAGCTACATTTTCCACGGGAGACAGCCACAAGCCCAAAAAAGCAAAGCTCAATGTCATCACCCAGGAATCCAAGAAATACCAGAAAGTCTGAGTTTTATTACAAAAATCGTCTGTGAGCACAAACAAATGTGGAGCACAAACATGCCTTTTAATTGAGAAGGCAGATGGTCCCATCGTGGGCGGGACAGCAGTGAGGAGGGACTGTGGAAAACAAAGCATCCGCGGTGACCACGACCCTCCATTTGTGCTGCTTCAACTGGGAGACAGGGTCTGGGGTTGGAACCCACAAGACTCAAACAGAAATCATCATTGTTGCTTCAGCGAGACACACAGACAGACCAATTCACAGATACAAGTTGTACTGGTTTTCTGGGGGGAATGTTGTTTATCCACTTCATCATCATTGTTGTGTTTGTCTTTTGCTGTTTCTTTGATAGCTTTGGGAATGAAGTCACTTTCATCCTGACCTAATTGCAATGAGATATTGGGAAAACTATTGGTTAAAACGCAACATTTACACTGAAATAAACACAGCAAAGACTGTGGAAGTGATCTACGGAGTAATCATCATGTAAAAGCTCATTTCTCGGTAGTCACTGTGATTTTAGGAATTCCACTGGTTAAAATGTTGTAAGTGAGTTGAATAATATGTATGAAAATGTTTTCTGTTAGCTGGGATTATAGTGAAGCACTCTAAGGAACTAATTCTCCCCTAAAGATGCCTTGCCTCGCAGACTGGTCATAGTAACTGGATCCTGTGTTTAAAGTTTGCTGTAGCAGGGGACTGACTGAGTGGTTTCCATTCCGCTGGGCTGTAACCGATTGTCCCAGTGACCACAATAAAGCATAAAAAGGAAGGAGGGTGAGCATAGAGAGAGTAACCCAGGGCTTTGGAGAACCCTGAGATCAATGACTCAATGGCTTCCAGAGTCTCCTCAGGCTTAAATACATTTTAACCCTAACCTTATCTATAGCATCTGCTTTATCCTTACCACACAACAAGTCAAACTTGTCTGATATATGTATAGTTTGTATTACATCATCATACACACATGATATGGTGTCTAACAACCAGTCTAGTTTCTTTGAACTTTACACTAATAGGTCAAAATCAAGAAAGCTTGATCTATTTAATTCATCCAGACATGAGAGGAAACAGAAAAAAGACGTCACAGCGGTCTACCAACAATGTAGGCCACATGTCCATTAAGTAGGCATTTTGTTCTGTTTTGTGAAGTATATATGTGTGTGTGTGTGTGTGTGTGTGTGTGTGTGTGTGTGTGTGTGTGTGTGTGTGTGTGTGTGTGTGTGT
>JBBPCS010000917.1:10981542-10996267 GCA_037974645.1 Hollardia meadi | reverse complement strand
GTGTGTGTGTGTGTGTGTGTGTGTGTGTGTGTGTGTGTGTGTGTGTGTGTGTGTGTGTGTGTGTGTGTGTCTGTTCAGAAGGGTGATTGCTATGTCAACAGTCGTATGGTGTACAGACTCTCTGTTGTTGTGATGAAGTGGCATTACCTTCACAGGCCTGCTATACAGGCGTCCGTACTGCGCGGGTAACCATTAACCAAACCTACTTTGTTTGTATGACCTAGTACTAATGCAAGAAACATTTTGATGGATTTCCCCAACCCTCTGAAGTTACAAAGGGAGAAAACACCCTCTTGAAAAACAAAATGTGACATATTAATTATCATTGGCAATTGTAAGCTACATTTAGTCACACAGAACAGCTCCATGCCAGTCTACCAGATTCAAAGGCCTTCCACTCATTAATATCACAGATGACCTTTGTCTCATTGCGGTTCCTGGAAACCTAAATCACCCCGTAGTCATGCAGGGAGTAAAAGGGAGCACTGAGCAGGCAGAGATACGATGATGTTAATGGGAAAGCAGGCCTACGCATTGCAACTGTCACCAAATTAAAAATGGGCTTTTTGATGCCTTAAATCTTTTTTCCCCATGATGATGTCCCTGAACACTTGGATAATTAATTCTCTGAATCTCTTTTCTTAATATTTGAGAGAATGCAGAGACAGTGGTTTCGGAACAATGGCATACAGATGTGCTCAGAAGGATTGAGCTGTGCCATTACAAACCCATGAATAGTATTTCTATCAAAAAGGAAATGTTTTTTTCTTATTGAGCTCAGGCAAAAACAATTATAGATTTTATATTGTTTCATACCGGCTAAGTTATTCTTCACTCCCCTTGTCAGACTATGATTGGGTCAGGCTAAGTATGATAGCAGGCTCCCTTTTGTCTTATTCCAATCTGCTTCACACATTTGTGTTATGATTGCCGCAATTCCAAAGCCAGATGTTTTCTTAGATTTTGTATATAAGGTGTTACGCAATGTATCTCTCTAATAGGAACTCACCAGTTAAAGCTTTGTTCATTACACGTCCTGTTGAGTGATTTCGTGATGAATTATTGGGTGTGATTCTGACCACTGTGAGCGATGATTTTAAGTGTCAAACTCAAAGGGCAAGTGCAAAGTGAGTTCCTGATGATTACATACTTGTCACCTCATAACATAACATATAGTACGTAATGGTTTCCTTTGTAACAAAAATGCAAAAATCCACTGACAACTCCCTGTGTTTGTAGAGCAAATCTCCTTTCTGCTGTTTTGGTCCCTGTCTGGTCACTGCTCAGAGACCCAAAGACATCCGAGACGGTGAGAGGTGTCCACTGAGAGGTGACAGTTGGGTGTGCGTACTCAGCCACAGACAAAACAACAGTTTGGCACACCCAGCAAACTCCCAGCTCATTTCACGTACAACGAAAGCTTAAACATTAGAGGTCTAAAGGCCACTCATGTCAGTGAAACCTTTCGCAGACAGGCATTGAAATCATGGTCATTGTCAGATTATATAGCTAAAGTCCTCAAGGGCCAAGCCTCACTGCTGGAACAGTTTTTCAGACAGTGCAGACAGCTACTTTATGATGTTCTGTAGGTTTGGAATCCCCTTAAAATCCAAATTGGAAAATGGCATATGAGCCTTATCATGGCAATGAAATGCATTTACTTCTCTAAAATATTAAAGCTTTACATTTTTAAAAGGCATCTTAGACAATCTCTTGTCAGACTTTTTTTCTTTTCTAAGGAACAATCCTCCTTTTTGAAGTGTTATTTCCAATTACTGGATATTTAAATCTCACAGCTCGAGTGTCATGGAATAGGGATTGTTTCTTCAATAAACAATGCTTTATTTGTTGCAACAGCCAATAAAAACTGACTAAATATGCAGCAAACAGATGCCATGTTAAAACACCCATTGTATTTCAGAAAAGATGACTTTACAGTCTAAGGTCACCAACTGTTTTAGGTGGCCATCACAGTACGGTTATGTGGTTGGATTTGTTTCCCTTCCTTCCCTATGATATGTATCCACACAAGCACTATGGACGTCACAGTGTGTTCTGAGCGGCTTGTAACAACAAAGAGACTGCATGCTGAATTTTCATGAGTACAACCTCGGTCTATATTCTCAAATGTGATTGATCCACTGTGTACTCTGGCAACAGGTCGAGTTCAGCAGTGGTTGTAAATGGTTACATTTTAAATCCGTAAGTTATGGAGGGGCACACTTGTGTGCTTTGTGTTTTTCTTGGGGTCAAGGTGGAGCCCCTGTATAATTGGTGGACTGTCTATCATTCTAAACCTCAAAACATTTAATTGATTTAAGGGGAGGCAATAATAGGAGTCCCATATCACAAATACTGTATAGAACTTGTCATGAACTACAGCATTGTGGAGCCAATCATTTACAATCCTATTTTGGTTTAAGTTTCCAGTAGATTTTTCCATAATATTTAAATCAGACTTTCCATAATATTTAAATTAGACTCGACACTTTGTTAGACTTTAATCAGAATCTTACAGAAGTTCAAATGTCAAACTATGTAGGTCCCAGTAAAATATATTTTAAAATGATGAGCATACATTTCAGTAAATTCAGAATTTATTCCAAAGTCCATCCTACTGGATAGAAGACTAGATTCATGAGGGGATTTTTTTTTTTTACTGAAAAGTAAAAAAAAAAATAAAAATAAAAATCATTGTTCCATGGATGCTTCTGCCATTGTAATGTAAAGTGGTGACAGTTGCCTAGGGAAATACACTGTTAAAACTCTGGTTGTGCAGTGTTATGTTGTATGTGTCTGCCATCTATTGGACCTCTACGAAACACCACTTTGCAAATTCCCTTGGAAGCACAGTACTTTGAATACTTTTTGACACAGGTGAAACATGTTTTAGTGCTTATGAGTGGAGATTGTAAATATTAATTTGATTACAGTTCATTTATGTTTATAGTATGAGGTAAAACATGAGCCAAGTTTGCAACAAATTTGTTTCTAGACAAAACTTATCATCTTCTCACATTAAAAAGATTAAAATGAGCCCATTATTTTTGTGAGCCTAAAATTAACTGCAAAGATTAGAATCTCAGGGAGCAAAACCAAAGCATATTGCATAGTGCCCATCAAAAAAAAATGTTTATGGCAATGAGGAATAGGGGTTTGTAAAATAGAGGAAAAAATAGAGGCCCATAAATTTATTGAAAGAACTCACTTATATCCTGTAACGTGTTGCGGTGGGAGCCAGGGTAGGATGCCAGGAAAAAGTGGGAGTGGGTTAATGCAGGAGTCGGCTGAGCACGTGCCTCCTGAGGTCCTCTGGTCACTGAAAGGATCAATCTGCCTTACCAATCCCTGGGCTAGACTCCCATCAGTCCCATACCCTGTCAACTCTGGGCCAGACACCACCATGACCACTTGTACTGAGAGGCCTGACCACCATTGTGCCACAGTAGAGTACACAAACAAACAGTGCAGACACACACAGGTCTGCTCCCTGCCATTACGTCGACTCATCAAGCCCATCGGCTTAGTCATACCATAGGCTTCCAGTGCAAGCAGCTTCCTCTTGGCTTTGGATGGAGAATCTGGCAGAAGATATTCGCTCATTTGTCCCCACACATGTATGTGGTTTGGTAACGCTGCTAGGGACTGCTGCCCCAGGCTTTCTAACTGTCCAGAGCCAGCCAGGCCTTTCCCGGGTAATGTCCTCCCACACAGTCTGGCTATACAGCTCTTTGTTGCTCATAGTCAGCTGTTAACTTCCTCACAATGTGTTTACTGTGGATTTTGATATGCAGTATGCATGAGAAAAATTGTTTCATATAGCTGCTCAGGGCCAATTTTAAGTATGTCTCAAACTATTCAAACTGACACGGTCTCCCATCTGAGTCTCTTATGAAATAAAATTAATGTGATAAGAGTATAGACTTGTACAGGTTTTTTTTACTTTCAAGAAGGGAAGCTCACTTTCTTCTAGGGGTGTGGATCTTTCTGGAAATTGTACAAAATGGACCCTTGTCTTTCTTCTGTTTAGCATAGCAGCTGACAGATATACAGGTGTACCAAATGCCATTGCAAGGTTCTGTTTATTTCCTGGATAAATTTATTTCCTTGTGGATTAGAAAGATCTTCAACCTATATTCCCAGCTATTCTCCAAACCAGGCCATTTGGAATTATTTTGATTATTGCATAAGTTAGGTTCGGCCTATTCACTCATATGAATTTAGGATATTGTTTTAGAAAACACATTCCATCTTAAACATTGACTGAAAGTGTGTTTTTAGGGTTCTGAAGTGAACATGCTCACACACACACGCGCGCACAATTTCTTCCCTCTTTTCATGTCAACCACAAGGCTGACCTGCTGGCCTCTATTTCCTCTGAGGAGGATATCCCCCTTCAGTAGAGCCTTAATATCCATCACAGCAGACGACTTGAGATCCTGATGTATGTGCCTCCTCCACCATTGTCTTTGAAGCGTTGGGAGGCTTTGGCTGGGCCTGGCCACAGTGATGATTACAGTCTCACAGTTGGGCCGTTACTGACGTGCTCAGATCACTTTTTGTCTGCTGTCCCCCTATGTTTGATGGAGAGAGGAGTTCCGGTTCACTGATAAATGTAATTAGGAATGTGGTTTCTGGTACCCATGTTCATGGTCTTTAACTACAGCTGCCATCATGTCCCTTTCCTTAGTCACACTGCTAAAAGAGGATCTTCTGAAAATCTTACCTCCCCCAGCTCCCAGAATTACAAAAAGACCATGAGGTAAACCCACAGTCAAAGTGTTTATATCCATGCACTGAGTATCCTGAATAGAAGCTTATGGACATCCTAACTCAACGGAGGGCATTCTGAGGACAAGCTGTCAATATACATCTTTACTGCCCCTCAACAGATATCATTGGGTGCAAAGTAAACACAATGTTCTACATGTCACCATGGAAATTGACTTTCCAAAGACTGCCCTGAATAAAACTGGCAAAGATAGTTCTATTTGCATGTCTCTGTTTGCTAGCTAATATTGACATGTTGGAATTATCATAATCACGTTTCCTGTCATTGAGTTATGACTTCATTCAGAGTGTTGCACAAGTCATGATGTTTTCACAACCAATGAATTACTAACATGATGAAATATGGTACATTTTAAAGGCCAATGTCTAGGTTTACATGTTGGCAAAATAAAAAATACAGTTCACTCTTTCACTACTCCCTATATGTAGTTTAGTCTATAGTGAGCAGTAAATTGAGATTGAGACACTAAATTATTCAGAAATCTATTGTTAGCTTCAATTATTAGTATTTAATTTAATATGTGTTTGATTATTCCTTGTTTATTACTCAGGAATTTGTGCAACATTTCAAAAATTCTATATAGAGTAGATACATATACGCCTGCATGTACATATAGACGTCAGGACAGATTCTATAGTGGTGTAGCTAAAAAGGTCCCATTCATAATTCTTTAAAACAGGCCTATTACACAGATATGAACTCTCTGAACCCATGTGTGTAAATTCTGCACAAAATTCAAACACCGGTCTTCATTAAATGTTACTGGTTTGTAACTAAAATACTGTTTATTCCATAGAAAATACCTCATCCAACGCATACAGTAAGAAAGGAAAAGTGAATGTTACAAAAAACAAAGGCTTATAATGTCATGAGAAGAATATTGTTGAATCATCATATCCTTTAATGACCTTTCTAAATGCATGCACTTTCAATTCAAAAATGTTCTGAATGTCTCATTTCTTCAAGATAAAGTTTCTCCATTTTTAGCTCCATTATGCCAGAAGCACATAAGTGGACTTCGGGCTGAGCTTGTCATCAAAACAAAGTATAATGCTCTCATTAGCAGCAGCCTATAGCCTTTCATTTCAGAAACTGTCAAAGCAAATCAAAAACAACATTATAACCTGGACACAGATCTATGCATTATATAACAAAACCAGTGGGTACAGTGTTGGCAAAAGATTAATACTTGATGTCTTAATGTGGTGAAATTTGGCATTCATCCTTTCAGAACCAGAACTCGGAGACGAAAACATGAACGTTGATGATATTTTGGCCGGAGTCCCCCTGATTTGCCAGATTGCGCATGGACAGTTTCAGAATTGTAGTCAATGGACCAATCAGAGGCTTCATCTGGCGTACAACACCTGAAGGGAACAAAGAAGAACAACATCAGTGACAATTAGTACTGAAAATATATCCATCCATCCATCCATCACCGCTTATCCTAGGGCTACACCCTGGACAGGTTGCCAGTTCATCACAAAGCTGACATATAGACAAACAACCATACACACTCACATTCAACCTATGGGCAATTTAGAGTCACCATTTAAACTAACTTGCATGTCTTTGGACTGTGGGAGGAAGCCAGAGCACCCGGAGGGAACCAACGCAGACACAGGGAGAATATACAAATTCCACACAGAATAGCCAGGAATAGAACCCAGGACCTTCTTGCTGTGAGGTGACAGTGCTAACTATTGCACCATCGTGCCGCTCTGAAAATATACAACAGTGTAATTGACTGTCTTGGCTATAGACCAAAATGATTTGGTTATTGGATGCTGTCAGTACAGATGAATAAAGCAAAAAAAAGAAGAGAATTTTGGGTGTATAACTTTATCCGTAGCCTATTTTTGGTTGATTTCACCGACAACAATATAAATTTGTTGATATTTGAATTTATTCCAAAAACATTATGGTTGATTAACGAAAAGAGCAGCAGGTAGCCAGTTTTCATCAAAGATACAGTTAATTTTTATTTGATTTTGAATGCTTGTGTTGCCATTTGGTTTAAATGGTCACTCAAAACATGTTTTCTCACTTACCCCTAATGGTATCAATAGCAATGCAGATAGTTTTGGTTTTAAGTGCTGAGGTTTTGAGTTAGAAATTCTGCTTCCACCCAATGCTATTGAAGCCAATGGAATTTTGTTTGTGGTTGTCAGTGCATTGAAAAATTATATTTGTCATTTAACACTAAAGTATCTTTTCAAAACCAATGTCCAGGCTGTCTAAACCAGAAGTGTTTCAAAAGCATTTTTTAGTTGTCTGTCTCACACGTCTGTCAGCTTTGTCAATTGTATATATACTTCAATTTTATTCAACACAGCTGTCCAAATCAGTTGTGTAACACTTTGCGCTTATAGACCCAAAGAGTATTTTGTGCACAGCAGTCCTGTGGCTACATGTGTCAAGAATAGAAACTGGACTGGAGCTGCTACGATGTTGATAAATGTTTCTTTTGTTGGGCTGGTGTAGAAAAGATGTTATCGTGCAGATCGACAGACATAAATGTCAGCAGTTCCTTTGATGGAAGAAGAAAATAGTTCCACTAAATGATCTCTTAAGGCAATAATTTCGGCAAATGTTCCTTTCTCCATGGGGGCTGGGGATTCAAAGGGCCTGAAGAAGGTAGCTTCCCAACCCAGTGTTTTGCTTGCTGATATCACTACAAAAATTCCTGTCTTTGGTGTGCTATGGTATCAGCTGCAAAGTATTCAAATGAAGTGTGGGGTTGAGTTAAACCAAGTCCATTGATTTCAAGACTGCCCATCTGAAATGAATTCCCCCCTCCCGGTTTCCACTCCCTCCATGGACAAGAGACACCCTCTATCATGGTAGAATACATGGGAGAATAAACACACTGCAACGGAGCATTACTGAATTCCCGTGGAATTCATTGGGTGCTCTTTTTAAGTGAACATTCGATTACAGGGGGGAAAAAATGCCAGTGTTTATACAGGCTGTCAGCGGGCCTTTTCTCTGCAGAGGGCTGGTGACATTTCAGCTCTGGTCTGTTTGAACAGCCATCGGCAGAGTGCAGTCAGGCAACACAATCACCACACTGTCCCCCTGTTACACCTTCCACCATCCTCTTTATTTCTCTCATTTACGGCTGTTGTGTTTCTCTTATTCATAACTGAGTCAGTAAAGTGTTCGAGCTTTTTCATGCGATGACTCAAGCGTTTAACTCAACATGGATCAAAATGACCACAGATCACTGCCTGCATTGGTCTGAATTATGAAGCTCTTTTTTGTGGTACTCATAATAAAGCAGTAAAACCTATTTGGACGTTGTTCACCACAGGACAAATGGTGATCCCTTATGCGCAATCCACTGCGTCCTTTGGGACACTGGCATTGTATGATGGCAGATCCCCGCAACCACTCATTCTCCTTCTCTTCCTCCCCTCTCTTCCCTTCCTGAGGGGGCCTGGTGTTTGTGGCACCATCACTATGGCCCACAAGGGTAAATGAGTCCCATGTGTTTGATGGAGGGGAGCAGTCGCAGTCACGCGATACAGCCATGGAGGCATTCCTCCAGGAATCCATCTTTAACTCTGGGAGGGGAAAGCAATAGGAGCTTGAACTGCTGTCACCCTCTCTCTGTCACTTTGTTTTGCTCTGTAGGCACACAACAGATTCCAGCAGATTCCGGCGATAAGCACTTGGAGGAGTGTGGAATGGGGCCCACTTCTACCAGGGTTGCCCCTTTGTTTTGGTGTTTTGGGACTCTGTTGCATAGGGACACTAGATAGAGGGGAGCGGGACTGAGTTTTTATTATTTCCAAAGTGTCAGCGCGATCAGAAAAAGCTAACCTTTGCTTAAGCCTAACAACAGCCACAACATTAAGAGAATAACTGACATGGAAATAGAGATTGAATTTTGTTTCAAGTCTGAAAATTGTTTGCAGACATAAGCCAATTGCGATGGTACAGAACTATGACTTGACCAATTCAAACTCAAAGGGAGTTCAGAAGGTTCATTATTTGTCCATGTACTTAACTCAAACAAGTTCAAAAGCTTCAGTGCTTGGTTGAGCGAGCACACAATGAAGATGAGAAAGATATAATGATGAGCACAATATGGACCACCACAAAGACAGATGGGTTTCAGTCCACATTAAGGTTTTTTTTGGGGGTTTTTTTGCAATAACTGTGGCCTATATCTAACAAGAACTAAATACTCTATAATAGGGGTGTAATAGGGTAAGTTTAATAGGGTAAGTTTCCCACTGAAAATCCTAAAGATTGTTTCTGTGAAAACCAACAAGACAATCTCGCTACATTAATAAACGGAGAAAGACATTGAGTCTAAACTGAAAATTTATTCAGGACATCAATTGTAAATAATGAAAATATGTGGATGTCTTTTTATTGTTTTGACAATTTCACTGTACTTTGTAGTCACATGCAATGGGCACAACTGTGCTCAGGACAGAAATTCTGTTACAGCGCCCAACGGACCCTCCAAATCCCCAATATTTCCTCCGAGCTCACTGTTGATTTTTCCTAACCTCAAGTTTTGGAATCTGGGACACTATTGGCATGATAACAAACCAAGAAGGGTATCTTAAAGCAACATTATATTTTACAGTTTCAAAATCATTTTTGAAAGTATGCTGACTCGTAATAGGGTGAATGGTGTCTCTGTTTCAGCCACTCTGCCCCAGTGTTGCTTGTTTCTGCACTGAAATTTTAGTAATTGAGTAAGAACTTGTCATATTTAATGGAGAAAATCTTTTCTGGTTTTCCTTCTGATGTCCTCTGGCTACTCTGCCTCAACTATCTGATTTACATAGAAGAGCAGTGAAATTGCATTTAGAAACTATGTAGGCGCTAAGTCACACAAAATACCAATTTATATATGTTGCTTTAACTTATAAGATGTATCACGGTTACTGTACCTGAAATAAAGGTGATTATGTTATTACAATGTGGGCTCATGTGTCCAATTCTGCACAAAGGAGCTTGATGCTAAAGTCAGTGTACGTGACTATGATGACTGTGTTTGCATAAGCTTCCCATCAAAAACACAGTGGTGTCCTCATTGAGGGGAAGGCATCGGCTAACAGCTGGGCCTCAACATACTCACAGTGAACCTGAGGTGAAACCACAACCACATACTCATCTTTAACATTTCATCCAGACTATAAGGCAAACAGCCAACAGCCATAACAGGTTGACTTTGATTGGCTACCATATTAACTGAGATTCATAAACAGTTTTTCAAAACCAATTTGCCCTGTGACTGGGTTGCAAGGTCATGTCATCTGAGGCCTGAAGCACCCGTGCAGGAGATCAAGTTGTAGTACTAGAAAGGTTTGTGGTGTCTTTCCATCTCACTGAGTTAGCCAATCTGCCACATGGTGCAAAGGTGACTATGCTGCCTTGAACAGGCATCATCAAACAAGAAGCTGTGCAGTCCGTCTGTTCTCAGTCTCACTGTTCTCTGCATGCAAAGACACTGTTAGTAGCATGCATTTATTTAGGCATTTGTCATCCTTCATGGCCACGATGGCTGCAATATTGAAGGGTTACATGTAAACAGTACAATTTCTGGGTTTTCTGGTTTCTACAACTCAGCTAGGAAGTGTATGACAAAATCCAAAATGAATGGGTTTAACACCAGAGACAAATGAAACATATGCATTGGCCTGACCACAGTATTGTATAATGACACACTGGTTGTGGCGCTATGTATGCTCACTACAGTAAAACCATTGGAGAGTATCCAGGTACTGTAAAAAGTTCCCGTGTGCAAAGAGGGTACTAGAGGTTATTCTTTAGCACATTATGGCTATAATTGTAATATGTTTTCTATCTAGCCTAGTCCACATGTACACATGTATTTTTTTTTTAAAATACCGTCCACACAAGCACTGTTTTAAAAAATATCTCTGTCCAAAGATTCAAAGATCATGCCAAAGCAACAGGTGATGATATAACCCTAACCATATAGCCATGTTGGCCAATCAGAAGCCCAAAAATAAAGTTATTATTGGTTCCAGTAAGCTAACAACAAGGTCCGTCCGGGTCCCGACGTTGGTGGCGGGGTCTGGGTCGTGGGAGTGTGTGTGTTGAATGTAGCAGCAACTTCCAAAGCGCACTCTGATGCCTCTGTTCCTCTACATAGAGGGAGAGTAACTGTCTGTATGTGTAAGCATGTAAAAAGTCCGGATAGCAACCTTAAAAGCAACAGTATTTTGGCTACCTCCGCCATTGCAGAAAATCGCCTCATGTAAACAACATAGACACGGTACACAGTCGGACGTCAATTACAGGAGATAAAGGCACACACTGTGACGTTGCAAGACAAAAACTCTGTTTTCCCTGTCTACATGTCAACACTTAAACAGAGTTTCTGAAAATCTTCACCCTGGAAGGAGTTTTCCAAAAGCTCAGTTTTTAGTGACCTAAAATGCAGTTTGCGTGTGGACGAAAGGCCAAAACACATAGAAAAAGCTACGTTTTCAAAAATACCCATGTACGTGTGGACAAGGCCTTAACATACTGATGTACAGCTGAGTACTCTTGGCATGTACACATAAAGTCTGCAAAGAGTGGTTTATTTTCCAGTGTTAATTCTTTTCACTTCTCCAAAAAGGTCATAAAACCTATGAAACTTGCCAAAGAAATTGCTAACTAGCTCCCTTGTTACCCCATTAGCAATGCAAACAATTTCAGTTTTGATAATCCGTCAGCATGGCTGAAATTAAATCAATTCAAACTGCCAACATGTCTGAAGACTGAGTGTACATGTCCCTCAGGGACTGGATTTTGTGTTTACAGCCTGGACACTGCTCACTGGTACAATGATGACCAGTCAGGTCAGGCTGTCCAAACACAACTCTGACCACTCCAAAGAGGGGGTGGGAGCCCTGTCCACCCCTGCTCTGAAAGGCCAGCATATGTGGTTTGATATTTTAAGGTCAATTAACAGCGAGTCATAGTTACAGATCTCTTAATGGCCCGTGGGTCATTGTTGGACAGTGTCACTCACTGGGTAGTGACATCATTGAAAATGAGCCATAGGGAATTGGTTTATTCTTTTCTTGGACTCTCTGTTTTAGCAGTTGTGGGCCAGAGCAGCTAAGATGACATAACATGCACCATTATCTTTACCACAACCTTTGCACTATATTAAAAGTGACCTTTCAAAGCTAAGACCCATAACTAAGGAGCAGAAAATAAACTTGACAATGTAGACTAAATGGAAAGGATATTAGATGAAAACCTACATTATAAATGAAAGAAAGTACAGTCTTGATAAGCTGTTAAGTACTTTGCTATCTATTTTGGCATGTTACTACATGAGCATTCATTTTATAAACTGAGCCCTGTGAACTTACTTAAACAAAGTTACATTTTCTTAAAATCACAGTTCCAGACAGCCAAGAGTAATGATGAGTATAAATTAAATAGCTCACCAAACCAAGGGAGATAAATGTAACTGATGAATTATAAAGACACTTTTATTGCTAGTAATATATATATGTGTACATACCAGTGTGTTTTGGACTGTGTACATGGTATGTCTCTGCAAGCATGACAAATCTGCATCAATTTCTCTTCATCAGGACATTGATGGCGGAGGACCACCCGAGAGAAGCGTTGCATGTTTGACTATGGGGTTGATAGGTGTAGAAGAGCCTGTTTTGATTAGCTGTACCGTAAAAAGCTCCTTGTAGGCTTGGTGCACTGTGGTGGGCCTGCTGCTGCCAATTCATCCAAATGACGTCGGCTCAAATTTGAGGAGCTAGTTGTCTGCTTATCTCCACTGCTGTCTTCAACTCCTCACCAGCACAGCCACAAGCCAAAGCCACAAGCTCCACTGGCTCTGAAGTAGTCATGTCTCACACAGTAAGCTCACATTCCACCAGGCACTGTGGACAGCTACACCAACGACAATGATGACCTGCATAGAGGCAACGTGTCCACTTCCTCTTCCATTCATCTTACTGGCTGCCTCACTGGCTGCCAGCCCTGTGCCAGTGGCAATGCAGAAGGTATTTATTCTCTGCATAGAATATAAACCGCAAAGGCATATTTCCACCTGCATTTCAAAAATGAATGGAATTTAGCTGCAGCATCTTAGGCTTACAGTTTCTCCAGAGTATGGGTATGATTCATGGTACAGTAAAAATCCTTCCAGGACAAATAAATACGCATGAAGAGGAGTCATTTGGACACATTCAAGGGATGACTAAACATGTGCTGACTGTTTGATTCCACAGTTGGCTACTGATTGCATTGGATTTGATTTATACACATGGTCAGCCAGCTGGCTGTGTCAAGTAACAACACAAATCACTAATAAATAGTACAAATATTGTCTAGATGTATAGTTTCTGATTTTCATGTTGATTTTGTTAACTATTTTGCATGGTGGAACAGAAAGGATGCGTGTCTCATTTTTCACAGCATAAAAAATATTTTGCCAACAATTATGAAGTAAAGGATAATGCAGACTCACTGGGAGTGGTCAAAATCAATATTGATCCCCACAATGACGTACTGTATGTCAGTGACAGATTATCAAACAGCGGAACCACCAGCATTTTGTCAGAGGTGAGAGACTCAGCCACAGGCTCAGCACAAGCTTCCAGCCGCGACCACAGTGTTTTCAAAGGGAGGCCTCATCCATCCACCTGCTGAATGCCAAAATCAATCATCCCATTATAAACCCTATTCAAACAACCTGTCCCTAATCACAAGTGGGTGGCAGCATCAGCATGAGTAACGCATTCCTCTACTGTTTGTGTTTCCAAATATATGTATGATGTGTCAGAAATGTTGTCTTTGTTGTCAAGATATCACTTTGCTGCACATACCTGCAGGGATTTGTGTCGTCGCCACCGTGCTACTCAAGTCGTCATGGGAATGTGTAAGTGTTTGATGGGTTCTGATCATGTTTTCCAAGTGCTGAGGGCCTGTTGTATTTGCACAGATGCGTAAGGCTGTCAGTGTTGTCTTCCAGATGTGACAGTGGTGGGAAAGCCAGTGATGGATGACCAGGAACTAGGAAAGAGTGGTTCAGTTCATGTGTGCATGTGTGTGTGTGTATGTACATGTCTTTGTGCAGCCGACTTGTTTTAAAATAGTGAGTAAGTGAGCAGAACGGAAAAGAGCGTCAGCCAATCAAACCTTTTAAGAATCACTTTTTCAAGTTAGCAACAGATTCTGAGGATTCCTAATAGCCTCTTTTGTCCCTTTCGAAAACACAAAAAGTGGCCAAAAATAATGGCCAAAGTTAGTTTGAGTTCACGCACTTGTTCATTAGTGGAGCCTCAATGTCTGCTACTCTTCACATCCCACCAAGCTGGAATTCCACTGTTGGAGACACTGGAGATACTGGAAACTAAGCTTCCTTAAGTGACACGTCAGCAAGGCTCATACAATGGTTACGCAACAGCAGCATCTGTGGGCCAAAGCACCAGCAGCACAACCCATTAAATAAAACCAAGAGGGCCTTCATCGCACTGTGGACACCACACTTCACAGCGAACAGTCGGCGACCAAAGGCTCTAGTGCACAGGGCCTCAATTTTGATATGTAATGGACAACTGGTGCTAACATGGAAGAGCTGCATCCAATAAGCATCCAATGGGTTTGGGAGAGAAGTGGCTTCTCACAAACAGGCCTTTCATGTGGTCGTCAGTTAAAGTGCTCTAATGCTCGGCGAGACACTGAGGCCTAGCGTGGGGAAATGGAACAATACATTTAACCACATGAAGCAAAGCGCCCAGGATTACTTCTGCACATATTTTCTCTCTCTCTCTCTTTCCTCTTTCATTCAATCCCAGTCTCTCACTTTGTCTTTCTCTCCTGGCAATTTTATTCTGTCTCCCTCCCTTTGCACACACACACACACACACACACACACACACACACACACACACACACACACACACACACACACACACA
>JBBPCS010000917.1:10899190-10981442 GCA_037974645.1 Hollardia meadi | reverse complement strand
CACACACACACACACACACACACACACACACACACACACACACACACACACACACACACACACACACACTACTCAGTAGACGATATATTACAAAATAAGGCTTATCACTCATGCGGAATTACACCATTGCACATTCCAACAAAATCCCATTATTATAAGACAACATAATTATAGCTGCTTTAACAGGGAATTATCTGATTTCTCTCTTGTCTCTGTGTTCATTTCTTTGTGCATTTAAGCACACATCTGCTTCTGCACAAGTGTACAAGAGACCGTGTGTGCCTACAATCCTGCCTGAACCAGTGACAGTCCCACACCCTCTCCTCCTTCCTCTCTCCCTTTCATTCTACAAAGACCATCAGTCACCATCATCATCCATCAGTGAGAAAAGACACTCTCCTTCCACATACCAGCCTGCCTGCATCTCAGTACAAAACAAAAACAAAAACACCTAGACGGCCCAACAATGTGTCATACTTGGGCTCACAACACCCTCATTCAACCAATGCAAAGGCTCAGTTCAGCTCTCCCACAGACGTGCAGCAGCCTTGGGTCACCATAATAAAGGGAATGGCTTCTACCCAAACATGTGTTGTTGTTACGCACAACTGGAGATGGTATCTGTTGCTCCTACTTGAACTAGCGCAGGGCTCTTTTTGCATGCTGGCAGTCACCGAACAGGTAGTTATGATAAACTGCTTGTCAGCTGCAATCACTCATGTATACGTGCATCTCAATACACAAGTGCAGATTTATACACTCTATTCCTGTGCGTTCAGACCACCATAAGTTATTGTGGAAAATAATGATCTGCATGGGATAAGCATAACCGTAGAAAAGTGAATTAAATGGTACTTTGTTTAACCACAAGACCGTGAAAACTGATGCCAAATATTTGGTGAGACAGAAAAGGGCTTTCGTCTGTCTCAAAGAGCCACTCAGAGGACAACTCTCTAAAGACACAGACACCAAAAAGCCCCAATGAAGATGATGACAGCTACATGATGCCACCATACTGCAAAGACCATAGCGGGCCATGTCAGATGTACTTATGTCAGCACGTCCAGACATTCCTTATGGGCTATTTTTGTGCTTTTTGTCCCTTCTCAATGTGCACATGTGACTTTGATTATATATATATTTTTTAATTACACATACACGTTTCAAATTTGGTTAGAAAAACCACCTCCTTTATCAAAAAGAAAATGCAATTTCCAGTCACAGAGGCTGTAGGGTGGTACAGGCTTCATGTTAAAGCGGCTATTGTCAAATGTTTGCAGTGGGTTGGTTCATCCAGACTTGACAACACACAAAGCAAAGTAAAATCCCTGTACTCACCCACATACATTCCATTCTCTACCCGCTTGATGATGTCGAAGGCATTCTCCACGTTGCCCTCCAGGATGTCAAACTTGAAGTCATAAGTGCCCCCGTGATAGGAGCCGGAAGTCGGCACGGTGGTTCTCAGGAAAACAATCTCTGTTGGAAGATAACAATTACATACAAAAAGCTTTTGGAGCCTAAAGCCTCATAATCACTCTGGGATTAAGATGCCAAGCTTGAGCCAACTTTTGCTTTTGCTTTTCTTTTCAAGAGAAAGACAATAAAATGGGAAATGGAAAGGTCTGTGTTTACTGTACACCGAGAGGGTCACAGGAAGGTTGATGCTTTTCAGTACTGTTGTTCAAGTGAAAGGCCTTTACATCCCAACTCAGAGCTTATTAGACATGACAAGAGCTTAACTTCCCCTGATGTTGAGCATGAGTGTGTCTGATACATGCACTGCATGCAGGCCAATATATGCTCGTCAGCTGTCACTGTCTGCATGTGGTTACTCATATCCAACTAGCACTGTACTTGTGTGGGCCAGCCAAGCCCGGACTGCATGAAGAACATCGTGGAATAGATAATGGTGGGTCAGAGGAAGTCATGTGGATTCTGACAACTGCAGGAAAATGTATGTGATAGGCACTCAAGAGATTAAGGGAGATAAAAAAAAGAGCTAAAGAGAAAAAAAGGGCTGAGGACTACAGTGACATTAAAAAACCACAAGTTTTCATGCTGTCTTTATTCGTTGTTTCCAAAGATTCTAACAGGGTATTCAGAAAATGAAGCCTAAAATATGAATGTTTGTGGGTTAGTGAAACTGTAGAGTAGAGGTACAGTATATACTGGGGAAATTTTAAGGGAACTTAGATGAATAGTTCAACATTTTGGGAAAACTTTTGCTTTTTTTGCCGATTAATTAGATGGGAAGATCAATACTACTCTCAATATGAGAATGGTATCTATCTTCTCATCTAACTCATGGCAAAAAGGTAATTATTTAAGACGTATTAATTCACCAACAGACATTCTTTTGATGAATCATGATTATATTTTGTTCCTTTTTTGTTGTTGTTGTTGTTTGCTCATCTGGATTCCACCAAAATTTTGGTCATCAGTATTCACAGAGAAAATGGACTTGGACCTACCCTCTGGCCTTGTGAATTCTCTGAAGGTGGGCAAGGAGATGAAGGTGTGGGACACTGAGTGCGTGAGGTTCAGAACACAGGCGACATCGTTGGGCTGACAGGTCTTTACACACCGAAAGTTGTCAGAGCGTTGAAGCCTCGCCACTCTAAAGGAGAGAACAAACATACACACCCACAAAAAAGAAAACACAAAAACACACACATGGCCTCTGACCTTTAGGTAATGTCTATAAAAAGACTTCAGAGTAAACCGCCTTTGGTTTCTAAAGCTCACAATAACAGGGCATCCTTGGGAGCAGCCCACTGCCTAATCAAGAACTCAGTGGGACAACTCCAATGGCTACTATAGCAGTCAACATCAAAAACAATCAAAACTTTGTGGTTCGGAAGAATAATAAACCAACAACGTGCAAAGCTCATGCCGAAACCAAGCTTTGCAGCTTGTGGAGACAAGCGCTGCCATTGATGCTTTTCTGATGCAGCATTTCAAGCCGTGTGGGAAATGAATTACTACGCTTACAGAGAATGATCCACAACCTGCTCGGGAAAATATTTGGATTTGCTGAGCATCCCCGGCTTCATATAAGATAATCTCTTGAGGAGGATTTATGGGGCAAGGGAGTGTTCTAAAAGACTCCTAAATTGTGAGCAACATGACTAGACAACTCCCCAGCCTCTCCCCAGGGCAGCTCTCATCCTATTATTTAGGGCTTTGTTTATTCCACAGACTAATCAGTGACAGGTCGGAGGGAATGGAGGGCCTCCGCTGGCTCCTAAAGCTAACGCCACCTGAAGTATCCCTATTCACTACCTGTCTGCTGCATAAGACTTTGAGAGAGGTTTCAAAGGCATTAACAACCTCATTAATCAAGAGTTTGTCTTTGAAATGTTGAGGAACTTGCGAGAGCTATTGAGACAAATTAAAAGTCTTGACTTTGACATCCAAGATTTTAAATTCAAGCTTGGTCTTCACAAAGAAGACATGTCAGTACATGGCTATATCGGGTTATGAAAACAGCCAAGTTGCCATGTATAAGTCAAGTTAATGTGCATGGCAGCCATATAGCCACATTGTGAGTCATGGGCCGTGGATCTCTGGCACTCCTCAGGGAACCTATAGGCTGCAGCTAAAAGCCCAGGCACGGCTTGGGTTGCAGGGCTGCTTCCATTGAGAGCGAGGAGAGAAGCCCCTGACAAAAAGTCAAGCCACCACTGGGTAGGGGCTTGTAATTAGCAATTAGCGGGTGGGTCCAAGTTTTGCTTTGGTCCAGGCCAAACCCACAAAATGTTCTCCTAGTTTATAATACCATGGCCTGAGCTGCAGAAAGACCCAAGCTGGGCCCTATAGGATAAGGTGAAAGCTCTGTTGGAGTAGAGAGTAAATTTAAAAGAAGATTTAAAAAACCCAGGATGAACTGCCCCCTTACACCCAGATGTGCACCTCAAAGCAGGGGCAGCAATTGGACCTAATTACAGCACCGTGTGTGTTAATGCATGTATATGTTTAGACCAAATGTGCATGTATATGTAGATTTGTGCATGTGTGATGTGTGAATGCAAACATGCTTTGTGCGTGTGATGTGTGAATGCAAACATGCTTTGTGCGTGTGTGCGTGTGCATGCACAAATGCACGTCTTCCTAATCTCCCCATGCCTCACATGGCCCAGCCCAGGAGAAAAAACCCAATACTTTCAGACCAGAAAGAAAAACATACTTTTTGGATGAAAGTCCTCTGGTCAAGCGTAGGGCCTTTTATTTTTTTGGTAATTATTATTTATAGTCGGCACGTTGATAACGCCCCAACACAAACACTGCAGGGCATCATTCATTCTGTGCGCGGTGATGTTGCTGTACCACAAATTGTTCAGACCACCGGCCAGAGCCCAGAGCCCCATAACTCAATGTCATATGGGAGGAAAAAACCTTCTGCGCGCCACTATGTTCTTATTTTAAGGATATCCCCACCGGGGACCAAGTGCATCCTTACTGGCCTGACAGCTCAGGACAGGAGGAACCTAGGACATCTGAATTTACAGTTATTATAAGCCACAGCCCTCGGGCAGCAGCCTCACAGCATGTCAAACTATTTATACTTTCTCCTGCTGCACATTTCCCTCTCCTTTGCCACTGCAACCCATCGCATGTCACTTACTCAGCCTTCATTTAGATTATCTGTCTGCTTTGGGGTTTACACCCGCAGTATGCAGTGGAAATCTGTGTATTTTACATTAAGCCCAAAATGTAATGGGAGCTAAAGATGTGCAAACAAAAAAAAAAAATTAACTTCCACAGAATGATGTATTTGCAGTGCAAGGTAACTGATGTTTGGGGAGTGGGAATAGAAATGCATTGAAAGGTTTGATCTGGTTCAGTTTTTGAATGGAGGTGTGGAATTACTTTATGGGCTTAACAGTGAAATTTGATGTATATGCACACACAGTATATAACTGAAAAGTTTGACTTGTAGATGGGGAATTTAACTTTTAATGTGTTTCTGAGCCGATTTAAAATATGCCTGGTATTACCTCTGTCTTTACAAACATTACTGATTCAGGAAAACTTTAAAGTTGATAATTAATAATTATGAAATTATGAATAAAATCCTTTGTTTTCTAGTTTTTCTAGTATGTGTATGAAAAGATCTGATCAGATCTCAGAATGTAATTTTTAAAATATGCATTACTAGAAATTTGGATGTATCATTGGATATCCTTGTCACTGAAGCTGTTGGAATAATAATATGAAACTATTCGAGGAATACCTCGTGCCTACATCTGTGATTTGGCCTCACATTTCGGCTGCTCCCTATGCTGTATTTGATTAAACTTCACAATGCACCAATATAAAGAATTGGATTTGACTTGAACATGTGTTATTTCTATTTCAGTTTTAATAGAAAACTGTTCATCCAACACATAAACCATAAAATACTGCAAACGTCAGACTTTATCATGCAACCATCATCGAATTACACTCAGTCGTAGGCAGACTTGGGTCGTTACCATTTTATTATTTACCCTGACCTAGAACGCCACCTAGCGGCAATCACAATGCCCTACCTTCAACAAGATACATTCACCTGGACCTCATTTATACTGCTGAACAATTATTCTCAATTCTAGTGTTAAAATGTTGATTATGTAAATGCTACAGTACTAAAAAACTGTGCATTGTTCTTCTGATTTTGTGTGCTTATATAGATTTTTTATACACACACTAAAAAATGATGTGTCATCTTTTGTAAATACAAATTTAAACACAATTGCCTTCTTACTGACAGATGAGCGGATTGATACCACTCAAATAGAATCTCCTGGAGTCACCGTGAGGTTACCTGGAAACCGGCAGAGACTCCAGTTATTACACTCAGCCAAGAAAAGCCACAACCTGTTGTTTTTACTGTTTGGTTAGATAAATCATGTTAATCGCCGAGCTTTAGAGGTGCTGGTAGGTCAGCTGTTTCCATTCTTTATGTTAAGCCAAGTTGTCCAGCTACTGGCAGTACCTTCATACTGTACAGATGTTAGAGTGGTATCAATATTGAACTTAATTTCAGAATATGGCCCACTCAATTACAATATGTCTTTACATGCTTATAGTTATATAACAGTCCATACTGTTATATTGATTTGTATATTTGAATGGCCTATAAATGAAAGAAACATAATTCGTCTTTGGTTTAAAGAAGAATATTGGTCTAATAATCACTAATTGGAAATAATAGCTGGCATCCATCTATGCTTATCTATGCAGTATGTGCTGCAATCATACAGTAGTTGAAATAGCTTTCAACATACTTGCATGAATTTTGTGTTGAGGATGTACTTGTTCTTTCTTATCTAAAAGACAATGCATTTAAAGTGACACATCTTTTTTAGGAGTGTAGTTAGTTGTGTGAGCATACATAACACTTGAGTTTATTCTAGCAGGGGATTGTAAGGTACTCTGGGCTCCTCCTGGGTAACAAACACCAGCACTTTAGCCAGGTATGTGCTAAGTGTGCCGTAGCGACGCAGTCTTAGCTCCAAAGACAGCTCAAAGTCCTGGGGCTTGTTGATGAGCTTCGCTACCGACATCACGCCGCCGGTGGGCACCCGCTCCGTCTGGAAGAAACCACCCTCATTGCCAGCGGTGATAGCAATCTGGATGTCATCGCCGGCCACGGTGTGAGAAGGGCCCATGCGGAAGATGTTGGTGAAGACGGGGATGTTGGTGGGGAAGGTGAGGTAGTAGTAGGTTATTCTCAGGGGCATGGCCAGGCACTCGACAGACTCATTGCAAAGCAAGCGTTCACATCGACTGCAATGAGAGAAGGGTGGGGGGCAGGGGCAAGACAGGACGGGATAAGACAGAACACAACAGGCACAGAGAGAGAGAAAAAAAAAGAGAGCAGATGTAAATTTTATTTGCCGTGCATGGCATGCAGTGGAAGGAACATCAGTCTGCAGCATTTTTTACACTCAACAGGTCAGTAATGGTGCCCTCTGTGGGTCATGCAGGAAGCGCTGTCACTGGTGCCTCCATAACAGGTTGGTCATACATAGCCTCTACTGTAATCGAGCCAATGGGAAAATATCCATGTGCATTTCATCATTCTAAAACAACAGAACATGCTACAGCCGAATCTTTTCTGAAGTCATTCCAGCATTGAGCATACTGGACATGCAAAGCCTTGATCCATACATATGACTAAGGGTAAGTTTAAAAGTCCTGACTTTAACTGGTGTAAATATTATTTATGCCATTATTTGATATGTTTTGTTTACATATATTTATATGGTTTATTTTTCTGTTATATTGATTTAATTTGTTATAATGCTCCAAGCATAGGGACCTAGGAACTACGTGTGTATGTTGTGCTGGGGACGTTTTTTAGCTATGCAAGATCAGCAAGAAGACACGTGGAGAAGTTTTTAATCCGCTTAAAGAGTGTAAAGATGCCCATTTTGATGTTTCCTCAAGTGGTCTCATTCCCTCTTGGTTTTGTTGCAGCCAGCAAGGTATGCTTATATGTGTGTTTTGTGTTTTCTTTACAAGTGATGCAGTTGTGTGTAATACGAAGCAAACTTATTGTGTTGTGTGTAATACGAAGCAAGCTTCTTGTGTAAGCTTGACGGTGGATTTGATGACAGAAGTGAAATTAAGATGAATAAATCCATCAGTAGCAGAAGAACTGTGGTGCCGTGTATTTCCTGGAGGGAGTGACACTGATATTGTTCACTGTCATACTCGGAGCTCTTGGTAGAATGGCCATTCGCATTTGACAGTGAGGAACATGGACCTTACTCTGTGAATGTTTATGTGTGATGATTGTATAATTAATGTCTGTTCTAATGTTCTGATCATACAATGAGCAGATGACACATTTAAAGCAGTTCCTGCTCGTGAATGTGTGTTGTATTCAGTAACAATGTGTGCAACGGAGACCCAAAGCCAGATACTCACGTCTCTCCAATGCGCCGGTAGTTGTTTGGGCAGTCGAAGGACAGGCATTTGAATCCTCCTTGTATATTAAAGCAGGTCTGATTCTCTGTGCATGTGTGTGTTCCTGTCACGCATTCATCAATATCTGGTAGAGAAAGACACAAAGTGGGAAAATATCGTTATGTTCACAAAGATAACTTGTATCAAATTTGAGCCTGAAACCATCACGTGTAATATTACAGTAAGGACAGCTTACCCTGGCAGCTGCGACCATTTGGTGCCAAGGTGTAGCCGCTGACGGGACAGGAACAGTGGAAGCTACCAGGTGTGTTGTGACAGCGATAGGAGCAAATATGACCTCCAGTGGGCAGGGCACACTCATCTATATCTAAAAATGTCACCGCCACAGATAAAAACAAGTCAAACCAAAGGGTACATTTGAGAAATGTATATTTCAACTGCTTATGATTAATTGCTAACAAAAAATGTGCTTGTTTTATATACACTTAATTATTAACACATAGTAGATTCAAGCTCAAAAGCACTTTCTGAATGATAAAAAAAAGGTGAAATATCTTCTTTTTTTTTTCAAAATATTCATATATTCCTCAAAATACCTGTTCAAATTGTTCCATTTTACCTTCACAAGTCATGCCATCTATGTCGCTGAGCTGATAGCCGCGGCGACAGTAGCACTGGTAGGAGCCGTACACGTTGGCACACTCTTGACTACATGGGTTGCTCTCACACTCATTCAAATCTACACAGAGACAAGATGATTACAGACCACTACGAACTCTATCCTACGAGTTAACTGACAAGCACACCTTAATGATTAGCACCTTGCAGAGAGGTGGATGCTCCCCTGTTCATTTGAATATGTACTACGTGAGCAGTTGCATTCTTAGCTCCACACTGGGTTTTAATGTGAACAGGTTACTGAAAACACAAACTGACTTTGAGAAAAACGCATGATCGCAACTGTCTGTAGGCTGCGTATTATTCAAAAGTGGTTATTAGTTGACAGTTTTATCAGTTTTTACACTTTTACCAGAATGACTGGTAAAATGCTGTCTGGCCTTATAACGCACAGTAGTGTGCTTCTTGAGTCAGACATCCATCTTCATCTGGATAAATGTTGAGACAAAGATATAAGACAGAGATATAAATAATTCTGGGACCTTATCCCTGGCAATGTCTGATATGTTGTATTTTATAAATATATTAGAATGGTATCAATTAACCAACCAAACCAAACAATGTGACGCCATTGCAGCCAAAAGGTCATCTGACTGAACTGAACGGGGGATTCTATTGTTTCAGTTATTAGGGAATATATGCACAACATAGCTTACAGTATACACAACGTACTGTATACTGTATAAAAAGTTGCACTCCTCTTGATTTAGACTTTGATCTTACCATCACAATTCCTGCCATCACCAGCTAGCTTGAAGCCAGTGGTGCAGCTACACTTGTAGGATCCCAGAATGTTCTCACACTTATGAGCACACAGACGACCAGGGTAGTGCCTGCATTCATTAATATCTGAAACACAAAGTCGAAACGTACCATAGCAAAACATTTTTACTAGTACTCGTAGACATACATACGTATTTGTGTATGTATTTACACTAAGAGGAGAACAAAATCGCTTACCCTCACAAGCCCGACTGATGCTGTTGAAGATGTAGCCAGTCTGACACTCACAGCGGAAGGAGCCCAGCAGGTTGATACAACCATGGCCTGCACAAACCTTTTCAGGGCCTTTGCACTCATCAATATCTGCAGAGGGGGGATGCATGCAACAGATAAAACCATGATATGCACCCTAGCTAGGTTGGTAATATGCTTTGTTATGTAGGAATGGTGAGTTTTCTTTAGCCGTACCAGCACAGCGTGTGCCCTCTTCATTAAGGTGGTATCCTCGACCACAGTTAACAGAGTTCCTCTGGCAGATGTAGGAGCCAACTGTGTTGATACAGACCTGCCCCCTGTTGCATGGGCCCGTCTGGGTAATACATTCATTGATATCTAAAATAAAATTTAAAAAACAGATGACATTGTTAGATTATGAAAAGTTTTCTCTGGTTCGTCTAATTGAATACATATTTTTTTAAGCTTTGGCCTGAAAGTGGCTCCCGTGTGATGTTGAAGATGATTGCCTGAGTGTGGAACACAGAAGTTCACAAAGTATCCATAAAATAGAAATGCTCCGTCGTTTTAGAGATTGTTATTGTGCTCAGTAAATACATGTCAGGAAAATCTACCAATTAGATCACATTTTCACTTGTGTATGAGTCAAAATTTGGGCCAAATTTTGGTCCTCGAAGACAGTTTTACTGTTAAGATTTTCATATACTGATGATGAGCCTGTGCTTTTTATCTAGATTTGAACTTTCAGTCAGACATAAAGACCATGACCACAAATACAGTAAGCATTCAGGTTTGGCCACTAGTTGTCCACATGCTGTGCTCTACAGTGGGTGGCACTGATTGTATATAAAGATGAACAACCTGAGGGCTCCCCAAAAGTGAATCCAAAACATTGTGATTGTCCCCTGGTGGTGGGCTGCAGAATAGGTCATAAACCACTAAAAACTCAAGTATATGTCAAATAAGAAAAAAGATGGTTTCTGTCTTTTTAAGTAGTTTTTATCATACAGTATGTTCAACCGTTCATTTTTCTGATTGGTTTGATTTTAATTTGTTATTTGATGCTTTAAAAAAGGAGTGAACCATCATGATTGACTGAGTCAGGCGGGTGTATGGGCGGGAACTCGATACAGCGGCTCCACCGCCCCGTCACTACTGCACAGACTTTGGCTCAAAATGATGTCACTAGCGCAAGATGGCAGCACTCGTATTCCGGGATATTTTGGCTTCATTTTTGTACAGTGGGAGGAAGTGGAGACGTGTCGTCCATCTTTATTTATGTCAACGGTACCACCATGCAAAAACTCGTTGTTTAGAGCTATTAGTTAGTAGCTCACCCATGCAGTTGCCAAGGGCATCCTGGATAAAGCCTGCACCACACTTGACCTTAGGGAGACAACGGAACGACCCCTGGGTGTTCTGGCACTCAAACTCTGGGCCACAGTTATGGATACCAGTCTCACACTCATCGATATCTGAGGTGAAGAAATCACAGGATAATTGCCTTTGAACACACTATTAATAGCTAAAAAACAAACATGACTCAGATATACAAGGACAGAGGCAAACTGGGGGCAGTTTGACGGACCTTTGCAATTGTTGTTGTCAGTGAGTTCATAGCCAGTCCCACAGCTGACCTCTCTCTGGCAACGAAATGAGCCCTCTGTGTTGATGCAACGCTCTCCTCCCCGACAGTTGCTGGCTCCCAGCAAACACTCGTTGATATCTGGGGTTGTACGAAAGCAGAGATTTTCTTTTCAACCATCAATGCACAAGCATCACCTCTCTCTGTGCTCTGATTTCTTTGTCACACAAACCGAAGAACTTGCAAATAAAACAATTAACATTCAAAGTTGAAGTTAAGAGCACTACTTACCCTCACAGCTCTTTCCATCTGGTTTAAGTTTGTAGCCTTTCAAACAGGCACAAGTGTCAGTGCCCACACAACGATGAGCACATTTCCCTAAAAAAGGAACAAAATCTTGATAACTGATCACTGCTTTTGCAAGATTAAATCAGTTCGGAGTGAAAACGTGTGTTTATTAGTGTGTTATACTCTACCTTTGCACTGATCATTTAATACAGAATTATCTCCATTTTCGTCTTTTTCATCATTGTTTGGCACTGTGCGAGGGAAAAACATAAACTTACGCGTTTATTTCTCACATGTTAACACCTTATGCCTCTATTTTAAAAAGCAGCACCAAAGATATTCAATGTGTTATATCAATATGACCGATAAGTCCTTACAATTAAGAAGTTGAATGTTGGAGATCTTTTGGTTTTTTGTTATTTGTTTGTTTGTTTTGTTGCTGGCCTGCTTGTGTGTAGGAGCGAGCCAAAAGTTACATTTCTGCTTCGTGCGCGATCACTATTTACCTCCATTGAAAGCAAAAATAATTGATCAAATAGCAATTACCACATACATCCAGCAGGGGGGAGTATTCGCTCATGTCAACACTAGCAAGGATTTGACTTTCACAATGAATTATTCTTCCCTCTTGTGTTTAATTTCAAGAAATGGTTTCCCCATACTTTTTCCTCTTATTCTATCTTTACTGTAAAGCTACTTTCCTGCTTTGATGCAAACAATATCACAATTAAATACATAATACATACTGCTTTTTTCCCCCTCACGTTCAGTTTGTTCTGTGGGTGTGGTCTGGTTGTCTGGGGCTCCATCCACACAGCAGGCCCGGGACACCAGGCCACACTGGTATCCCACGGACAGGTTGTGGTCACAGGGTAGGCCCAGTTCCTGAGCCGCCTTCCCCAGAAGACAACAGTCACAGCACAACTACAGAACACAGGATATAATAAAATAAAACAACCTTTGTTACATAATGCAGACTTAGTATACGCAAGAATGGAGGAGAAGAAAAACACTACACCCGACTCAGCTCTATAATGCACCAGGGAAAGTGAAGCTAAAACTCCAGATGAGATTGATGGATGATGTTGGTTGTTAAAATACTGTAGACTCTAGATAACACAGGCTTTTACACTGACAAATGGAGGGGGAGGTCTGACAGAAAGCCAAGCTCTCAATCAACGTAACAGGCAGAAAAGGAGGTTGATTGAGACAAGCCAACTGACTGACAGACAGATAGAAGAAAAGCAGCAAATCAGTAAACAAGACAAACAGACAGTTATGAGATGACATCATCCCCTCTGGCTGAAGCATGCTGAATCAATCATTATGACAGCCTGGTAATGTCAGTCGGGGAGGGGGATGAAAGGTGCAGAGTGTGGGGAATGGGTGTGCTTGTGTTTAATTTTTGGACAATGAGGGTATATATCTGAAATGTAACCATGTGTAGTATATGTGCAAAGAAGTAGTGATAGCATGGCTGAGCATGGCCCTCTACTCAAAAATGTTTCTTCTTGTTCCTCCAGTTGAATGTTTGAGCTTCACTGTGTAGAATGATGTATGTACAGTATGTGCAGAGTCTGACACTCCTCGGTGCTCACTGATCTAATGTATCTAATCCGATTTTAAGAGGCGGGCCTGCCTGTGTGGAGGGGAGTAGTTAACTGCTACTCTTTCCCAGTAAACCTTGAGCTTTTCAGGGAACCAAACTTGACCAGTAGCAGCTGGATGAAACCTTGGGCTTGGTTCAACGTCATACAAACAACTAATATGCTCACAAACACAAAGCTATCTCAATACAGCGATTATTGATGATTTTAATCTTCTAAAATCACTATATAACAGCAAGGTTAACTACATGAGGGGAGACCAATCTCAGAAAAGTGGCTGAAATACATAAAACTGATTTAAAGTGGGGAAAAGGTCTCATTTAAAGCAGCTATAATGACTATTTTTACAATACCAGCCACATCAGTAGCCTATGTGTCACTCATAGTGATGAACCTATGGAAAATTATCCCCGGACTCCATAGTTCTCCTCAGCTCTTTACGGCATCTTTTAGCTCATTGTTTTGGTTTTCCATACCCCAACCCCTTAGTGTTATTGTGTTCTACCTGCCAAACTAGAGACACATAATATTAGTGTCTAGCAGGTGTATATAGCAATACACCAGGTATTTCCAAGGAGTACCAAAAAACAGTACAATGAGAATAAATCATTGACTGTATATAAAGATGGACGACATGAGAGCTCCCCAAAAGTGAAGCCAAAACGTCTTGATCGCCCCCTGGTGGTGGGCTGCAGTATAGGTTACAAACTCCTCCTCCTCAATAATATCAAGTAGGATATGAGCCAAAATAAAAACTCAAAGTACACCTCAAATAAAATTCTCCCAAAGATAGTTTCTGTCATTTTAAGTAGTTCTTATCACGCTGATGTATGTTCAAGTGTTCATGTTTCTGTTCAATTTGGTTTCATTTGGTTTCATTAGTTATTTGATGCTATAAACACAGGAAGAAACGTCATGATTGACAGCTGAGCGCTGCTCACAATTGGGTGGGCAGGCGTATGGGCGGGAACGTGATACTGCAGCTCCGCCGCCCGATCACTACTGTGCAGACTCTGGCTCCAAATGACATTACCAGTGCAAGACCGCAGCGCTCATATCTGGGATGTTTTGGCTTCATTTTTGTACAATGGGAGGAAGTGGAGACATGTCGTCCAACTTTATTTATGTCAATGGAATAAATATTTGATTTACATTTATTAGGTTTCCATAAATATGATTAATGAATGTTTGCTAACATTTGCCATATCAACTTAGAAGGTGATAACATTGTCGGTGTTGTGCCTACAGATTGTTTTTGCTGCCCCCATGTGGATTATTTTTAATTTCTTGTTCCATCATGTAATGGACACCCTTTCATACTGTAAATATTTTATCCAGTTGGAGTAGGTGAAACCATCTCCTACTCATCCTATTAATATTACATGGGCATAAGTATGAGCCACCATCTGAACAAATAGATCAAGTAAAGCAATCTGTACCACTTAAAATGATCTCATCCTTTTAAGAGAGTGCACCGACTTGTATCTTCTACATTTTGCCAAGCATTTGTCTTTGTGGTGCGTTGATGTGCAGTACGTTGTGAAAATAAAAGGGGTTTAACCGAGGGTTTGGCTGGAAGAAAAACAAATAGAACAGCTGAAAGGTGCTTGGACGTGAGCCTATGGAAGATCCTAGAGTCAGAGCTGAATTTATAATCTCTGACAGCAACAAGCTCCAGTCCTCCCTGGAGTGACATGCCTCATCCTGCTCACAGTGCACACACACAAACATACAGACAAACGCACACCATCGCTCTCATCAATCATTTGCCTCCATACTGGCAGTCCAACAGAGTGATGTAATGTAAACTGATTTATTAGAGGGAGATTTTTGGTGCTTTCACTCCATCTTTAGGTCTCTACTTACATTATTTTTGTTTAGTAAGGCACACAAACATGAGCATATTTGCACATACACACATGCAAACACACCTTTGTAGTCTTGGTCTCGCAGGTGTTGGTGAATAAGGTATCACAGGATCCCTGGTCTTTGGCCACGTTGATGCCAGTGGTGCACATGTTGTCCTCGAGCGCTGCTACACAGCACTGCTCCTGCACTGTCCTGTCAGCAAGAGAAACCACAAAACACAGGCGGTGCATTTATGTAGTGTAGCCCAGCTCTTGAAGTGTAGCCCATTAAAACCAGCCTGAGGCAAGCCTGATGGGAAGCTCACAGTTGGCACGCTAAAAAATGCGTGGATGAGTGGGTTGAGTAAGTCCTGTGTGAATTCAGAGGAGGGCATGGAAGTTTATTGTGTTTTGCAACAGTGACATCACTGGACTTAAACTGGGTTGAGCGGCACTCCCCGAGGCTGACGTTCTGTTTCTTTAGACCTGAGTAAAATCAACATTTCAGTCCCAAGATGAACATTTGTCCACATCTCCTTATTCACAGCTACAATAATATCACTAAAACAAACCGCTCCCTTAAGATAAGCATGCTGTGTCCTGTGAGCCACTAATTGGGTGATGAAAAGTTGCCAGTATACACACAAGGTTGCTTTGGGTCAATTACATCACGAGAGCAGAATCATCCCAGTTTTTCCTTAGAAATCAGTGATGACTTGACCTCCGAGCTCCCTGCCCATGAGATAATATATATATATATCATAAAATCTCTATGGGGATCAATAAAATACTGCATATTACAGTAAGTGCCAAGAACAATATTCAGATCATCCCCTCACATGCAAGCATTATTATCAAAATATCAGTTACTTCATGTTTCTGTTTAATCAGATTGCACTGCATTGTCTAGCATTTAATGTCTTTTAGTGCAGTCCAATCAGTTAAGAGTGGGTGACTGTTTCTGTCTGGTCTCAATCTCTGCCCCACTGCAGTTTTACAAGACATAAAGAATAATCGACCACCCCCTCACCTCTCCTCCCTCATTTCCAACAAGCCTCTTACCAGAAATCTCTTTCCACATAAACTACTGAAGATGTCGAATCCACATCAAGGCACACACCTCCTCTGCAGGACCTTTTAAGGGCACAGTTGCTCCCCTGTTTTTCTTTTCTCTTCTCTCCACTTTTTTTTCTGTTATATATTTTTTTTCTTTGGTCTGTGTGGAGTAATTGTTCAGATTTCCTGTAATTGCCTTTCTCCATCGTCCCTCTATGTCGCGTTTCACCTCTGAGGTATTTCCTGGCCCTCTTCTGATCCCCCTTGCCCCTCTTCCACCGTGCTCCCCCACAAACCTCTGCCCTTTTACCCTCTGCCCCTTACACTATAATTTAGACAAATTTGGGATCACTTAGGGTGGCTATGGTAAATGTGTTTACCATCAGTGTTCGCTGCAGCAGATCTTCCTGATTTGTGGGCACTGAACCTGTGGCAGCACACCTTCTAGGGTTACTAGGAGACCTGTTATTATCCCATCACTATTAGTGTTTCCTGCGCTCACGTGAAGTGAATAATGTGCCTGGGATTTATGGCAGTAAGGTAAAGCAATCTCATATTAAGGGCCTACAGACATTTCTCCCATACAGGCCGAATCCCTTGGGGCCAATACTGCAGGAGCTTCTGTGGTGCAGACTGAAAATGTAAGATTGTGATAAAGGGTGCAGCAGTTAATGACTTGTAAATCTGAATGAGCCCTGCAGGCAAGTCTTCCAACCAGCCCTCTTACACTCCAATAGTGTACAGATTTGAGATCAGTCAGACCAAGGTAGCGGATAAAGCTTGCTTACCTGCATGTGTTTGACTCAAAGATGAGAGGGAGGGACGAGCAGTCTTTGTTATCATTTGCACCCTTCTGGCCATCTTTACAGCAGTCCTCAATCGAGATAAGTTCTACTCCTATGGACATTAAAGGGATACATGTGAGCACATCTGTTCACAGTTTATTTACTGTGCACGGTCAGAAGCCAGAGTAAGGGGACCCCGACACACACACACGCCTATATGATCACTGCACTTGATGTAGTAGACTTCTGTTCTTAACGCACCTGCCTGCATACACGCAAGTTGGTGAACTAAAAAGAAAAGTATTCTTTCTCTGACGCACGTTTTCTTTTGTCTTTTGTCGATTGACACATGTTTTTGCTGATTAAGTGACATCTAAACAAACCAAAATGGATATTGCCATTGTCCACTAAGTCAAGTTGCCAAGTGTTCTTGAAAAGATGGAAAAACAACATTCGGAATCTGTCTGGCTAATTAAATCGCTTGAGGTCATATTTTTGCCAAAGACAGTGAATGATGGATTTGTTGTTGTAGACACGAGAGGCTTTTTGACTGGGACATAACCAACGGACGAGCGAGTGTGGAACGCCTCAACTCTGTAAACAATCAATCGCCGCAATCACATCAAGTTCATTTATTCGTCTGTGGTTTGTGTGATCTGCCTAATGTGAAATAGCTCTGGCAGATCCCCTTCTCTGATGTTTTCTGGCTTCAGCTCACACAGGATAGGTGAGCCAAATTTTTTATTAACAATAAGTTCCCCTTCAGAGAGAGAAAAAAGGAGAAAACAAACTCAACGTGAAATAAATGTTGTTGATCCATTGTGGTAGAATACGTAAGTTGTTGTTGGTTAGTAACTAAATGCCCCGAATCAGAGGGAAGAGTGATTGTGAATCGCACAAACAAATCCACGAGACACGGCGTCTTGCTGTGAGAAGTCTGGCAAGAATCAACAAATTCAGATAAGTTAGATTAGGTAGGGAGGACAAATATCTGGAATAGTAGTTGTCAGTTTTATAGATTTGCTGTGTTCTCTCAGAGGGGCAGAAGGAATTTTATTATAACCATTAAATCAAAGATGAAGCACAAGCAGGAATAGTCATCATCACAGACAGGCTTCGATGAACTTTGTCACAACACAAGTAAGCATTGCAATAAAGCCCTCAGTTTCTTAAAAGAGTTTGCAGGCTTATACTGTTTAAACCCAGTTCTGCAGGCCAGCAAGATATGGGCAAGATATAACAACAATTCAGAATGTATTTAAATCAACGTGTGTGGGGGGGGTTTTCTGAGAAAGTGAGTAATTTTTGGGGGAAAAAAATGTGTCAATTGCTGCTACACGAATGATGATTAACATTGCAGAAAGGAGTGGATATGGATACGCAAGAGCCACATTCGCTGACTCACTACTGACTTCTGGAGGTCTGGCACATCCCAGAATCCTCTGGCCAATAAACATTGTAGCAGCTGGATGAAATGAGATGGCATTTTAAAAGCTTTTCACGTGGGCCTACTAAGTAAGCCCTCAAAGTCCCACTCTCAGTCTCTGAATGTTGAATGACCTCTTAAAGTAAGTTTAAACATATTTATTCCTCACGGAAAATCCGATAATACGGACATAAAAGAGTTCCATCAATGCCTCATATAGGGGTGTTGATGGCCAACGGTCAAATGCCATCACAGAGCAGTTCTCTCAACTCTCTAGAACTTGTCCAAGTTTTCTTGTTTTTGGAAAAGTGAAACTGAAAAGAAAAAGCTGAAAAAGGATCACCTTTCCAGATTCCACATTAACTATGTAATAAAAATCTCACACTCTTTGTCTCCAAAGACACAGTGTGTATATTTTAAATGACAGCAATAGTTGGTCTGTTCTACAGATTTCTCCCCAACAGTAGCTCTCGGCTGATAAGTCAACCCACTATAGGCATCACAGTCATTCCAATGCCACCACTGTCTGCTGCTCTGCAAACCTAAATTGAAACACCAGGCGGGCCTTAAACTGAACCGTGTGGTGCCGTTTTATCAAAAGAGGCACACCAGGCGCAGCCACGCTCCAGTCTGGATGCAGTCTGACACAGTCCTCTGTCTCTGTGATGCATTGTCTGTCTGGAGAGGGCTGATTTCCATCTTGGATAGCAGTGCTGGTGGTGAGGGCCATTCTGTCTTGGCAGAGCAGCACATGGCTTGTCTGTGTCTAGACGCCTCATGTAAACAAGGCTTAATGAGCCCACTGGTGGAGCTCCGCCCAGGCAGAGTAGTTGGCCATAGCCAGACATCACAACAGCAGTGTGCATCTCTTTCGCACGCTGCACTCCAGGCTTTCTATTTTGAGGTTTCTGCCAGTCTTAGTGATATAAAAAGCCTGTTCCACAAGAGGTAGATGTTTTTCACTCTATGTGTCGATCTGTCTGTGATAAGCATCCAAATATTCATGTCATATCATTCTAACAGGCCTTTGCATGACACACATGGGTGCTTCTGGGTGGTTTGATCACGTAACTAGTCGGCTGTATTTTCCCCCAATCTGACCCATGACACAGCTCCCTAAAGAAGAGAAACCGGCCCCGCCGGCTGTGAAAATTGCCCCATGTGTGACCAGGGGACCGTGAGCATTTTGATATGCCTCATCCCAAGCATGTGTGACCCTGCTGTGGGCACTCAAGTATAAATCACACCCCTCTGTCTAGATCATTCCGGCCTGGTGAGACACTGGTCGTTTTGACACAGCATCACAGCATACCAAGGCACTTGGCCTTTGACTTGCAGGGCAGAAAGCAGCAGGGCAGTGACAACTTTTATTTACAACTTCTGTTAAACTGTTGTTTTTTTTAACACTCCTCATGTCATGCGACAGCTTCTTTTAGCACTTTTAATCAAGTTGAATTTAGCCTATGGCATAAACAAAATGTAATAAAACGAGAGAATTAAAGACACACAGTTTACTTTTTGATAAGACAATTTCAAGTTGTAAATATTACCTGGGGTTTGTCCACACCGTGAAGTTTACAAAGAGTTAGCTAAAAATGACTTCATATAGGCTAATACTTTTTTTTTTTTTATCATTACCTGCATTGTAAGGGAAAACAAACAGGAAAAAAACAACCAGTAAAAAAAATGTCACCATTTAAAAGCAGTTATCTGGGTTTTTTGTTTTTTTTACATGTGTGATGACAAATCGGGGAAATTTTATTTTTTATATTTTACTTACTTTAAAGAGAGACTGCAGCCAAGTCTGTAAACTGTGCTTTCCACACATGCCCCAACTAGTTCTATGACAAATTCATCACCTCCCCGGGTTTGATTCTTGTAAATGTAAATGTAGGCTAAGTGTCTTGACAAATGACTACATAAAGTTATCTTTCAATTCAACATTCACACACATTGGTATCACAAACCAGTGCCACTTGTATCCTAACTTAATTAAAAAGTCGTCGCGCAGTGGTAATCGCTACAGTTTCTTACAGAAAGGTAGAAGTTAACTTACCTTGGACGAGCAGAACTCCGAACAGAGAGCACAGCAGCACCACACACAGACCCATTGAATGAACAGAGATCCAACTAAAAACAGGAAAAAATACGAGGTGTCCGAGAGCTTCGAGCTTTGGTTATTCTGCAGGACGAGTGAATAAACCGCTGTGCTGCTTTAATCAGGACAGACCGAGTCCGAGGATGTGATGGAGTTTAGTGAGTCGCGGTTGCAGCGTGACTGGAGGAATGAGCGTCTAATTATGGCACCGTGAGGGGCGGGCTGGGGCCACAGACACCGACTTCTTATTGCCAATCAAATCCGTCTTTTTCTTCTTTTTTTTAAGTATAAACTCCAAACGCACGCCATTAACCGTGAGCTCATTCCCAGTCTATTACAATTGCAATTATAATTTGGCTATTCGGACTTACATATGGTTATAATACTCAGAAGTGAGTTTATACTGTAATTTATATTCCTCTGAAAAGAATGGTGTCCATTCTCCTATAAATGATTCATACATTTACGCGTGTTGGAAAGTATGGGAGGTGAAATATTACTTTTGGTGATGTGGGCTGACATATTTTTATTGCCTAGAGGAGGAATTGCAAGTGTCCTCAGGCTACTGTGCCGTAAGGTACGCATGCACACATGGAAAGCGTCTTCCCATCAATGGCAAAGTGGGCCTTCTCTGCATGTGACTAATGGCTGTACTGATTACTCAACATCTGGAGTCGGTTTTGGGGTATTTTAAAAATCTGTGGTGGCTCTGTCCAGACTGTATAAGCCCTCCAACTTTTTGGATATCGCAGAGGAAATAGGGGGAATCAAAAATAAATATTTTCGCTGCCACTGTATTCTTTGAGTTTCCTGCACCTTAAGGGAAATGACAGAATTTGAACCTGGCTTGCATCTTCACTTTAATCCCCTTTGATACTGCATCTGCACTGTGGTATTAAATGTCCCGTACACCTACTGCTGAGCCCATTTTTCTCTTTAGTAACAAGTTCACAGCTGCACCCAAAAAAATACGATATTTTCCCTCAAAGTTAATGAATTAAAGCTTTTAGTACGCGTGCCACAGATGTGGGCTCACCGTCACCCAAAGAGATCATGAACTTTGAGAGGGAGCTGGTATAAACAAGCCACACACGTGCATGGACGTACACACACAGGTCTACCACAGCTGGCAAGAAGCAGAGAAATAATTGCTAGACTGCATTATAAACATTTTGTACCAACTAAGGGCCATCTGCAAATTCAATCAGTCTACTGACTCTGGGCATGGTGACAAGAGAGAGGTTAAATAATCTTCTAATCAGAGCCATATGTCTCCACCACCAGTCTGGCCGCTCTGGAAACATCACCAAAGACTTCATATCAGAACACCACAGGCATACAGGAAAGCCCACAAGTATATGGCATGTTATAAATGGGTAACGGCACTGTTTAAGTGTGTGTGACAAGTCTTGTCTCAATCTCTGTGTTCTTCAGTCCACCACAGTCTGTTTTCTGTTGGTAATTGTACTCTGCTAACAATCCTAACTATGAGACCACATTTTAATGGACCAAACCAACGTTTTGAATGTTTTGGCCCATTAAAATGCATAACATGCATTCATGAATGTTATTTGTACCTTCCAGACAGTCACTGGTCTCCATTCACCATATAGTACCACTATTGCACTGGCTTAGTAAGAGAGGAGATTTAAGTTTAAATTCTTTGCTATTTATCTTCCTTTTTCAGAAAAGACAACTGCCTTTATCAATATTGCCATTCAGAATTATTTTTACTTATAATAAAAGCTACTTAAAAACGTCCCTCTCTGGTGTAAAAATGAGCTTACAGAGAACTTCTCTGAGTAGTTACTAACATACTCAGAGAAGACTAACATTTTATGTTTGACTTCTAATTTGCGGTTGCATAGTTTGAATTTTTGAATTGGATTGCACCTACATTCTGACACACGACAGTGATTTAACCTTGACAAAAAACAGCTGACAAGGTGTTTATTATAAGGGATTACCTAACTTTAGCAGGTTTTCTGTAAGTTAATATAACAATCTTATAGCAAAATGAATGAAAACAAGTAGGAAAGCCACAAAAAACAAACATCAAAGACATTATGTGCTGTAGCAAATTAGGCAAAACATTCAAAAACTCTATTGTGGTCCTGGAAACCTTTAAGTGTGCAGTAGGACCTCTTGGTAAGAGCAGACTGCTGCAGCATATACAGTACAGTATATGGTTCCTGCAGATATCTCTCAGTCAAGCATGTGGCAACCCCCTTTGTAACAGTTCTCACAACAAAGAGCACCCCTTTATTGCTGACCTGTCCTTAATCTTATCTTACCTTAGTGTAATGTAGGAAAGAGATACCAGGCCTTTAGCCTGGCTAAATCTAAGAATGACCAAAACGAGAGCCAAACCAGTGCCAGGCTCTAAAGCCTGGCTGCCCAGAGCACAGTGAAGAGAACATCTTAGGGCAACTTCTCATGCCTGTTAGCCTACCAGAAGCCACCAGCCCTCTACTCCACCTCCAGTCTACATTTGGGCTTTAACAAGAAACAGCAGCAGGAGCTGACCTTCCAGCTCACAGGGGGAGGAAATTGGAGTGGCCGAGGTCACATTCGAACAGTGTTAATCTTGTTGTGGGTGGTGCAGTACAGTTCCTTTGAAGCTCAGCAAAGCTTGTCTTGCCACATTTGTGTCAATCAGCAGAGGGCCACTAACACAGCCGTGCAGTCAGAGAGCTGCACTGTGGGGCCCAAATGACTTGTTCACCGTTGGTCAGCACAACTGTGGAGAAAGCGGATTTGCTTAACCGTAAGATGTAAATTGTAATGAGGGTAGTAATACTTTAGTATTATTTTTAAGGAGGACATTATTGACTCCGACATGTAGTCATAAAGCGAAGGAGGGGTATAACATATCATTTTTTATTGTACCCTGTAAACACCTGCCAGCTGACTTGCATACATGCAGGTTTATGGCTACGGTAAATGTTCTGGTTTTGGATATTATAAGAAAACAGTTCATAATGCATCAAAGAAATGCTGCTGAATTAAAATGACGAGTCTCACATAACCTTTGCACCGTGCTTAGCTCCTCACAATAAAATATTTAAACACAAATAAATAAATAAATACAATTAGACATAACATTCTCATTTACAATATTAAATCTGTAGTTCTGCACCGTCTTAAAAAGGCTGACAAATTAGACCAAGCGGAAAAATCATGTGATGATGTGTGACATTGGAACATCTTTAACAGTCTGTGTTTTTATCAAACGGCTCCGGTTCCTTTCATGTTTTCTGTTACTGTTTACTGGCCTTTGATGATTTCATTTTTCATTTTCGAGGGGCCTCAAAACACATCTTATTCCACATGAGATAGACCACAAACTTCAAAGCTCGTGATTATCATCCTTCCTCTCGTCAGTGCTATATTTACACGCGGAGAGCTAAACGGGAAGAACGCACCAGACCTGACCACGCCATCGTTTTGCTCAGTGTTGATGAACTGTGGGCAAACATCACAAATGATAACTTGAATTGTTGAACCACAAACAAAAGAGTTCTTACCATAATCAGCATTACCCTGTAAACACCTAAATGTGCTGCAGTCTTAATCATTAGATTTGGTGCACTGAATCATAGTTGTTTGCCCTCAATACAATTTATTCATGTATGGTCATTGGTGATCTGAAGGTAATTGTGTATTATAAATGCTTGTAATAAAGTGTCACACATAATAACCCCCCGCACCACATATTAACTGGTGCTGGCAGAGTTCAAATATCTAAAAGATTAAGAAGATTTTTCTACTACTGCCTCATCTCCACTGGGAAAGCTTGGTGTGTCCTGGGAGTCTACATAGGCTTGCTGGCGCTTTGCAGTCTGGAATCTATTGTCAAGAGATAGAGTCAGAAGGGGACGTAGGTGTTATCTCCAGTTTAATTTCAGGAAAAGTCTGGTCAGAGAAGATGATCCTCAGGTGCTCTTCAAACAGCTCATTAAGCTTCCTGCCTGCCGTGGTGACCTCTGTTTCAGCCTGCAGTGCAAGTAGAAACAAGGATGAGGGCATAACCTTTTATTACAATGTGACAAGAACTGAATAATACAGAAAACAATGCTTTCTACAGAACCTTAATGGCACAGTTCCCAAAGACAAGCCTGATGTCTGATACAAACTCTGCAGGGCTTTGGTAGCACGGACTCTGCTTCGCCTCCAGTCGTTGTTTCACAGTGAAAAGCTTCATGGGTCCCTTTGTAGTCAGCCTGTTATTAGCACATGCCTGCAATATTTAGAAAGGCAGAGATAATAAAACAATAAAACTTCAAGGGATGATGTTGAAGTAAAATCATCATTAATATCTCATAGTTATATAATATTACGTGTCAGCATTGTGCATAAGAGGTTATGGGGTTTTTACCCCACTTCGTTATGTGAAGGTTTATCATAAACATGAGGTATATCAAGCAACAAACTGTCACTGTGGTTAAGTGCTGCACCCAAATATTGTATGTGTTTTTATTCCTTAGTTGTTAATGTTCCTCTGCTCTGTGCAATAACAAAATACTACAAGCTCTCTGTCAGCAACACAAATGTTTGTATATTTATAGTACCTGATTAAAGTTGCTCTGCCTCTGATCCTCTGTCTTTACTGATAAACACTGCATAATTTACATCATTAAAATCACAGTTACAGTAACTCCGTGTGACATTAATCCTGTTAACATTTTTCGTCTGTGGTCGGCTATGCTTCCAGACTCACCGAGGGGGATTCGGGTTCTTGAAAGTCTGAACTTGGGTCACTGCAAAACAAGTGCAGCAACAGCCGCTCACACTTCTGCAACAATAGGAAAAGACATCTGACGTGATACATGTCAACTGAGAAACCACATGCAGTTCTTCAGTCAGTTGCGTCGGCTAAGTTAATCCTTTGAACCTGACGCAAGTACAGTACATTATTGGTGAGGTCTGCATCTCAGAACCTGATGCTGAGCTGCTTTGTGTCAGCCAGAACACTTACTGCTTTTCAGATTGATTGCTTCACAATACACAGTACACAATATTGTTGATGGTCAATAATAAAAACAATATAGTTGCTATACAAATAATTATTAAGGTTGATTCATTAAAACATGTTTTAATCCCTTTAGACTTGAGAGGTGGCTGTAAGTAGTTTTGTCTTAAATGGAGTATGCTATCTGAGGCCAGCTGACACTTTTTTTGTTTTTTGGGTTGGTTTCATGGAGAGAAACAAATGCTACATATGTTCCAAGCACTTTCCAAAAATTCTTATAATCTTATACTGTGTGTCCTCTCGAGCACTCACCACCTCCTCCTAGCAAGAATGACTTGTGAGTAGGGTTCAAACTCACACCAGTAAATAAAGAAGATGTGAGTTTGTCAGGCTAGCCAATGAGGGAGCTAAGAAGTTATTCTGTCCAATGACGGAACAGGAGGAAGGGTGCTGGCTCATATGCAAACTATCGTATCATCGCACTCGTGCTTAACAAGCTCCAAAAGGTTGTAAAAGAACAGAGACAGAATTTGAGCATTCAGACATATTTTGGTAACATATGACTGTGCTTGCCGTGTGTGAAAATGCCAACTTTCATATCTACAGGGGTGAGGTGTTTGCTATGGAAAAGATCATCATTTTAATAATGACAATACTCATGCGATCATAATGATATGTGTCTGTGCTCTGCTATGCATATTTTTTAATTGTCCTGCTTGGGATGAGTAAAGCGATGGATGTTGAACCGAAATTCAACATGTTCACTAATATAATAACCACAAAAGCAAAATATTCAACTTAACTTTGTGCCAAACTAAACATTTCTTATTATAATTATATGATCTTTATTTTAACCAAATTGTTGTTATGATTTAAAAAAGAGTACTGACTCGCTTGTCCTCAGGAAGAAATCCTCCTTCAGAATCGGACTCCTTCTTTACCGTTTTGGCTTCAGGTTTGCTTTCATACTCCATCTCAGGCACTAACAGGTCACGGCAGAAAGTGCAAAACCATTCGCTGCTGAAAAAAAGAGACAGAGACTTAACTCAAAAGCCAGCAAGCAGGAACACACATTAACAAAGTGGGTATCATCTGAGACCAGCAATAAATAAATGTTGCCTGACAGAGCTTGCCTGGGAGATTTGTGGAGAGTTGGAACGTGGCACGAAATGTGAAAAACCTTGGTACACTTATCGCAGCACAGCAGCTCTCCCCCAGTTTGACAGACAGCACACAAGACTTTGTTAGAATCTTCCAGCGGAGCTTGGTGCTGCTCTACCTGCTGTTGCCCTCCCAGTGAACGGATGTGATTTGCAGCAGTACTGTTACTCTGCTCCCGAGGACTGCTTGGAGGCTGTGAAGGACTATGGGGTTTGTCGTCTGTGTCCCCCTCATCTTGGATACTGATTTGGGTTTGATCACCTGTGCTGTCAGGGAGGCTGACTCTTTGGTTGGCCAGTACCTGAAATCCCAAAGAGAGAGAAAAAAAACAACAACCAATGTGTATTAAATGGACTCAATTTTGACCGTCAGTACTGCCAGAGTTGTGCCCATCCAGGCAGTTTTTCTATCCAATAAGAGGCTATTACTGACAATTCAGGTGCCCTCATTTTTTTTTAAATCTCTAAATAGAGAGGTTTAGAAATCTAGCTAAGCTGTTGGCTTGTTTGCAACCTGTCTCACCTGAGTACAGTGTTATGTTATGTTAAAGTTACATTGTATTAAGTTGCAATTCCCCTTTAAATTTATACAAAAAAATGCAGTTTTGCTATACAGTAACAAGCTTGGATAAAAGCATTGACCATAATTCAAATCTAGAGTATATTTATTGTCTCCTTACATAGCTACTGTCATCATCTAGCTCATCTTTGATGACTATGATGGGCCCTGGTGATGATCTTCGTCTTTTCTTGGCAGATGGGCCCTCTTCTCCACTAGCCTGGCGTGTTTCTGCAGGTTTCCAGGAAACAGGCCTTGGGAGCAAAGCAAGAACCAATTAGAATAAAGCTAAATTCACTGGAGAGACTAATGTCACAAAGGACCGGGTCATATGAAGGCAGCACTGCTCAGAGCTACGCAACATTTAGAAATAAAGAAAGAGAATCTGTGTGCATGCAGCTGTCTCCTTACCCAGGTTTCTCCTCCTGGGACACAGCAGCATACCCTGGTGAATTCTCCTGTCCTTGCACTTAACAGAAATAAAATCTGTGTTTTCCCTTGTTAAGAATACATCAATATAGTCTGCAGTCTGCAAAAGCACAAATGACACTGGTGGCACAGACATACCATTTCTGTGTGGCAAAGAAGGTGGCGGGCTCTGGGGATAGTTTCTTTTCAGCATATATGTTGGACCGCCTGAATCGCTCCTCCTATTCAGATATGTGGGCTCAATCTAAACACAGCATGGCATGTTGTTTACTGCATTGTAAATATAACATATATCAATATATTTACATTGATGGATGAGGTCACTTGCCGTGTGTCTTGACTGAGGCGAACTGACATCACCATTGATGAGCAGTGGTGTTATATGGGTGTACAGAGGTGAAGACGAGAATACATCTTCAGGTTTGGGTTGGTAGCTGGAGCTGCTTCCCGTCCCGCTCAGAGGCTGCAAATGAAAGGAGAAACAGAAAAATGGATAGAAATGCTGCCATTGTTTTTCTGCTACATTCTTGTCAGTGTCTACGAGCACATGGTGATGGAGATAAAAGGATGCACTTTCAATACTGTGTGGGTCAATGTCCTTTGGCAAATACTAGAAAAGAGAGGACTAAACAATCAACTCAGAGGTTCCAGGCTGATCTGCCTGAAATGTATTTTTCATCTATTGTAGCTTTTACCTTTTAGGTGTAGTTTATCTTTCTCCTCTTACAAAATTTATGAACATATTTAGCATTTCTATAAAACATTTAAAATGCATGTGTATAATTTAGTTTAGCTCAGATACACCTAAAGCACACATACCAACATTTCTAATTTTTTAAGGCATAACACTACAATAGCAAATCACTTTAATTCGCATATACAGTACGTACTTTAAAGGCACTGAAAGAAGTTTATGTCATTTTACGTAACGTTACATGTCGATAAAATCTGAGTAATCCACACCCACATAGTAGGTTGAGTGTTAAACGTCGCTTATTAAGTCATGGGTATTTAGTATTACAAAGAAACATGATTTGAACGTTTTTAAGGGCTTTAATGTGTGTTTTTATATAGATTTCAGCATTCACTGTTATTAGGAAAAAAATGTGTTTAATTTTTTTCCAAAACAGTATGAAAATCCACTACCAAAGATTTGAAACTTGCCTCATCATGTCAGCTTTGCTATTAATTACTTGAACGCTACGAGGTTATTTTTCAAATGAATCTGCAATCACAGCTGCACTACGGCATAACTTAAAAATAACGCTTGACAAAAAATAAAAACAAACATGCTGTACACTTAAAATTTTAGACTTGTTAAATATCCTTAAATCTCTTTAAATTGATTGTAGGACCATAATGAAGTATAAAGAAAAACAGCAGCTACAGCACCCAGAACACAATCTAAAAACCTACTACAGCATCAGAATTTGTAGTGCAAAAACACTGGTATTTTTGCTACGGAAAACATTTGAGAGTTCATTATGCAGCTATAACAGCTTGTTCACATCAGCATGATACAACTTAAGTGTGCATTTTTACATGCCAGAATCATTCTGCGAATGAGCCTATCCTTCAGAGCTGGAGCCAAAACACCCTGCGCACTAGACTAAACAACGTGGATGACGAGATATTATCAACCCTTTCTTTTGGAAACTTGGGTGCGTCCTCTGTCACATGTTGGCTGCTGTTGCACTGTAGATTTAGCTGTTTTATTTCTTTATGATTTTCAGTCATAAGCTTGTCTGAGACTAAAATCCATCTTGACAAGGAAAGACATAAGTTGCCCAGGATGTGAAGGCTGTCAAGTCTATTTAGGACAATGCTATCTGCTGTCTGTGCTTGTTAAGAGGGCTTGTCAGTCACGAGCACACATGCACACTCACACAAAGTAACGCACACTAACCTGGGGTGTAAACCCAGGGCTTAGTAAGCTGCTAGTTGGGCTGACATGGCTTGGGGGAGGCACCATAAACCTGCGGCCCGGTTGGGGAGGCATGCTGTGGGAGGGGGCGCCTCCTTGCAGGGGCTCTGGGACAGTTCGCTGCAGTCTGACACTCTGGTACCATGTCCACGGTGGAGGAGGTGGTTGGGGCTGCCAGTGGGCCAGTGGGTTTAGCTTGTCCACCTGCATTTGGAGCTGAGCCAGAGTATTATGGGGTGCTCCTGGGGCAAAGCTATGGGGTGACCCTGAGGGGACTTGCCCAGGGTGGGGGAGGTGATGAGAGATACCCTGAAAACCACCCAGCTGGTTGCCTGGTGCACTCTCTACCACTAAAGAGCCTGCGGGAACATGCACACAGAGTGAGGATGAGCATAATAAGTAGGGATGCAAAAAATACACAATACAGACAAAACTTGTGCTGAAAACTGTGGGAAACAGCAGGTTTGAGCAGTAATACAGTGAAAAGATTGAAATGCTTTAGGGATCATTAAGAGGGAAAACATGTCAACTAGGGATGCAACTAATGATAACTCCATTAGTTAAGTAATTGATTATAGTATCAATTAATCTATTGAAAGTGGCCACATTTAACTACACTGAGTGTTCAAAGCTGGAGCTAGGTCTGCTTCCAGCCCACCGGAGAACAAAGCCAAGAAGTGCTCGGTGTGTGTGCAGGGGCAGCTCCACTGGCTTTTTGTTTTACAAACCAACCATTGATTCCATCTCACGCTCATCTACTAATAAATCTAACTATTTATGCAAATTGACCAATAAGGCCAGGCAAGTTAGCATGCAACAGTTTCTTAACGCTGAGGACCCACAGTGTACATTTCTAACATAAAACTTTGGGCTAAAGGCTGGCAAATAGTCTACTACTGTATGTTTGAGTCGCCTTAATTGCAACATTTGTGGAAATGATCAGTGTGAAATTTATTTTGTGGCAGGATAATGTATGGCAGTTAACCAGATCAACAATATTTTCAAAATTAGCCAATAATACAGGACAGTAAAATTTGGATGAGGTAAGGTATCAAAAACTGCTAAAACAGTGAGAAATAAAAATAGCGTCCAGACTAAAAGAAATCCGTCCTCAGGGTCCATGATTAGCTTCTATAACAGAGATACGTGTTTGTCTTACCCAGATCAACATTTGAGGCCCAATAAGAGGATCGACATTGAAAGCGTACAGCACTCTGCAGTACAAACGAGGTACTGCATTTTGCCCGCAGGAGGTTTCCAATCTGAAACAGAATCTGCAGCAGAAGGGATGTTATTAATAATTTTTAGAGGGAGACACTTGTGTATTACAAAAGGCATATGGTCCCACTTCATCACGTCCAAGACCAGAGCTGAGCTAAGATTCATGGTGGGAAAACACGATTGTGATGAGATACTGTTGAGTGGATAAATGATCAGACAAGCCTTACCAAACGTTTACAGTACAAGAGGGCCGTGCCCCCGTTCCTGGCCGTGGCCCATTTGGTGAAGTTGATGACATGATCCAGGTGTCTGGATAGATAGCCGATATCCTCCTGTTGTTTTCGTAAGACACTCTCATGATCCTTTGTTACAGCCTGAAAATCATGAATAAGTGAACATCTGCAGTATTCAAACAGCTTGAGGGTATGCGCTCTAGGCCTCAGGGTAAAACAGTCAACTGAGGCTGCAAACAAGCAGTATTCCACAGGACTCAACACCACAGCAAGCTACAAGTCTGCATCATGTGGTAAAACATATTTATATAAAACATATTTATATGTTTTACAATGTTATATTTGTGACAAATTTCAAACATTTTGCCATACCTCAAGATGATTCATTAGCATCTTGCCCTTCTTGTTTATCTCGAGAATCAAACTGCAGATTGATTTCTTTATTTCATTATGAACAGATGAGCGGTTCTGATCAACTTGAAGGAGTCTGAAAAACGTACATCACGGCAATCAATGAGGCATTCAAATTTGACAAAGTGTATACGAAATGGAACATATTTCAAAACACATTTTGGAGACATATTATCACTGGAGGTATGTACGGTTTTATCCATAAACAATTATTCAGTTGTACTTGTTCATGGAAGAGCAAAATGGGTTGTTTTGTCCTCAACTATAAATGACTGCCATCAACTTTTGTGTAAATTTTGCATTCTTGACACACATTCTTGAATTTTGTGGTGTATATAAATACGTACCCATTGTTTATGGAGTCTGACACATCTTCAATCAGTTTCTTTTTCTCCTGCAGCTGATGGGTCATGCTCTCCATGTGCTGTTTGTGGTATTTATAAGCATCCTCAAGGAACTGGTAACTAATCCAAAAAGAACATTAAGTCAGAGTTGATTACATAGTATAGTGCTCTACTGCTGTAATTTAATCCTTTTATCTCCTCAACTGGGTGAAATGGATGATGGGATACACAGCAGCTACACAGTAGTATTAGTACACAGTGGTTCAGTGACACCTCTACAAAGCGCATAATAACAAAATGGTTTAAATCAATATCACAATAACAATAATAATATTTTAGCATCAAAATGTAGATCAATATTTGGCTTTTTATGAAATCAAAATGCCACATATTTAATTTTTTTTTTTTATCATACCATGGTCTGGGTGAATACTCAATTCTGAGTATGTCAAATACTGCCCCTCTGAACTTACTGATGCTATGAAGGTTGTCACATAAGCGATCATCTGATCTCATATCTCATTCGCCATTCAACTTGCTTCAGGATGCAGCCTAGCTGACAATACACATGGCCTCTTGTTTGTTTGTGAAACTCTTGATCTTGATTCGGGGGCAACGACATGGCTGGATAGCTAGATAGTCATGTTGTTATACTGTGAAGATCTGTATTTTATGTTAATGACTTTGAATCTCGCTAGCACAACATTAGCTTCCTGACTCATCGCTGAGCCAAAAGGTTCAATGAGCAGAGCTGACTAGTAATACGTCCGCTTCCAAGTCATATCTAAGGTTCGTCCTATTTGTTGGAGTAGTCAACAATGTCTCTATTGCATAGGATCCTTATGGGAAGGTAATGATTGTTCCAGGTTTTAGTCAAGCTCTCAGGTGTTACCATTGCAACTGAGTTACGCCTTGTGAAAAAACGTATGGCTTGTGAAAATAACAAAATGTCTTAATAGTATTCTAGTTTTACCTTGCTTGAATAAAGTCACATGTAAGTGCACAGTACTGTTAAGTGTAATGGGAAACAAAATAAACATTTGTACGCAGGTGTATGAACCTTTGTATGAAATAATTATACAATGTTATATCGTAAATCATGACTATACTTGTGGTCCTTGTGCTTGACTAGTTGGCAGTCACGGCAGGTTAGCAGGTCACAGGTCTCACAGAACAGCTGCAGTGGCTCTTGTTTGTGGATGTCACAGAACATCAGCCTCTGAGTTGACACTCCGTGGACCTCTGGAAAACAAGAGAAGGCTCATCATTTGGACTTTCATTCTGGGTACATGACAAAGGTATTGCTTAAGGTAATGTAGCTGTTTGTGATATCACTGGGTGTAATGGAGAGGACTTGAATATAAACTAGTAAAAAAAAAAAAAAAAGAGTTATAGTTATAGCAGTAATGTCTCAAATACTGTTTCTTATTTTCAAACAATGCATCTAAACGTTTAAACTTCATTTGAATTCTGCTGCACTTAATGAGCAATTCCAAACATCTTCCTGAGGTTCAGGAAGGTTTCATTTGCACACACTACCACAAAATTGCTTTTAAACCGGGTGAGATTAGAGATATTTATGTAAAAATGTATACTTATAATTTGTACTACTACTCCAGGGTGGCATTGTTTAGGTTTTACCATCCTTGGCAGATGAGCTGTAAGTTTAATTCAAGAAATAATAGTCATATTGAAGAGTGAACGAATGTAAAATATTGCTGTAAGAGCAATTGCCAAAATTTGACAGGTGGTTTCATTTTTTTATTTTATATGCTGGGTCGTGTTAAATGGACTGAGGAGATTGGATTTTAATGCATCCACACCTTAAATCCATTATATTGGATTTAAAAAAAAACTACACTAAACAGAGAGCAAAACATCTGCAATACTGATCTCATTGTAGCTCTTTCGTTTGTCATAACCAAATCACCGCTGTGTTTTTCACAGGAGAAAAACAATGAGATCAGCATACCTTGTGATACTTCTTCCTTCTGTCTGATGGTGTGTTCTCTGGTGAACTTGACTCTTTGGTGGGCCTCCACGCAGGTGGCGCAGAGGTACTCAACACAGTTTACACAAAACCCAGCTGCTTCAGTCTTGTCATCACAGGTCATACAGAGCTACAGCCAGGTAGATGAGACAAGCATCAGAGGAATGCAGGAGGTCTTATGTGTCAAAAATGATGTCAAAAATATTATTGTTATTGTTAAAGTAAAAACTAGTAACAAGACTGCCCCCATATGGTAATGTATTCTGTCACTAACCTGGACTGTCCTCTCCATTGTGCTGCTGGGAGCCTCAACTGAGTCCTTCACAAAGACGTTTTCCATCATATCTACCTCCATACACTCCTGCCTGCACACCGGACAGCGGATCACATTCACTGGGACGAAACAGAATCACACATGTTGCTCTACATCAGTAACATTAGATTTATATGTGACAGGACACAAGATCTTTATAGCCAAAAGGCACCCCATGTAGGTAAAATATTTACCCTTAAACACACCATCCTTTTACAGCCACAATGATTTTTTTTAAATTTATTTATTTTTTAACTTTCTTGCATGCAGGTAAGATTACAATCGTCAATGGTCGTTGTTTGTAAACAAAGTGACTCACGTGGTTTGGTCACCCTGCCATCCTGGGAGTTTGGCGGCGCGGTCATGGCCAGATTCCTTGAAGGTGAAGGCAAACATTTCTTGCAAAAAGAGTGCAGACACGGCAGAAGTTTTGGCTCTCGACTGTGAAAGTTCAGATGGCAAACGGGGCACGTGTCCAGGTAATTTGGGCCGGTTGCAGCGGACTTTTTCTCCTGCACTGGCACGCTCTCAGCTTCGTTCTCTATGATGATGACAGCAACATCCCCCGCCGTCTCCTGTTGCTCTGTGTGTCCATCCATTTTCTGCACTTTAATCCGGGAGCGCTAGATTTCTCTGTGCATGCGAGATGTACCCACACAGGTGAGCAGAGCAGCCTCAAGAGTCATTTTCCAGGAAAGAGCATCTTCTCGACACCTGCATTTTGCTGCTCACTCTCAGCCAGTTCATCCTAAACACGGCGCAGTTAATAGCCTATTTTGTTTTTGTTTTGTTTTCTTAAAACGACAATATACAGACTGAAGCACAAACCTTCGGCTCAAAAAGATTAAAAACAATACCTCCGCGTGAAGATGTCGCACGCTCGCGTGCCGCAGATGTTGCTCAGATTGCACCGCACGCGCTCGTTGCGGCACGAGAGGGGTGGGGTCAAGCAGCGCGTTCTGATAAGGGGGACACTGAGTGCTGACTGGAGTGATTGAAGGCACCCTCCACCGGTCAAAGGGTGTTTTAACATGTCTTTGTTTCTCTGAAGGCTTCATTGCCTTTCATTTGGCACTTCATCCGTTTGACATTAAAGAAATCAAAAATATGTAACCTACTTTTCCTCTTACCTGTAGTGCTATTTATCCATCTAGATTATTTTGGTGTGAGTTGTGGAGATTCCTTCTCTTGAATATAATGGAACTATATGGCACTTCACATGTTGGTCTCAAAGCGCCAAAAAGTAGACATACATTTGAAAAACTCAACATCAATGTCTCTTTCCAGAAATCATGACCTATTTACTCAAGGTAATCCACATACCTTGTTTTGAGCACTTTTATTTAGGAACTATTTTATTTCTGCATCTAGGCCTATGGACGAGAGGCTCATGTAATGAAAACATTAATGGTGCCCTCCTCGGTTGAGCAGTAAGGTTAGCTAGCTTAGTTAGCTAGCCTCTTGTCAATGAGTAGGCTAGGCTATGCATGCTTCCTTCTGCATGTCATAATTTCTTGAAAGAGACATTGTTGGTGAGTTTTTCAACTGTATTATAATGTATTATGTATCTCTACGCCGATATCTCCCAAATTTGTCAACTCACCCTAAAACAATGTAGACAGATAAACAGCACTACAGGTAAGAGGTAACAATATTTGATTTTGGCGTGAACTGTCCCTTTAAAAGTGCAATTAGTGAACATTGGGACCTATATGGCACCCCAATGTGCAAAGAAAATGAATAGTTTAAAACTATTCTTCAAGAGTCATTAATTTAAAAAAAAATTATTGATTAAATGATGTTGGTACTGCTTTTAATTAAGTATATTCAAACTGCTGTAATAACAATAACAGTGATGAAAACAATAACAACATGCATGTAGTTGTTATATAGCATAGCATGTTGAAAAGCTGAGTAATATTTACATAAGATTAACATTTCAGCCTACAGGTTGAATTAACCATTTCACTTCACCATTTTTTTTTTTATTCTCCACCATTTAAAACCATGTAGCAAGTGTCTCATCATTGTCAACCTTTTGGGTTTGATTCTGTCTGCAAATGTGAAGCCACAAACACATGTGCATGAAACTTAAAGTTCCATTGTTCAAGGTTCATGGTCATTCAATAAATTACCTATTAGGCAGGCTGGAGAGCAATTCAGTTTATCCGCATTTTCACACACATGAATCTGACTGCAGAGAGGCACAGAATCCCTCTCAGTGATGGGAACCATATTCCACTACTGGGATTGGGCACCTATGGGGACCCTCGGACGGTGAGAACGATATAATGTGTGTGTTTCTACATTTGTATGTGAACTAGGCTTGTTAGTGACTGCTTTAGGGAGGACGCCGCCTGATGTAAGAGTACCGTTGTTACTGGTTAAACATTAACAGGTAAATGTAACTGTAAAATGTGAATATATCATTCAAAAAGGAATGCATTTTGCACAAACTGTACCACAACTCAATCAAACCTAGTTCAACTAATATTTACATTTTATGTGGATTTCAATAGACACCCAAAGGCACAGCACTTGAGTGTGTCAAGCTGGCCATAGATGTGGGTTACAGGCACTTTGATGGGGCATTGGTGTATTTCAATGAGCACGAAGTGGGTCAAGCCATTAGAGAGAAGATTGCTGATGGGACCGTGAGAAGAGAGGACATTTTTTACTGTGGAAAGGTTTGTTATATGTCAAGTAATGTCATGGTTTAAGAATTCATTCTGTTTTCTTTAAGGCCTGCATTGGACATTTGAAGGCTGTAAACAGTTTTCCAAAAGCAGAAATGATTCTTTGCACCATGTTTATTTCATTTTAATGTTTGTGTTTTGTGTTATGGACAGCTATGGAACACCTTCCATCCACCAGAGTTGGTGAGACCAGCCTTAGAGAGGACACTAAAAGCCTTAAAACTAGACTATGTGGATCTCTACATCATGGAGCTTCCCATGGCCTTCAAGGTTTCTATATACTGCATATACACATGGCAGTTTACTTATTAACCAGCCATCTAGTGTCTGAACCTTGCCCTTGTATACTGCCAAATTGGTAAATGTTTATTTGAGATAATGCTCTTATTGATTTCTCCTGTCAAACAGGATTGTTAGAATTAAAGGAGAAACCAACAATCAAAATATTGTGCTGACTTAAAACAGTGTGAAATAAAAGAAAGAGTATAATTAGAAATATTGCGAAACAAACATATCTCCTTCACAATCTAAGGGCAAGACACCAAGACAATTTAATGAAGCAGTTATATTTATGCATGGTAGCTACGCAACAAATGTGCGAAATGTAGCTAACACTTATAGGTTTCAGAAAAGATTAGACAGTCAGGGATTTGTTTAAGATTGGAACTATTTGTTTATGTTTAATGTTGACATAAGTTGTTGGGTCACAGTCATATATTTGTAGAATTTGTGAAATTAACCAAGATAGTCTAGTTGAAGCCAACAGCACCTCCACATCTTCGTTTTGTACAGTTTTTCAGCATCACCATGATCAGATCATGCCCCCAAAGGAAATGTATATTTAAGTTAAAAAAAAGTGTTCATGCAAATAATTGAATTATGCTTAAATTTTAGCCTGGAAATGAGTTCTATCCAAAAGACCGGGATGGGAAATACATCTACCACCACACAGACCTCTGTGCAACATGGGAGGTGAGTTCTGTTGAGTTCACATTAGATGGTCCTGCATGACTTTGCATGACTTTTATCAGCTGCTGTCTGTAATGCGTGGATATGCATTTATTAATTTATTGTTTCACTTTCACTTCTCATGTAGTATAACTTAGCTAACTTATAACAGTTATAAAGTGTAAATCCACTTATGTTAATGGGGACAGACAAAAAAAATTTTTTTAAATTCTGTAATGGGGATAATTGCATGGTTTTTGTACTGGATTACATCAGTGTATTTTAATTTAATTCAGGTGTGCTCCATAAAATTGGTTGCCCATTCACCAACTTGAAGGATCAGCAATTTGTTGTGCATTTTAGTGGCGCTCTTAATGTTGTGTGTCGCAAATGTCTTCCAAGAAAATATAACAACAAATAATAAATGAAGAGAAATGATTTAGAAATAGGCCTGTGATGTTCGCTCATATTTAAAAGTTGATTTTAGAACATTCTGTGCTGCAGCATCAGAGACTGTCAAGGACAGTGTCATAAACAGCTAAGCTGTGTTCAAGGATCTTTTTTTCCCCCCCTCTTCACTGTGCTTTATCATTTGTCTCCACTATCTCAGCAAGTCTGTACAGATAATCACTATCAGTCTTTGAGAGGAAGTAAATCTTTTCTTCTCAACAGGCTTTAGAGGCCTGCAAAGATGCAGGGCTGGTTAAATCTCTGGGAGTCTCCAACTTCAACCGCAGACAGCTGGAGCTGCTGCTGAATAAACCTGGCCTCAAACACAAACCTGTATCCAACCAGGTGATCCCGACTTGTCTCTTTAGACCCCCTCTGATAATGACATCAGAGATAGCATGTATGTAGTACAGTAGTATATTACAGTATACAGTAGTATTATAGGCTATTACTTAGCTTATCATAATTAAGGTTTTTCCAAATTGTCTGCTTTCTATAAAGAAATAAACCTTTAGCTTGACAATAAATATGTGAGCTACAGTTACTGGATGAAAGGATTACTTCCTATGTTGAAAGAATTTTCAGTAGATGGTGCATTTAGCTGTTGGGTTCCTTATATATTATGTTTAATACGACAGGCTTGCTTTAGATGAAATTCCTTGTCACATATTAATCCAAGACTATCTCAACAGGCATCTTTCTTTCCATTCCCACCCAATTTTATTCTGGCAAGTCAGACCACTTTGGGCCAATTGCACGTATCAACTGTGTATATTTTCTTTGACTTACCTGTAGGTTGAATGCCATCCATATTTCACACAACCCAAGCTCCTGGAGTTCTGTCGTCAGCACGGCATTGTGATTGTTGGCTACTGCCCAATTGGCTCCTCCAGAGATGCATCCTGGTATGTAAGTTTTAAAAGATATTTGTTTTTCAAAACTGGTGTGACATTTTTTCCTCCTGACATTGTGTTCAAGAAAGGGTGAAAAAACTCATGACACTACATTCTAAAATCCATGTGCCACTTACGAAAAAAGAGGGGAAACATTGATGTTCTCCATCGTATTGAGACTATCTCTCAACCCAGTTACATTTTTCATGTGTACGTGGGGTCAGTCTCCGTACATATGGAATATGTAACTGGCTGGAGAGATAGTCTCTTCACTCAGAGAACAACAGTTACAATGTAACCTACAGATTAATTTGTAAATAAGGAATCGATGTACAATAAGAAAACTTAAGAGTGAATAGGCAAAATCTACAGCAAAAGTTGTATGACACAACTTTTCATTTCACAATGTCCAAAATGATAAGAGATATGTGTGCAACATGTCCGCCTAGTATGTGGCACTGCTACATTATTAATGTTACCAAACCCTCAACACTTAGCGATGGTGAAACATTAAAAAAAATTGATAAAAGTCACTATCATGGCACCCTTTGTGTTTTCTTCTGCCTTTGGTTTAGGGTGAATTTGAAATGTCCTCCCATGCTGGAGGATGAGCTGCTTGTATCCATCGGGAAAAGGTACAACAAGAGCAGTGCCCAGGTGGCTCTGCGCTTCAATGTCCAGAGAGGAGTCGTAGTGATCCCCAAGAGCTTCAGCCCTGAGAGGATCAAACACAACTTCCATGTGGGTTTACCAAAATGCTGACGTGTAAACTGTACACAGTAAATTAATTTGTCAAAAAGACAAGTTATGCTACCAATATTCTTATTTTACGCATCATTTATGAATTCATTTCAATAAAAACAAATCTCTTTTTTTCCCCCAGATATTTGATTTTTCACTCACCAAAGAAGAAATGAAAGCCATTGAAGCACTAAACAAAAATATTCGTTTTGTGGAGTTGCTGATGTAAGTATAAGTTTTGATAGGAACCTTTACCATCAGGAGTTAAACCTAATGATGAACCAAATCTTAATGTAAATTTATAGTTTGTATTATAATGCATTGTGTTGTGTTATTTTTAATGTATAACACAAGAAATGTTTTCTAAAAGACCAGTCAGTCCTCATCATCATGCTCAGACATGATTTTTTTTTTTTTTTCAGGTGGAGTGACCATCCAGAGTACCCATTTCACGATGAATATTAATTGTTTTCATTTTTGTGATGCTCATGAAATCCCATTCACACAAATTATTAGAAAAAAAAACATGGAATCTGCCTCTTCAGCCCTTTATTTCGCCAAGCTTGCACTGGTGCATTTTCACGTTGAACACTAGAGGGCTCTAGCTGACAAATTTATGGAAGACAAATACCGGTAAATGGATGCTTTTAGATGTTTGATGACAAATATGTTTATCTGTTGCATGTGACTTTCACGTTAGACTCATGTAATATTTAGAGAGAGTTCATTGCTAATAACAACTAATTTGAAAGTAATTAATGCAACTGGTTTGAAAATAAAACTTTTTGAATTGAAAGTGGCAAAATGCATCATATACAGTATATATCATGAGGATATTTGCTTCTCTGGATTGCTGAAATATGTTTATATGTTTCAGATACTAATAGCGATCACTATATTTCAGTTTTGAGGATTATCCATACCTAGAAAAACCAAACCGAGACTTCTCAGGCAGTGCGGCTTTGAGTTATGATTTAAAAAGAAGAATGGACAATCTTTGTTTTTACATTGAGTATGTCGCTTCGACCATAACACCATGTCAAGAATGAAGAGGACATATATGTCAAACTGTTATATATGCAATGTTATAAATGAGTATTGCAGGTATTTACTTGTTGAAGTGGTCTGAGTTTAAAATATCTTTTGTCCTGCTGTCCAAACATCACAGTCCCTGAGGAACTTAGGTTTCAGTATCTTGCTGAAAGACATGTTTGTGGTCACATAATGTATGCGTGTGACCAAAAAACATGTCTTTAAAGAATGATGTACTGTAAGTTTGATACTTATGATGACTGTCAAACAAATAGGAATCTGAAAATAACTGACCTGTATTAGGTTTTTTGGACATTTATAATAATAATTATTTTGTTGTAACTTACAAATATATGTATTTTTATATCTAAAGGTGCTCAAGAAGTCACATAAATTATAAAAAAAAATCTAATTTAAATGCGTAATTTCAACAACCAGTTGTTTGAAAATCACCAGACGTGTTTAGCCACAGCTAGCTAACATTTCCTCAGATGCAGTAGTACAAAATGTTTTTTGAAATGAAAAAGTGATGTGGGAGACAACCATATGCTAGTAAAAAGCTCCAAAGCAAGTGGTGAGGAAATATGATCCGGATTTTGGATTTTTTAGACTTTCGAAATTTGGACCCATAATTCAGGTATGTTGAATGTGGGGAAATCCTGTCATGTTGTCTATTTTTTGTCAGTTATTTGGGAAGGGTCATATTTGGGTCCTCGGAAATGTTTTGACAATCACAAATGGGCCTTAAAATTACAAAGTTGAGTTAGTATGCAATCTCAATCTCAATCTGGTGCCATATTAATCATTAACAAGCCCTGTGTGTGAGCTCCCACAACGACTGAGCAGCTGTGCATTCATTTAATTTTAAATCCTCATGCCAGGAGACCTTAAACTAAATGCTTTCACACATTTAATTTAACCAGCAAATCAGAGTTTGATGTGAAGAGACAGGACGGACCCGTCCGAGTAAACGGACTACAATCTGAGCAGTGACCTGTGGCTGTACAGTCACAGAACAGCAGGAAGCTATGGACAAAATGCAGAAATACAGTTCATTAAGGAGCCTCCGTCAGTTGTTTTGTCTTCTTTTGTCCCCCATGGACATTTTCAAGCATCACAATGGTTCTGGATGAGCGATGAACATTGGGAAGAAAGGAACCGTTGCACAATTAGACTTTAATTGTAAATGACAAGACCACTGAATAATAGAAGCTGTTTTCTTTCACCTGAGTTGTCCCCATCATACCGAATAGTTGTATTATTTAATCAGAGCTGAACCAATATTTTAAGTTATTGTGATTTTGTAAAGTTGTGAACTTTCGATATAGGACACATCTAATGTCCCATACTTATCTTAAAAGAATAGGAAAGAGAGTTGCCAAGAGTTGGATAAAAATACTTATAACCTACCACACTCATGTTAACAATAAGGCTACTGGAAGTTTAAGTTTAAGTTTAATTTATCCACCAAGCTGGAACATTACTTTCTGATTAGCAATGGTTTGCATCAAATGGAATAAGTCAGGCAGACGGCTTAATTTTAATAGAAAGCTAATGTGTCCGTGTTTGAAATTACAATTTGTTTTGAGGTGGAGGGGTGGGGAGCTTACAAAAATAAAAGACCTTGAAACAGGAAAAGCAGAAGCACATCACTGCCCTCATTTACTGACATAAAGACCCTCCGCATTTTGACCTTTTAACAGATGACTCGAACCGGACCACTCTGGCCCCCTGCAGTGGGAAAATGTTCTGAATGGGCTACTGCGTCTGTGAGGAAGGAGTCTAGTTGAGGGAATAAAGACTCTTTTTTGGGGGGCAGAATTAAGAATGTGTTTGGAGCAGGGGCTTCATGAAGCAGGCGTGATGTTTTAATTGCAGTCAGAAAGGACCACAGAAATATTGGAGGCTCTTATTGCGATCCTGTGCGCAAATTATTTGTGGATGATGCATTTTTTCATCTTTAAATCTTTCACCTCAGTAGTATTTGAGATCATTTCTGTCACTTTCTGGACAGAAAGACCCCGGGAGAATGTGTGTGTGTCAAAAGGTTATGCAATCAGCCCACCACACTGAGACAGCACAGACCTCCAGTGTGCTGTGTGTGTGGGGGTGTCTGAATGGAAATGAATAAAGGGGAGGGGGGTCTTCATAGAGGGGCAGCCCAGAGGGAAAATCTCACTGCAGGCTGCGACAAAGTTTTCAGTTTCTCAGATCTCCGCCCATGCATGAATGTTATATAGTGAAACCTGAAACAGGAGAAGGTCTCTCTTCTTGAAACTATCAATGTACAACATTATGAAAGGTGAGTGCCTTTGATTATTGATCATGTAATTTTAGGTGTTTTTTTTAAATTATTTTGTTTATTTATTGGCAGCTATTTTCAGTGAAGGATTTCTTGCAGTGCAAAAACCATGCATGGTTTTGGCCAGCTTATGAAAGGCTTGCAGTATTGCAACATTACTAACATGCTCAAGTGCAAAGATTTGTGCATCCGGGAATCAACACTTGGCTTTCATAACTTAGCAGTAACTTAGCATTCAGCGCTTTTTTTATGCAGGACAGTTCATTCCATGCTGATAATCATGCTGTTCCACGCTGTAATCAGAAAGCAGATCAAATTGGACTAAATATGTCGTTGATCTCAGACGAGAGCTGCTTGTGTGGAATGTAATTAATTCTCAAGTCAATAAATACCTTAATAAGCATGTGTTGCTCATTTTGCATCTTTTTTTCTCATGTCATGAGATAAAAGTATTATCACGTGAAACATGGATAGTGTTTTGCAATCGACGAGATCTGTTTGTACAGCAAATGCTTGCCATAAGACATGAGACACGTAATTACTGATAGGAAATTAGAGCAGATTATTGAACTTCATCAAAAAATTATTGATTTTTACATTTTTATGAGGCACATGTAGGCATGTGATATTGATGTCCCTACCTTATGTAACCCTGTTAAATATTAGTCTGCAATGCATTCAAATGTGGGAGCTCCAGGGTTCTGGACTGTACTGATATTATGAATAGACTAAGTACCAATGTCTAACTTATCTGTCAATGTACTCTTTGGTAGTTTTTCACTTTCACCTCAACGTGTGGACTCTACTTATCTCAGTTAGAGTAGCTCACACTAGCCGAGTAGGGGTATACACTTTTACACTTTACAGTGTTATTCTAAACAAAACAAAGCAGAACTATTTTTATATGAACAAACAAATCACGTGATAACTTGTATGTAAAAGGGTTGCTTTAAATAAGGAACCTACAGAGAAGTGTCACCTGAATCTGCAGTTCCCTGCAGCTCTAAATAGCTTTTTAAGTGTCTTTTGGCTCATTGTTTTTACTGTTTTGGTTCAGTCTCACTACTCTCATCAACCTTCCAGCCGCAGCAGACAGATGTACTGATAAACACAGATAACTCAGCACCAAAGAGCACAATGTTATCAAGTAGCTGGTGAGCATAGTGGAGACTTTAGTAGCTAAAGAGCCAGATAGTGCCCCAGGGTGAGCTAAAGCTAAAGGGTGAGCTAAAGGAATCACATGACTTAGGGACAGTCGGACTACTCCAAATGGATAATGACAATTCTCTGTATCTACTGGATGTGTAAATAAGCAATATGTTTGCAGACAAGTAGCTACATCAACTCAAATGATGTCAGTTGGGTTTATTGCTTGTTCTTCCAAATAATCCATTATTGCAGATAGTAAAGTAAAAAATATAGTAAAGTATTTAACTATCTTTTCTGATTAGAGCATGTAGCAGATGGTAATTAACAGTCATACAACAAAAGACTAGTAATTGAACTTTGAGGTGAGAGTGTTGACACACATATTTGTTAAAAAAAAAACATTTTGAGCATGTTTGATGAAATTTAAAGAGCAACCTAATAGCAGCTGAAAATCTTGCTGATCGTCTGCGATTCAATTTCTCACCAGGTTACAGTGATGCAGAAGTGATATCACCGTTAGTGTCCTCGAGTTGTATTATGGGACATGTAGGATTCTGTGATTTTAGAGCTTAAATCATCACTATAGACTTAAAGTCAGGATATCTGCCTCGATCTTGACCATTCTCTTTTAAGTCCCCGAACTTAATGAAAGTGCAATGCTAAATCACTGTGGCACCCCCTTAATCTGAACAATGTCTCAAATATCCTGTCTAGTAAGCTCAGCATTTTGAATTGCATTGTGGATAATGTAGGCGTCAACAGGGAAGAAGAGTACTTGAAATAATAACAAAGATGATATTGCTGGTTCTGCTGCATCCATTTTGATACTTTTTAAAAACTGTCTTTTGTGCATCCAACAGTGTTGTAGCTATGCAATGCTAAACCGGTGGAGTACTATTTTAAGGACCATGGGTGCATAAGGACAAAACAGAGCTCATGATGTCCAGAAAGTCAGCCACACATTTATTCACTCAGTCAGTCATTCAATGGGTCAGTCTGTCTGTCTGCCAGTCCACAGCTTTTCACAGAGAGGTGACTTATTGGCACTGTTTCCTGGGATAAAGACTCCATGAGGTCTTTCTTAATCTCGGCATATTTTCTCACAGTGTGCCTCTCCTCTGATGCTCTATAAGCACCTATGTACAAAAACTATGTCAGCCTGACTATACGCTACTATAAATAATGATATTATTAAGTCTCACCTATTAGAAGGACTGTGTTTAAAGTGAGGTATTTGGCTTCTGTGCTGAGGTTTCTCAACATCCACAAAGAAACTGTGAAGAAGTGAGGTGAACTGTGATCTGGCTGCAAGGCTGGTTCAGTTTCTCATTTGCCAGCACAGAGCAGAGAGGGGCTCCTCCGCTTTTGTTGCACCAAGACTTCGTTCCCACCAAGAACCTCCTGAAAACAAGGGGCTCTATTTTTACACCAGGCCACAATTTGGCTCCAGTGCTGGAGATTTTGGCACCTAAAATGGGTCCAACCTACGACTCCATGCACACAGCACAAACAGAGAGTCATACTTGTGCTCTAGGTGACTTCACACAAGGCATCCATCCCCTGTGCTGTTTTCAGAACTGAACTAAAAAGGCAGCTTCACTGGTTCTGTGAGACCAGATCAAAAAACATGTATCGTGTTTTGTTGATGTGTGAAAGATAGAGGAAGGGAAGGGGAGTTTGACATGGATTCTTGCACTACTTTGACAATGTCTCCAGCAGACTGATGACCAATTTGTTTGAATTTGGACTGCAGCAGTGACCACAATGTGCTTCAGAGAGAGGGAAACCGGTAACAGAATGGCTAGTGAGAGGCCTGGTAATGCAATCTGACAGCAGTGAGCACAGTCAGTGAGCTGTCTGTTTACTCCACAAAGAGAAATTCTTTCAGTAGCACTGGCCCCTAAACAGGGTCTGGCTGAGAGCTTCTAACTTCTAACGTGGTCACGTAACATCAAGTCATTACTGACCTCAACCAACACAGGAAAAGTGACATGTTATAGCTCATGTAAACATAAATATGCATATTTGGTACATCACATGAGGGAATTCTCCTGGAGAACTAGCCAAGGTCCTGAACTTTCCTCATATCCGTACAGGTCTGAAGTACATTAAGCATGTGCAGACAAATATAATGAATATGCAAGAAAATGCAATAGTAACAAGAGAACACATACACACAGTAACTTATCATAAGCTTAAAAAAACATTTAGTTTGCTTTTGAAATGACGGACGCAGTTGTGACAAATCACAGGCACCAAAGTGACCAAAAGCACCCTTACCAGATCTGTTGGTACAAATAGAAAACTGACACTTATTAACATGATGTTGCTTTAGCATGCTTTAAGGGCTACTGTCTGAAATTTAAAGTTCTGTTTTGCACCGGGGATCAATTAAATAATTAAAGTTCTGAAGTAATATGTTCAGCTTCTACGCATAAAGACAGGCAGATGCATTTTGAATTCGCTGGGTCCCTCTTATTGGATGCGATTTTAGGCTTTTTGAGCAAATTGTTGAATCTACTTTTTCTATCCTTTTCTACTTAATTCTAGATCTGTTTTGTTTGACTGGAGAACTGCAAAAAAAAAAGACATGGCGATAAATCAACATATTTATCAAGTGCCAGTGGAATGATATTGGCATGATATGGTCATATCATAAATATCCTTTTATATATTTTGTATATATATATATATATTTGTATGTTTTATATGTGTGATCTGGAGCAATTTTTTTAAAATCATAAACTGACTAAATTAGTTTTAAAGTTATTGTTTTCACATATTTTTTTTACTGACAACAGTTGAAGATAGTTCATGAAACTGATCAATTTGATTCTTGGTGGTGTTGGTTAAAAAAATATAAATGTGGTGATTTTAGACAGACCCAGCCCTTGTTGTGAATCAGTCAAATTTGTCTCCAGATCACATCATTACTTGTGATATTATTTATTTTTGCTACTCAGATTAAAAAAAAGACACTTGTTGAAATTTACATGTTAAAACTGAACATGAACTATGGGATTGTCTCTTTAATTCTTTGTCACAGGAACTGCCATTGAAAACAAAGGAATCATAGCAGAACCATTGGACTATTAGCACTCTGCATACTTTTTGCCTCATTTCCTCTTTACAATTTCTGTTTTGTTTTGTTTTGTTCTTCTTTCCGATGTAACCCTCAGGGCCCACAGAGGACATGGAGAACATGTCCAAGGTGGAACCCTCCAATGGGCCCAGCAGGCCACTGGAAATCATGCCCAGTACAGACGACAAAATGATAGAAAGGGGTCAGTGGAGCAACAAGCTTGAGTTTGTTCTGTCAGTGGCTGGAGAAATTATTGGCCTGGGGAATGTCTGGCGTTTCCCCTACCTTTGTTATAAGAATGGAGGAGGTGAGTGCTGCAATTACTTATCTCTAGTGTATTTACTCATTGCTTGTTCACCTCAAAAGCTTGAGTTTCAGCATTTCGTAATTTATTTACAACAGTGGACTGTAGTCTAGTGTGTACAGCTTCTCCTCTTCCCTGTAAAAGCAGCCCTAGCTCAAGCATTACATTTCAAAACTTTTGGTGTTGAATTTTTTTTAAATGCTTCCCCCATAAAAACACAAGGCTTCTTTGCATTTGCTTGCAAACCAATTAAGCAATTGTGTGACAGCTCAGTATATGAGGGGAAATGATTGTTAATTAGCTTAGGAGGAGATAAGGAGATAAACTGGTTAATATGTGATCTGTTCCAAAGAGGTCTAAGAATCGATGGTCATGGTTCACTAACAGTAGGAAAAGGGCCACTCTTGGCAGCCAGTTAGCTAATAATACATGAGAGCTCACTGACAGAAGAAGAATAAAAGCCAAAACTGCCAAACAATAAATTCTTGGATTTTGTTCATGTCCCATAGAAAGTAAAATGGTTTGATTCTTTTGGCAACCATCAACATAATGTTTTGTGTCATGACCTTCATCACTACCACTTTACATGAAGTTTTGTACCTAGAAACTTCCTCGAAAAAATGTCTTTGCAATTTAATTGTGTCAATTAATTAGACACAACAATTTGCACCAGCTTCTATTACTTTACATTGTTTGAGACCATACTGCAGGTATCTGAGTGAACTGTTCCTTTATTCTGTGTGTGCCTATACAGGTGCCTTCTTCATTCCATACCTCATCTTCCTGTTTGCTTGTGGGATCCCAGTCTTCTTTCTGGAGACGTCTCTGGGTCAGTACACCAGTGAGGGTGGAATCACCTGCTGGAGGAAAATCTGCCCATTGTTTGAAGGTAATCCCTATTTTCTACAGAGACATAATTCAATCTGTGTTAATGATGTCAAAAACTAGACTAAATCTGGTTATTTTACACTTGTATTACATAGTTTATGTTTATGTGTAGAGGAGCATCAATCTTCATGATGTTTTGAATGTAAATATATAATGATCACATGAGGCATGTTGTTCAGAAACAATGAGTTGCTTGTGCCACACACAAGATACATACAAAGATTTATGAGGACAAACCAGTGACAACATCTAAGCATTTCTGTACCGCAATGTGGGATGATAGGGGCATTTCAGACATGTGTGCAATGCATTTATGTGCATGTACATTATGTGCAATTGTGTACATACAGTATATGTGCAACTTTGTGTGCTTATGTGTTGATGCATGCATGTCAAACCACCTGTATGCATCCCACACATATGTGGGATGGTGATTCGTGTGGTTGTGACAGCTGCTAAACAGCCAACACTGGCTAAAGTTCCATTTTCTGCCTTCAAATAAGTCTGCAATCAGCCATAATCATAACCCACAGAGCATGACAGCCGGTGAAGTGTCGAGTCAGGCATGCAGTCATGTGTTGAAACAAGAGTTGAACCTAAAATTGTGCCTAATATAATTCACCCTGCATTTAATTTACTCAACTAAACTGAGGATGGGATTAATCAAATACTGCAGAATGTGCTTTTTTTTACAAGGTTACGTTATGCCTCTTTGACTAAATGAATGAAACTGTGACAGAGCTCAAAAGCATTTCTGCGGGTCGCTTGAGATAAACTACATTAATTGCTTATACAGTATGTGAAGCTATGGATATATTGCAAATTAAATCTAATTTGTGGTGTTCTCAGACTGCTGATGGAGAGGGGAGTGCAACCAAACCACATTACACTCATTTGGCATCCTGTGAGCAGAAAATACCTGCAAGACAAATTCCTTAATACAATATGTATCACTATATTAAAGCATACCTCTGTGGGACTCAAAGATACAGTCACATGTCACATACACAGTCGATGATGCGTAAGTTCACACTTCACAAGAGCTAGCTCAAAGCTCAGTTGACTCAGATTAAAATGAACTAGCTCACGTTCACAGTGAAAAATTTCACAGTCAAAAAACAAAGAACTGGCTCACGTTCATTTCTGAACAAAGCCTGGATGGGATGGTCACACACCAGCAATTGATTTGATGAATGATTGCTTTTTGACCCTTATTCAAAAGCTGGAGATCTCCTACAAGTACAAGTCTGTCTTCTTCTTATTGGGGAAAAAAAAAGGGTAACCTGTCATTTACAAAATGCCGTGAGTTTACGTTTCATGGAGGAATGTTGTGGCTGTTGGCCCGTGGTCTTAACCCTTTGTTAATAATTACTTCTGATCATCATTCATTTGCAGATATTTCTCAAGACTGGTCAGGTGCTTCAACTCGATGTGTCATTTCAAATTCCTTGCCAATGTGGCTGACTTTAATGACTTGCTTTTTTTGGACTGGGTGGACACAATTTGCATTAAAATGTGAGATTTTTTTCCATTGGAATCTCTAGTTATTTGCTCGTACTTCTCCAAATATTCATATGAATTGGCTTTGACAGTACCTGTAGCTGCGTCTGAATTGCCAGGTGCGTTAGCCATGGCGGTATGCTGGCTGCACACAGGTCACATTCATTGAAAACAGATTTGTTCAGGTAACCATTCATCAAAATTATGTATACAGTATACATAAACTTGGCATTGTTGCTGAGTTTCGGGTGACTGTCCCGAACTTTAGCTGCATGGTTGCATTTCTTATTTATTTATTTTGAAAATGGCTTTGAATTTCATTTTTTGCCCCAAAGCAGTAATAATACTGGCAGCATTCCTTCATAGATTTGATGTTTTCTGTTCCAGGAGTGGGTTATGCCACCCAGGTGATTGTTGCTCTGCTTAACATCTACTACATCATCGTGTTAGCCTGGGCCATCTTCTTTCTGTCCAACTGCTTCACCTGGGATCTGCCGTGGGCTTCCTGCAACAACAGCTGGAACACAGGTGAGGCACAGGACACTATGCCTACATCATAACATGTGTCTTTGCTAGATATATACTCTGTGTGTAATCATTAATCAGATGTAGCCAGGTCTCCGTCTTGACATGCTTATGGAGGTCTGAATACAAATTTGTTGGCCACATGTGGATGTCAGGCTGTCGGTCCAACACACTGGGCCGAATTAAAATCTAAAAAAAAATCTCAAAAACTATTTGATGCATCACCACGAAATTTTTAACAGACATTCATGGTCCACAGAGGATGAATCCTGATAACTTTGGTGATTCCTGGTCTCTTCCTATAGCGCCATCATGTGGTTGACAGTTTGTAATTTCAGTGAAATGTCTCCAAAACCATGATGAACTGTAATAATTTTGGTGATCGCCTGACTTTTCATCTTGTCAAACATTTTATTCATCCAATACGTTGGTTTAAGACCAAATACCTCAATGACATTCCTATCAGCTCTTGTACTTCATGTGTAATGCTACTCAGCAAATGTTAGCATATGCTGATACCCTAGATGTTAACATTGAACTGCTAGCATGGCAGTTACTCTCAGTAACTGCTAGTCTTGTACATTAATGTTCCTATTGTTAATTTATGGTTTCAGTTTATCTTAAGGGAGTGAATGCTCCTGCACAGTTTTACTTCTCAGTCTCAGTGATGGCATCGTTTCACTTTCCTGTGTGTAACTTGGAAACCTGAGAGAAAGCCTGGATTTCTTCGCCGGATTGAATGTCTTTTTGTCTTTCCTTCATTCAAGATTCCTGTATGGCGTTTCAGAGGGGGAATAGCTCCATCAATCACCATGAGAACACCACCTCTCCTGTCATTGAGTTCTGGGAGTAAGTGCCTTTTTGTTTGGACATGTCCTCGAACGGCCTTAGGTGCCAACAAGTTCACCAAATAGCCTATTCAACTTAACAAGTGATTTTATCTTGCATTCCAAATTGTAAATCGCACCAGATTTTTCTTGCTTTAAAAATGCATGATTACTACACTAGTAACAACTTCTGGTTCTGAAGTCTCTATTAGTTTTCCAACATGGCCTTTTGAATCGCTTATAGACCCTTAGCTTCTTAGCTCCTAAGAGCATAGACAAAATGCTATAGGCCTACTGGAAAAGCTGTGAGCATGAATTTAATTTGGTATATAATGAATTCTAAGACTAGATAAAACATTTCTCATGTTTGTCCTTATGTGTGTGCTCCAGGCGAAGAGTGCTGAGAATTTCCTCAGGTATTGACCACATTGGCTCTTTGAATTGGGACCTGGTTGTCTGTCTGGCCATCGCATGGGTCATCTGCTACTTCTGCATCTGGAAGGGAGTCAAGTCTACTGGCAAGGTGAAACCTCTCCTCCATTCATGTATTCAGATATTCACTATCCAGTAGTAATCATATCATCAATACTATTCTGCAGCGTTTCTTATGTAAAGCGCCTCTTATGCCTTTTTCCTCTGGTTTGGATTGCTATGTGTCACTGTGTAGTTAGGTCATTGCTCAAACATGCAGAAAGTGATGCACTTTAGCGCAACAAATAAATAATACACAAACTGGACAGCTAGCATAAGCACTGTCAAGTACAATGTTTTTTTTAAAACATTATTGCAGATTTAACCAAATATAACAGTCGAATTTGAGCTTAAACACAAAATTTAATTTCTGAAAGGGAGGAAATGTCATCAGTCTTGTAGACTTGTATGTGGTAAGGAGGTGCTGCTGTTTCCCTTCAGGTGGTTTACTTCACAGCCACCTTCCCGTATGCTATGCTACTGATCCTGCTGATCAGAGGGGTCACCTTGCCAGGGGCCTCCAGGGGAATCCACTTCTACCTCTACCCCGACCTGGGACGACTGTCTGACCCACAGGTAGGCTGGAAATTGCACTTACTTTAAGACTTACTTGGTGCTTGATACAAATGAAACAACATGTCTCAATATAAACCTGCTACAAACTGGTCCAGTAGTGCTTTGGGATACTCAGCCCTACAGATTAATTATACACATCCACACTGATAGGTTCAGACTCACTCATGATACTGACCGGTATTTTCATACTTTTAAGAACTTGAAGTTACTGTTTTAGGTCATGTCAAGCCAACCCACCCTCCCATGCTCCCAAAAGCAAATGCCATCTCTGCTATTTTATTTCACAAAGAAATCAAAAGATAACATGTGCTAGCCTTGCAAAACTGTTGTTGTATGAAACTCTGGCAGCAGGGTGATCTGGAGATGGAGAGGCTGACCAATGTCCTAAAAGCTGACAGTTAAATCAGGACCATGTGGAGGAAGTGGCTACACACTGGCATGATTTCTATAGGTTGTGTATAAGGTTGGCATTTTAGGCAGTGAAAGCTTTTTGATTTCTCTCCTGGAACAAATACAAGTTAATTCACAGCATTTGATGGTATCTATTTGCAGGCAATTTTTGTTACACCTCTTGTCTGAATGTGTCAATAAAATAGATCCTTGTAAGTGCCTTCCAGAATTACCAGCATATTTGATTCTAATGCTGCGAGGATATACAGTAAAACGTGGATATACAGTAGTTAGGGATATATTGTTGCTGTTATTGTATTGTTCTACTGTATTGTTTACTCTCATAGTGTCATTTTTGCAGCAGACAACGTTAGCCGCTAGCTGGAGTACGTAGTGGATCATTGAGCGGCTAATGAGCCAGATTTTTTTCTCAGGAGTTAGTGGAGACTAAGGGAGCTAAAAGAGAGTGAATATTTGACTTACATTCTTCAGGTGACTGGAAGCACGACTCCAAATAAATTCTAATGTATTTGCATGGTATTAGGCAATATTGCTGACACATCTGCCATATCAATTTAAATTGTGATAATCTTGTCAGTATTGTGATCACAGCATAGATGTATAAAGAATTTTCAGCCCACTGAATATTTCTCCGGCTGGCCCTGCCCACGAGTCCGCGCTTGGCTCATAGATTCTACATTGTGATGATGTCAACTCACTTTAACTCACTTTTCTTGTTTTACAAATATTATGGTGAAAATGTTTTTTGGGCCGCAGGGGTATTTTTAGCTGCAAAACCATGAGTGGCCAAAATTGGGCAAAATCGGAAGCAAGACTGAGCACTGCCTTATCCAGGTTCTAAATGATACATTCATGGATCACAGCTAGTTTCTTCTGCCCCAGAGTGCCCAAAAATCAGTTACTTCGGTTTTAAAGAGACGGGGAAAGACTCTTCATTCCCTCCTCTTCAGTCCCTCTCAGGGCTCTGTGGATGAATACAAGCCCTGTGTGTGCAGGTCAGGGACGATGGAGTTGGTGCCTTGGGAATACCTGCCTTTGTGTAATGTTGTGTCCAGAGTTTCTGTTGTTGGTTTGAGCCCCAGTCAATCAGATCAGTGATGGCTGCCAGCAATCTAAAACATGCCCCAGTGCTCATGGGAGCACTTTGCCAGAATTGCAAACACAAAGAGAAACCTTATTTAAAAATTTGGAGTGTGAGCGAATGTTCAAGGAGAGGGTGGAAAAGTGCTTTGTGCCTCGGAGAGACCGGGATGGATAATTGGCTTTGCTGGGTGGGTGATTGGTGAGTTTGGGATTATATGGGAGTGAGATTGTGTTTTAAAAAATAAATGAGGTGGTGTCAGTGGAGGTGGCTCTTTCTATATGAAGTGTACATGGGAGGCTGTCTGAAAATTGAGCTTACAACGGACATTACATAGTTGAAACGGCTTCACAGTTAACTTATCTGTGACTCTGCTGCTGCAGTGATGGAGAGCAGTCCCCAACACTTGATGTATAAGAATTTGGTGTTTAATCATATTACGTTTATATTGTTAATAAAATGTTCCTTGTCAGTCTACGCACACTGGTTGAATAAATCTTCTTATGTAATTAAACGTGCCATTTTAACAAACAGTAGATGTGGTCCTTTCTTATGTGTATGAGTCCTGGGAAAGTTCTATTTGAACTCCATACCGTAATTATTCTGTATGTGAGAGCTGATGCAGCTCAGGAAGCCCTGACAGTTTATTTATATACAGTATGAAGCTTGCTTGGTAACAGAGAAGCCGTGGGTTTGGTGGCTTTGAGTTGAATCCGGTCGGTATGAATAAATGTACTGTTTCTCAAAAAGTTTACTCGTTTAATTAAATGTTCAGCACATACTTTGAGCACATACACTACTTTCTCAGCAGATACAATTAACTTCTCCCATGGGACACCTCACATATAACAAAAAACTCAAGCAAAAAACTTTTAGTTTATACCTGTCTTTAAATCATCACTATCGTGTCCTTTGAAATGTACTTTCTCTAATTGACGATGTTGGTATTCTGTCCTAAGGTATGGATGGATGCTGGAACTCAGATCTTCTTCTCCTATGCCATCTGTCTGGGTTGCCTTACCGCACTGGGAAGCTACAACAAATATGACAACAACTGCTACAGGTAGGGACTAATATGATCAACTGCACAACATCAACCATTTATTCTGTATCAAATGTCAGTAAAAATTAACCTGTTGTGTAACCTTTCCCTACCATAGTAGTCGACAATTTCTCAGATCTCTGGTCCAGACCATGTCATATTCCATTTTCAACATATACATGCAGTTCCTATTCATTGTATGCCCCTCTCTGTGTTATTTCCAGGGATTGCCTGTCCCTCTGCTTCCTGAACAGTGGTACTAGTTTTGTTGCAGGTTTTGCCATTTTCTCCATCCTGGGCTTTATGTCCTTTGAGCAGAACGTGCCTATTTCAGAAGTGGCTGAATCTGGTTAGTATTTCATGACTGTTTCTAAAAAAGGACCACTGCACTCACACTTTTAGGTGTATTCTCAACAAGGAGATTATCTAAAACATGTACTTTAGTGAAGAACCTCTCTTTCTCCTGATTTACTTTGGCAATTATTTTTTTAAAGACTTGAAGAATGAGTCAGAACTGATGGATACAAAGACCAATAATTGTATTTTTAATGAGAGCTTTACATTTGAAATATGTCTCCAGGTCCAGGTTTGGCCTTCATAGCCTATCCTCGTGCTGTGTCCATGATGCCTTTCTCCCCTCTATGGGCCTGCTTCTTCTTCATTATGATTGTCTTTCTGGGACTGGACAGTCAAGTGAGACCAACATATGCACCACACAAACACAGAATGCCAATGTTAGTTTCAAACATTATTATTGCACAATATTATGGATTATTTATCGTGTGAATGTGCACAGATCTGCTTCACTTTTGTTTTCTTGCTACTTTTTTGACGAGGTCATCAGAACGTCCACAAACATGCACACATACATATAAATATTTCATACTTCTTGTTTCTTTCTTCATCAGTTTGTGTGTGTAGAGAGCCTGGTGACAGCCATGATGGACATGTATCCCTCCACCTTCCGCCGTAAAAACCGCAGGGAGCTCTTCATCCTGGTGATAGCTGTGGTCTCCTTTCTCATAGGGCTCATCATGCTGACAGAGGTTCGTTTTAAGTGACCTCACTTCATACGTTTTTTTGCAGAATAAGATTACAGAATAAGCATGTAATCTTGCCTAAAGTAGGGTTACTTTACACGATGATGTCCATGCAAAACCACCTTATTTTAAAGTGTTCAGAATTTAGCATTTTTTTCCTATATAATATTCAAGATCATAAGATCAAAATAATCAGCTATAATAAAATAACATTAAGAGGATAATTATTGAAGACCTATTTGTGTTTCATGTCTAAGTGAAGACTTCCTTGTCTTTGCAATTCAAAGATTAATGACAATCGAATTTTAAAGTGAAACTGTCTTTGTGTAGAACTTCATGTTTGTACCCTTCAGTCCACATTAACGGCAGATTCTCCTAAAACCCATTTGTGTCCACCCAGTTGTTTATTTAACTGTGTATGATCTTCCCGACAAAGTATTTGCTGTGTGTGTAGCACTTTGCAGAATTCTCCTCAAATATCTACTGTGGCTTTCATAACTCTGTTTTTCTGATTATTTGGCTGCATGCGGGTTTTCATTAGCTCGTTACAGGTTTATAAACCCGTGTCTCTCTCTACAGGGAGGCATGTACGTCTTCCAACTCTTTGACTATTACGCAGCCAGTGGGATGTGCCTGCTCTTCGTGGCAATTTTTGAGACTGTTTGTATCGCTTGGATTTATGGTGAGTGTGTTGGCTAGGCTATTTGGGAATGCACGGCCCTCTACATTAAGCCAATCAATAAGAATGAAATGCTTTCTGGGCTAAAATGACAATAAAGTAGCCTACTGTCTTAAAGCAGATCTTATGGTTTCTAAGCAGTAATTTGTGACAGTCATGAAAATTATTAATGTGATGTGTTTATTTTCCATGTCTGCTGTACAAACAGGGTGATTCTTGACAATGATAATTGTGGCATATTGATGAAAGTCTCCACTGTGTTTTCCTCATTTCTCCCTGATTGCAGGTGCCGACCGTTTCTATGACAACATAGAGGACATGATTGGCTATCGCCCCAGCCCTGTCATCAAATACTGCTGGCTATTCTTCACCCCTGCAACATGCTTTGTGCGCCTCACATTAATTTTCAATACAGATTCTTTTACATTGCTCTCCTGAAGAAAGAGCAGCCTCTGCTGGCCAATAATGAAAATACAATTAAATTTGCAAACTTTAAAAATAAGATAGGGGTTAAGGTTAATGACTATTTTCAGCTATTTACTCAAAGTATTTACTTGTATTTCAAATATCAGCTATGTAAAGAAGCATAGTCAACATCCATACATACAGAACAATAAAATCTCTCTGTCTCTGTTATTAGGGAACCTTTGCGTTCGCCTTGATCAAGTACTCACCTCTGAAGTACAACAATGAATATGAATACCCATGGTGGGGCAATGGCATAGGCTGGATCCTGGCCCTGTCCTCCATGCTGTGTATCCCTCTGTGGGTAGCAGTGAAGCTGTACTACACCCCTGGAACACTGAGAGAGGTGAGTTTTACCCCTCCTTCTAGATGCAGTGATGAGTAATCGACAAAGAAATGAAAGCAGTTCAGGTGATTACAGATACTTGGGGATGCCCTCATCAATGTTTTTGTGTTAACATGTTTTGCATTACACGTTTACTTGTAGACTATTCGAAAGGGGTCGTGCGTAATAAAGAACCCACAGAGAATTATCATTCGACTCTGCAGGTCCCCGCGGCTCTACTGCAGAGCGTTTAAGCATCTTTCAGCTGTTTTCAAAGCTCTGATAAACCACCACCTGCCCGGCATCAAACAAGGTAGCAACTAGCTGAATACAGCAGAGCATTTAGTAGCAAAAGAGCCAGATATTTCCTTCAGGAGCTATTGGAGACTAAAACAGGTTTAAAAGGAGGGCAAATATTGGACCTGCCTTTGTGGGATGGCCAGAAGCACGCCTCCTAATTATTGACATAAATAACGATGGACGACGCGTCTCCACTTCCCCCCGTTGTACAAAATTGAAAAATTTTGCTATGTATCAGGATGTGTAAACAGGACTCTGCTTGCTAACATATTTGCCATAAGAACTTTATAAGGCTGTAATATGTTAGTAATCAATAAAGTAAGAACTTACAAATGGTTAGAATTATGGATGTTTTTTAGTTAGTAAAGTCTAAATATGGCAGAAATAATCAAAGGGGCCTTCTTTTAGTCTAGTGATAAATACTTCCAATTAACCACCATGTCCCTGGTTCGTTTAGTGGTGAACCTTTATTGTCAAACCCCTACCTGTCTCTCATTTGTTTTCTTACTGCCAAGAACTTTAGATGTTGCTGTTTCCAGTCTTACTAGATAACTTCCATTGAATTGTTGGTCCCTCTATATTAATTATTTAGTTTGAAAAGGAATGGTCATCAATTCCACTATCTTGTGAATATTTTGTTCACAGCGCCTTGTTCTCTTGACCACTCCTTCCACCGAGTTACCGAAGACAAAGCAGGAACAGGAGAGGCTGCTGGCCATCTTCGCATCAGACGGCAACAGCCTTCATCAGAAATCACCCCCCACTAAGGACGGCTACTTCCCTGTTGATAAAACGGAGTCTCATTGCTAGAGACTCGAGGGTTGGAATCAGAGCCTCGGAGGGGTCCATGTCTGGCCCCATCCCAACTCTCTCTGCAATACCTCACTTGACAAGGTGATGAAATGGTCACATTGCAGACTTCAAGAGTCACCTGGTCTGTAACTACTGATCAGCTGCTGAAGTTTTTTTTCCTTTGTACACTGCCTTCAACATACAGTATGATGGCATCAGCATTCTTACTTACATCCTTTTTTGGAGAGTTGGTCACCATTTTATTTGGTAGTGGCAGAGTCACATGTATATTTGGAAAAAAAAAATGTGGGCATTGTTGTTAAACAGTGGCTAGGAATTTACATTTGATCATGTCTGCTTTCTAAGGAAGCATTTTTTTTCTGTTATGGACATCTCTAATGTTCAGTTAGGCTGGCATGACATTTCAGGTCCTTTTTGATTCTAACATCTGCTGCGAATGGAACACAAGACGTGTCACATAAATGACTAGATCAAAAAAGTTTACTTGAATAAAGGGTATGTGTGTTTAAAAGCACGTCTGCAGTGCATACAGAACACAGCCGTTTTGTGTATTCCATCCATTAGTCCAATCATGCTGAAGAGTCTGTATCTTAAAAATCCTACGAATACTAATAACCAATACTTGAGAATGAAAAAAAAAAGATAATTTTGAACTTACAATTAGCTGAACTGACGACAACTCAACAAAATTAAGGTTTAAAAAAAAGTCATTATGTTCATTTATTCAATGATTTTATTTCCTTTGCTTTACTCAATGTTGCAGAATTGCATGAATATGCTACATGCCTTTTTTTTCCAGTCTTCTGAGTATTGACATGAATTTAATTTAGTCAGTTTTGCCTTATCTCTAATGCATGGAATCTTATGAAATTAAAATGTAAAGTGCCTGAAGGAGACAGTTGTGCCACTTAGATAAGATGAACAAGGCACGCTGGTTGAAGGCTTTCATTCCAAAACGAACATCTCTCTTGTCATCTCTTTTTCTGCTGTATAATAATAAACTCTAGCATGTGTGTCTTTAGATGTCGGAATGAATACGTGATCATTGATTACTGATAGGAAACACTTTTACATATGTAACTTTTATATGCTAAAGTTATTTTGTATGACTGAATAAAAAAATACCTTCATTTGAAACATACATTCCTGTTCATATTTATGTTTTTGTAAGGTATACAATAAATTATTCAGTACAATAATAATCTTAAATAGTTTCATATACAAACTATTAATAATAGTGCATTACACCTCATTTGCTATCAGGCAATCTTTTTAAAGATTTTTTTGGCCTTTATTAGAGAACCAAAACAAACAGGAAACAGGAGAGACAGGGGTATATGACGTGCAACACCAGCGATGTTGAGAGGGCCATGTGGCATGCACCGCAACATTAGTGAGTTGCAACATGTAAAACAAAGTAAAATACAATTTCTTTGGGCAGTTTTAGAGTAATTGAGTAGTACTTTATAGTTTACTGTTTCTTAGAGCCTTAAGTCCCTTAAAAGATAAGAATTTGACGTGTTAAGCATTTCCAAATTAGCGGTTTATATGTTCCAAACATATTGTCGGTGATCATGGTAATAAAAATACCTGTAACACATTTTATTATAGCTGTATACACAATACAGTATAGACTCGATGTGTAAACGGTTGTTAGCCACTGCAGTCCATTCATCCAATAATGTATTTGCTTTTTTAATGTGTATTATCATAACATTTGGAAGTACTTTTATGAATAATTTGCTTCCTTATCTGTCACACCTGCAAATCAGCAAACTGTTTCACATCAGCAGGACTCCGGAACAAAGTAAGACAAGTGTTTACTGAGACACAACAAACAAATCTGAATGCCTTGTACAAGAGGTTATTTACCATCAGCGATGGGGAAGTGGTGTGACTAGCACACATCAGCTTTACACTGTCATTTCTTTATACTGTATAGTGAAGCAAGTGCTTAAAATCTCCAGAAATGTTAGGATTTTCTTGGGGTATTCCCTTTTAATGTTCTTACAAGATTCAGAATTGGTGCTTAAGTTAAATGGACAGTATGTCTCATTTTAACATTATTGAAGTATTATGGCCAGAATTATAATGGTCTGGTTGAAGTGCAGCTCTAATACCAGGCAAAAGTGTTGCAAAGCGATATTCGAATATAAAATACTCCAATCAAAAAGTAAAGTTAATGAACACATGAGCATGATTTAATTTAAAACCAATGCTGGGATCCAAACCCCTTAACTGGAAGAACTAAATTTGTTTTAATCAGATATTTTGTAACAATAAACATTAATTGATTTAAGGCAGCCAACTGATCTCAAAATAACTAATCGTCGCCTATGTGATACGAAAGATTTTGCTGCTCTGTTGTTGCTACTCTCAGTGCTGTTCTTTGATTTCCCTTTTGTCACAATTCCAAAGGATTTATAGAGGTGTGGAAGTTTATACTCCGACTGCCTGGGGACAAGAGCTGTTTCTTCAGCAAGACAACACAGAACGGCAGCAGCCAAAAAAACCAAAAAGCAACGAGTGGATAGCATCTTGTGCGATGAGTTCCTACAAGCTGAAGAGTGTTAAAAGACTGAATTGATTCTTGGCTGCATTTAGAGTACAAAAGAATAAATAACACATTTTCTTTTGAAAACTAGGACAAAAAGAGAATCAGGAGCCTGGCGCACTCTGTTTACTGTTTTGGCACAAACATGCTTTTCTTCACAGGTGGTATGTGTGCTCCTTCTGGTTGTCACTGTGCAGCCTCAGGGAATGGGTGCTGCTGTGCACATAATATTTTCTGGCCTCACAAATAATATCCATGCTGACTTGTGTGCATACCTTGCTTTAATTCATCTCATCCCCAATATAGCACGCTGACTCACTTAATAATTAACTGTGAAATAAATATCTCTAAGTGTAGTTCAGCAAATGGCAACTGAGTGCATGTTTAGAAATGAAAATATTTCATAAATTCATCGTAAATAATTTAAGAAACCCAAAGTCAGTATATATTTTCACTATTCTCTAGATCCTAGTGTGTCAAACGAATGTCTAAGATTATTCATTAATTATAGGCTATATCCCAGTGGTGGAGGAATTACTGAGATTGTCGGCTTAAAATTAAAAGCAGCAATACCACGGAGTAAAAATACCCCATTACAAGTAAGCCTTCAACAGCCTTCAAAATTTTATTTCTTTAAAGTACAGAAGTACTACTAACAATAACCATACTTGTGCAGAACAGTGTTATTACATATTTTATTACCGGATTAATATAATTAGGGTTTTGCTTTAACATGCAAGCAGTATTTTAATGTTGTAGCTTGAGTTGGTATATATTACTTTATATATTATTGGGAAAATTAACAATAACAATTCATCATATATTATAAATGTATCTTATGTTTGGTTATGTACAGTTATGTTAATCTGCACTGTTAAACCTATAGTGATTGAGGCGGTCAGATACATATAGTGGAGGAAAACCTACAATATTTTCTTCTGGTATAGAAGAATAGTATATGTAGGCCTAAAGAGTAAAAAGAGTCTACTCATTCATCATAATTATACATGTGTATAGTAGGTAAAGTTACGTTAAGTTACATTTCACCACTGTATAGTTTATACATTACAATAATTTAAAAATGGTGCACGTCGACATAACGGTACTAGTATTCAGTGGCTTGTAGTTATACTGTATATCTGTATGACAATTCTTCCAGCAGGGGTCGCTGTGGTAATTATTCTGAATCGGTCACTGTTTACGGAAGTCTGAGTGACGTGTCATTGTCCACCAAAGCATTGTGGGAAGGGAAGTGGAGCTGTCGGCCGTTGATGGCAGACTGCACAATTTGGCAAATATCTTCGATTAGTGAGCAGCCTTAAGAAACAGACATAAATGGGAACGATGCTGCTTCACGAAGCTAAAGTCAACGGGCTCTGAAGAAGAGGAACTTATGCCGGTGACATCGCTGCTCTCCTGCGGACGGACACTCGAAGCAGAGAAGTGGGATACTGTGTCAGTGGACCGCGGCGTTTTTATCTTCTTTTCCATGGGAGCCGAGTGAAGTATCAACGGATTATATTCCCGTTGTGGATGGGTGGGGGGCGACCGCGCTCCGGCATTTATTATCGTTTGAAGTTTCTCGAGATTCCTGTCGCAGACGCCGTCAAAGATGTCGACCAGCAGTCCCGAAGCGGTGAAGAAATTGCTGGAGAACATGCAGACGGACCTGCGGTCTCTGTCTATGGAGTGCAAGAAGAAATTCCCCCCAGTCAAAGAGGTTAGCCGGCTAGTTAGCTTCATTAAGCCGTTACCTTGGTTTCCAGGAGGTTGTGCCATTTGTGAGTGTGAGTGGTTTAAATTCGTATGTAGATTTTACATCTTTGTTTGAGCCCTGTTCTCCCATTAACAACTGGGCCTCTGTTCTGTTGTGGAATGTGGACACTGAGTTGTTTCTATACTGTACGGGTAAATTAAAAGTTGGGCCTTCCTGCCAACTAGGCGTTGAAATAAAAAGCATACACAGGTGTGCAAAATAGCCTGTGTCACACCGTTTGGTTCAAGATAATGTGAAGCATTCTTACAACGTTAGTGTGGCAACCTAAATGTACTCAGCTGACCCATGTTTTTATTTACATAATGCAAATAACAAAAAACACGTTTTCTCACCTGGTAGTATACTACGTACGTAAACAGTAAAACCTGGGCATATTAAACCCAGTGTTTCTAATACAAAAGGTGAGATATAAAATATTTATTTTCTACTTTTGGTGAACCAACCTTGGCTGCTTTATTTGAAATAATGTTATTAGTTTTGTTTATATTGCATGGTTGAAAGATATAGTTTACCCAATAGTTTTACTTCCCACTGCAGTCACTTACTGCAAGAGTGTGATGCATTATTGCTCACCCATTCTAACACAGAAAATACATCATCCAAATTACACACACTCACAAATGCATCTCCTCACTTGTGCACCTCATGTTTTGTGAATTATTCTAAAAAAAAAAATTGTGACATTGTGTCTTGAAATGTTGCTCTGATTTTCCAATGCTTTGAGCCCCTCAAACAAATTTCCATTCAACACTTTTGTATGGGGTTGGCTAACAAAATCTCAGAACCTCCACTAAACTCATGGCTATCACGCATGGCTGGATAGATACCACTAGTGAGAACATATGATTTGTGGTCTGTGGAGGAGGGTAGTGCATTAAAGAGTGGACAATACTCAGGGGAGCTATTCTCAGCAAAATGTTTTGTTTCTGTCATTTGTCATAGAGGACCTAAATTTAGCCTATACTGGGGTATCCAGGATCTTACATTGCAGTTTGGTTTCACAAGAAGCTTGCCAATATTGACACAGCCCAGAGCAATTTCATGTGCGGGACGCAGGTCTTGTTTTTTTCTATAACTGAGAATGATGCGCTTCGTGGCTGCTGACTGGTTTCATTGTGTAGCTGGGTTGGTGACATCATGGCTTGGTTTGAAAACAGTATAGTACAAGGAGGTGTGACGTCAGGGCCTCTTACAGCATATGTGCACTGTTGGACTCGCACATAGAAGACATCAGTCGACCCAGCTTTTATGACTCCACTTTGCCCCAAATGACACAACCCTCTTTGTTACATGCTCTGCTAGGAGTAGTCCTTACATGGTTTGGTCCAGAGTTGGTTTAAATCTGGAATGTATTGTATTTGTCTGTTGAACCATAATTTAATGGCTAAAAGATAAACGTATAATTATGATGCTGGTGGCATATGATATTGGATAAACACAACCTCCATTCAGTCTCTGTCATGGCTTGACTGTGCTGCATTTCCTAACTGTGTGGATGCTATTCTTTTTTTTTTCCCCCAAGTTTGTTTATTACGTTCACAAAAATACAATCGCAGTAGAAACATGAAATATAAAAACATTTAAGTTTTATACATATATAGAGAAAGCACAGACAGACAAAACAAAACAAAAACAACAAAAAACTAAAACAACTACAACAAAAACACAGTAAGTGTAAGGCATTAGGTATACTGTATATATGTTATGCATATATTAGGTAATAGCCTAGGCATTATTCTAACAGTAAGAAGCACCGCCAATCACATCCCCATTCCTAATTAAGCCCTCATCTGTAGTCTCCATAATCCAATAAAGATGCTATTCTACCATTTACTTGTCACTGAAATGCACACAGAATGCAGATAGTTTTGCCAAAGTTGTGTAATACAACTGACACCATCTCAGTCAGAGCCCCTTTGCCTTAATTCCCTGTATTTACCAGCTATAGCAAGCTCACTGTTTTGCTTGCATATGTAACATTGGTCACACGGGTCATTAGATGAAATGCTGTACTGTATGTGGGGCTTTTGGGGCCATGGAAATATTCGTCAGCCAGCTCAGCAGGGCAATACATATCAGGCAACACTGGCTTTATTTTCCCTCACGTCTCACCTTGGTTAAAGACAACATTACAATGTGAAATAGACATAGTTCAGCAAGGGCTTCCACTTCCTTTTTCTTTCTGCCTCTCCAGACTGATTTACTTGAGTGCCTGATACTTCAATATGGGCTGTGTGTCAGTCACGCAGTACCATAAAAAGCATACAGCATACATGTTCTAACGTCTCAGGCCTCTTGCTGGCCCTTGCCTAGGGGCCTCATGAAGCATCTCCGTCAATATTGATTTATCATCGCCCATGTTCCCTGGTCCTCACTGACATCTTCCCTCAGGGTCCACAGTTGTGCAGGGAGATACTTTGATGTTCCCCACAACCTGAGCTCACTCATGCTCCGGGTAATAGAATTGTGATTGAAACAACTCAGAGCAATCATATATTTGCAGGGATGTTGTTATTGTGCTATAGACAAGCTGAGTACTGGTGGCCATTGTTGTAAATTCAAATTATTTTTGTGCCTGTTACAACACATAAGTGTAGTCCTCACTTTATCCATTTTTAAAATGTAACACCGTTTTTAAGATTTTCAGTTTATTCAACAGAGCTCCTGAATTTCTTATGGAAGATTGTCTTTTTGTATGTCTTACCACATTTTCAGTACTAACCAATTATAAATGAATTAGACTTAAACTTAAATTTCAACTTAAGGTACTGTCATATTCATTAGCAAATTATCAAAACTTAATACCAAAGCATTGCATCCTCCTTGCAAAAGAGGAATGAGAAAGGCATGTGTTCATTTCCCAGCCAGTCTCCATTCCAGTACCTCCCACATTTCCCAACCCATCTCTCACAGTGACATCGCACCACAGCCAGTGGTTTCTCTGGGTTAAGAGGAGCAAAGGTGAGTCCCATTGATTTTTCTGCATCATAGCTTCACACTCACAACTTCTCTTTCAATGAGTAGCAGTCAGTGAAACCACCAGAGCTTTGATGTTTGTTGTGCTCTGCTCTGATTGCTTTTGCCTGGGTGAGATAAAAACATCGGACAGCCACCTCTCTGCTTTCTTTGCAGATGAGTCAGGTGCTGTCAGCTGTAGGTAGCTCATAGGGAAATGTGCGTGCTTGTCTTGGGAGAACCTGCAGAATTAATTAAAACAATTATGGGCAACATTTCTCACTTCGAACAAGTCATTTGCTGTACAGGTCATGTAGGCTCGGCTCCAAAGAGACAAAATAACAATCAGCATAGAGTGAGGATTTGAGGAGACTGAATAAGCCTTTTTCATAATATGCTAAGTCAGTTCCCAAAAGCTGCTGAGTGTTGAGATTCTCTCAGCGTGTTTGTAAGGAATTCAGTCTGTGATGAGTTTCACTAATGTTGCTTTTCAAACAAACGAGCTGGTACTCAGACATGCGTCAGTTCTGCTTTGAGGATCTCCACAAAAAAAGGATCCTGAAGAAGAACTGAAAGTACTGAGCATTTCCTGATATGGCATGGTCCTGACATTGTTTTGCACAGCAGAAACAAGTATTTAATATCATTTTGAACTGGTTGTTGAGATTTTAAAATCAGCTTGTTCCAGAATTGTGTATGTACTGGACTGGTTTCTTCACAGTCATCCCTGTTTACATTAATATAATTCTAAACCCAGAAAATACTTAAAATGATTAATATACTTTACATCATTACATTGTGAGATTGCATGATCTAAATAATACAAATGGCATACTAGATTTACTTTTTACTTGACTTTCTTCATTTTTCAATTTTGATGCTTATACAGTCCCTGATTTTATTACTATACACCAAAGACAAAAATATTTTCAGTACATTATTTTGAATAATATTAACTTATTTTCTACAAAACTTCTACATCTTTCTTTACAACTTTATATGCCAGATTTTTAGAATTTGGTAGCAGCCTTACAACAGCCTTTCCCAAATAAATAATCTAAAATTACAAAGTTAGGATCTAGATAAAGACATTTTAAATCAAACTGTAAGTAGACAAGAAGCTGACCAATGCAATGCTAACTTTCTGTGCCCAATGCTACGGACACATTTTGGTTGGTACTGAAAAGGTGTTGAGGTTTAATATCCAGCCTTAGTAAAAACACTCCAAACCATTTTAAAGAATCATCAAGATTTCAAACTAGAAATAAGCATTTTGTTAGCAAACAACAACTGCAGCGGCCATAAGGCCTTGACATCATGCCATTGGTTGAAAGTCACTGGTTATGTTGAATGCTGAAAGTTAGGCTACTGAAAGCTAACAAGTTAAGTGACATTCTATCTTGGTAGAGTTTTCTAGTTTTACTATGCCTTATGGTAGTACTATAGATAGATACTGGATTACTTTAAAACCCCACAAACTGGTTTTAGCTTCTCAGAAAGTCAGATGAAAGAACTCCGCCATCAGATAACCCATTAAGTGGATAGGGGTGGAGTTTCTTTTCTCTGTTAAAATGACATCATCGGACCAGTGGCAGTTTTCATCAAGAACTAAGGTCTACACTAACAGAAAGCTTAAACAGCAATTTCTGTGAGGAAGTAGGTGGAAAATGTGTTTCTGTAAATGTGTTTATAGGCTGAACAAACCCAAAGAAGTTGTAATTAGAGTTGTAATTAGAGGCATTTATTGGTTTGCTGATTCTTTTTGATTGACGCATAGATTCTACAGTGAGGGAAGAAAACATCTTTTTGAGAAGTTTTGCAGTGAACTAATGAGATTATTCAAGATCATTTTTCAAGATGGCACTTTTGTGTATCATCATCATCATTAGCTTCAGCAAATTGCAGTGATAATTATCCTGTTAAATCGCCTTGCTAACATCCACTATTATCCTTTAACAACATTCTGAGGGCCAAATATCATGATAAATACCTTCAGTACTCCCTCAGTTTTATTGTTCCATCAATGTGGTCTCAGTCACTTTGGCAAAGATAAGTGCAAAGAAGGTTTTGAATGGGACTTGAAAGACTATTTACTGTGTAACTTGGTAATTGGAGAAAACATGCTCATCTTTCTGTCTGCCCTTGGGCCACAGGCTGAAGAATTTCTAGGTGACTCATTTCAGTTGGCTCGATTGACAGCTGTAGCAAAGTGCAGTATGGGTCATGATCGATCTTCAAGGTTCCACAATCTACTTTTCTTTTTCAGAGATCATGATATTTAATGTCCTCTAGCAGATCTGCACTATGTGACCAAACCACGAGTTATTACAGCCAACTAGATGGCTGTGCTGATTGGATGAATTACTTCACGTTGCTCTTCCTTGTTTGACAATATGCAATATTGTGTTTTAATGGTACAATGGTCAAGTCTAGTAATAGTCTACAGGGCTTTTCAAAATTGAGAAAAAAACATTGCAATTTAGATTTTGGATCGTGCTTGCGATTAAATAGATTGTGATATTATTTTTTGGCCAGATTGCCCACCCCGAGGGTCATGTTGTGGTTTATTGGTGCTGATAGAGCACACAGGTTCACGGGTGTAAATACATATGAAAAAGAAATGTTATGACCATAACTTCTGTTCCCTGAAGGAGAGGAAATAGGTACAACAGTGTTATGTGTTGTAAGAACACATATATATATAGTATGGGATATCACGCCCTTGCGTGGCCTGACTGAAGACACCTCTATTCACGCCTTTAAGGCAGATGACCTGTGGTGACGTATGTGCAGCCCCGCCTGCACATACATAAATTTGTCAACACAGTTATCCTCCAGTTCTTCTCTCGAGTCGCGAGGGCGTGATATCCCATACTATATATATATATGTGTTGTACCTTTAAATAACTTGTTTCTGACCAACAGTTCAAAATCCAAATATATTCATAATGGAATATTTACATAATTTAATATTTATAATATATTTACAATGGTATTAAACTGACAAAACCAGCAAATTCTCATATTTTGTAATGCTGATAATAATCCATTATCAAAATTGTTGACTATTCATTTTCGGTTGATCGACTAATCGAATAATTGACTAAACGTTGCAGCCCTGAACTCATCAGACCACAGCTGACCAATGTAAAACTAGAGAAAAACTAGCCTGGGCTTATATTGTAAAGATATAATTTCAGTTGTTTGTTTCTTATAAAACGTACCAGACTTTGCAGTTCTGACACTTTTCTTTTCAGTTATCCTTCATACATACAGTATGCTCTCAGCCTCTGGAAATATTTTTTAAAAGTAGCCACAGCATGGTTGTAATTATTTGGGGCTAAAAGGGGATCTCTGTGTTCTCCTCATTGCCCTGTAAAGACCTCTGGCTCCGTTTGAGGAACAAAAGAGAAGAGGGAGACTAGCATTTTTTGAAGATTAACTTTTGAAGGAGCTGTATGGTAAAATGCCAGTTCACAATTTGCAGCTCAGCCCACTAACACACGATTTCTTGGTAACCGACTGTTCAGCACGTTATGAACTGTTGACTTCCACAGTTCCTCGACCTTGTGGCTGTTCAAATGACAAGTGATGCTGTCATGCTGTTGACCAAATATGTATTTAAGCCACTCCAACGTCAGGGGCATTTGCATAATTTCTCTCCACCAAGTGTGTCTAATCCATAGTAGTATGATTTGCTTATCCTTGCATTAATATTGAATACATTCATATTAAATCCATTTATCTCATTAAATTAGAAATTGGACTTGAATTTGGTTTCATAGTGTATTTCTGTGGCTGCAGAGATTACAAGATGATCATGATTTTGAGAAGGGAGCTCAACTCCGTTCTTATAAATGGCATAAATAAATAGAATAGCTAAATGTATGACAGACTGCTTTTGTTCACTGTGTGCTCCTTTCTTGCCATGTGTGGGTTTTGCAGATGGTGGGTACCTCAGCGTCAGGTTGCCAGAATAAAAGTGCTCATTGAGATGACTAAATGAAATATATAATATAGCTATAATCCATACATCTGCAGACTTAGAGTTGTTGTTTCAAGGTACAAAGCTGCATACTGTATCTTAAAAAAGGGGGGTGTTTTCTTATGATTACGACAAAAACAAAATAGGAGAAGATGATTTGGGGAAGGAAGAGTAAAAATGAGGATAGGTAGAACAAGTGAGATGTGAAGAATGCCGTGATGGGAAGAATGCTGGGGAGAGGAGAAGCAGAGATTGGAGAAAAGGTGAGAATATTTTGACAGCTTTTTGGTGGCTTGTGATTGTTGTAGAAAGATATAGAACAGGCTTTGTTTTGACGAATAAATGAGCGGTGTCTCTGTTTCTCTAACACAGTCACTGATTGACTCACATTTAGTCTGTCTCCATGTCATTCCCCCTCCTGTCCTTGACATTCCTCCTTCCCCCTTTCTATATCTTATCACCCCTACCATCTCACTGGGGAACTCACTTTTTGCACATCCCTCTGAAGCTGACACCCGTTGTTAACGTATTTACCAGCCCCCCTTCTGTCTCCTCTGTAGCAAGGCCTAGCTGTTTTTCCCCTGTGGCCATCACAAAAACAGGTTGTGTCCACCACCAGTAGCGCATTGGTGCACCTTTTGATAGATAAACATCACATTGAATGTAAATGTATGCTCTCTCCTTTTTTGCCCCCTAGGCCGCAGAGTCAGGCATCGTGAAGATTAAGACCATTGCAGCCAGGAACACAGACATACTGGCAGGTGAGTGAGAGACCACAACTAAGATATCTAGCTGCTACTTTGTCACAGTGCACACTTCTCTCTGATTTGAACACGATTCTACCACAACATATTGTTTCTATTTCAGTGATTTTAAATAGATTTTGATCACGTTAATGGGCCATTCTTGACCATATTACCTTGCTTCGTCTATTTTAGTTGGCTTTGGATTACAGGTGCGAAGTTGCAGTTTTAAACAGTAACTTTGTTATATTTACATCATTTTTTTCACAGTGTAATTGTTGATTACAGTGTACTGTCCCATAAGAATTAAAATGCAAGCAAATGATAGTATTAATGTATTTAAATTCAATTTTTTTGCATACAAGACACATAAAGAAAAAAGGGCATCATCCATTGTATTTGCACATATGCAGTGTATTGCAAACGCATGGTCTTTGATTCTTACTTACACTGTAAGGTATAGGAGACCTTCATATTGACATAAATTAGTGCTTATCTTTGTTTATAAATTGCCAAGTATGAATCCATTAGGCTGATTAGATACATGGTCTGAATTCACTTCAGAACACTTTCAAATGTGTCTCTTTTCTAAACACTTGAATGGGAAAATATTTCTATGCTGTCTTTATAAACAAAGTCCAGCTTTTAGTCACATTTGCAGAGTTGACACATAGTCGACATTTCCCGAGTTCCACTGTTGACTGACGTGGTTACACAGCATGTACTCCTTCTGTTATTTTATTCTATAATTTTTGACCATTGAATCCATGCCTTGAAACGGTATTTACTGCTCGTTGTGTTTTATGCAGGACTAATATATATGTTCCTTTTAATACATTATAAATTATTTAAGTAAATCTAAAGGCAGCATGTTTGTAATTTACTTGCACATTCCCTAGTAAATGTGTACAGATATTCCAAAAAAAAATTAACAGTGACATTTCGCTTTATCTCTGTCCTTTTCCTGTAGCTCTGAAGGAGAACAGCTCAGAGGTCGTGCAGCCTTTCCTGATGGGCTGTGGCACCAAAGAGCCAAAAATCACCCAGCTGTGTCTGGCTGCCATCCAGAGACTGATGTCCCATGAGGTGGTATCTGAGGTGAGGTCCATGAGCTTGACTGGTATTTGAAATGCTGGCTTGTATTAAGAGTTCAGATATGTGCACACTAGCATATTATAAACCTAATTAAATAGAAATATGATTTAAAAAACAACAACATTATAGTAAGTAGAAGTAGAAGTGATCTTTGGGAATATAAAACACATTGGGCCTTTCTAGATCCATGTTATTCTTAAACTGGCAATAGACAAGTTTATTTGGCTTTAATGTATCATTGTAAAGTAAATGTTGATTGCACAATGTAATGGCTATAATAATGACACCATCGACATTTAGATTGGTTTCATATATACCTTACTTTCACTATGCAATTTTGTCTGCCACTGGGCACAAAATCTCCTGGGAAAATCAACACCGGCGATCCAATCAGGCGAGCAGCCTGGCACCATTTCTCTCCGCTTTCCTGACTTTATTATAGACTAAATGAATAAATAAACTCGCACTTCTGTCCTCTGTTGCTGTGCATCTAGCAGCATCTAGCAACAGTAAAAACACTGAGCTGATATTCAATTGTGCCAGATTTTCCACAAAATCCTTCAGGCTTCAATCATTTCCTCATTTCCATTTCCCCTCTGGTAGGCTGGTTTTAAGTGAAATCAATAAAAGGCCATTGCTCTCATCTTGATTCATCACCTTGTACTTCATAGAACGACACAGGTGATTATCATGTCCAAGAGTGCACACAAGTGTGCTTGTGGAGAATGTTTTTCTCATGTAGTGCTCAAAAAAGCATTTCTAAAGAACATGACGTGAGGAACACTTCTTTATAGGGTCAGATTTGCAGGGTGTTTGAGGTCTTGCAATCCTTTGATCACTTAACACAGCCTACCACAAACATTAGTTTTGTTAAGATATTATAGATTGTCAAAATTAATAAAGGACTGCTGTTGATTCTCACTTGACAATTACTAGACAGAATGTTCCTGAAGATTTTCATATTCAGTGTACACACGCTTGCAAATTCAAACTCGCCTACCACCTTAGGCACATCCTTTTTAATATCCTAAAGGTAATTAATTCAGATCAATGCAACTCATCGATACCCAATCAGACAATGCAAATATGAGAATCTAAAATGTATTCTTGTCACTGGTGGCTGCATCTGAAAGGCACTACCAACCCCTCCTTTTTCCTTCCACTGCTCATTCAGTCCTGCAGTCTTTGTCCATCTTCTAGTTTTTGCACAACTCGTGTATTAGAAGAAACCATTGACCTACATAAAGTATTACTAGAGAGCTCCAGAAGTTTCAGATGATCTTTGTGTGCAGTGGCAGTAAAACCACCCTGAAGGACTAGGTCGAATAAAGTATCCACCTCAGGAAATGTCTGACTCTAATAACGTCTTAGACACAAATGTATTTTGATATAAGCTTATATGATGGGTAAAGAACCTTTGAAATAACCCAGCTGGAATGAGACCCGAGATCAGAGCTGCCGCACAACTGTCTTGTTAATACACCGTAAAAGACTGTTATTAAAAGCTTATTGAGCCATCTCATGCTTTCAACATTTTGATGTCAGGCGTTTAATTAATTAGCTATAACACTATAACTATAATTAATTTAATTAACTATAACATATAGTTCAAAGATTCCAAATTTACACTCCCAGAGTAAAGCGTATTCGAAGACAAGTGTGACACGGCAGGCTACTTGTTGTAATTATTATCACCTCTCTAATCAAATTCATTTTCATTTCTGTCATCTGTGAGTTGTTTTATGTGAGGCCTGGATGATATGGCAAGAAATATGATTGCCATATTTCTTTCCATATTGATCGATATTTAATGTATTTTATATATTTATAGTTCACTGCCAGTTTGAGGAGTTTCTTGATAAAGAACTGAAGCTTGAAGAAACCAGAGGGTTCACTCGTTAAATTTACAATATAATTTAACATAATAAAAACATAATGTTAATATTTAACTGTGCAAACTTGGTTTAGAATATATATTTTTAATGATAAAACAATATATATATATAATGAGATCTAGGCTAAATGGAAAGAAAAATTTTACTTTTTAACAAACATGCTTTATCTGCCTTAACAGAACAATAAAACTTTTTATAAAAAAATGGTGTGGTTTGCTGAGATGGTACCTTTTCAGGTGATGGTAAAGATTTGTTTTTGTTGTCCCTTGGTTGGGACAGACTGTTGGCATATTTTGCAGTCTTAATATCCAAAACCACTCCCATATAACTGACGCTGTGTTGCCCTTTTTGCCAACACACCAATGGCTTCTTTTTTTTTAAAATCGGGTGTGGATTAAGAGGGGCAGCAGATTACTGCAGGAAGAGTGGCTGTTTGATATAAATTGATCATACTGCCTCCCTTTCGTTGCACTTATGCATAAAGAACATTGTCGTTGTTGACGTCAGTAAAATATATCCTAAAGTCTGTTTCATTATCTGCACTGTGCAGTCTGGTCTAAGATGCTGTCCACTGTCTGTGTGAGGATATCCCCACCCCCGCATGCAGGGCAGGCAACAGGCAGCGACAGAGAGGGCAGAGGCAGAACATTGGCTGTTGTGGTGTGATAGGCTGTTAGATCTATCCATATCAAGGAAAGGTGTACAAAAATCATCATCACTATTAATGTAAATTTGTATTTAATTCCTTTTCCTGTTGAGATTTTTTTTTTTATCACCCGACCCTATTTTAGATATTAATTGATAGACTATTACATATCAGAAAATAGTTCAAAACAAGCCCATCCTAATGTGACATATTCACATTGCTTCCTTTGTCAGAACAACAGCCCAAAACCTCACAACATTTAATTTGCAATTTACCAGAAAAGGGAAATTCATAAAATCCTCACATTGGTGAAATCAGCTATTGCTTTTACATGACAGGAGTTAACAAATTGATTGATTTATTTTAAGTTGACTGTCAACTAATCATTTCAACACTAAACCACGTTAGTTCATCATGTTGCATTTCTTCGCTCTTCAAAGATACTGACTATAATAAACAATTATATTATGGCCTACCTGACTGGTTTAGTGCTTTGTTCGAGGCCAGCTCAACATGAGTTTGTGGGGTAGATTTTCTCATCAAGTGGTTTTTTTTTTTTTTGCTATCTTTTGCAGAGTTCTTTATCCTTGTACTTAAGTGGCTGTTATCACACTGTTGCTCCCAACAATCATCTAGGACATCTAAGACACACACTTCACATACTCGACAACACACACATTTTCTGATCCATTGAACATTGTAACTCCTGTTACTCTTGCTAGCAGCACTCCACTTCATCAGCAACTCTGAACGTCAGGGTTTAAAAGCTAGCTGAGGGCCTCACAAGAAAAAAACAAAACAAACTCAGTATAGATTTTTAAGGTGTCACTGGAGACAACAAAGTCAGATACTTTGTCATGTAGAGAGAATGGGGTGAGAGTTAATGTCATTTTCTTTCCTCTGGGAAGGACCGGGGTTTGTTGAAATGTCTTGAAAGAAAATAGGACAGAACAGACACTGAATTGCCTCTTTCTGAGGGATTCTGGTGATTCCCAATTCCTCAGCAACAAAACTATCAACATTTCCAAGTCTGGACATACAGTAGATGTCTGCAATGGCAAAACTGCTCATTATAATCGTATGCTCCTAAACCACATCTACAGTGAAATCTGTCAAGGTTGTTGCTGCTGGATGATACTATGACACACAGTAACAAAATCAATGTTGAGGGAAATATAGAACCAATCTAAGACCCTATATAAATGTTTTGGAGTTGCTGTGTAGCATAAACTCTGTGAAAAGAGAAAAAAAGGCCATGGTAAATACCGCGGTATCTCAAATGTAGCTGTGGACTTAGTGCTGAAACAAATAGTATTAGACAGGAAATAATAAGACAACAAATTGATAATCAATTGTTTAAAAGTGAATCAAACAAAAATAACAAACACTTGCCGGTTACACCTTCTCAAATGGGAGGATTTGTTGATTTTCGTAGTTTTTACATCATGTATATTTTTTATTTTTGGTTTTGAACTGTTGATCAGACATAAAGCAATTGTAACATATTTTTGTCACTAAATGATCCATTTATTAATCTAAACAATAATTGAGAGATTATTAATTAATAACAATAGATGTTAATCACAGTCCTTTCTGTGGACCAAACAATAAATAAGTTACCATAATAAATTTGGTAATTGGTAATTGGTAAAAATAAATTACCATTTTTCTTGTTTTCCCCTTTTCCATTGTTTTTTCATTATTGAGTCCTCCTGTGATCCCAGCCCTGTAGTGAACAAAACAGCAGAGCTCAGAGAGGTTGCGTGACGGGTAGTTGTATTTCAGATAGTTTGATGCACGAAAGGACATACTGTGTCACTTACTGTGAGAATCAAGTGACATAATATTAACTGGCATCTAGATTTAGTGTTTTTGAGTTGACCTCTATCATGTTAGGACCCCTAAGCAGGCAACACCAGCTGGTCCCACAAGTGTGTATTTTTGTGCATGTCTGTGGTTTAGGGTTGTGTGACCTCAGGCTGAGCGTCTCACTTGATTCTGTCAAGTCAGTAGTGTTTCCTTAGTTGAATTACATGTACAGTACGTGTGTACGTGTGTGTACTAGTGGATAATCAGTAATATGCTAAGATTTGCTAAAGATCCATGTAAACAATTTAAGGTGTTTGTGTGTACATGACAGGCAGCTGCGGGGAACATCATCAACATGTTGTGGCAGCTGATGGAGAACGGTTTGGAGGAGCTGAAACTTCTACAGACGGTCCTAGTACTGCTAACCACCAACACAGTCGTCCACGATGAAGTACTTTCCAAGGTACAAGAATGACTCACTCTTGTATCACACAAACTGTTTGTATATACTGTAATACTCAAAGCCTTGCAGGTCTCCATGTAGCTATAATATATATGACTATAATGTTTTATTATACCCATGAATAAATATATTTGTTGTATCCTTGCTCCAGCTTGTGCAACATCAGAGCACGGTGCCAAATGCAAATTATATGGACAATCGGACACCAATATGCTCCTGTCTTACTGTGTGATGTTACTCGATCAATCCTGTGTTTTACGTCTCCTGAAGATGGACCACAAATGCAGTAGGCTCAGTTTATACAATATAATATATGCTGCATAATACTTCAATGTTTTGTCCCGGCCCAGGCCATTGTGCTGTGTTTCCGTCTGCACTTCACCAAGGACAACATCACCAACAATACAGCCGCTGCCACCGTCAGACAGGTCGTCACTGTGGTCTTTGAAAGGATGGTGGCTGAGGATGAGCGTTTCAAAGGTCAGAGGACACTCGTGCTATCGCAGAGAAATGATTGGGGGGGGGGGGGGTGGAAATGGAAACACTGAAGGAATGCAAAATTGTCGCAGAGAAATGTCATGTCTGATCTCATGGAAGATTTACAGCAAATTTACTGTAAGCATCAGTTCATGAGACATTCATGAGGCGCTGATGGTGATGTCTCTACATAGATATTACAGAGTAATATACAGGTTATATACAGGATTATTGTAATCCAAGTTCAAAACTAAAGGAAGTTAGAAGAAACAAGTTCTTGCTGCCAAGACCAGTGTCTAGAATACGATTATGTGAAAGAGTATATAATACTGTGGGATACTGTGATTGATAAATGGCTTATGATCAGGTAGTAACATTAATATATAGGTACTGTGATGGGTAGGTACAAACGGGTAGTAATAAATATATATTCTTTTCTACTCTTAGTTGCATAAATGCCTAAATTATAAAATCGTATCCCTCCAGGCATTGTGGAGCAGCCTCCTCCAGTACAGGGAAACACCAACAGGCGGTCTGTTAGTACTCTGAGGCCCAGTGCTAAAGATGCATATATGCTGTTCCAGGTATGTCCACCAAGGGGCGACAGCCTTCCACACACTGTTCTGCAGTCTCCCCAATGGCTTTGAGTGAAACCTTTGGAACAAGTTGGGTTTTAAACATGGCTTGTGATCTCACCATTTCTGGACTTGAGACAGAGACAAGAAATCAAAATAGTCCCCACAACTGGAAACCACTGTAATTACCACCCTCATAACCATTGGTTTTAAAGTTGAAAACAAGTTAGTAACTGCTTTCATCTTTGCATCATGAAGAGATCGTTGTAAGAAGTCATTCAAAGGTCCCTTGTCTCAAAGTCCCCTGTCATTCCTCACCCACACTGCACTTTTGTGTGATCATGCTCATCCTTCCACCAGAGCTCAGTGACTGCACTATTTCAACATAACATAACACTCCATTGTTTAAAATACTGTTGTGCGCCTCCCTGCAGGACTTGTGCCAGCTGGTGAATGCAGATGCCCCCTACTGGCTGGTGGGGATGACGGAGATGACCCGGACATTTGGCCTGGAGCTGCTTGAGTCTGTTCTTAATGATTTTCCTGGAGTATTCCTACAGGTACATACAGCCTCATATGATATGGCCTATTAGATAATTTACTGATACATGGAAAAACCTAGAAAAGGCATGTTTTGTGTTTTGTCAGATATTTGTTATTTTGTCCACCTCCTGTATATTTTACAGTATCTTAACATCATATACTATGCAGCTCAGTGCAGTGAAATGAATACTCTTTAACAGAAGTGTGTCTTAGTATTACTATGCTTGATCTTATCCCAGCATCCATCTCTTTCTCCGTTTCCTGCACAGCACCAGGAGTTCAGCTTCCTGCTGAAGGAACGGGTCTGTCCACTCGTCATCAAGCTCTTCTCCCCCAACATCAAGTTCCGGCAGGGCAGCAGCAGTGCCACCTCACCAGCACCTGTAGAGAAACCTTACTTTCCCATCTGCATGAGGCTGCTGCGCGTGGTCTCAGTCCTCATCAAGCACTTTTACAGCTTACTGGTAAGGGACCGGTCTGCAGTAATGGTCGACTGGCCAGATCTAGCGCCTGATAGATGAAGTAAGGGATTTTCTGCTGCACATAGCTGATACAATTAATTGATCTGGTCTGATTAGAATTGGATTAGGGTAGTAGTGGTTTTGTCTTAGTTCTGCTCCAGGTGCTTTAATGAGCTTAACTGCATCTACGTAATTAAGCATTGCAGCAGTGTTTATTTTGTGATATTCTATCAATCCTTGAAATGAATATAGCTTAATCAAAGCCCAAAGGAATTCAGGGATTTTGCCAGAGGCCAGCTTCCAATTGCAGTACTGGCCAAACAGCCGTTCCAGTCGTACATGTGTGTGTTTGTTTTGCAGGTGACTGAGTGTGAGATCTTCTTGTCTCTGCTGGTGAAGTTTCTGGATGGAGAGAAGCCACAGTGGCTGAGAGCAGTGGCTGTGGAATCAGTCCATAGGCTATGTGTGCAGCCACATTTATTACGGTAAGCAGTGTCAAGATTACAAAACAAAACTGCACAATCTATTTAATGAGCATCAAAACTTAAAAAAAATATTTTTTTCCTTTTACACTTAAATATAGGAGCTCTATATTCCACAGCTACAGTGACTGAAACAGGACACATAGTTTAAATGGTATTAATGGTTTTTAATCATGCCATCGGCATGGCTTTAGGAATAGCAATGTTAGTCTGTGACTCAATCCATTTGTTGATGTCTTTGCTCCACAGTGAAATTTCTTTTGAAATTGAGGATGATATTTGTGAGTTAATGTGCCAATATTTTACATATAAAGTTGGTTAGTAAAGTTAGTTAGCATGTTAGCAAGCTAACAACTACTATGTACAGCTGAGGCTGACAAAGCACAGCTGGACATGATGGATGTTGAGCTAAGCCTGACAACACAGCTGAACCTGAGACAAGCAAAGTCTGAGATGCCTTAAATTACATTTTTCATAGTATAGTTCTGTACTAGGCCAGAAAGTTTCTTGCAGTTTCTTTGTTGCTGACCACTTGTGGGTTTTTTTTTCCCTTTTTCAGTTCCTTCTGCCAGTCATATGACATGAAACAGCACTCCACTAAAGTGTTCAGAGACATAGTCAACGCCCTAGGCTCCTTCATCCAGTCCCTCTTCATTGTCCCCAATGCGGGTAACACTGCTGCCGTTAGTGCACCTGCTGGTCAGTTCCCTGATTTTTTAAGACTAATCAGATCGTTATATTGAGCTCTCCATGACTGTGCTAATACATTTAAAAGTCTTTTCTTTTCTTTTTTTTTAGCAATTAGGATTCCTGGAGCTGTGTGTAAAAAAAAAAAAAAAAGTCAATAGATTTTAATTTTCATGTGTCCATAAAATTCTGTAGATATCAAGGAAGTTTGCTCCATCTCATTAAGGTGCTTTTGGCAAATAAAATCTCAGACACATAACCTAATTGTAAAAGAAAAATAGTCTAAATTAAATCCACCCACTTGATGTACAGACACAAGTGGTCATGGATCATTTGTATGGTTATGTGGTAGCAAAAATGTATTTTCTTATATTTTATATATATTTTATTTTATTTTATTTCTCTCGATTTTGTGCTTATCTTCTTCCACTCTGACTTCCTGAGTCGCTTATCCACTCCCCCAACATACGCTGACTTTCTGTCCAGGTGGCTCAGGTTCAGGGGCCCAGGGCGTAGCACAGGGCGGCCCAGGGACAGGAGGGGTCACTGGAAACCTGACCACCCAGGCTGCGTTTGAATACCGTGGTACCTGGATCCCCCTTATGACTGTTAGTGTCCAGGGCAGTGCCAAAGCCACATAGTAAGTGCTGTTACCCACAGACTTAAATAGTTAATCTTTCTAACTTCCTTTATCTATTTTCATTCATGTGTTTGCATATTTAATCTTTGTAATACACGCACAAAACAACTGAACGGTTGTAGGGATTACAATCTCTGTGCTGCTAGTGGCATAAACATAAGCTTGTAGCGTCACTATTTATTTAGCTGTATCCTTCAAGCAGTGATGAATGATTTTGCACGAAATAATAGAGGATCAAATTAAGGTAGAGATCAAAGTCTCAACCCTGCACAAGGAGTGAAAATGCTATTGTCATTGGTCTTTGTTTTTCTCAGGAAAGCAAGGTTTGAAATACACTGACGTACATTTACCAAAAGCCTTCCTGTAAAAAAGAAAGGTGTTGTCCAAATTAACCTTGCTAATGGTTATAACATCTGTTTTCTGTAATTGGGATTCTTGTTTTTAGTTTTGGAGCCTGCTTGAAGCTCACTTTCCTTAGTATGTCGAAGAGTCAGACACACACACAAACACACACATGGATGGATCTTGTAGAATTTATCATTTATAGAAAAAATAAATTTCACACCAGCATGTACACACTTAAACCTTTATCTCATTTTCTCTGTCCCTTTCTTTCATCTCCAGTCTGGAGATGCTGGACAAGGTGGAGCCTCCATCCATCCCAGAGGGCTATGCCATGTCTGTGGCCTTCAGTGCTCTCCTGGATCTGGTGCGAGGCATCACCTCTATGATCGAAAGAGAATTGGCCACGGAGGAAGAGGCAGCTGCTGAGTTCAGGGAGGCTCATCCTGATCAGGAGTGGCAGCCACAACCTGGTGAGAATGGACGGGGGGGGGGGCTTGTCTTGAACCTGGTTCATTATGAGAACCAAGACAACCTGGTTCTCATAATGCAGTAAAATATAGGATAAAAAACAATTAGATTTAATTTAAAGAGATAAGTAATTTTGAAGAGGTGCAGCAAAGTGAAAAGCAATGTTTGTGCAAACTGTATACATGTTTACAGTCTATGTGTCTATGACCCCTGGTGGCCAGTATTGTGCCTTGCGAAATAATTCCTCAATTAACTGACAAATTCTTTGTGTTTCTATGTCAGGAGCCCACTTGGTGTGGGAGGAGATGGTCAGTGCCTGCTGGTGTGGTCTACTGGCAGCTCTGTCTCTGCTATTAGACGCCAGGTAAGTGGACTCTCTGCCCTTTTGCAGTCAGCAGTCATGTTGGATGGACACATCTGGCCATAAAGCAAGAGAGAATTAATTGTCCTGAAATTGAAAACAAACATTTTTAACAAACATTTTCTCCTCCCTCTTGTCCTGTCTCTTCAGCACTGATGAGACGGCCACAGAGAACATCTTAAAGGCAGAGCTGACCATGGCCTCGTTGTGTGGTCGTCTGGGCCTGGTGACGCCCCGTGACGCCTTCATCACAGCCATCTGCAAGGCCTCTCTCCCACCACACTATGCCCTGACTGTGCTGAGCAGCAACGCAGCCAACCTCTCCAGCAAAGGTTCGGCACAAATATACCTGAAATACCTCTGTAACCATTTTGGGCTAAGTTTGATATGCAGGTTTGCATTTGTTATTTAATGTAGGCATCACAAAATCCAATACATAGCTGTACCACACACAGCTAAAAGCCCCCCTTTCCAATCCTGAGGATGACCTTTAGTTATTTATATTAACATTAAACTAATGAGCACTTCTGTTCTCCCATATGGTTAGACGAGCATGCTGCAAAACTGTTTGGCACTCCACCTGTCCCTATTGCCCTACTGCGTTAATCCATAACTTTTCACTTTAATTAGGAGAACCAAAGAGAATGTGTCTGGAGAATGTAGATGAATACAAACACACGCACACAGCTCTCAAACTAACTGCTCAGACATTCATTATTTGCATATGAGCTTGTAGAGATAAAGCTGGCAAATTGGGTCTCAACTTGCGATGGATGTTTGCCTTGGAGTTAATTAAGAAAGCTGTTCTTGCATGTCATAAGTTAGTTACAAAACGTGTTTGTGTGTATTACTGACTCTGATTTAAAGACTTGATTCCTGTGTGTGTGTGTGTGTGTGTGTGTGTGTGTGTGTGTGTGTGTGTGTGTGTGTGTGTGTGTGTGTGTGTGT
>JBBPCS010000917.1:10875859-10899090 GCA_037974645.1 Hollardia meadi | reverse complement strand
GTGTGTGTGTGTGTGTGTGTGTGTGTGTGTGTGTGTGTGTGTGTGTGTGTGTGTGTGTGTGTGTGTGTGTGGATGTGTGGATGTGTGTGGATGTGTGTTTACACACGTGTTTGTCTTTCACAGCCTACTCGATCCAGGGCCAGAGTGTGCAGATTATCAGCCCCTCCAGTGACTCTCATCAGCAGGTGGTGGCTGTGGGGCAGCCACTCACTGCTCAGCCCCAGGGCACTGTGGTGGTAAGGACACACACGCACAATTATGAAGAAGCTATGGATACACTTGACATTTAATAATTTAATGTAGTAGTTTTCAAAACCCAAAGCTTACAGACATTTTATAATTAAGATAAATTAAACAAACAACAATTTTCCAGAAACGGCTACACAAGCAAAGCAGACTGGGTCAAGACCAAAATTTTCAAGACAAATCTTGAACTATGATTTTACTAGCGTGAGGTATTTAAGAGTTATAATATGTACGTTATAACTCAAAGAATCAGTGGAACATGCCATGCATAAAAAAGCAGTCCCATCTGATGTTGAGCATATAGACACATACTCTCAAATAAAATGCAATGCAAAGCTATTTCTTTGCCAGGTTGTCTGTGTTATTAATATTTACAACACCCAATTTATAATAATGCCCACAAAAATCAGCCACACTTTCTCTATCAAGGCAGTATTCATCTAATGGTCAACTGCTATAAACGTAGGCGGGTCAGTGTATCTGAATGTCCCGTTAGGACAGTAACATTTCAGAATACGTAGGCAGTGACCTTGACCTTACCATTGAATCATTATGCTGTAATTAGAATGATCCCCATACCAATAATAATGTTAACATGTTGTTTTTTTCTGGTGCTCATCTTAGTTCTTATAGCTCTTGCATTCATATAACTGTCTGCCCTTCTGTCAGCTGACTGCCAAGAACATCCAGTGTATGCGAACTTTGTTAAACCTGGCCCACTGCCATGGGGCCGTGCTGGGCACCTCCTGGCAGCTGGTACTGGCTACCCTGCAGGTACTTCATCCACCTGGTACAACACACACGTATGCACACTCTTATCTAATTAGACACAGCAAAGTAGGCAGACTCTCTCTCTCAAACACACATGCATGTACACTTCCTTTTAAGGACTTGCATAAATGTATACTTGTAGTGCTTATGAGGAAACTATATAATTTTTTACCAACCAAACTATCAAAATGTATTACTTTATCTGTTTTGAGTGGGGTTTTTTTTTTGTTCTTTGTAAAACTTACAGAAACAGATGAGCTGATTTAGATTTTAAATCCAAACATTCTTATCTCATTTACATTTCTTATTGGCATTATCTACCAGTATATCAGTGTACAATTCTTGTCTGTACAACCATTTCAGTTGTTGTAGATGCAGTTTCACCTCTTTTCTCTCCCAGCACTTGGTGTGGATCCTGGGGCTGAAGCCAGGGGTAGGCGGTGCCCTGAAGCCTGGCAGAGCTGTGGAGGGACCCAGTACAGTAAGTTTTGTTGCATATTGAGCATGATGTTTTTCATCTTTGTGGCGATGAGTTAACTGGCTGTTATTGTGTCTTTAATCTAAACAGGTGCTGACCACAGCTGTGATGACAGACCTGCCTGTCATCTCCAACATCTTGTCCAGACTGTTCGAGAGCTCCCAGTGAGGACTTTTTCTTTACCTGTGAAAAACAAACACTCAATATAGGAACTCATGTTATTTATCCCTATACTCTTAAAAGGGAATACATTTTCTTCTCAGAACGAATAGTAGCCATATGATCATAAATGCTAATTTTTTAGCTTCTACAAATTCAATAAACCTTTGTTGTTTGAGGACTTTTAGACATAGTGAATGATAAAAATTTCACGCTTGAATCCGTCTACTGTGGTTTAAAAAAGAGTTACTTACCTTCATAAATACTTATTCGACTGACCTAAGGAATAACTTATCTGCTCCTTCAAAGAACAGTAAAAATCTGAATTCTTAACATTTGCAACTAAAGTATTTATGCTATGCAAAATATTCATAATATGTTATATGCATTTTGTCTGTGATCTAGGTATCTGGATGATGTATCCCTGCATCACCTGATCAACGCTCTCTGTTCCCTCTCACTGGAAGCCATGGAAATGGCTTATGGAAACAACAAGGTAAAGACTCTCTGTATTTTATTATTAGGTGAAAATTAGTTCACTGATTTGTTGGATATGTTAGTATTTGGTTTTGATTAAAATATCAAATTTACAATTTTACAGGAACTGGATATTATCTTGCTTATCTGTCATAAATGACCCTACTTATGCATTTGATCAGCAAGGTGTCCAGTATTTATATACACTAGTTTCTATTTTCATGTCTTTATTTCAGGAGCCATCTCTGTTTGCTGTGGCCAAGCTGCTAGAGACTGGCCTTGTCAACATGGATCGTATAGAGATCCTGTGGAGACCCTTAACCGGCCACTTATTGGAGGTAACATCTATTTAGAACTGCATCCCTCAAAGTGCAGATAAAGAGCTCTGTCCTATAACACCACATTTCATCAGTGAAAGATCAGCCAACCGCCATGTAGTAATATCTTTGTAATCACCTTAGAACCGCACCCAATTTTACTGGTCACTGGTTTACTGGTTTGATCAGACATTATTTCACCTAGTATAATAACTGTACTGGGAATTTGACCTGTTAAATTGGACCTAGCGAGAAACAGCAAGTCACTTTTTTTCTATGCTGATGATTATCCTAAAATAGTGAAACCTAGAACCTAAAAGAATGTCAAAATTTTCTCCTTTTGCTAAACCCCTTTGGTTACTTTACCCAGTGCCAAGGCTCTAATAACGTTCTTCATTCCATGGAGTCTGGAGCACTTAAATGGAATTATAGCTGCAAGTATCAACACAGAGACGCAGCTCCAGTCTAGTGGTTTAGTAATGAAGGTGAAAAATAGTTGCGGAGGAGCTGCTTTTCGAAATGAAATACGACATTGTACACATGCAGTAAACACCTGGCACATTACTAACAGATATGGATTTAATGCACTTTGGAGACTCTTGTTTTATATGTGTGTAAAATTGTGTTTAGAGGTTTTCTTCATATTTTATTTGTCTATTTCCTCTCCCTTTTGCACTCCTGTCTGTTTTGCAGAAGGTAAGCTCAGATCCTCTCCTCCATAATCATTGGCTTTTCTTTTTTTTCCTAATCTGTTCTCCCTCCCTCTCAGTCTGGCAACAACATGTTGGAGTTGAGAGGTCGCTATGTTTATAAACAAACAAAAAAAAAAAAAACTACGCAAAGCCAATATGTGTCCATGTGCTCCGCTTCCAGTGTTTGACCTTACATTCTTTTGCGCAAATTGCAATGTGTGTAATTTGTCACAGAAGCAGAATCTGAAGTTGCACCTGCAAAGTACTCGTGTACTTTATGCTTAGATAAAATGCTGCTTCTTTCTTTGCAGGCTTGTTCAAATTCAAATTTAGTGCTTACTGTATATATTTTGAAGGAAATTTGACAATGACATCCCCTTTATTATGTCTTTAGTTACAGATGCACATTGTGATCATGCAAAATTATTAAATAGATACACATGGACCAACTGGGTTTCCTGCTGTATCCTCTCAGCAGTGACTGTATGCCTGGCAGCGGTACAAAATGTTCTCGCCTGGCACTGAATCTGTTTGACAAACATCCCTTTAAACCAAAGATGATTAATTTGGCTCACAGATTAGCTTTAAGTGTTTTTATTTTTACTGGGATTCTTGAAGCAGAAGACAGGTTTTGTACCACAGTAGGGAAATTTTCTATGCTGACCCAGCCTCTCCATTTGTATTTACACGAGCTTTCATGATTATACTGTCTGTCACAGCATATACTGTTATCACAGGGGATCCCAGTGTCATAGTCTGTGGTTTATTTCACCCACTTTTTTTCACACCCATGCACTGTGAACACTGCTGGGAAACACAGCTCTAAACAGCCACTGCATCAAATTAGTTGTCGTGCACATGTGTCTGCATTTGTGGTCTATGTGATGTGTCCTCCAGGTCTGCCAGCACCCAAACTCCAGAATGAGAGAGTGGGGGGCCGAGGCATTGACGGCACTTATCAAGGCTGGCCTAGCCTACAAGCATGACCCTCCACTGGCCCAAAATCAGGTAGCTAACACCACAGGTGTTTGTGGTCCACGGGACAAAAAAAAAAGAAAAAAATCTGTTGTTGTATGTATAAAAATATAAAACAATGTGGAGCACAAAATAAGCACAAAAAAAAAAATCACTGTTACCATTTTGCTCTAAGCTCTTCGCTATCATTAACATTGTCGGGACACAGGACTATTTTATTAGAAACATATTGTTTGTCTTCTCTGGGTTTTACTCCTTAATATTGGTTGCTTGTTTGAGAAAAGAGAGAGATTTGAGAAATGTCCTCCACTGTTGCAGTAGATAAGAGTGTGTGCCAAATGCTTAAAATGTGGAAAACAGAAATGTCACAGTCAGTTTTTCTTGTCATTCACAAAAGAAGAGTCTGTTACCTTCACCTTAGAGCGACAGATAAAGGGAATGGCACATAACTCATTTAAAAGAGGCCAGGAGAATTAGCGTATGTGGAGGTTAATAGAACAGCACAGAACCATACAAATGATGGCTGACGTACAAATGGACAATACAATCATTTCTTCAAGGCCTTTCTTGCAGTGTGGGCAAGCTTTTACCATTGCATATTATTGTGTTAAAATAGTGTAATTGTAACTACAGTGACTGTATCAAACCATGTTATTATATACAATCTGAAAAACGGAAAAACAAAAGAAATGTGATTCAGATTCAATGGAAACACCAAAACCACAAAAAAAAAAAAAAAAAAATACAATGCTATAAAGTAGCAGTGGAAATTAAAATTGGGGTTTTGACTGTCTTTTTGTGGAATAAATTGAATGTTTATTTTCTACCATTCCAATTAATTTAGCAAAAATTAAATACTTTTTATACAGGTTGTGGTGGGTTTCTGATGCTCATTGAGGAAAAAATAATAGCTCAAAAAATAAAAATCGCTCCCACCTAGATTTTTTTATGGTTAGTTTGATCAGTTCCAGATTTATTTATTAATTACTTTGAGTTGGATTTTCAGTTTCAGATTATTATATTAGATATTATTAATTTGATATTCAGCAACTAATCTATGGTTTGATTGTGTTGGGTTAAATAAAGTTAAGAAGTTATGACTCCTATTTAACAACTCTGTCAGCAAAAACACAAAAATATCTTCCCTGATTTCACAATCCCAATTCCAAAAAAAGTTGGGAGCTTCTGCTCATATATGGCTCCCTTTTAACACATTCGACTGTTCTAAATTTTGAAATATCAATTGTAAATGTGAGCTATGCAGTGCTGTAGTAGCATAGTTTAAAAATTAAAAAATTGAATCTTTTCAGACAATCGTCTGTCAGTTAACAAATCAGTTACTATCTCCCTCTTTTTTTTAATCCCCAAGCGGCTGCAGCTTCTGTTGCTTAACCCCCTGAAGGAGTTGTCCAACGTGCTACATGCAGACATCCGGCAGAAACAGTTGGAGAGTGTCCTGCAGATTCTACAGAGCCAGGGAGACAGCCTGGGGCCCGGCTGGCCTCTCGTCTTGGGTGTCATAGGAGCCATCCGCAATGATCAAGGGTAAGAATGCAGGGGAGGAGGAGAGGATGGACAAAGCAGACACCGCTTTACTTATTTAGTTGTCACTGAAATAGTTTTTATTTTATGCAGAATGGAAGTATTTTATGTGTGAGAGCCTAAATATCTGTTGTAACCACAGTTACACTGCAAGTAATTCAAGAAACTAAAATCAATGAAAGCACGCCATGCGTCTTCCTTCCTTTCAGCGAGTCATTGATCCGAACAGCCTTCCAGTGCCTGCAGTTGGTGGTGACAGACTTCCTGCCCACCATGCCTTGCACCTGCCTCCAGATCGTAGTGGATGTAGCCGGCAGCTTCGGCCTGCAGAACCAGGAGCTCAACATCAGCCTCACCTCCATTGGCCTGTTGGTGAGATAACACATGTCTAGTTTTAGAAGCACAGGCAGGATTCCTGCTTAATTCTCTACTTTCACCTAATGAACTGGAACGATTCTCAGAAAAATAATATTTGATCAACCAGTCTACTGGGCTTTAAAGAGGTGTGAATGTGTAACTATGAAGGTGAAGCGGGGCTATGCTAACAGAGAATATGGTAATATAAATGATTTAATAGAACCTTTATACCCTACGTACAGTATTATTGAAATATTACTTGCGTGTTTGGGAGTAAGATGTTGGCCAATTTTCTTTTCCAGTATTTGTACAGCTGAAACAGAGTATGCTTAATATGATAAGACAGTTATAATATCACATAATTCCTTGTTTTGCATTATTTTATCTAATTTAACAGCACTTAACCTTTCTGCTGACATTTCATAGATACTTTATAAATTATTCAAGACATGCAAAACCCGATATTGATCTGTGGTTTGCAGGATTATTTCTCTTGGAGTGTGGCGGTTCCTGTGAGGTTACTTAATGGTAATAGGATAGCAAAACTGCCCAAAGCGTTTTCCCAATCATCCTGTCCAATTCATGCCCATCCCCCCCTTCCCTTTTTACCCACAGTGGAACATTTCGGACTACTTCTTCCAAAGGGGCGAAGCCATCACACAGGAGTTGGAGAGGGAGGAAGAAGCTCTGCAGAAACAGGCCCAGGAGAGTGGAGAGACCCTGAACAGGCCATTCCACCCCGCCCCTCCCTTTGATTGCCTGTGGCTGTGCCTCTACGCCAAGCTGGGCGAGCTGTGTGTTGACCCACGGCCTGCTGTGCGTAAAAGTGCTGGGCAGACACTGTTCTCCACCATTGCTGCCCACGGGACCCTGCTGCAGCAGCAAACATGGCATATTGTGGTCTGGAAGGTAGCAAGCAAAAATTTATAATTTTTCATTTAATTATAGAGGAGGAGGAGGCTCATCCATATATGTATATGTCAAAATTGAGACTAACCTGTAATGGAATGAAACCACCATTAAGTACAATTTACTCAAGTACTGTACTGTACAATTTTGAGGTACTTAATTTGAGTATTTTAAATATGTGCTACTTTATATTTCCACTCCAGTAAATTCTAGAGGCAAATGTGGAGGCAGATTTACTTCACTACGTTTATTTGATATCTTTTGTTACTAGCTACATCACAGATTCAGATTATTCAGCGTTGATAGGCTATTACTCGTGACATGTAACCAATGGGATCGTATTGTGGGCGGGGAATTGAGTGAGACCACTCTGGTGACTACAGACAGAGAGAGGATGATGCATCGGAGCCAAAGCGGCACATTTTTAAATTAATTCATTTTATTGGCAATCAAACAAAGAAAAAACACAGATGGCGATAATCTGAAAAATGCTGAATTGTGGAACCAGTAATTGTCTGGGCCGCATCCCTAATAAAACTATCAAAAACTTCTATGCTTGTAATAATAATCTTATTACAGATGACTATAGACTCAAAAATAAATTTAAAAAAATCTTAATAGACTACTGTTCTGTTATTTACTGAATACACTGTTATGCATTTTGTGGCAGAAATTGCTGGGCGTTGAACTGTGTTGGTGTCACCAATAGGTACTGTTCCACCTGCTAGACTGCGTGAGGACATCATCCACCACAGCCGACAAGGAGAAGATTGAGTCCGGCGGTGGTAACATCCTCATCCACCACTCACGCGACACAGCGGAAAAACAGTGGGCGGAGACGTGGGTGTTGACTCTAGCTGGAGTGGCACGTATTTTCAACACAAGGCGGTATCTGCTCCAGCAGTTAGGTGAGCCTTGCATAGTCTACTTTGATACTTAACTGCTGTATCCTATGCTGTTGTACATAAGGTAGACTATGACACACTACTACAGGTTAACACACTTGCCACAGAATTGTAAACAATGAAAATTTAATATTGAAATGTATTCATAAATCTGTGCCAAGTGTAGCAAAGGTCCAGAAAAGACCCAGCTGTTACTGCTCTATTACCACATATTAAATCGTGTTGAGCCCCATGCAGACAGGATTAATATTCCAGGGAGATATGAATGATAAAACATGAGCTCCTCATTAACTGCACTCATCCCTCTGAACATTTTAGCCAGTGCCAAATTACAAGAGGCAACTCATAATATACAGCACATTCCCAGCCTAATACACATAAAATCACTTAGAGGAAGGCTGTTCTTCCTAAACACAACCTACATAACATAATAACTGGATAATAATGAACTAAAAAAAACTAAGAATTTCTGGAAATGTAATATCACATATGGGCCTCCTAGGATTGTTTTATGTCATTGAAAATAGGCTCGTATTCATACTTTGGTTCTAAAATGTTTTAACCGGAAACAGTTGTTGTGACTGAAAAACCTCACAGGTCTCACAATGTGGCACCTTTGATCTTCTGTTAGTTGGTTTGAAACCTCACATATCAACATGCTAATTGTCACACATACAATTAGCACATACCGCTAATTGGTAGTCTCGCACTCCCCCATCTTTTTGCTGTGTATCTGCAGGTGATTTCTTCGAGGCCTGGGAGGTGCTGCTGAACCACATTCAATCAGCTGCTCTCAGCAAAAACAATGAGGTCTCGCTGGCTGCCCTCAAGAGCTTTCAAGAGATCCTACAGATTGTTACACCTGTGAAAGACTCAGACAAAGCCAGTGATGCATTTGCTGCTATGGGTGTCCCCCCAGTGCTCATTGACCCCCTCTCAGCATCAGGGCCTGGCAGACCCCTAGTACGTTCAGATTCGCTAGTCGAGCGGCTGACGCGATACAACGGCGCTGAGCTGCAGGCCCCTCCCCCAGGGGAGGAGTCAGCCTTAGAAGACTCTGCATTGTGGTGGTCAGCGTGGAACACGTGGTATCGAACTGGAACAGACAGCACGAGGCCCCCTAGTGACCCGACAGAGAAGCTCTCCTTCATCCCCAGCCAGCCCTTCCTCACAGCATTGATCCAGATTTTCCCAGCACTCTACCAGCACATAAAAGCCAACTTCAGTATGGAGGATCTGAAGAAGCTGGGGGTCATCCTCCATGGGGCCGTGTCTGTGCCTATCAGCAGTGATGCCTCGCCCTTCATCCTCCCCTCATACACTGAGGCAGTGCTCACCAGCCTGCAGGAAGCTGTGCTCACATCTCTGGATGTCTTGCAGAAGGTGGGTTAAGGACATGTATTAAAACATGGGTACTAAAGAGGCTTTAAACATGTTACGCATTATGTACCATGTAAAACAGCATCAAGGTAAGAGCCGAGTGCAGTGTGATGTTCACCTAGGGTTCTATGGCACATACTATGTATGCCTAATGTCCCCAGTTCGAATCTGGAAGGGAACCTTTGTTGTATGTCATCCTATCCTCTGTCACTCTCCAAATTTCCTGTCAATCTTTCCACTTCATAATCTCAGAAGAAATAAATAAAAAAAATATCTTATAAGACAAGAGCCAAGTAGATAAATGATTAAGAAAACATAGAAAACACAGTAGAAAGCTTAGTTAACCTAATTGTATTGCTATGGGGGAGCTTACCTAATGCTTTAATATAGTGTTTACACTATACTATATATCCCAACAGTACAAATTACTTTGTAATGGCTGATGATTATTTTCATCATTGATTATTTTAGTTGTTTTAGTCTTTAAATTGTGCTTTCTTTGTTTAACCAAATGTTTTTCAAGTCACATATAAAAGAGAAAAAGTAGCAAATCCTCACACTTGCTATCCTCACATCAAATGTTTTACTTTGGAAAGTAATTCATTATCATTATTTCTGGCCATCACTTTTCTGTACTGACGTGACTGACTCCAATCGTTCGTTTCAGCATATATATATATATATATATATATATATATATAACTGGGGCAAAACATTTCCTTGTACCTTTAATTGAAGCCATGACTTGATATAGCAAGTCCAGTCCTCTCTGCCATGGATACTGTGTCTTTGAGAAACATACCCTTACTCTCCCAGTCAACTTATTTATTTATTCCCATTTTGTGTCAACTCAGCCCAGGAAACAATGTGTCAGTCTGCTAAATTATGTAATATGCAGTCCCGTGGTGGATGTCAGCAGTGTTTGTTCCTCCGTTCCCTCCCTGCTGCAGGCCATCTGTGTGGGCCCGGAGAACCTGCAGGTCATGTACCCGGCCATCTTTGAACAGCTGCTACTCTTCGTGGAGTTCTCCTGCAAGCCTCCTCAGTATGGCAGAATGGAAACCAAACACGTGGCCAATGCCAAATACAACCAGGTAGGGGGAAGTGGAACTGGCTGGGAAACTGCTTGGTTTTGAGCAATTTTTTTTTCTTTTTACAGTTTATTTCATTAAATTTCATATTTGATGGTGTACACATATCACCCTTATCTTTTCAGCCATTCTTAACAAGATCATCCCTCCACTTTGATGTTCATGAAGCACCAACCCCCCAGTGTGTAGTCATTCCTATTGTGGACTTTCATGAGATTGAAATGTTCCTTTGGCTCCCCCATTAGTAGCCCCATGCTGTTTCTTCCTCATACTTCATCTTGCTGGCAGCATGCCAAAATGTTTCACTACTTTTCAGTTCAAACAGTTCAAATTAAATTTGAATGGAACTTTGTGATCTTCATCAAAATCACTTTGTTTATAAAACCACGAACAAATAATTTCTTCTCAAGAATAGAGGAGTCTTTTTCAAACCATGGTTCTGATATTGGTGTCTTTTATTATTGATTGGTGATCTTGAATCCTACAAAATGCACTATGCCTTCAGGGGAATGGTGAAAATGTCCTTGCTCTAACCCTGGAAGACTGGTTCAGTTATGCTAAGAAATGCGCTATGCACTCCATGTCTTAAATCCTGACTGTCAGGCTGTTAATCCTGCATGTGGGGTCCAGACTCGAGCCTCTCTTGGACATTTTTGTTGATCTGAATTGGTTTAAATTGTTTAAGTGAGAGGATCAAACAAAAATCCCCACCCAGCCAAACAGATGTTATGGGTGGTCTTTATTGCCTCATTTATCCAGTGTTGTCAGATTTCCTCAAATGTCCTTGGTGCTAGGAGTGAGTGTTTTTCCCCCCCTAAATCAGACCTGGTTATTGAATCATTTAGCCAACAACAACACTGTAAATCCGATACAATTTAAACACCAGATTAATTGCGATGTTCTCTCATTCTGTTTCTTGGGACTGGATAACCATTTTAGATCCAGCTGTTTGCACCGGTGAGTTCTATCATCTCCTTGAGCCCCCTTTATAGTTTTACTAAGATGTGCTGAATGGTGACCACCTACCCTCTGCGGTAGATGAGATATCACACCGCATGGTAGGCTCTCATGTCTCATCAGTGTCTCTCACTCACTCCATGCTCCCCTTCTCTGCCTGCCACTAACTGGTGGTTATGCCTCTGTGTGCACAGTCCCTGTGCAGTTCCATTCTCCGCTGATTTTGTATTGTTGGTGATGTTCATATGCACGTGCGGTTTTATTTGTATTTCTCAAAGACACACCTTGTAACATCAAGTCATTTGTTTGGCTTTGCTGCGATACTAAGCCTAACAAAACTTGGAGCAGACAAATAGTCACTGTAACTTTAAAATCAATTTGTGTGGTATTTGGATACTTCTACAAAGTGTGCCTTTAAAACCCTGCTTTTAATGTGGCTCTGCCCAAAATGTGGGGATAATGTAGGTTTTCAGATTTGTTTGATTAAGGTCCACTCCTGTTTTTTCTAAATCCTCTTGTCCCCGCAGGCGGAATGGGTTGCCTTAAACTATGTGCCCTTTGCTGAGCGCTCCTTGGAGGTGGTGGTGGATCTGTACCATAAAACAGCATGCCACAAAGCTGTCATCAATGAGAAGGTTCTGCAGAACATCATAAAGGTATTTTCACCAGAATGGAGTCTAAAAGTAAAAATCAACAAATCTCAAAAAACATGTTACCAATATTTAAGCACTTCTAAAGTTTATGTGTACTCTCTAGTTGGGAGTAATGTGTCAGTGTTATGCTTGAGGCAGTACTGAGGCCTCATGTTATTTTTATTAATTAATTTTTTCAATAAGGACAGCGAGTTCTTAATTTTCTCAACACAACTTTCTACTGGCCACCAATGACCACCAGTTATTGCTGAATTCTATGCAGTCATAAAATGCGATGCTATGTATATCTGTGGGATGAAACATTTAGGCAAGTTGAACTTCTCACATGCCCTTTGATGTCAAAACAGATGTTTTCCATTAGCTGACTTGGGCAAAGTGCCAGCTTTAGCATCACAGTGTTGATTTTCTCTTAAAGCTGCTATAATCAATATTTTTTTATGGGCAAAAAGGGCTTAAGTGAGTTTGAATGTTGAATGGATATTTGCCAGGTGGACACTACGACAACAACAAATGAATGCTTATGTTGTGTTTGTGTCTGCTGAATGTGTAAATAAGCCAGTATGTGCTGCCATGTTAGTTATCAGTTTTATACAGAGATTATGTCAGTGTTGTGTTTACAGGTTGTTGCACTTCAACAAAAAGGTCAAAAAATAAACGATTGCAAGTTCTAATAAACAGACACATAATCCAGATGAAGCAGTATTGTAGAAATGAGGTGAGTGAATGATCCCAGTGAAGTGTTTTGTCTGTCATGTCATGTCTTCCAACAACCTCTAAGGGGCAGGCAGGCTAACCGTGACTGAGGGAGGAATTCAATATTGAGAGTTACCTTCCAAGAGGGTGGATGTAAAAAAAGATTCCAAGAAGTTCTATGTCAATGTCCATCAGCCTCTGAGCAACTTTCACTTCACTCGACTCTCTGACCTGTATTTATCTCAAAGCTTACATCTTACATATAGCAGACGTGAAGTGCAAACTTTTTGTCTCCACGCCGGCAACAGCCGTGGCCGGAGGCGTTACGTTTACAGGTTGTCCGTCCGTCTTTTACTTTTTCTGGTTTCTTAGAACGACACTTGAATAGGACCACCGCTAGTGCAAAAATGTCTTATTAATGTTGACTCTCACGAAATAAAGTCTGTCCACATTTCAGTTTGAAAGACAAGGTGAAAGGCTTTTGGGGTACTCCAGTAAGTTTACCGGATCTCGAAGTCTTCTGTGTTTTTGTTTAATGATCTGTTGTCTCTTCGTTTCTTTTTCCTTTTACCCTCAAGACTTTAAGAATGCCTTTGGGTTTGAAGTATGCCTGTCCATCAGAGAGCACCTGGAAGCTCGCTGTTTCATCTCTGCTCAAGGTGCTGTCTATAGGACTGCCGGTGGCGCGCCAGCATGCCTCGTCTGGGAAGTTCGACACTATGTGGCCAGAGCTGGCCAATGCCTTTGAAGACTTTCTTTTTACCAAAAGGTACAGACAATCTTAAAGTTGCTTATGCACAATTTGGAAGGTCTGAGGACCAAGCTCATTGTTATGGTGGTTTTCCTTTTATAGCACACCTCCAGACAACCTGTCCATCCAGGAATTTCAGAAGACCGAAGCCATTGATGTAGAGGTAAATGCTTGTTCCTAGTATCCTTCTTAAAATGTAAACAGTGTTTTGTGAGGTAGCCCACATCAACATTGTGTCTTCTTCATTTTAGGTCGTCCAGCTCATCAGCACAGAGATTTTACCATTTGCCAATTTCATCCCCAAAGACTTTGTTGTCCAGATCATGGCCATGCTTAATAGAGGTTCCATTCACTCACAGTCTGCCTCGTTTACAGGTAAGATGTTACTTTGGCAGCTAAAATAATTTCAGATGGCTTAGATGGCCAACAATAGCTCCCGTCAAACTCTTCATGTGTTGAGCGAGACAGTAAAATCCTCACTGTAAATCACTTTAGAGAGTGCCGTCAGCAAAATAATCCAATTAAGTCAATTGTTTTCTCTTGACAGAGGCAGAGATTGATGTGCGGATGAGGGAGGAGTTTTCTAAGGTGTGTTTCGAGACGCTCTTGCAGTTTTCTTTCAGCAACAAGGTGTCCACCCCGCAGGAGGGCTACATCTCTCGTATGGCGCTTTCCGTGCTCCTCAAGAGATCCCAGGATGTCCTGCGTCGCTACGTAGAGGATGAGAGGTTGAGCGGACGCTGCCCTCTGCCCCGGTACGCCCTCTATGCACATGAGAATAAAATACACTGTGCATCTGCTTTCTTTTTTTGGCCCCACTAGAAACTCAGCTGGTGTTTTGTAATGACATTTTTCTACAACTGAGACATTTAGCAATGTTGTTTTTCTTAATGAACTTGAACAGTAGTCCACTAGAGGTTTTGGTTTTTACTTCAGGTGATTGTCATTGCACCATGTGACAAACTATATCAGTCCTCTATACTGCTCTATAAAAACTCCAAATAAAGAGAGCATGTATCCTCTGGAATTTATTTACTGAAATCATACATGTCAAAAGAGTGATAACTTCCATTTGGCCAAAAAAAATGCATTTAATTCCTTCCTTCAAATGAAATTCTTTACTACATGTATAGTATGAGTATGGGCAGACATGGGTGTAAACTGCAACTTGAGTGGTTGTTGGAGACATACAACTTCGAGGCAGTAATTCTAGGTTTTTTTCTTCTTTTAAAGACACGATGAGAAATGAGAAATTGCGGCATTAATACAGAAAATGGAAAAGGGGGGGGGGGGGTCAGAAAAATAATATAATTAGAATATAAACATGAATAACAAATGCACGGTTAGAAAATATCTTAAATACATATGAATGGAAAAAATGAGGAAGTCATTTATTGTATTATTAGAGCATGTAAAAAGAATATGTGACTAAAACATGAAAATATAAAAAGTAAAAAAATGTTTTCACAGTCAAAATGGTAACAATACACTAATCTGTGTTTTACTTTAAGGTTCACCAATTTCAAGCATCGAACTGTGTTTACAGGTCTTTAGTATTACTGCATATGTGAAACAGTTGGATAAAACCTTTTTGTGGCTCCATAGAAAGCTGCATGAAATTTGATAAAATGGTGGCTGTCACCAGCAGCGTGAGGCTACATTAGCTGCTAACGCACTCACATTTCTGACCATATTGTCAACAGTAGTTGCATTATGGGGGTGGTAGTAATGTTTTTTTGACAAGGAAGTAGGATGCGTGTAATTAAAAAGGCTTTATCTGGTTCCGGTGCATCGGTTTTGTGCAATACTATACATATCTTTAATTGTATATAATAATATTATAAAATTGGTTTGTAAGGTACAAAAAGGGCAAAATTCATACAAATCTGACAAGACGCTGATCAGATTAGACACGAGCAGGTGGAGTTTTCTTTTTTCATTTAAACTACTTTAATAAAAGTGCTTAATAAATGCTTTGTCTCTGTACATCTCGTCATAGTGGTTAAATACATATTAAGTCTTGATCTTCTGATTAAATGTATTTAAACTGTTGAGCAACAACTTTTATCATTAAACATATAAGTGTGTTTTATAACAGTTCTCATCAGAAAAGATTTGAGATGTAAATTAGGTGTTGACGCTTCTCTCCTTGTTTTTTTTTTCATCCATCCTCGAACTGTAACATGTTTAGGTTTTATCTCCTGTATGTCTTTTGTATGTAATGAAGGTCTTTGGTGTTTTTCATTTCAGGCAACAAGTGACCGAGATCATCTTTGTCTTGAAAGCGATCAGCACTTTGATGGACTCGCTTAAAAAGACACAGCCAGAAAATGGTGAGTATCAAACTGTGTAGAAGATTAAATAGATCTTGGAAAGAGGTGACACAGTGAAAAGACTTTCTGAACGTACCACAGTGCCACTGTATCTATCGTCTGTTCATTTCAGATAAATGTGTCAGAGTACAGTTGGGACTATTTTTCAAATGAGTTTTATCTCCAATCTGGGGAGAACTGTTTATGTTTCCAGCAAGGTCAATTACAAGAAATGATTTTTTTTTTTAACCGCAATAGATTGAAATGAGGCTTTCTAAAATTACGTTTTTGAAGTGCCCTTCAAGATGTTTGCATTACCAAACTCATTTCTATGCACCTGTGGGAATTGTATCAAGAAAATGATTTGTATGATTGCCTTCTATCACAATTCATATTCTCTTCTTCCTCTCCCTCCCATCCCCACTCCTCCTTTGTGTTTTTTCCCCCTCTCGTTCTGTGATTCTTTTGTTTACTGCCTGCAGTGGATGGCAACACATGGGCTCAAGTGATTGCCCTGTACCCCACACTGGTAGAGTGTATTACATGCTCCTCCTCTGAGGTGAGCTCAGCCCTGAAGGAGGCCCTGGGGCCCTTCAAAGACTTTATGCAGCCACCCGTCTCTAGAGTCCAGAACGGAGAGTCCTGATCAGGTTAATTTCAGCTCTTTGGTTTGTTTTTTTATATAATGAAGAAATCTTGAATGTGTCTTCTCGACCCACGTGCTTTATAAGTGCACAGACATGAACTTGAGCCCCCCCCCCCAATCTACGGTGACATGAAGCAACCCACAGTGAACAGAGATCCAAGGCTGGCTCGGACCACATCAATGACCCTGACTTTCATACGCATCATCTTATGCTTCTCATGTGAGCTGATAGCGCCTCTCTGCCCCCTCCCCCCCTCCATCGTCATAGAGACTGGCTGCGCTCTTGTGATAACTACGGAGATTTAAAAAAAATTGCAGTGTTGCCTCTGGATTTTGTTTGTTTTAATCCTCCTGATGAGGCCGAATCGATGTACAGTGTGTGGTGATCGTGTTGATGATGTAAAAAAAAATAAAACTGGGGCTTTATTGATCTTAAAAACGAACACTTAGACTTTTGCAACATTTTCAACAGTGAGGATTTTATGCAAGCAAACAAATCTTACTGTAACATTCCATGTCATCTTCAGCCAGCCATCTGAGAAGGGATGTACTTGTCTGTATAAAATAAATGGGACAATTCTACAATCAGCTCTGTGCTGTGACTGTGCTCAGTTACAATGCATGTTAAGTTCCTTACTGTTCCTTTACCACAAGTAAATGCATTTTTTTATATTAAGAATCTTCATATTGATATCAACCCCCTTTTTCAAAATGTGACATCCAATGAAAAAAGACTAAAGTGAACAGGTTCTTCTGGTTTATTATCACAATGAGTTCATATTAATCATTTTTATCCACCCGCCAGGATATTGCTGCAACATTCTTTTTATTCACAAATCATATTTGAATATTGTTCTTACATAAAGGCTAGATTTAGAATTATTTCAGTGTAATATGAGCTAAAATGTCACCACACCTATAGGCATAAAACTAACACAGTTCATCAAGGTGGTCCTGGTTCAGATTTGTTGTGATTCAGGCATTTTAACTGAAGGATGGATCCTATTAGTCGTTTCACTCGCAGACCTTTCAGCAGTTCCATTATTCAAATACAAAGTCATTGTTTAAAATGTAAAACATCAAAAACACAAAACACATCAGCTATAAAATCCAAAAGGGGAGAAAAGAAAATACAGCTCTAAATTCATTTCCTGCAGGTGGCAGGTGTTTTGGCGCAAAATTGCAGCAGTCACTGTGATTGCCTGTGGGTGACGGTATAGAAATGTAGAAATCTGCTGGTCGGAACTTTTGCTTTCTTTTCCTATAGGTCAATTGGCATGCGTAGAACTGTTGATAATAACTTGAACACCTGCGTTTGGAGAATGTGCAGCCCACAAACTTATAATGAGTATGTGACTGAGAAATGAGCCTAGTTCTATCAAATGTTAGGGTGAATCAAAGGGAAACTTATTTAAAAATGTGCAAAACACCTGGAATTTTATTAGTTGTATTGATTTAGAATTTTACTTAGTTTGAATATTTCATTTTAAGTTTATCATATTGTAATGCTGTGATTTTCTAAGACAGAAATATCATTATCCATATTTTTAATGGGATAAAAAAAACCCAGCATTATATTAATAAGGTGTATCGATACTAAAGAAGCAGTTCACCCAAAAACGAAAATTCAGCCATCATCTTCTCACCCCCATGCCGATTGAAAGTCGGGTGAAGTTTTCCCATCCGCAAAACATTGTGGAGTGTGTTGCAGTGTTGCATCATTCTCACAATCACTAGACACAAAGTCAAGGGCAAGTCAAAAATTCATTTTTTTTTAGATAAAATTCTGAAATTTATAACACTTCTTCTACCATGATATCAATTATATTTATTTTTTATTTTAATTCCATGAACACTGGAGATCTATTTAGCAAGAAATTGTGGTATCTGTATTCAGTATTGATAACGGTCAAACATTTTGATGCATTGTGGGCTAGATCGTTTGCCGGTCTGAAGAAGCTGTGCAGCAAGTTTGGTGTCGATTGAGCAAAAAAAAAAAAAAAATGTGGGACGAGAAAAGTTTAAATATTTTTACAGTTTTTGAGAACACATACAAGCTCAAAGCATGTGAACATTTCTGCTCAATTAAGACTACATTTTGGTGAAAGTTGTGTTGTAGCACATGACTTGTTATGAATTTTAAACTGTTTTAACACCCTTTTATAAGCTGACATTTTTACTGTAGCTACTAAGTTGATCTTGGCTTTAAAAACAAAAAAAGAGTGTAAAAGGTGTCTCTTCAAGTCAATTTGGAATCTCCAGTGCTTTCCAGAGACTTTAAATACACCAGGTGAGCTGTATGGAACCATTTTTTAAAAACATCTCCCCATCTACTTCAGTTGTTTAGATGCTTACAATGCTTGAGTTTTCATTTTTGGGTGAACTATTCCTTTAAGGCATGGTATTACAGAAGTCTAATCTATACTTATTTTTATTTTGTGTTAATATTTTATCAAAGGTTAAAGTTGAGGGATATTTTCAGGAGTAAGGCTAAGGTGTTGGCTAAGGTCCCTTGTACTACAGTATCAGGCGTCAATACTGTACAGTAGGTGAGGTTATAGTGACAGGAAAAGCTCAGGAATAGAATGCCTCTTCATACTTAAAGCATGCTGTAGGGTCCCATCGGCTCTCTCTCAATGTCCCCTGGAGGTCCCCGAGCCAGAGATTCGGATCGCCCAGTAGGTCATATGAGGGGAAAGGGCCGTTTTGTGGCTAACACTGAGGAGGAGGAGGAGGGGGAGGAGGAGGAGAGCGGAGGGAGCAGGTCCGCTTGGGCGGGGTTTCCCTCATATTTCAAGTCTGCACACAGACGGGGAGCGAGGCGGGCAGGACACGGACCTTCTCCAGCTGCAAGGGAATGTCGAGGCGCTGCATTTTTTTCTTCTCCCTTCTGCGATATTTTGTAGCAATTTCTTTAATGCCCTCGTTTTTTTCCTCCCGCATTTTGACCACGTACTGGCTGAGGTAGTAGTTTGTGCTGTTGGTTGGGTTGTGACACTGCCCGCTATGGAGATGACTGCGCAAGCTACTGCCTTGCTAGTGCTGGTGCCTCCACTTCAGCCGAGGATAAAAGCCCCCCACCCCCCTACTCCAGCTCTCAACGGTGTTTTACGGTTTTAACAGGTAACGCACACCGCTAGTAAGACATGGCTACCGTTTTGTATTTGAAGCTGTAATTTCGTGCTTTTTAAAAAAACAAACAAAAAAAAAACGTAAAATAGCTCGTGGTTGCAATGTTGCATTTCGAGCTGAAGCCGAATGAGAACTGTATCACATTTTCGTCCCAATAAAATAGTGAATGATTGTGGGGGTGAAAAAGCACTTTGTTGTATGCGGTTTTAATTTTACACATCTGAGAAATAATGTGTCTCATTGACGTGCATTTTATTGCAATTGGTGCCTTTTTTTTGCAGGATGGAGGTGAAAGTCTATATATATATATATATATATAATTTGTATGCACTTTTTTAAAAATGCACGAAGAAGTCCATATCTGATATCGATTTGCATAGTTTTCCAGCACCTCTGGCGGAGTGGGCTGTGTTGAAAAGCATGTAGGTCAACAGTACTGTTGCTATGTGGAGAGGAGTGACGTGGCTTCTGCTGCCCATAGGTATCCTACAATACATGATACACACAAGCTGGCTTAATGGCTCTCCCCGACGTCCTTTGTTGATAATGCTGCATACCGTGAGACGCCGGAGCAGATCGCGTGCGCTCCGCCTGCACCTAAACACCTCTTTTTACGCAGCGCGGGCGTTAAAATCTGTGTATGTTCTCCTAATAATCTGATTATTATGCTAAATCTGGATAGCGTGTAGTCTCGCAGTGCTTGAACCTCTGTGGTATGCACAGACAGACGCACCACATGACCTAACCCCCACCCCCCCACAGGCGTTTCAGCAGCGGTGTCCTCGCTGAGGTCTGGGAGTGCAGCCCTGATGTGGGTCATGCGTTGTGAGTTAACCTTTGAAATCCTCCCCCTGCTGCCCAACAGCATCTGGTTGCTCCGTATCACATTAGTATGGCCAGTCAGGGGTCTCGTGATGGGGGTGGGCCCGGAATGGGTAATGAGCTTTGATTGGCTGCAGGGGGCCAGGCAGCCTGGGTCGATTAAACCGTGCAGGGGCTGCAGTCCTTGTGCTCAGACCCTCACGGCACCAGATGATGGTGACTGACTGACTGAAGATTGAATCCTGCATTTGACCTTCCAAGAAGACTCCCATGAAATATTTATGAGCTCACACTTGACAGTGTGTAAGGCAGAGTAATGTTTATCTTGGGCAGCGGCTCTGCCCACTTGCATCTGTGCTGACATTAAAACAGTAAATTCTGCTCTGATCACTCATTGTACGTTAAAAGGAGAAACAGACATAGTAAACAAACCACACAGGAGAATTTAGTTATCATCAAGCCTGTTGATTATCAGTCCTACAGGTCTGCATCAGATATATTCAAATATGTGTCTGTCTCATGCAAGCACTAAAGGTAATCCTGCCTCCAGGGTGAAACCAAACATCATTTATCATATCCTGGCTAAAGAGAGCTAGCCTATGGACCAGTGAGCGGCATAGAGGCAGCCCATGTCCTCCTCATCCATCTTGTGTCAAAGCTTTCATTTGAGTCGGGGCTGCAAATAAATCATACTTCAGGCAGCCAAAGCCCTAAAGCAGTAAATTAGAGCCCCTCTGCTCACAGCTGCACCCCGACAGGACAATCCAGCCTAATGTCTCTACCAAATACCCCTCACACAATGCTGCCTCTGTGATGCAAGGTGTTTGGAAGTAGCGCTGAAGCAATTGGTGGATTAATCGAGGAGTTGATGGTCAGAAATTCTAATGGTAATTTAAGAAGCAAAATGCCACACACATGCTGGTTTCAGCTTCTCAAATGCAATTAGTGGTTTTCTTTGTTTTGTATGCCTTTGGGTGCAACTAACGGTTCTGTTTATAATTCAATCAATTAACCGATACATTTTTGAATTGGCCAAATTGAACAGTAGTTTGGTCTATAAAATGGGCTATAAAACATCACAACATCCTGGAGGGCATAGTTATTCAGTCTATACACGTCTTATTTTGTCTGACCGACAGTGGATAAACCAAAAAAATATTCAAGTGAGAGCCCAACAAAAGCAGCAAATTCTCAGATATAATCAAATGTATTTTTTCTTGGAAAATGACTTAAACGAATAGATTGAAAACAACAGACAACAAAGTTGCCGATTAGTTTTCTTTTGATCAATTTGTCAACTAACTGTTGCAGCTCTAAATGTAAATTTGATTGTCTTCGGGGTTTTGGACTGTTGGTTGGGAAAAAAACAAGCAATCTATAGACATCGCCTCTCAGAAATTGCAGTGATCATTTTTCACAATTTCCTGACATTTTATGTATTGAATTACTAATCGAGAGAGTAGAGGTGAAACGATTAGTTGATTGCTGGGAAATGAATAGGCTGCTGGTTGGATAATAGATTTATAGTTTAAGTCAATTTTTAATTTTTCTTGTCTTATGTTATCGTAAGACTTTAGGTTTTGACTTGCTGGACAAAAAAAACAACAATTATTGAGAAAATGACAGAAAACTCAATAATGGAAATAATCGTTGCATCCCTATGTGGAATGCAGGAAAAAGTGTATGTCAAAAAATGATATAAAAAAAATAGTATCTTTTCACTTAATCGTCCTCTGAAGGGACGCTCGAAGGCTGTGGCCCCAGCGACGCTTCACCTTTCCACTAGAGAGACTAGAGTATCTCGCTGCAAGCCCACACAGCACCTCTTCCTCAGATCTGGCCACGAGAGGGGTGGGAGTGCTGCAACCTTGGAAAAACAAGTCACCCACAGGATCGACTGTGTCATCATTGCCGTCATACAATCTGGACCACACACACACACACGTGTGGAGAGTAGGAGGCGAGTGCCAGATCAGCTCTGGCCTGACTGGAGGAGGATGCGGCGTCGGCCTGTGGGGACCAGATGGCCCTCCGGCTCCTGCGTCGGACCCAGGAGTGTGAGTCTCCCACGACAGCCCTGTATGATCACCCGAGTGTGTGTAAAGGCATTCATAAAGATATATAATGGTATGTATGTGTGTGACACCCTCATATTCTTCTTAATGTGTGGACGGTCAGGATAACATGAATTGGAAAAAAAACAAATTGTGGTTTAAAAGTGATTGTTTACAATTGTTGGACACATGGGCCATAAACTGTTCCTAGCTTTTGGCTTTATCAGTTAGAACATTTAATTCCCATCCTATCCTATCCTTCATTGCTTAATTTATGTTTAGCTTTTTTTTTTATATTAGAAGTCAGAATTTTACTTTAAAAAAAAACAAATGGAGGAAAGATAAAGAAAAGGATAATTGATAAAAATGAGTAATAAATGGTTTATCAACCACCAAAGATGAAAACAAAACTTAATATGACTGGGAAAGGCCACAAGACCTTGTTGATCTTTCCAAAGTTCAGTCAAAATGACCTCTGCATATAAAGCTGTAATGTGTGGCAGTGCCTGTTCATTTTGCTCAGTGGCAAACGGTCTCGCTGATACAAGACTGTACTTGAAACGAATCCCCTCAACTTCGCCTGGCTCAGAAATGAAGGCGTCACGATTTCAGTTTTTTCAAGACAACTAAAAAAAAAACAATAAAAAAAAAACGATGTAAGGAATAAAGGAAACAAAAGGGTGAAGGCCCTTTTTACAGAAGACATTTTGACATGTAACAAAAAGCATAAAATGATATATGCAATTATATATCTATATCTATATATAGATATAGATATGCAACCTAAAATTGCCTGATTGTAACAACATGATTTAATATATGTTTCACATTTTCAGTGTCACATTATGGTCTGAACTCTGTTTGAGGTACAATGAATACTGAATGATTTGGAAAAGACGTTAGCGGGGGGGG
>JBBPCS010000917.1:10848958-10875759 GCA_037974645.1 Hollardia meadi | reverse complement strand
AGTGAGAGAGAGAGAGAGAGAGAGAGAGTGAGCGTGAGAGAGAGAGACATGCAATGCCCAAACATATGGTTGAGCGAGTACCTGGATGAAATGAGTATCCAGTAAAGATGATGTACATTTTACGAGTATTAACAATTTCTGCACATCTTAAAACGTAATGTTTTTTTCTTGAAAGAAGAATAAAATGCATCAAGGTAGAACTGACAAATCAGGACTTGTCAGATTTCACATTACTCCCAGATTGCATCATACAACCACTTAAGCCATTACGACAAAAGTAATTGAAGTAATGATCAAGAGTGACAGATTTAATCTGCCTTTCTAGCAATAAGTGTTATCTGTTAGTGAGTTTGCAGAATCAATATGGCCTAAAGCTACCAGGCTGAAAAACTTGGGGAATAAAGGAAAAAAAAACAACCTCACAGAACAGTGATGGCAGAAAAAGAGGTTGAATGTCAGATGGAAAGTTCTGATGATGGACAGTGAGACTGAATTAATCATTTCAACTAATTAGCCAAATCAGAAGCATATCAGCTGTTTTTGAGGGCAAGAATGACCTTTGGGCAAATTCTTTTCGAAAATCAGCTAATGCTCCTTTAATACTGAGCATTAATAACCAGCTGCCAACACACACACACACACACACACACACACAGTCAGACACCACAACATATCTCATGCTAACATTTACAGTATGTCAAAGGAGTAGTTCAACATTACACTATACGCTTATTTGCCTTCTGTCTGTGCAAGACAAGATCGATACCACTCTCATGCCTATCATGGGAGAGGCCAAGACTTTGCTTAGCTAAACTAGAAATAGGAGGAAACAGCTTGATTCCAGTATTCAAAAATAAGCCCATAACACTAAAGGTCACAAACTAAAGGATTAGTTCAACATTCTGGCAAATACACTTATTTGGTTTCTTGCCAAGAGTTAGACAAGAAGAGAAATACCAATCTCATGTCTGCAAGGTAAATATGAAGCAACCACAAGCAACAGGTTAGCTTAGCTTGGCACACTGACTAGAAAATGGTTAGCCTGGCTCTGTCCCCAATAAAAAACAATACATGAATGTTATTTGTTTTATCTGTACAAAAAATGACACGTAGCATGTATATAAGAGCATACATGCTTGACTATTTTGGCTTTTGACATATAAAGATGTACGATGCGTCTCCACTTACAAGCTCTGCCATCTTGCACTGGCGACATCATTGATCATCATTGAGTCTGCACGGTAGTGATCGGGCGGTGGAGCCGTGGTATCAAGTTCAAGGCACACTGACTTTCTGGAGTCTTCAGTGTTTACCGGAACGGAAATACTGAGCCTTATAGGTTAGTCAGGCTAGCTGTTTAACTGTTTCAAGTCTTGGTTCTAACTATAGGCTAACTGGCTGCTGAATAAAATTATCATTGAGAAATGTGCTTATTGCCTGAATAAGCAAATTTCTCAATGATAAGCCAAATCATGAAATAAGCTCTAAAATATTAAGATATCAAGTGACTTGTGCACTAGTATTGCTCAACCTGACCACAAACACAGGTACAAGGGCTAAATGTCTTATACTGAAAAGTATCACACTGGTAATTTCATCCCCTCTTATTTGTGCCTTGGGCTAACAACAGTTCAGCTAATAAGCCTTTGTCTCTGAGCTGCACATTGTTTTTTACATTGACACATTCTTAACTGATTATCAGGCTTTAGCTGCCACTCCACACACACGCCAGCCGTTTCCATAGGAATGCAGTGACTCGTGTCAGAGCAGAGTTAAAGGCGGATCCTGCTGATAAGATACAGAGGCTAGGTGAACTCGGTGAGACAAAGATTTAGAGTGTTATCAACCCTTCCCAAGATCTCTGACACTTCCCATTTTCTTAAAGAATGAGCTTAATTAAAACATAAGACGGGGATTTCAGGGATGAGATTTTTAGGTAGTTACTCAGCAAAAGTAGAAGTGATGTTTTTATTTTGTTCCAAGCTCAAATGTGTACCATTTGAACCAGACTGCATCTAATGTAACGTAATCAGAGAAAAGAGCTGTAACCACCTGGAAAAACAATGACTGAAACACTAAACACTGAACAGCAAATACATTGTACTTTAATTTATAGCTTTCTGAAGATGAACTTTAGATCATCATTAGACAGTTTTGTAGTTGTAAGCTTTGAGGTACGCTGTGACATCAACTGCAACATTTGAAGCGGTGGATTTCTTACTTGCCCTTTAAGAAAGAGAGACGACACAGAGGGTAAAAAGTGCAGTTTCAGAGCTGGAAAAAGCACTAGAGAGGCATGTGAGAGGAGAGGCAGCAAGCAGGGTGAGACATGGATGTTTGCTGCTCGCTGGGAGCAAAAATGATCTCGTCATCTTTTCCTCTGACAAGGAAAAGAAGACGAGAGGAAAACAGATGCTGCAAGAAAGAAAGAAACTATTACCTTGTGAAGTCAGAATATAAACTTTTTTTTAATGGAAAAGCGGATCATAATTCTATATCATATAAATCGAATCCTGCTCAGAAAGTGGATTTCTGCGGATTACTGCCGCGCTAGTTTTACCGTGACATAACAACACTGTCCAACTGTAGTTCTGTTATTACCATGACTCGTTGAAAACGCAATCCTCAACTGTGTGAAACAACATCACCTCATCATGAAGAGAAAACTCACTACAGACCTTTCCATTCATTAATCCTTACATAAGCATTAATTACACCTACACACACCATGCCATATGTGCCCCAATATACCTTCTCTTTTTATGGCCATGTAGTTTGGTAAAATAGTTAATTGCACACTACCATCTAGTGGTTAAGAGGTGGAAACACCAGAATGCACTGAGAAATTGTATTTTCTAATGAAATTGGTATGCACTGCCATCTATCAAGATCTAATGTTAACTTGTAGCAAAGAGTTTGTTCTGCGTAGAACTGGGGTGAGCATTACTGGAAGATGATTCAGATTATCTGAATTAATAATAATGACTAACCTTTTTCTAAGACGAGGTGGCTGGGGTTTACTGGAGCGGGACAACATAGATTATATTGGGTGTATTGTGTATCACAAAAAAACATAATGTAAGCCTAAATAGATTTTATTTATTTATTTTTAAAATATGTTTTCACGTTTTTTTCTTGAATCTTACCAGTGCCTGCATGTGTGTTCCCTTACACTCTTAGTCGATTAATCAATTGATAATCAATAAATCTGCTATTTTCATTATCTGGTGAATCACTATCTGGTTATATTAGTCTTCCATGAGTCAACGGTAAATTTGTGGGTTTTGGATTGTTGCTCAGACAACACAAGATATCACGTCACAATGCCCTATGTGAACCTGCGATGGGCAATTTATGGTAATTTCTGACAAGAAAATAATCTGTAATAAATTGATACGAAAAAATAATCATTAGTTGTAGCTCTCTTTTTTGTATATTCCTTTTTTTTTTTTAGGGGTGGCTTTTTATGACTTAAAATTTGCTGACAGGCATTATACTGTCTACCTGGAAAACTAAGAATTACTATTTGTAAAACTTAACAGAGACTGTTAATCCAAACCCTGATGTTGTTCTTTGAACTCTGCCTCCAGAAACCCGGTCACAGGCCTGCACTGTTTTGATTGGCTCTGGTCTTGATCTCTTGGCCTCTGCGTGAGTCTAATCGCAGCCCTGTCAGTGTGTGTGTGTGTGACTGACTGACTGACTGACTGACTGACTGACTGACTGACTGACTGACTGACTGACTGACTGACTGACTGACTGACTATGCTTCCAGTTTGATGCAAACAAATTTCTGACTTGGAAAAAAGGTACTTGGTGTATTGGTGTACTTTAGGTTTTGGTGCAGTTTACTTTGTGTGATCACCTTCAAGCACCTTCAATGTCAACAGTAAATACCTATAAAGAATCTTTTGACTATCAAATAGTCTAATGTTGTATTGGTAACTGTATAAACAGACAGCGATTGTGTTTGATAAAATGCAAACTGTTTGGAACACACTGGATGGGCAGCAGAGCAGAGAGGTGGATCATTGTGGGTTTGAGGGGGTGTTTTGATATATTTTTGGAATAAGTTGTAATTGACATGATTAAAGCAGACCTAATCCACAGCTCTTTATGAAGAAAGTAACAGAAAGCTTTTTGCAGCTACCTTTCAAGCCTAAGGATGTTTTTTAATACAACAACAGGAAACAGTGAAGCCTGTGTACATTTCGCTTGGCTGTCTAACTACAGTGAATCAATATCATTTGATTTAGTAAGTAATTAAAGCTTAATGGATGATAAGTAACCATACTGATTCCTCCATATGTGCACAGACACTGATAAATGTGGCAGCCTGTCGTGTAAATTTGGAAATTCTGTATACAATTTGTGACTGGACTTTATATCATGGTGCAATTTTTACCAATTTCGGTAAAGTAAATGACAAATGCATGCAACCAAAAAAAAAAAAAAAAACTTGCATCGAGACTTATTTGGATTGTAGGCTTACATTTAGCAGTGCTAACAGAAATTATACACATTTATGTGTCTTTCTTTTTTCAGCAACTTGCAAGGTAGCTGGAAAAGCCTTTTTTATTTTGAAAAAAGGGCATGACCAGCCTTTTTCTACAAATACACATAAAGCCATGGATGGAGGCTGCAACTCTGGATGTTTTGACAGACGTCTAATGTTGTTCTGTGAATTATAGGTCACTAACTGAAGCGGCAGTACGCAAGGAATATTCAGGGAGGTTGAGGGATATATTGCCTAATTTTAATATAGACCTAAGAAGTACCAAATTCTCTAAATTTCCTCCCAGCTACCTTTTTATGAAACTCAACTGTGAAATATTTTGAGTTTTAAAACATCAAAGTTAAGTTGAGAAGAACCCAGATTCAAGGGAACAATTGGGCACAAAAACAGAATCAGGGACAGTTTCTTTACAAGTGTCTAAGGTTGGAATTGTCCTTTTTCTTTGTGCAACAAGAGAATTAGAGCAATCAAATGAGCATGGTTTCAATGTTCTGTAATTTGAATGATTTGTATAGTATTTTGATTGCATATTGCAGAGTTGATCAGCATACTCTATCGACAACTTTCAGATTTCTACTTCATATCGAGCACATCCCACTTACCATGTCTTTGAAAGCATTCTCAACGGCTCCGATCACCAGGCTCTCGTGTGAAATTTTCTTCTCAGTAAAGAAGCGTGCGGGTGGGGTGCTAGGTGAGCCCGGAGCCCCTGCAGCACCGCGGAGTGAGGCGGCCCTGGTAAGTGCACGTTGGGATGTTGGGGTGAGGTGGTGATTGATGGGCTCCTCCCCCAGACACGTGGGGGGCTGCAGGTTTGGAGTGCAGAGGATTTCCATCACCTCCTGAAGGTGCAGGGCGATGTGGTGATGTAGAAGGCGGGAAGCCATTACAGCCGCCCCAGAGCCTGCATGGCCATCAAACAATGCCCAGTAGTTCAAGGTTAGGTCTTCAGAGCTGTCCTGGATATAGATAAGAGTCAAACACGTGAATCAATTGTGTGAATATTTGCATCTTGCATTCGTCACACCTTACATTCACACTGATCAACCACTATAGCGACTGAAAATCTAATTATCTTCTATTGAGCAAACTCATCCAGTATGTGAAGTTTATCATCTCATATCAGTCATATGATTGTAGTCACCAGCAGTCCCCAGAAAAAAAAATCAATAATTATTAAAGCATGAATGTGGGATTATTCAAATCTTCCTTTCGCCTTGCAGTCATATGATGTACTGTTGTGGTTCCCAATCTGGAGGGACCCACCAATCTCAAAAAAAATCTCACAAGGAAATAAGAAAAGGAAATGACAAAAACATATTTCTGTGACTTTTCTTTAACATTTGCTAATTTATCCTGAATTACTGGATAGTTTTGCTTCTTTAACTTCTTTAATTTAAATGACACAATCTGAGGGGAAAACCAGTGATGGAACCGCTTGCAACTGACAATTTAGGTGAGGGTCACAAGTGCATGTTGTGTAAAAGGTGACAAGCTAAAAAAAAAAAAAGGTTGGGAACCACTAATGTACCACTGTCTTAGTGACCAGAAGAACAGAAGCCCTTGTTCAATACTGCACTAGACCAACTTTAGCCCTGAGTACAGCTGCCAAAGAGACTCAAACAGGAGGCTGTACGGTCCAGGTGTTAAGGCTGACTCACACAGACATCAGTGGTACACACATTGCCCAAAATGAATGGGTGCAAGCTCCATTCTACTGACACTGCATTTAAATTCATCCCATACTGTAGGTGTTCAGTGGGAATGCTTTGAATTTTTAATGTATGCTCTGGGATCAATCCTTCAATCTGCAGGTTTTAACAAACCCAACATGATGCCCTTTATGTTCTGTCTTATGTGTTCACCTACAAAGTGCCACCTCCCACATAATAGATTAAAAGATTAGACTTGTGATCCGCTTCATTCATTGCACAACTTTGAGTTTGCCGCCTTCAAAAGGTGCACCAACTCTATGATCCTCCACCCTCCTGGAACCAATAGTTGTGCTATTTCAAAGGCTGTTAGATACATATTTATTTATTCCATTCTTCGTAATTAAGTCATGCATATTGAAATTCTAGAAATAGACATGATGCCGTGATATGTACAGTGTCTAAAGTGGAAAAAGAGAGGGCTGATTTCCTTTGCAGGAGCAGGGTTTATACTATTTTTCTGGTCACTGAGCGTAGATCATTGCTAGCACATATTTCTGTACACACCAAAGCTTTGATTTTTTAAATATAGTGCAGGCAGCTTCTACATCACCAGCCTATGAAGCCAGCAAAGAGCACTAGAAAGGCTCTACACTTATAGGTCTAGTATCACTGCAGTAGTGAGTCATGAGGTACTTGCATGAGTTTGCTGTAGGCTCTGTGTGGGCCTGAGAATAGTCCTGTTGTGCTGAGATGAAATTTCAGCAGCAGTATTACTTTATATAGACACACATAGCCTTTGCAAATAAAAGTCACAAAGAGCTATTTATGAATGGTTAGAGCTGAAAGAACAATTAAGAAATACAGAAATCACAAGAAATAGACTTCAGCGTTTGGTGGTTTAATAGTTTTTTCATCTGAGAAGCAAAAAAAGGACATTGCCACCATGAAGTTGGTACACTGCCCTACAAACAGCAGTGAGTTTACATTTCATAATGATACTGTTTATAGTGCTCCTTTGTACATGTCATACTGTACTTGCTAAAGGACACAAGGTTAACTTTAAATCCTATTTGTGTGTCTCTGTGAGCAAATGTACTTGCATTTCCCTGCCCATATTAGTGGCTGTCAAGAGCTGTTAAAGGCTACTATGGTGTGTAGAGGACGCTATGGTGTATGCCCCAGTGAACTGCTGATGGGACAGAATGAGGGTACAGTGGGTCCCAACAGTGGGCCTAAGGGACATTCACGGACTACATCCACCTTCAACTTACCTGGATTTCATTCATTGAGTGAATAAATGCTAAAAATGTAGAGGTTTCCGTCTATGACGGTAATAACATTTTATTAAACCCCCAAAATAGCATTTGATTTTAAATTTCTTCTTAAATCTCATCTCTTATTTCCATCCATTTTCTTCCGTTTATCTGGGGTCGGGTCCCAGTGGCAGCAAGCTAAGCAGGGTATTCCAGGCATCCCTCTCCCCAGCAACACTTTCAAGCTCCTCCTGCAGAATCCTGAGGAGTTCCCAGGCCAGATGAGATATATAAATCCTTCTAGCAAGTTCAGGATCTACCCCGGGGTCTCCTCCCAGTTGGACATGCCCGGAAAACGCCAAAGGGAGGCACCCAGGAGGCATCCCAATCAGATGCCCAAACCAATTCAACTAGCTCATTTCGATGCAATGGAGCAGCAGCTGCACTCCGAGCTCCCTCCGGACATCTGAGCTCCTCACCTTATCTCTAAGGCTGAGCCCAACCACCCTACAGAGGAAATTAATTTCAGTTGCTTGTATCCGTGATCTTCTTTTGGTCATTACCCAAAGCTCATAACCATAGGTGAGGCTTGGAACATAGATTGACTGGTAAATCGAAAGCTTTTCCTTCTGGCTGAGCTCCTTCTTTACCACAATGTTCCAGTACAACACCTGCAACATGCTAACTCTCATCCCGTTCAATTCACACTCACACGTCATTTGCAAAAGATGATGCAGAGACGCCATTCTGAGGTTCCCAAACCGAACACTCTCCTTACCCTGGCTGTGCCTTAGATCCTGTCCATGAATATCACACACAGGATCAGAGACAAAAGGGCAACCTTGGGTCCATCACCCAATGAGAACGTGTTTGACTTTGTTCCAAGAATGCGGACACAGATCTCAATTCGGTTATATAGAGACCAGATGGCTCGTAACAATGGCCTCGGTACCCCATACTCCCACAATACCCCCCATAGGACCCCCCGAGCAACACCGTCATAGGTCTGCTCCAAATTTACAAAACACATGTAGACTGGATGAGTTAACTCCCTTGATCCTCCAGCAGACATGCAAGGGTAAAGAGCTGGTCCACTGTTCCACGGCCAAGACAGAAATCGCATTGCTCCTCCTGAATCTGAGGTTTGGCAATAGGTCGGACCCTCCTTTCCAGCACCCTGGAATAAACTTTCCTGTGTTGGCTGAGCAGTGTGATACGCTGATAATTAGAGCACATCCTCCCTTTTTTGGAAATGTGAACTACGTCCCGGTCTTTCACTCCAGAGACTGTTCCTGACCTCCACACGACACTGAAGAGGCGTGTCAACCAAGAGAGCCCAACAGTGTCCAAAGCCTTCAGCATCTCGGAGCAAATCTCATCCAAACAGCGCCTTACCGACGATGAACTTCTTGACTACCTCAGGGACTTTCTGGCATATCAGACACACTGCCTTTGAAACAACACTTGTGGCAAAATTTTTAGATGTCCAATCTAAAAACTCGATATTCAAAGTCAACTTTTCTCTCTTTTGAAGCATCCATCCTTACTCATCTGTCTTCACAATCACTCACCTAACTTGTCACTTAAGTGAGCAAGAGTCAAGGCCTTTAGTCCAATCTAAATGTAGACACTGCCCTTTATTGGAATCAAGTTAAATAGCACTACAGACTCGTAGTCATTCGCATCTACGTTCATTAACATAAGGCTGCCTCTTTTTTTTATATTTTGGGGATCCCTTTTTCAAGATGGTCCACGGGCCAGTTCCAGCCCCTGGCCGTGTTTTGCCCATGTGTGCCCTAGATGGTATCTTTTCCAGGATGCCACCCTGCTATTCTTGGCATAGCAGGGTGGCTGCTGCTGTTCGGTGCATAAGCACGCAAAACAGTCAAAGCCTTCCCCCCAGCAATTCGCAGTTGCATAGAGGCGACCTTCTCATTCTCCAGGGAGAACTACAACATAGCAGAGCTCAGATGGAAGCTCCACATGCCCACCCAGAGCCTCTCACCTGGAGCAACTCCAGAAAAGGAGAGACTCCAGTCCCTTTTCAGAAGTTTAGTTCCAGAACCAGCACTATGAGTAGAGGTGATCCCAACTATATCTAACTGGTACCAGTCCACCTCCCTCAGCAGCTCTTGTTCCTTCACCATCAGAGGTAATGTTCCAGAGCCTAGGTCCCCACCTTTGCCTGCTACCCAGCATACAATGCACCCATCATAATCATCTCTTATTAATCTTTAAAATTGTATTTAAATGAAAGAATAATAATAATAATATAACTTGTGGAATGAATCTTTTTTATAAAAATTTCCACTTTCCCCCTGGCAAATTTAGCAAAATTCACTACCCAGAAAACATGATGTCAGCCGCACACATACATTTATCCATCCTCTCAATATGTGATTATTATTGAGGATAACAAATAGACAAGGAAGGCAATAGAACTCACTACAGTTTGTATTTTGTCTTTTACTTTTACAGTTTTTACTCACTTCCTGTGGTCATTAAAGTTGGATAAGTTGGATAAGTTGGAAACGATGGATACTTCCTAATGAAACAAGACCCATTAGTTTGACTGACCAAGCACTCCTGGAGGCCCAAACCCTCTCCATTGGGCAGTGAAGACCTCCTGCGGGTCATGGAGGTCCGGTTGGGTGTGGAGCTTCCTGCAGGTCTTCTTTTGACCACCAGCACCTCACAGCAGGCCTGGTCCTCATTTAATGTGCTCTTTCCTGCATTGATCACCCTAGACAGACAGGGGATAACGAGAGACGGGATTTAAGTCATACTTCAGTTTAACAGTACAAGATAAGACATAAAGAGATAATAAAAACTTTTTGAATTAATTAAACCTGCAGTGCAGAATGTCTGCCTACCTCTCCTGGCAGTAAGAGTAATTATACAAACACTGTTGAAGTGCTTGTGACACCATAGGCTCCAACATACTTGTTGTTGCTGTAGACTGTAGACCATACTGAAGCCTACTCTGTCACTGCAGTTGCTCCCCTCTCCTGCGCTGTAAAACCAATCTTTGCTAAAAATGCATCGCTACTGGTGAGCCAGCATGAGAAATTCACCATTAACACTGGTTTAAAAACTCTGGTATACTGCGAAATACACAGATTTAACTGGCAATGACCAGCTTTATCAGCATTTTGTGGATGCCTTTGGTAAGGGTTTGAAGGTGTTTAAAATCGTGAATTCCGGGTTTAATTAAAAAATAAAATAAAAAATAAAACAAAACCCATCCAAACACATTTTCTGTGACAATTTCACTTCATGACAGCATTTTTTTTTTGCCATGAACAAAGTGAGACAATGTGGTATATAGTAAGCAGATACACACTCTTTGAATACACTTTTCAATTTGAGACCAACATAGGGTAAAAGAGAGAAAGACACAAATATTGCATTATACAACACCTGGCACATTATGCACTGCTGCTGCGAGCTGCTGTAGTCATAGACAAGTACAGGCTGCTTTACAATACTCGAGGCATTCTCAATTTAGCTACTCAATTTACTTCAAGTAACTTATGAAATTAGAGCTAAAGAGGTTAAATAAACAAGAGGCATGCAGGGGAAAAAAACTTAGATATATCTATAAGTTCTGCCACTATTTTGTCACTTTTAACTTGCCTGTTTCTGCTGACAGCTGCTATAATAACATCGTTATAAGGCTTAAAGACATAGGGATTGGTCACATTTCTCTACATCTTTAAGCAATGTCTCAAGTGGAAATCATATCAAATAAATGAGACATTAAACATTTCAACACAGACATTTCTAATTGGTCTTGGGGATGAACATGCAGACTAGGGATCCTCTGTCCCTAGCCAAGATAACAGTGTCAGTAAAACGGACAGGACATTGACTAGGCAGAAATTCACTGAGTAATTGGAGTCTGCAGAGACAATGGGTTATTTACCACTTCCCTATCCAAAAACTAAAAATAGAGAACTCCCTGTAGTGTGTCATTAAGACAGGTATAAAGGAAACAATCTGGTAACACAAAATTATCCCCAATAATTTCAATGATCAAATAATTATATGTCATTAATCCTCACAAAATGTAAAATATTTGCTGTTTCTCAAAAACAAGGTATTGTATTTGGTTGGACGGCATATTTGTATCTAGGCAATTGTGACAGGCATTTTGTCACCATTTTCTAACAATTTTTTGACTAAACGATTGATCTATCACATTAGAAAAATAATCAGCACATTAACTGATAATGTAATAAAACATAATCATTAGTTGAATCCCCACATCAGCACTTTACAAACCTCATCACTGATGTTGAAGGCAACATAAATGTAGTAAATGCTTAGAAAAATGCAGATGTCACAGACTATTTTCCACTGTATACCAAGTGTTTCTAGATCCAACCTTCCGGACAGCAGCTAGTTTCAGGTCATGCCTGTTCACAACTTTTATCATCTCTTATAGTTGTCCCACAAGCTTTTAGCATCGGTTTTTGAAATGAATGTATAGTCTGTATGGTAATGTACGTGTATATTGTATATTATATGTAGTTAATAGGTTAAAATATGCAAAACCAACAGCATGTCTCATTAACTCCTTTCCCCAACTTCGTACGATGAATAGAGGCCACAAATTTCATGTACCACCATGAGTGTCTGAGACCAAAGCACTGCAGCGACTGGCATTCATCTGACCCTGAAAGATCACAAGATTAACAACAATTCAGTTTCTGAGCCTTTCATCTTCGATATGAGAGAAAACCAAGGCACGAGCTGTGTCTGAGAGCAGGGCTGTCACATTGGGTTATCTCATTTCATTTCTTCATGTTGGAGACAAAGGAATGACCTTAATCACTCTGCCAGAGCTGTAATCTACAGCTTCTAATAAATCTTTGGGATTCATTTTCTTTACAGTAACACTTAAAACATTTTTTAAGTTTTGCTATATGTTGTTTCTGCTTCAGAGCGATGTGCCATGTTCACGTAGCAGAAACAACACAAGAGCATGTGCTGTATCATGTGATTGAGCACTAGGAGGCTTCGTATGTCAAAAAAAAAAAAATGCTGCTCATGTGTCTCTTTGCCACAGATAAGTGAGACAATGACTTGATTCAGCTACTTTGCAATAGAAAAATACTTGCGAAAAGGGGTTTTATGGATGAACCTACAATAAAATAGAGGGACAATATATTTATTTATAATATTGGATGCATTTTATGCAGTGATTACAGCATATCGTGACCCTTCTTGAACATTCATGCACTAAGCTCATTCAAAAACATTCACTTCAAACTGTCACACACCCTGGAGCTGCCACTTTCTTATCTCTGTTCCCTTAACTTAAGTATTTATACTGAGAATGCCAACCTACATCCTTCTAATCTCAGACAAAGTGCAGAGGTGGTCCTCGTGTTTAGCTTTCAGACACGCATATTGATTCATTATTGACTGGACTGCTTCTAAGATCACAGGGCATGGGTATGTGTTATTGGTAGTGGGTCAGTAGAGTGAGTGAGTAAGTGAATGAATAAGTGGGCAGGAAAGCTGTATCTTTTCCTTCTCAGTGTTAGTACTCTCCTATGCCAACAAGAAAGATGGAGGAAAGATGTGGAGGAGAGGAGTTAAGGAGAAGCTAATCTGGACAGTGTTTTTGCTTCACTATCATCAAAATTGGATTGCTCCAATTGATGGAGTGGCTCTAACCATTCTTGATAAACCTTTTCTTCTGGCTACTTTGGGAATTGGCAAATCACACCATCAATACTATATTTCATGCCAATTTTCAGCCTTGATTAGTTCTTCAGACCACAATGGGTAGAACCCCACTTTTATCCAAATTGGAAGCTACACATTAGGTGGAGCCCAAGGCTTTTTCACTGTCCCTTCTCTCATCCCATCCCTATTCTCCCTCTGAAAGTAGGGATGCAAGATATGTATGTTTTCCAACCTATAGCAATAACTGATAATTATATTATAATATATACGATAATTTCACATTTCTGACACTAATAATGTAATTATTAATGGCTAATTAATAATGGCTAGTGATGTAATTATTGGCCAATGAGCGATAATATCAAATTTCCCATAATCGGGCCAATAATTTTCCCGTCCAATAAATATTGTGCATCCTTAATGAAAAGTCACTTGGAGCAAACAAGGTAAAGGCTAGAAACAAGAAGTCCAAACCAAATTATATCAATGGAAACATCAAAAGGTAAAGAAATGATGTGGATCAGAAATAGGGAGAGGTTAGAAAAAGACAAAAATGGCGCTCAGAGAATCTGACTGAACTGAAACATCACCAGGTTATCATGTGACTAAGACTACAACAGTTACTGTCATAATCTATTTCGCTATCAACTATTTCTTTGATTACTCGATGACTTCCTCATTTGACTGCATCTAAAGAATTAAGTGGAAGGGAGCAGCAGCGAGAGGCAAATTTAGAGTTTACAGTGGTAACGGTTAATAATGAAATAAAGTGACATTTAATAGCTTAATGTGCACAAACTGCTATATGCGTATGGGGATTTGTCAATTGTTCTGTGATAAAGTCTAGTTTGACAATACCTATAATGTTCTGTTTTATTGACACTTTCATAGAGGTGTTAATCAACGACATGTTTTAGCTTAGAGGTCACAGTTAGTGGTGGTGTTGTACTGGACTGCATTATATTTAGAGGTGAAAAATATAAGTATAAGTACAAAATTTTAGTAATCAACATACAATTGAATTGACACATTTTCAACAATTTCACCAAAAACTATACATGGTAATGGTAGAAATTATAGTTGAAGTGTTATATTGAATCGCGTTAGATTGCACAAGTGTACCTAATAAAGTGGCCACTGAGTGTATATGACTTAGCATTTTTGGTTTTGTGAAGGGACATGGTCACATCAAGTGACAAAGAGGATGACAAAGTTAAGAGTGAGCAATATTCACTGATCCACTCAAATGACTGTGCTCGCTGGACCTGACGGTCAGTGCACCCACTCAGAGACGGTGCATCAGAAACCTCCTCATGAAGCAGAATTGCTCTTTCTCCACAAGGTGCAACACAAAAACCCAGGATAACCCCAGACTGAGAGAGGCCTGCTCATAGACAGGCAGTTGTATACTGATACTGTGAAGTAGTAATAATGTTGAATTTAGATACAAAGTAATTGTTTCTCAATTTGTGAATATGAGTGTAATATATTCCAAAATTGGAAGGATACACACACTTAAACACTCATATTTTCTTCAAAGAAAAAGGACCAAATGAAAGTATCTGGGGTTTTTTTTAAATTCCTGTTAGCCAGTCGTAATACTGCATGTTACAACTAATATGTACGTAAAAAAATATAAACAAAAGTCTACAGCCAAACTAGCAGCTCTGAGAGGCTGTAGGCTACTTATGCTGCATTAATGCCATATGGGATGGATGGTACAAATAAGATTCCCATATTAGCGAACGTTCCCATCAATCAAGACGGTTGATTACAGAATTGGTTTTTTGAGGATTATCCACTTCTTGTACACTAAATTAGAGTTTAATTCCATTGTGCAAAATACTTTGGCTCAAGTCTGCGTTCATATTTGTTTGGTTTTTGGTAACTTTCGGATTATTTAACGTCAGAAACATTCAGAAAAATCCGACTTTGCCGGTTGTAATGACAACTTAGATGCGGACTTGAACATTAAGTCAAAAACTCATAGCGACACTAACATATAACTATAATAAGATTAATGCGCTATCAAGCACAATGGTGTTTTGAGCTGAAAAGTCAGCATGCTAGCATGCATAGTATTTACCATCTCAGTTTTGTGTGTTAACACGCCAACATTAGCACTGAACAAAAAGTACTGTTGAGGCTAATTCAAATGGCATCTACTTTGCAGGTATTTGCTTATAAATCAACGTATTAGACATAAAATGTTTGACCTGATGATGCTAAAAAACGCTAAAAAACCAAAAATGTTACGGTGACTCGCAATAGGCTTCATCACCTGGAGACTATGGATTTCTGGGCAAAATTTTCATGGTAACCTGTGAGATATTTCAGTCTCAACCAACATGGTGGAGCACTGAGCCAATCCGCTATCATAGCTTCTCAACTATAACTTGAAATATTTACCAAAATTGACAGGATACACACATTTATCCGACTCAGAGATTCCCTTCAAACCGTGTTTTCTTCAAATAAATCAAAATGTCAGTTTTGTATTACTGTTAGTCCTAAAACCTACAGTACATCTACTATGTATGAAAAAAATATGAAAAGCTGTAACCACCAAATGCTCAGATGCATCACGGTCTGGCTTTTCATCTCATCAGAGAGATCCATTGCCGTCTGACCCTCCCGAGTCGATCTGCATGGAGCACATCATCTCATATGGACTCAGGTTTTCTCAACCGACAGTGAGATTTCACTACAACAAAGCCTGCTGGTCAGCCAGCTGTTGACAAATCCCCAGTATGGCTCAGTCCTAGCTGATGCTACGCCAAGCTGGCACATATTCACACAAACACACACGCAGCACTGTTCAAGTGATCCTGTGGAATTATACATCCCATTTAAGTATGTCGGTTTTTATAAGCCTCAGTAAACAAATTTTGTTGTTTCAATCAAAAACAAGCAATAATTATGATAAATAATGAAATAAACAATTAGCAAATGGAAATCTGGACTACAATTTCAAATAAAATTATGCAACCCACTTTAGAACATTTTATGAGCGGGTGATGGCTTCACAGAAGCAAATTTATTATCCATTCTTTTCCGTCTTGAGATTAAAAATTCTTCACGGCAGACTAGCAAGGGGAAGCATAGGAGGGTGTGTATGACAATCCAATCATGTCAAAGGATTTCTTCATTCTATATAAAGCAGACACCGTATACACCTCTTTTAGTTAATCGATTTTAGTTTGGAATCAAGCCAAAATGCCACATTTTCTCTTTGTGGTTCTAGCCTCTAAAATGTCAGAATTTGCTGCTTTTCTATAGCAAACTGAATGTTTTGGTTGTTGGTGGGACAGAACAAGCAATCTGAAACAGCAGAATGAGTGCTGCTCATTTTTTTTCTCCACTATTATCTGATACTTTATGTTTCAAATGATTGATCCGTGAACAGAAAAATGAACCAACAGATTAATTTCTATTTAAAAGTATTGTCAGTTGCTACCCTAATCTCTATCTTTGCTGGCAAAGTGTTACTCTGCCCTGTTTATTCCTTGTATAAGGGAGGGAGAATTGCCCGAGGGAGAGAGACTAAACTGGTCAGTTGTGTCAAAGCCCAGGCTGGCTTAAGATGACACATTTGCACATCTAAACTGGGTTCCCAGCAGGACGGCTGAAGTAGAAACATTCGATGCACAGTGATAGGAGTTCCTGCACACAATGTTCTTACTGAATGTCTGATGTCATTGATTAAACAATAAAGTTCAAGGAAATAGCACACTTTCATAGCAGCCTATGAACAGCATGGGTTTAAAACTTTATGTAAAGGAAAAACACTGAAATAAATAACTCTTTTTTTTATGAATTTATGAATTCAGGGCTTTAAACTGCCGTGTCATTCTAAGATTGCCTGGAGGACTCTATAGTTATGAGACAGCCTCACTAACCACCAGACCACCAGGATACTCTATGTGGGATTGCATGAGTAGAAGTGATTGTGACAACAAGACTTTATAATACTTTTTTTGTGTGGTGCAGGCCTTATACCTTGAGGACAGGTGCGGCGCTCTGCTCTTACCAGCATGCAAATGAAGCAACCCCTCATCTCCTTTTCCTGTTTGTTGCCGTAAGTAAAAAAAATAATATTTCATCAAGTCTGCATTTCCTCATGTTCTTCCTTTTTTTTTTGCAGTTGCACTCCCATGATAACAGCACAGTTTATATAAGCAAAGTAACAACTCAGCTTTTCATGAGTCAAGCTTCCTTTTAAAAGACAACACAGCGGGTTTATTACGGGGCGGGAGGCCAAATGGATTCTTAATGCTCAAACATAAGATGTGGTATCAATAATACAACAGCTGGTCTGCTTGAAATGTCTCAGTTGTCAATTAAAAGGAGGACTTCCACAGTCTATGTAGGCAAACCTTGAACAGGGCAAATACTCCAAACCTGAAGGGATTGCTGTGTTTTACATGTCACATCGAAAAGATCATGGTCAGGTTTTACCGGATTTACTGAGACGTGAACAAAAAGCACACAAAACAACAATTCATATTAGACTATGCATACAATGTAGCACTGCAACAGGCAAACCTAACTATATTTGAGAGCTTTGACTGCCTCGCCTCATAAAGTGCGAATAAAACATGTTAAAGCTATTCATAATAGTTTTGAGGGTGCAGTTTTACTGTTGATCTCATCTCACTACAACATGATCTCTTATCTTACAGCGAGTCTGCACCAATAATGACCTTATTATCGCCTAATTTACGGTATTTTTTCCATCTACTACGCCATCAACAATAATAGGTTAAAGCATTACTATATGGCTGGCTACATAGGCTAAATTATATCGACCTTATCTTTTAGAAAGAGCTATGTTTATGTCCTATGGTCTTGGCCTTCTCATAGGAGGCTGTGTGTAATGTCTCTGTAGGAATATTTGGCCAGCTACTCCTGCTGCTGCACCTACTTTTAATTTAATATCCACATGAAACCTGCCATAATAATAATAATAATAATAATAATAATACAAGCTGGTGCTTTTGTTTACACCTTGATGGGTGATCTTAGTGATCCAGGAAAGACGCGCTCACTTCCCAAAGGATGCTGTGTGCTGTGCAAGAAAAGATGGACGCACACAGGTTACTCACTCTGCGTAGCCGGTGGACCACGGCAGCCGCTTGGTCTCCTTCAGGATGACGATAGGTCTCGCAATGTGATCCGCCGAGCACTCTATCTCGTCCGGCGACAGTCCCAGGAACTCCGGTCTGCTGTACGGGAATTTCAGCGGCAGATCCGAGCCGCCGGGATGGTCACCGTTGGAGCCACCAGCCATCATACCTCCCATAAAATTGGCCACCGCCGATTTCACCCGCGTGAGCATGATCCAGCGCGGGTCCAGGCGATGCGTTTGCGTGAGTTTACCCGCGCCCGACAGACCACCGCACGGAGACGCAGTTTCGCGGCGTGAGAAACAGACACACACGGCGGCCGCGAATCCTCATTCAGCTCAGCTCTCCCCCGGCTAACACGGAAATAAAAAGGCACACACAAACAGGCAGGGAGCGCTGCACGCTAGTCATGTGACAAACCGGTTGCTGCTGGTGGATTCGGTCCTACTGGCATCTCAGTGAGCAGCTTACGGTTCACAGTGCTGGAGGTCAAAGGTGCGTAATCCCGGAGTGACGATCACCTCCTGGGCAAGGTGATGTCATCAAAGGGTTGAGCCATGCTCTGAAAAGTGGGCCCTCATTTACACAGGAACACCTATAAATATACCAAATGGGAGTGCATTCTCTCAGTTATTCAGGAATGCAGATTTAAGGTGATCATATCTTTAACTGGACATGTTGGTTGTTTTTTATTTGGTTATTTTTCTTTTCCTCTGAAACCCAGTTAAGTTTTGAAGTGCTTCCCTTTGCCACAAACTCAGCTTGCGTTGCTCGTCATAAAGGTGACGAAATGCTGAAATTACATAAAAATGACTCCTAATGAGGAAATATTTCATGTATATAATGGCTATACATTAACCCATAGACCTATATATTTCTATTGTTTAACCAAAAAGCAATTCACAGACAAAGATGTACAGTAGGCCCTATGTCATCCCAGAGTTTGGAATCAGTTTTAACCCAGAGAGATCTAAATCCCTGTTAAACATCTCCTATAATACTTATATATAACAGAAATTAAAAAAACAAATGTGCAGGTGAAAAATACTGTCAGCATCAGTCACACATATATGGCAAATTAAAATCCATTGTGCTTGTTTTATACAGCTGTACAAACAGAAGTAATGCATACATTTATGAGGCAGACTTTAAAGGTGCCTTGTGTAATTTCTAGCACCATCTAGCGGTGAGGTTTCAGGTTGCACCCAACCAAATGCGCTTGCGAACCAACCGCTCACGTGCTCAGTCATGAGCGAGCATTCTGGCCATCAGGCAAAACAGACGCGACGTAGCCTACAGGAGACTGGTCTGCTGCTGTGTTGTTTTCCTGCACCGTTATGTTGTAATATTGTGTATTTGAGTCGTGGGTCACGTACCGCGACTGAGAGACCGGCGAGTAAACTGTACCTGGTCGGTATAATGACAATATCTCAATTGGACGTCACAAAGCAACCAACACCAGATCCATGCTAATCTAGCTTGCTAACTGCCCCTGCCTTGCATAACTACTGGCTTGTAACGGCAAATAAGCCAGTTTGCCCATAAGTTAGGATGAATTAGCCGACATTATCCACTCAAGACAGTATGTTGTCATGCCAGGTAATGTTAGCTAGCAGCTAGCATCTGATCATCCAAAGGCAAGCTAACGTTATCTAGCCAACCAAAACACACACAATATATATTTCAGTTTGGTGGGAGCCGCTCTAGCTCTTGACGGACTCCTCTTCTTCACTAGCTCCACTATGTTAGCTACACTAGCAAGCTAGCTACACCGTTGCAACTATATAGGATGGAAATGCGCAGAAACGCCACAGCGGTGAATCGGACCCGTATGCTTCACATAGAAAACTGAGTACAGCCTGTTATAGGCAACCTAGAAAGTCGGCGAATGGCTCATTTTTTAGGTGAAGTCACAACCCGTGCACACATATATAACAATAATAATAATAATAAAACAGTGATTCATACGTGTTAATTTCCTCAGAAAACTCCACAATGCACCTTTAAAAGTTGTCATCAGATTAAGGTTCTTTAGGTTTATAAGCTATTCTCATTAAACTGGGAAAAAGCATTAAAGTATTAAGCTCATAAAAAAATGTTGATGTTTTTTGAGCTGTTAAAAGAGTGCCTCCAGGCTGCCAAACAGAAAATTGGGATTAACCCACAGCACAAATTGTTTCCCTATAACAGCTGTTGGCAGTCACACTCCCTTTCAAATAATAAAAATCTAAAATGATTCTTCAGTTCTCCATATGCAACTTATTTGTTAAGAAAGAATAAAAGGAAAAGAGTTCACATCCACACAAACTCTCTCTCTCTCTCTCTCTCTCTCTCTCTCTCTCTCTCTCTCATGCACGCACACACACCAAACACAGGAAGACAGTGTGAGTGCAGTCAACTGACGTTGGCATGCTCTCTGTACCCGATAAAACATCCATTGTAACTAAGAGGAGTGGACAACCAAGACTAATTCACAAGAAACCAAAAAGGCAATTCATATAATTATAACAATTATAGGCCTAATATTTATGTGAAGAGCAGAATATAGAAAAAGGTAAATAAGATTGAAGGTGAAACAAATTACAGGGAAAACTAAAAATAAATAAATTGACAAGTAAAATCAAGGAAAAAAGGATTTATAAATATAGTATAATAATATAATATAATTTTCGCAAAAGATTTATATTTACATTCCCACAGCCTCATTTTCTTTTCAAACTGATTCTGGGCATTAAAGTATTTGAGCTCTGTAATTAATTCAGTTTAAAAAAAAATGAATAAATAAGGGTCGATAATACAACAAGATCACAAGTCACAAGATCATTCTCACAAAACTCCCTTTTTCCTTGATAATTCAATTAAAAATATACTGCAAATATGAGACATCTGGCCAGTTTTATGGAATGTCACTTTCTGTCTTTTTTTTTCAGTTTGTTTTGGCCTGTGAGTCGGTTTAAATCCGATTGGCTGGGCTTTCAGCCAACCCACCTTGATGTGGGTCCAGACATCATGAACTTATGGACACACTTAGAGAGGCATTTTGGAGAGGTAAACCTCGTAAAATGATCTGTTATGTGGTACAACTGTGGTGCAATACCGCAGTCTGCAGACCAGCCCCACAGGAAAAACTCACAGGATTTTTCCATTCATGGGCCTACAGCAATGAAAAGTTTAAGATAATGATAATAAAAAAAAACATCCTGTAATGATAAAAGAAGACTGTCACATATCGGCACTGTCAGACTCATCCGGGAATCGATTCAATTTGCTCCCACGGTTCACTGGGAAATGTTACCGTTTCGCTTTCCGCTTCTATCAACAACCCTCGAGTCAAATTTTGCTAGAGTTTACTGAGAGTTGGCAGATGTTTGATCAGCCTTCCAACAGTGCACATATTTAGCACCAATCACAAGCATTACTGATGCTGATTGTACACTATTCATATCTGTTATGACAATGTTTTTAAGGCTTTACATACATGTATTCATAACCTCTGCCCTTGACTGCCTCATTACCTATCATTTAAGCCATGTGCCTGTAATTCTCCAGTTATGTAAGACTTACTTATTTGCTTTATGTCTCAAGTCAAGAATGGCCAGAGTAAACTTTTTCCATTCCCCACCACTGGCCCCCGAACCCACTCAGTTACCAGCATGCTTGAATAATGTTAATGTGTTTAAACCCAAATTTATTGAGTGAAATGGGCTGTGTGAGCATAATATAAACTAAAAAAAAAAGAAGGGTCAGTACAGCAAGATCACAAGTCACAAGATCACTCTCATATTAAAAAAAAATCAAACAGATTTGTTTATCACATGCAAAATACATTTCACACATTTATCACATGTTGAAAAAAAAACTTCACTCAGTAGTTCACACTGTTGCCTTATAGCCAGAGGGTCCTGGGTTGAACTCGCGGCTGTGACAGGGCCTTTCTTTGTGGCGTTTTCACATTCTCCCTGTGTCAACTTTCCTGCCAGTGGGGCTCCTGACTGGTTTACAACCTCATATTTAGGATCGGTTAAATGCAGAGGTTGAATTTCATGAAAAATAACATTATATGCTTTATGTGAATAGTCTCAAATCAACATCCACCTGTGAAAGTTTGAAAGTTAACATTGAAAATTTAGATTTCATGTGAGATTTTTTTTTTTTTTTTAGCATCTTTGTTGCAAAAACTTCTTCTGCCCATGTTCTCCCTCCCAGGTTACAGTTTTGTGAATACAATGACAAAATGATCCCACCGAACATATTAAAATGTTGACAACAGTTCTGGTTTTTGTGGTTAGCTATATTTAGGCAATTAACGCTTATTAAGGCTAAATGATAAAGTCTTGACGTTATTATGTTTACATGTCCCCATTAAGTTATAGGGTTCCTTGTTGAAACCATCAGCGAATGAACACCAAAAAACCACTAGGAAAGAGTTTTACATTGATGTTTTCCTGGATGTATTTAATTCTCAGACATGGCATGAAACTGAGATTGGGATTGAGCTAGAATCCCTCAGTGTGAAGGCCACTTGGTGACATGGCAGCTTCGTTCATGACCTCAGGTCACACCTGAAATTCTTGTTTTGATTGTAAACTTTCACAACAAATTCAACATATCACTGGCTTTGGTTACGTTTCACATGAGAAATAACTTTCCATTTATCAAATGTACAGTATAATTTTGCTACAAAATGTCTGAAAACACAGTTATACAGCGGGCCTATGTAAACTACATGCAACAACCCACATTTATTTTACATGTGCATTTATTTTTCTTACATTCCTCACTTGAAATATCTGAAAACCAAGCGAGACTCTATTTCATTTAATATCCTAAACCGCGTTTGAATGTGAAATGTGCTTTTTTTGTTGATGTTGAAAGTGTGAAGTGAGAGTGTACAGCATTTGTCTCTCTGAACATTAAAGTACCTATTTTATATCCACCAAAGCATCCAGCATAAAAGCATATTTTCGATCTTTGTATGTTTACATGCCCATTAAAACTGTGAGTTGCCAAATTGGCAGACTCCAATCCAATCAATAATTCATGAGTTTGCCAGGAAAGAGCTCTACTGACCCAATTACACAACAAGCCAGTCTATGAGCTCAGATGCAGGAGATGATAGGATATGCGTAATATAGTTAGTAATCATTAACTATTTGATACTACAGAAATCCAGTAAACTGATAAATCTGCAGTGTTCAACTCTTCTTGTGAGGTGATACACTACATGTTAATGCTAAATAGATGCTAACAGTTACTTACTTGAGGCTTACTGATGTTTAACATGCATTAGCATTAATATTGAAATACAAAAGAAGCAGGAATTCAGTCACTAATTTGAGATACTTAATGCCATAAGATCAAAACTCATTATGAGTCATCCTTAAAGGCATTCCTCTCTTATAGGTTGGTGCTATATTGTCTATATGCACTGTTTGGCCAAAAAATATGTGGACAGGGGTGTATGTTTAGCCTGGGGCTGTTTTTAGGGGAAATCTTTTGTGCTAACACCTTTGTGACAGTTTGGGAAAGGCCAGCTCCTGTTTCTGACGCCTCCGCCAAAAAGCCATAAAGGAGTTCACACGAAATGCTTTTTCCAGTTTAATGTGGAAGAACATGCACATAGCCCTGACCACAACCCCTTTGAACAACTTTGAAATTAATTGAAAATGGAAAACCTTTTATTCACAAGGCGAAAGACAGACAGGATATTAATGCACATGGATTTGAAATTAGATGTTTATCAATCACATATGGCTGTGATGTGTAGGTATGTAGACATACTTTGTTCAGTGTCTACATGCTTTTGGCTATGTACTGTACTATCATTGGATTGGCCCACTGACACTGCCGTCCATACAGCCATGCTGTTAGCAAGACTAAAAATGACATCAGACTAAAACCAAAATGAATCCTTATGTAAGACATGAAACTTTAACTGTGGCTCATGTTCTTTTCCTTTTTTAGTGTATGTTATAGATTGTCGGATTACATCATTTTGAAGTGTTTGGTAATAATGGTAGGCTAGTATCTGCTACAACTCTACTGAATGCTAAGTGAGCTGTTTCTATTTTCTGCCTGCACATCTTCTCCCTCCAGCTCCCTTATTCAAAACAGGATTATGATGGTGATGACAGGATCAAGAGGGCTTGAAGATTTAGTGTGTGCGTGCGTGCGTGCGTGCGTGCGTGCGTGCGTGCGTGCGTGCGTGCGTGCGTGCGTGCGTGCGTCTGAAAGCAATCAGCCTGCTATAGCCCAACTGATGACTGACTCAGCGATGAACACAGACGGCCGCCTACACACACTCGTACCAGAGGATAATCTGGAGGTGGTGAACTTGAGTATGAATGATCCCAAACGTTGGTGTTTGTTTATCTGTGTGAGACAGAGAGACAGTTCATCCTCTCATCTTCACATCAGTGCACATCTGTATTTTAACTGAAATACAATGCAATTTAATGCAGTTATCTCACGAGTGTTGAGAGGTTGTGTTCAGGTGACAATTAAACTATTCTACCACTACTATTATAAGTAGGACTAAGAACAGTACTTTGACTACTGCTGCTGCAGCTGCTGCTATTACTGTACCATGACTACTACTTCTACCTCCTCCACTGCTGCTCCTGCTACCATCCCTATAATTGTATAACTAATATTATAACTACCATACTCCGCAGAGGTGGAATGAAAAAATAATAGGGTACGAGATGCATATAGCGGGACACCAGTCCTGATGCATTCATGATGCAACAGTTCCAGATTAAGATGAAATTGGCAATAGGCAAGTTTTTGCTTTAACATCTCATTATAAAGTAAATGTTGATTGTACAATATAATGGCTATAAATTAATGACACCATTTATGTTTAGATTGGTTCCCTATAAACCTCGCTTTCACTATGCAGTTTTGTCTGCCACAAGGCACAAAATTCTCCTAAACTGGGGCTCCCTGTGGCTCAGTGGCTAGAGCGGGCACCCCATGTACTGAGGCTATCAGTCCTCTACAGCGGCCACTGGTTTGACTCCCACCTGCGGCCCTTTGCTGAGTGTCGTCCCCTTTCTCTCTACCCCCTTTCCTGTCCAATCTTCAGCTATTTCTATAAATAAAGGCAAAAAATAATCTTTAAAAAAAATCTCCTAGACTAAATGAATAAAGAGCATGTAGCCTTTTGGATACCCTATAGAGCAGCTATTCTTGCTCTAAATAATTAGATTGAAATTAAATATATACTGTATATTTTTTGGGGGGAGGGGGGTAAATTACAAAGTCAATTATGTTCATATCTAAATGTGGTCAAGAATTTGCATAAATAAAATGTCAAAATAGAATGCATAATTTCAATTACCAATTAGGTTTGAATATAACTGCGGCAATCACGACACATGTTCGGGTAAAGACAACTGTGTTCTTATCACTGTTAGCTAGCTAACGCTCCCTTAGATGCAATGGCACAAAGTGGATTTTTCTTTTTTTTTTCTTTTTTTTTTTTATCAATCAAAGTGATGTGGGAGACAACCATGCACCAGTAAAAGCTCCAAAGCATTTGGTGAGGAAATATGACCCTGAATATATTAAATCTGGATTCATAATAGCAGGTAGTGATAGGCTACTGAGCTGAAAGCACGATGTGTTGAATGTGATGTAATACTGTCATACCCCATGCAGTTTATTTTCTCTCCTACATTTACAACTACCAAACTGCTACTAATCCTGACTAACACATGGGTAAAATTCACACTCAGTATGTTGAATCAACTCCATTCATCTCACTGAAACTAAATATTTTACATCAAGGCAAACCATTCTAACACAGTTTCACACACTATCCAACTATTCATTTGGACTTTAAACAGATCAGTTCCATCTTGGTTTAGATGTAACCACATACAGCATAAGAGTGCAGTAATTGCACATGTTTTGCAAACTCTGACCTGCTGATGGGTAATCCACCCTTGAACCTGAGTCACTCTAATTGATGTGCTAAAATTAGGAGGCAAGTCACAAATTTTGCCCACACCAACAATGAAAACATTGGACCACCTTTGTTTACATTTTTCAGGAGTTTAGTGTACCAAAATGATTCAGTAATTCACTAATCATTCACTAATCTCATGGGTATCCCGACGTAAGCAGTAGGAGATTCCAGGTTCTTCTCCTTCCATCCTAAAATGAAGTGGTATTGATATTAGACAATGAATGGCAGGATTGGAAAGCTGGCTCCATGTAATTAAATGCAAATTGATCTATAATCTGTTATTTTTGAGTTATTGGTAAGTAGTGTAAATTTTTTACACGAAAACTAGGTTTTGGTCAGAGATTCTCAAACATAAGAAATAACCCCAATGCTGCATGTAATGTAATAGTGACTATTTGATCAGGTTTTGTGTTTTAATCTCTGACCAGCAGATGTCACCAGCGTACTTAGAATTTCTCACAGGAAACCATGTCTGGCCATTAAAAAAACAAGAACAAACAAAGCATGCATTGTGTGTGTGTGTGTGTGTGTGTGTGTGTGTGTGTGTGTGTGTGTGTGTGTGTGTGTGTGTGTGTGTGTGTG
>JBBPCS010000917.1:10824248-10842029 GCA_037974645.1 Hollardia meadi | reverse complement strand
TTTATTTTATTTCTCTACTTTCTATTTATGTTGTTATTATGTACAATATTTCCTTTCTATTCTTATTACTTTATTTTTGGTATTTATGATTGTATATATTGGTATTTATTATGATTGTATATTTTGTGCTATCTGTATAGTTGTTTTTTTAAAAGTTATGTTTCTAATAAAAAGTGTGTGCACAGTAGAGTCCTTAGTTGTTGCTGTGTTTGTGGCCTCCAAGAGAACTGGAGATGGTGGACAGAGAGTCAGACTCAGAGCAACAACCTTCATGCACAAGAGCTTTAGGGTATGCTTTTAATAATATATAATATAATATAATGCAATATAATATTGTATCATATTATATTATAATTATATTAGTCAACAAAACAAGTGGTTGGCGCGTTGACTGGGTGGCCTGGGATGGAGTCAAATTCCGGGCCTGAATTATTGTTTCAGTCCGCCACTGGGAGAGGGGTGCCGAAAGGGGTGTTCGCCCAGGGTGCCATACAAGCTAGAACCGCCCCTGACATCGAGTACAGAACAGCAGATTACATCTGAGGCCACAATTGTGATTTTGACTTGATGTCGCTCCATGAAATGTCATCACCAAAATCATTATGAAAAGCATGAATATCTGTACAAAACATCACATCATAGACATTCTACTGGAAGATTTGACCAACTAGTGGCTAAATGACAAGTCAGGCAATCACCAAACCCAAAAAGATTCATCCACTGGGGGCCATAAAAGGCTGCAAAAAATGGCTAAAAATATATATATTTTAATGGATCTTAAATCACAGTGTATTATAGGATGCTACATGATATTGTGGCGTTTGCTGTAATGATGACTTCTGCTCCTTGGCATCTTCTATTAAAGAAATGGAATGTACAAGAAATCAAAATGCAACGAAATGTGAAGAGAAATCTGCTAATGTGATACTAATGGCCCAGAGATGTTGCATAAGATCAGACGGCCATAGCCAGGTGAGAGCAAAAGAGCCAGTTATTATGCAGGACAAGTGTGTCCAGGTCCAGCTGAGGAAATGTTCTTGCACATCATGATGGCCTAGTGAGAATGTGTGAATCATTAGGTTCAACCTGGTTGTTTCGATGTTCGATGTTTTCTTTTTCCATAGATAAAAGGGCGATTTTATATCAAAATAACAATATTGCCATTCAGAATAATGTGATCAGACCTGTTAAAACGTTCCCATTACAGAGTGAACATTTCTCTCCCTTGTTGAATCACATCTACAGTAAGTGGGTTTGATGTTAAGAATGCTGCACAACAAAATGCGAGCTCTCCTGCACTTTGTTATGATAAGAGAATAAGGTGATTGAGCTTTTCAACAACTGAATCACAATTTTTGTTACATTACTTGTATGGAATTGTGTTTGAAACAACACATCACATCTGTCACTCTGTCAGGTATTTGTAAGTTGGATCGCATATTGCATAACGTCTGTCAGAATGTCATCTAACTAGAGTTAAGGGCAAGCTAGGGTAGGGTTAGGTCACCTGTCTAACAGCTAATAAAATAAAGCCCATTGAGGCATTATGATTTGTGAGTTTGGGCTATAAATAAAGCTGACTTGAGTTGACTTGACATAAAGAAGTGGTCCTGCCATAAAAACCACCTCTGTGATTCTCATAATCTGTAGTTTTATTTGATGATTTTGTGTTAACATCAGGGCATAACTGTCAAATAAATGTATATACACAAACCCACGTACAGGGGAGAAGGCTTTACTACTGCTACCTCTAAGCCCAGGAATGTCTTACGCAAAGGGTGTTGGAATGTTGGTTTCTAAAACCACGTTTTATGTTTTCTCTTCACAGAACAACCTCTGCCACCCACGTGTAACCTTTTTGGCTAGTAAAGGACGAAAGCTGTCTTCACAAAGAAAAGTAATACGTCTGCTCTGAAATTGAAGTAAGATTACAAAATGATGCTATGCAGAAGCGCTCTGGTTCAGGCAAAGACAAAAGTTGACAGTGTAGCCGCTGAATGTTCCCTTGCTAGCACTAAACCCGAAGAATGAATGCAAAGTCTGTTCAAACTGGAAGAAAAATGAAAAATGAGAGAGCAGTATAAGATGGCCATAAACATGATTTATAGGAGACAGGGTTAGTTCAGGTGGACGGTGGGTGCAAAACTTTGGAGACTGCGGTTCTTATTCTGAGTCTCACATGCAGTTGTATTCAGCCAAAAAAGGAATCTTGTTTTCAGTTAAATGGTAATAAAGTAAACCTGTTGTGTTTTGTGCTGTGGTCTTTTTCAATATTAAACCAGGGCGACAATCTCCCTGCCCAGGGACAGATGCATAACAGTTGTGTTATGCATGGCCCCTGTCAAATAAACTAAACTAAAATAAATCTTCCTCTAGCCAAGTGTGTCCAAGTGGATGTTGCATTGAGAAGATGAACAAAGATTGAAGGGAAATAAACAAATACAATGTCTGAACATTTCGCTGACATGCTTTTGCAACTTGTCAGATAACATTTCCTCATAATGATAAAAACCATAATCATTGAGCAAAACATATTGGCTGTTGTTTATTAGTAATATATGTAACAGAAATTCTGGCAGGCAGAGTTGGCTTTAGGCATGGGCACAAGGAAAGTGGATTCAAACAAAGGAAGTTGTTCGGAAGTTTTCATTATTATAAATCTACTTGGGTCCAGGTTGCACAACCAATGTGTATTTGGTATGTATTTTTTATGATCATAAACCTGAACGTTGTGTTTACTGAAGCACTGATCTATGATTCAGTCCCCCAAGGCCAAAGAAGAATATGTAAACCTTCAAACTTACATAACGAATGTATTATAGGTGGCCTCTGTGGAGCTCCCATTTATGGTGATGACTTCATCCATAAAGTAAAGATATAATTAAATCTTTTGTTTGATGTGATCTTCAGAAGACCGCAGTTGTCCACGAGACAAAGAGATTTGTGCTTCTTTGAATACTGTAAAGAAAACCGCCACTGTGCCTTTTTTTATTTCAAGAAACAACTTTTGAGGTGCTACTTCTTGATGTCAGTTGATGCCAAAAGCACAGTATATGTCACCAGTAGAGCATGACGAACTGGCGAGGTTTTAATGCATGAGGTATTCATGATATAAACCAGGCAGAGCGAGAAAAGCGTGCATGCTTTTCAGTTTAAGGACAGACATTCTTTTCGTGCACAAGATTACATATTACATTGACATAAACAACGTTTAATGTCCTCTGATGTAACGTTTGACACAATGATCCTTATGATGACATAGCCCATCAACTAAAAGAGAGATGTGATGATGAACTTAAAAAAAATTAAATTATGTCGATCAAATGATCTGATGAAGAGTCGACACTGTAAAAAAAATTTTTAAGTTTGTGAAGTCCCCTCTGAATACAAGACTTGAACTTTAAATTACAATTTCTAATGATGTTTTGATATTCGCAAAGTTTTCTGATATCAAATTTAAGCCATGCAAGAAGAAACTCCTCAACAAGATTCTTTATCCCCAAGGATAAAAAACAAAACAAAAACGGAGACTGCAGAACATGAAGCCGATGAACAAAAGGGAAACATCACGGAAAATTATTCTGACTGGCTGCTGGAGACAGAACATGTACTCCCATGATTCCTGGGCCCAGAAACACCATCCACAGATAAAGATGGCGAACAGAGTCTTCATGTTCCGAAGCCGATGAGACAAACCAAGCCTGGAGCTGTACTAACTGCGCAGGACATGTCAGGTGTACATTAGTCATTAATGTTGTTCATTCCAACATGAACAGAGAGACATCCATTCTGCTGTCCATTCTGAGCCCCCCCTGGACAAGACAAGACTGTACCAGAGTGAAAGGGGGGGATATAAATCAGACACATAACACGGTTCTCATGGGAGGAGGCTGGTCAACAAAAGGCCCACGGCGTCGGAAATTTCCCTGGCTGGGGTTCTGATGGGGAGATTAGCAGAGACTAACACAGCAATAACTGAGAAAACTTCATTATACCTCTAAGCCTGTTCAAGCAGTCTGCAGCAAATTTTCGGAAGGGCGCCCTAGTTTGCGCCACTCACTAAAAGGGCCATCGGAAATGAAAGAGAGGAGATCTGGATGGTGAATTCAATGTGAACGCAATAAAGATAACTATATCAGCACATGGATCAAATGAGCTGAATAGCTGCCGGATACCCACAGCCAGTTCAATCATGTGCTTTTGCAATGGAAAGTGTAATAAGCTGTTTAAATTGTTATGGCTCACTTGGAAACCGAGGCGGCGTCACTAGAGATGCTGAAGCGAAGAACTGCTAGACAAGTGTGCAACAGCGGAGACTGTAAGGACTGCAAGGAAGAGAGACGGAGAAAACACAGATAAACATGCAGTTCAAAAGCCAAGCTGGTAATGTCAAGTTAAAAATAGTAACATCTCCCTCCACTCAAATGTGTTCGGCTTATTGTTAATTCACTTGGATGTTTGACCGTCATTGTGCAGAATTATGTGCTGAGTTTGACTTTTCATATTAATCTGCTCATCTTTAATTTTTAGACATGTATGTGAGCATGATTTTGAGATAACTATAGGAGAAGATGGTGTTATGTACAGTATGTCACGTAAGTTAAAAACGTTACGTCCGATAACTTTCAAATGTAAGACAAAACAAGTTAATGATGACTTTTGGTTTCACACTAGACGCCGACCTCCACCCCTCTTGGCACTTTCTCGCTTTGGAATGTAGCTACGTCATGCTACATCATCTGTCCAAGTTGCCTGATACTGACGCGGACGGCGTTACATTGCAGGTATACCCTTGTGTGTCTCTGCCTGACAGCAAAGGGTCCCTTGTTCATCTGGAAGAGACATGAGGGGCCGTGACAAAACGTTGATATCTGATGAGCTGGGGAAGATAAGGGTTGTGTACACAACAATGTTTGCATTGTTTTCCCTATTTTGCCCCATTTTAAATGGCAGATTTAACCTCTGTTTTTAATGAACCACAGCTATCCCCACCCCAACCAGCCATTATATAGCCGACTGTTTAAGTGTGTGGGTTTGAAGTTAGCATGAATGCAAAGCATCAAATTTAACTATAGAAACTGCCTCTTTAGGTTATGGAAGTCAACCCACTGTATCTGCAATACAATGATTGCTAGGAAAAAAATAGTCTTGATGAAAAATTTTACTTTTACAAGGAAACCTCTGGCGTCACCGGCTGATGCGCTAAGCCTTCCCTTTAGCATCGTGCAAAGGCTCACGTCCTGCACAAGGTTTACATTACTTTGGTTAAGTTTTTGGTACAAAACATTGGAGACGTTTCAGTAAGTTTAGGCACAAAAACCACGTGGTTAGGTTTAGGAAATTAATGGTGATGCTTTGTTTCTAATGGAACGCGAACTCCGGTCTCCTGGGTGAAAGTGTGTGTTGTCGTTGACTGAAACTGATGCAGACGGCTTTACGTTGCTGGTATGTTAAAACCTTGTGCATCTCTTCCTGATGCCAAAGGGTATACCTTGTGCGTAAGGATGAGATGCGAGAGGCCATGACAAAATGTCAATATCTGCCGTGCTGGGGATGAGAACGGGCTGATAGTAAGCGAGAAAATGTGTTCGCTTTTGTTTGTCATTTAAATTTAAAACACTTTTTCACACAGTTTTACAAACTGGCTTTTTTTTATTATTATTAACCATCAAAACCAGTTTCCTGGTTTCCTGAACGCAAACAACATTGCAGTGTGTTGGTTAATGTATTCTTTTTAATGCACACAAAATCTAAGAACTGCTGTGATGTGGAGTTTGTGTTCATTACAGTGAAGGGCTTGGCTGCACACTGCAAAAAATAGTTATCAAACACGATGATCTTTAAAAAATTTACTAAAGTAAGACAAAAAAGAAAAAAAGAAACAACACCGATTATTGAAGTATTTTCTTAATATCCTTTTTGAGACAAAATGTGTTTTAGGATTTAAGAGTAATTACACCAAACAACTTTTGGGGTGTTTTACTTTTTGCAGTGTATCAGCTTTACGTACGCTGTCTGAAATTTGATTCGAGTTTAAAAAGCCCCGACAGCAGCCACCAGTCAGAACGCAACGTGTTCCTCGCTGTCAGCGCCAGGTATCTCCATATAGGGATTGGAGAGGCACTTCACAGCCCCTCTGGCTCATATCAGCTCGGGCGCACAGAGGGGAAGTGCCATGCACACCCCTGACTATGCGCTACTCCTGAACGGAGGAAACGTGTCTCTGGTTTTCAGTCACACCAATGACTTAACAATGGAAACGCCTGGAAACAGCACCAAACGGATCCACCCGAACGGTTCCGATCCGTTTGCGCGAAACGAGGAGGTAGCCCAAATCGAGATAATGGTCCTGAGCATCACCTTCGTGGTTGCTGTGATTGGGAATGCGAGCGTCCTGCTGGCCGTGTACAACACTAAGAAGAAGATATCGCGGATGCACCTTTTCATCAAGCACCTCAGCCTGGCTGACCTGGTGGTCGCCTTCTTCCAGGTGCTGCCGCAGCTCTGCTGGAAGATCACCTTCCGCTTCTACGGTCCAGACTTTCTCTGCAGGTTAGTCAAGCACCTCCAGGTGATGGGGATGTTTGCGTCCACCTACATGATGGTGATGATGACCCTGGACCGTTACATTGCCATCTGCCACCCCCTGAAAACGCTCCAGCAGCCCACCAAGCGCTCCTACTTCATGATCATCTCCACGTGGATGTGCAGCCTGGTGCTCAGCACTCCGCAGTACTTCATCTTCTCTCTGAGCGAAATCAACGGCTCGAAGGTTAAAGACTGCTGGGCGCACTTCATCGAGCCATGGGGCGCCAAGGCGTACATCACCTGGATAACCGTGGGCATCTTCCTAGTGCCTGTGGTCATTCTCATGATGTGCTACGGGTTCATCTGCCACAGCATATGGAAAAATATCAAATTCAAGAAAAGGAAAACGACGGCTGGTGCTGCGAGCAAAAACAGGCTTATTGGGAACAATTCAGTCAGCAGCATTACAACTATATCAAGAGCCAAACTGAGGACTGTTAAAATGACTTTTGTGATAGTTTTGGCGTATATTGTTTGCTGGGCGCCGTTTTTCACAGTACAGATGTGGTCTGTGTGGGATGAAAACTTCCAGTGGGCTGGTGAGTGCTGAAGAAAGTAGAATCTTCTAGTTTCAGGAATGATATGAGAAAAAGTGACAGCAGTTGGCTACAAAATAAAGAATTCACGTGCGCAAACAGTCCAAGTGCGCACAGCCTTTACGCACAGGTTTATTTGGCATACAAAACTAACGATATAGATGGAGTAAAAAGAATGAATACAACAAAATGAAAAATGTTTAAACTGATATATTATTTACAAGTTAACCTTCAAAATTAAAATTCCTCTTATTCATTTTGTTTAAACTGATATTAGGTAAAGAAATCTGGGTTCCCTGATATCTTTATTTTAGACCTCATCTGTGGGCTCTTAGATACACCTCCAACCTTCTCTTCAAACCAACTGTAGTCTAAAATTCTGTTTTTATCTTGATGCAAACACACTGTAAGTGGTGAACTTTTCTGGGAGAGCGTCATATTACTTCACTGATATCAAGAAAATGACGTTTAATTCAAAACGTCTTGAAATAAAGTTGATGTGCCACATAAACTCTCACTTTTTTTAATTTGTGCGTTTGACAGATTTTCTCCTTTTTATGAATTGACTTTGGCAGGCATTTCTGCAGCCAAGCCTGCATCAGATGTTTTGCAGATTAATAATCTTTCTTCCTCTTTGCTCTTTGTTCTCTAGATTCTGAGAACACAGCAGTGACTCTGTCTGCACTCCTTGCCAGTCTCAACAGCTGCTGCAACCCTTGGATATACATGATCTTCAGTGGTCACCTCCTCCAGGATTTTGTGCACTGCCTCCCCTGCTGTGTCAAAATGAACACTGACTTCAAGAAGGAGGACTCAGACAGCAGTCTCCGCAGAACAACAGTGCTGACTAAGATGACCAATCGGAGTCCAACGGGCAGCTCTGGCGTTTGGAGAGAGCTGGACAATTCTCCCAAGTCCTCCATTCAGGTGGAGTAAACAGGCAGCCAGGCAACTCTATTTAGCAGGGTGGTAATTTTTTTTAAGGTCTGGCAGTGGCATCAAGATACACATTATACAGTATCAACTATAAAACTATAATGCAAACCAAGCTTTTTGCAGGGAAAACAGGAAACAGAGTAAAGAAATATGATGTAGACGGAGACAACAAGGATATGAACACATTCTCTGTGTTTTCCTGCTGGATTTTGTGTGCAAACATGTTCATTTACACATAACCTCAGCAAAAATATAAGAAAAACTACGGGAAAGTGAGTGAAATTACAAAGATTTCTTTATAATTCATTGTGTTTTTATATCTCCACAATTGTTTGTACGCTGATAGTAATTTTTTGTTTAATTCACTTAAATTTTCTTTCCAATTTTCCATCAATACTGATGCTTTTACTGATGCTTATGTCCCCCTGCCATCCTTTCCTGTTCCAGTGTTTACAGCCAAGAGGTGTGCAGTGGTGAAAACAACTCTTACAGACCACACGTCTTTCAGTAACCGAAGCAGTCATCATTCGTGCTTGGCTTTCCATTATGTTGTTTTTCTCGGAACCAGATTTTAGTGGCTAATGTAGAAAGAAAAAAAAATCATATTGCAGCAGCCAAATCTTTGTGTGGATCCTTAAAAAGTGGCTTAGCCCCAACACACAAACACATACATGCACTCAAAAACACACACAGTGTAGGGGGTGGCAGGGGTTTTGATGAAGTGAGACTGGCCACAGACCCCTCCCATGGGGAGAATGCTGGGGAGAAGCTCACACATTCCACACTCTCTACGTCAATACACTTCCTGGTTTTTTTATTTGTTTTTTCCCCCCATGCACGCTGTTGGCGGTAATGTTTTTTGGCTTCATTTGCACTCCAGACAAAAACAATTTTCTGCATGCTCACTGTGAATTATCTTAAGTGTTGTCAGACCAACATGAGAACATGTATGTTGTATTATATCAAGACAAATTTATCTGTGTAGTATATTTGTACATAAAAGGCACTTAACTATCTGTAAATAGGAGTAATATATGTAAATATGTTTAACGTGAATTCTATTTGTCTGTAATGGCATGTGCACATTGGGAAATAATCTAAACATCCTATAAATGTATGTTTGAAATATACATATGTTTTCACAACCACGACACAGATGATATTACTGTTTGTGTTTCATGCACTTGATAGAGAAATGAACTTCTGAAGCCAGTGTAAGTGCTTGCAATATGCAAAAGTCTGGATCATGCCACGGAGTGATCATCCATTTGAAAATAATGTGAGAAAGAAGTTCTGTTAATGAATAATACGTTTCTGAGATAATATCTCGAAGTCTCTAAGCTTTCAAAAGAGGTGAACGAGCTGACAAGATCGATAAATGACATTAAAAAAGTTTAAAAGAATATTTTGACATTGTGGGAAATTATTCACCTTCTTGCCAGTTAGAGTTCCATGTAAAGATTTATACTGTTTTCATTGGGACAGTTTCTTTGCTAGAATGTATTTACAGCAAGGCGTATAAATTATTAAGAGTAACATTTTTCCTGGAAGAAGGTGTCGCTGTTAATTTAAAAAAAATCTTATTCTTGAGCACCACAGACTCCATTCAACTCCACCACCACCACTTGAGCTAAGTGAGATTTTTTTATTTTTATTTGAGAGATCTGATGCTTAACTACATATTAAGCTCCATCAGGAGTGCAACATAATTTTATTTGACTATTTAATTATATTATCGACTAATTCTTCTGCTTCTTGCTGAAATCGTGTTACACATCTTAGGAAATCCTAATTGTGTAATGTAATAATGCAATGATATTACTAAGTAACTAATTTGAGCAGCATTTTTAACATTATAATGGGTGATTATACCAGCATGTCACATTATTTTATTTTTATTATTTATTTTTTAAGGTCTCCCCATATAGTAACTAAACCCTCCCAACCCCCTTGATCCTCTGGTTTAGTTTATCTCTGACCATCTGACCTTATAACGTATCTGGTACCAACATTATCACAGAGATGTATGGGAGGAGAAGGCCAACAGGAAATTCTGTGAGTCAATCAAATACTGTATAGAAAGTTAAGACCTACCATAACTGATGGTAGTGGTCATTGTTGGCTATAAAAAGGAGAATAAAACAATCCCCACATGTATCAGCTGAGATTATGCAGCTACGATCTTAATGCAGTATGGAAGGAGTATCACTGAAGCTCCGATGGGCATATCTCCAATTCCCAGTTTAGCACAAGCTGTCACATTAGAATTGCCAATCATTAGGTAGCATGCCTCTGAAAGGCTGGCCACGTGACCGCAATCTGGGCTGAGGTCATCAGTCAGTGTCTAGACAAATCAAATGCTTCAGGGGGGAGTGACTGCGGTTCTCCAAAGAGGTTTAAAAAGCTTTGACTTCAAGTTAGACAGTCAGAAAAGAGATAGTTCTTCTTATAAGGATCATAAAATAAGTAGCATTGCCATAAAAGAGGCTCTTTGTAGCACTTGATTTCACAAAGACACATCGCTTCCATTCAATACATTTATGTCTGAAATGTATCAAATCTGTGGAAAACTGCACTTGGATTTTTTTTAATTTTTTTTTTTAGTTTAGCCACAGTAGTGCCCCCAGAACATTTTCACAGGGGTAGCCAGATGACGCTCGCAATAGCCATAACTGAATTTCAAGAATTTTATTATGCAGCTGGAACATGTAACTCTCAAGTACTTGTATCTCAAGTATCTGCCAGTGAGCCATGGGCCTCTTTAAAATACCAGTTTTTATCAGTTTTGGACCCAACAAAAAACTAATTTGAGATTGAAAAAACAAAGGACATGAATCCTGTTCACAGAGAATTTCTGTTTGTGTCCATTATTACATATATAACGATAACCATATTACATTACAGTAATTAAAAATAACAATTTTTAAACGACTGGGTTTAATCCTTGATTAGAAAATAAAAATATTTCAGTTTGTAGCCTAACAGACAAAATAAGGCTGTATCAATGTCAGCGGTGGAAGACAGTGAAAGTCCTGCATTAAAAATTCAACTTAGGGAAAAGTGCTCAACTATTATCAGCAAACTGGACATTTCAGAGCCAGTTACCCCTAAACCCCCTGCTGCCAAATTGGTCCCCCACCATGTGTGACTGACTGGGCGCAATATTTTTTTCCCCAGGATTAGGAAGGCATGACACGCCCTACTCTTAGCCAATCCAAGAAAAGAAGGCTTGGCTTGCAGCACACAACTGAACGATGCGCATTAGAGGGGATTAAGAAGCGGGTGTATGCAATGCCGACTGAAAAGTAAGTAGATATACAGTACGATACCTGCGTGTAGACTGGCCTCAAAGTAAAATAATACACAATTTAGCTCTATTGCAACAAAATCTTAATGCTAAATTTAGGCAGCTAACCCACCAGGATAGTCCACTTAATTGGAAAGAAACGTCCAAAGGAGTTCCATCCTGATAACTTCTCTCTCAACAGCCAATACTGCCAGCTCCACTCATTTCACATCTTGGAATTCTTTGGTTAGAAATGTCTAATTTCACTCTTCTCAAACTGAGTTTCTGTCTCACCCTCCTGCCTGATTTACCTGTTCCCAAGTAGCCAAGTGGGAGGGGACTAGAGGCTTTGCTGTGTGCAGCAGTCCAGAAAGTGCCTACTAAACCTTCTAGTGAGGTGTATAGGGAACATAAATTAAGACTACAGGAAATAACTCAGGTTACTAATTATCTGACGTGTTTAGACTAATACCGGTACACTCAACATTTCCAAAAGAATATTATGCATATGAAATTGTATAAAGGAGAGACTGAAATTGATTTTCTTTTTTCTTTTTCCTTCTGTGTCTTCGATAAACAATGGCGCCCCCAAGGGGGAGCCAGTGGGGGGGCCAGGGATTGTATCAGGGTGGCCGTGGCCCCCCCGCCCCTCCTTGTGGGTGCGATTGTATAGCGAAGACACAGGAGGAAAAAAGAAAATCAAAAAGAAAATCAATTTCAGTCTCTCCAAATACAATATGTAATGAGCTGCTAAGATGAATGGAGTGACAGGATTCTGTAAATAGCAACAAAGACCGAACAAAAAAATACAGAGGGGGGGATGTGAGAGGTGGAAGAAAGAAGCAGAATCGAACATAGATGTGAGCTACACATGAATTTAAGGCCTGTGTTCCTTGGCAAACCTCTCAAAGAATCATTTCATGCATACTTCACTCCATCATCTCAGGCATGCATGAAACATAACAAGCATCTGTTTGCTGTTTCTTACCCAACCCCTCCACCCTCTCAGAACCAGCTCAGAAGTAGCTGAAAGAATGCCATTGTTGGATGCAGGATTGCTGGTCTAGAAAAGGATTTTGATAATGCATTGTGTGGGACTAATGCTAAGAGAGCCACACTTCCTTTCTTGGTGATTAAATGACTTCCACCATGTTTTCCTGACAGGAAATGAGTCCTGTTTTCTGGACAATTGTGTCCACAGCTGGCCTTCCTCTACCTGACACCCTGGGCTTTTAACAATCCAATACAGACACAGGATGGCCAGCATAAACGTAAACAGGCTTAAAAAAAGAAAAAGAAAAAAAAAAGTCATTACTCTGACAGAAATGGAGATTTTGCATTTTTGGCTGAATTGGTCACTGGTCAGCTAACAAGTTGTATTGACAGGAAGATCTTTAAGCACTCTGATCAGTGGAGTCAGATGAAAGTCACACACATTTCTATTACTATTGTGTTGTGTAATAGCTCCCCAGAGGTCATTCATGTCACGCAAAGACATAAACAAAATCTGGAACTGGATCAAACATTATTGTTGAAACTTGTCATGTCCTGCCAGTGTGAGGAAAGCAGATTAAAAATAAATATAAAGAACATGTGGAAAATTATTCACAAATGCAGTTTTGGAACCAAGACCAATTATATTCACAATGGAACCCCCGAGGAAACTAGATAACTGCTAATGTAGCTATAGTTTGTCCCAGTTTATCTATCCAGTGGAGGTCTGCTTAGTAATATGTTTTTTCTCCCCTCTTGCTGACATATGGTCTTATGTTTGGATTTGTAGAATCTGTGTACAGTTGTTTGTCCATTATCTACAGTACTTTCAGTCTCAACTGTCAGCATATTTCAGGGGTCAGCTCAGTGTCTATAAGTAAATGTTTCCTACCAACAAAGAGTTTTGTTTTGTCTGTATCTGTCGCTGAGATTCTCGAAAGGGGTACCAGAGGAATTAAAAATAAGATCATAAGCATAATGTGTGTCACATGCTAGTAATGTGACATGACATACCATGTACTGTTTTTGTTTGCTAATATTTCAAAGGAACATACTGTATATGTATAATTTAACAATACAATAAAACAAGAAACAAACCCTTGATCTGACACTGAAACACAAAAAGAATGGCTGAAACCTGGGTGACAAATAACCTACCAGCATTGGAAATGATGGACTCTGAATTACATTTTTCAATTATTAAATAATCAGTAAAAACATGTTAAACACTGCATCTCAGTAGGACTTTGAGTTAGGGTGATTTTTTCAAATTATGATTCACAAGGTCAATAATTCATCTATTTTTATATTTTTTAAATAATAATTTATCAATGCAATCAGTAAACCATTGATGCTACAAAGATATGTTACAATGTGTTAAATAGGCCACACTATGATCACAAATAATGAGGATTCCCTTATGCTAAACATCCACATGGTAGAATCCAACGTTTGCACAATATCAATGTTAGCGCTAAGCTCAATGTGATCATACAGGTAGTGTAGAACAAGCTGCATCTGCTGCCCTTCCTCCTAGTATACATGTAATTACTTTTACATTCTACAGAATTGCTATGTGTGTTTTTTTGAGGAATGGATTACGTTCACCAGCAAAGGTTTTTGTAGTCAGTCGAGGTGCATGATGGGGGGGGGTTGTTTGGTTTAACCTAATTTGGGCATTGTTACTGTATGCAGAACTTTTGTAGTATATTAAAGTACCCTGTCTCTAAATGTCAAAGGTACAGTGGATTGAATGCAATATTTTGTAAGAATTGGCTTCTCTTTTTTTTTGCAATTTGGCACCTACAGTTTAGGATTGCAATTTACTTATACATCGCTTTCGTAAATATGGACAACTGTGCTTTTGTTATCATCGTTTGCTTATAATTTTTTTTTTTTTTAAACTAGCAGGTCAACAACTTTGCTAACACAGCCAAACATCAAACAAGTGCAACAACAAAAGACATAAGCCAGCTAATATTATTTACTAGCCCCAACAGCAGTTCGGCAACAAAGCCATGCATCTGTCTCGCAGCTTTTATTTTTTGCAAATTATTTCCCAACGACGACTAAAAGCCAGTCTGGGATTTATGTTTATTATTCATAATGATTCATATTCATGATGTCCGTTGTGGCTGCTGTGTCCAGTTCTGTTGCCCGCTGGGCCTGAAAACCTTCTCCTCCCAGCAGACCAAAGCTCATGTGCTAGTCATATAAGGAACACTCTCCTGGTGCTCCGAGCTCCCCTGCCTGGACCAGACAGAGTCAGATAGCTGCATGGCTAACTACATTTCAGTCAGGAGAGACAAGTGAATGAAGTGAAGAATGTTTATTGCAGCAGATGATATGTGAAAATAAAAAAAAGTATTGTCATAAGTCTTTGGCTCTTAGACTCTACAGGGAGATTTTGCAAGATAAATCCCCCCCATGGAGTCCAGACACTGGTGGTGGTGTCTGATGACTCGGCCGACACCAAAAGGCTGCTGAGGCTGATGAATCTGTGAAGACTGGGCAGTGATGCGGAGGTGGAGGGGCATGTATAACAGCAGCATGAATAAACTAAAGCAGAAACAGAGAGTCATATTTAAAAAAAAAAAAAAAAAAAAGGGCAGCAGCAAGGTAATGATGAAGGTGTGTCGCTGTGCTATTGGATAGATGACACTAGCTGATGAGAACAGCTGATATCTCAATTGACCCCCCTGGACAAGTTGGGAGCGAGCATGCATGAAAGGAGTGAATGACAGGATGAGAAATTAAATTCCAGCCTAAGCACGCAAAAGAATAGTCTTCCTGTCTGAGCTTTTGCTAGAGCTTCAGATGTCGCTTTGACCATCCAAGCACAATGGTTGAGGTGCTGCCTTTAGGTCACATGACTTTTTCCCTGTTGCCACCTTCAGGTTAAACATTTCATTTTGCCCCTCTAGTGGTAATGATCTAAAAAGAAAAACTATAATGACAACAAAACTAACTACAAAAAGTCTTTCCATTTTATTTTTTATTTTTTTACCAGTCCAACTATTTTAGTTCCTGGTTCTGACTTACAGCATCACACAGCTATTAGCATGTGCAGCCTTTTAGTCTCTTGAAGAGGAAAGGTCATTTGAGAGATCTTACTAATCTAACATCCTTTGATGTGCATGATCATAGCATGGCGTCATATGAAGGCTGCACACAGATCATAGACCTGCTCTGTCAATGTCAAAACCAGGTGGGAATCAAAGGCAGAGCCAGGGAGAGGAGACGAGAGGCTGCTGGAAATGTTAATACTCCTTCATCCAGCATCTATGTATAGAGAACATACACAACACAAACCATGTGTGAACCCAAATATATACTGTAGGTAACATATTTATGCCTTCCTGGAAAATGCACAACAATGTAATTAAGTCCTGGTGTTAAAATTGTTGCAAGATATACCTTATATAGAATATATTGCTTTGTAGGCCTATATATTCTAAACATGTATTTATTTCACATAAATGGTTAAGCTTTATTATATGAGATACAATTAACAGACCCTCACATACATAAACACACACCATATCCACTAAAACATGCACATCATGTGATGTCTTTAAAGCGGAGTTGTTGTCTAGAAACCAATAGCAGGTTAATTGGTTTAGTGGAAAATGACTAATGAAACGTCACTGCGATAGCTGTCACTGCTTTTGCCTACAGGTCACAGAAAAACTGACCGTCTCTAAATATAAAAGCCTTATAGCTGTCATATTAAAGCCGAGTACTGTCACTAGAGGAAAGAGAAGAGGTGTTGCTCTAAATGCCTTCCTGCCTAATCAATGCTCTAAGCTCCTGTATCTGACAGAGGCAAGCTGTTGCCTTCTCAGAAATGCATTCAGTCAATTGCAGGCTGTATTAGGCAGTGAACAGGGTGATGTGGCTGAATGTCAAGTTCAAAGCTACACTGTGCTGTGCCCAAGGAGAACAAAGCAATCAATGTCCATTTCTTAGTGATTTTTTTCTTGCACTATTACAAAACGAAGTTCACAGTCTTTTTCAAAACTTGACTTGACTTGTTAAAGGTCTGAAGGTACCTTTTTTTTTAATCTCTTAAAGCATAATTGTCAAATCCAAGGGTGAAATCTTCAGTCAGACACAAAACACAGACACTAAAATAAGGCACTTATGGCTAATAATATTAATAACACTAAACTTATACTACTACTACTACTACAAAGTGCTTTACAGCATTAAATTATCTGTACGTTTGTTAGGGTCTATTTCCAGTGTAATTGTCTTGAGGATCAAAGTGATATCTTTATAATTAGGATTGTCTCATAAATAATGGATAACACAAGGAAACAGTTCATTGGACATATATTAGAAATGAATGCTCATTAAATAAATACATTAATTAAATTGGATAAATAAATCTCATAACGTGGGATAACATAAAAGTGATGTTTCTTCCAAAATGCATTTCATTCTAGAATCCATGGTATCTTGTGAGTATGAAATCAGAATGCAGCTTTGAATGATATCATCACACTAAAAGAGAAATTCCCAACAGCTGCCCAAACAGATTGCTTTTTGTTACAGTATCCACTGCCCTCATGTGTTGCTGTTGTTGTTGTTTTCCAACACATTGTTGAGCTTTCACTGCAAGTAATTTCCGGAAAACATTCAACTGATGTATTTGTAATTTTCTTTCACTTGGAGCTTTCTTATGATCGCTCACTATCTTTGTTTGAGTGACTTGCGAAAGACAAAACCCCCCACGTTATTTTCTCTGTTTTAGCTGTGTTTGTATTTGACGAGGCAGACACTGGTGTGATGCCACTCTTTTAAGAATGACATTTTATCTAAATTGCAAGAGAGGCTATGAAAGTCAAAAAAGGCCAACGGTTTTTATAAATCAGATATGGCAACATACTGCACTTCACAACAGTCAGAACAATAATATTTCAATAGCAGGAGCAAATATAATAGTTTTATAGCCTTCCATCTCTCTCTCTGTGTGTGTGTGTGTGTGTGTGTGTGTGTGTGTGTGTGTATAGCCTAATATGTAATGTCCCTCTTAAGTAATAAAAAGGAAACTATATAATATCAGAGTTTGTGTGATACATACCAGATGTATCCTGTTTTTCCATTGGCAAACACTTACTTTAGCTTAGCAGGAGGTAGGTGTTTTCTACTATGAAGTGAGAGAGGCAACAACAAAGACAAATGGTCAGAGTATCTGACAACCCCCATCTTAACCCTCTGATGGGCCAGATGGAAATGGAATCTGGGTCCATCAACACCCATCAATCACAGATTCACATTCAACAGCAGGAATGCTAACCTGTTGGTAGTGTGGGAGCACTTCAATGTTATATGCTTATTGCGCCACACCAAAACACACCATATATGTTCACACACACACACACACACACACACACACACACACACACACACACACACACACACACACACACACACACA
>JBBPCS010000917.1:10802869-10814300 GCA_037974645.1 Hollardia meadi | reverse complement strand
TAATCATAATTCCAAATTTACAGTTTAGTATCCTTTTATGAGACTGATTAACTGAATCGGCTATCTTTTCCCTTCTTAAAGGGTGGTGCCCAGAGGTATTTAATATAATTAATAATTATTTTTGATAATTATTCATTATTTCCGATAGCCAAATTTTATCAATTGTCACCTTTTGTCCCAACAATGATCAAATTTATTGAATCACTGATATCACGAATTACCAACTCTTAGAGACCTGAATTTACTCTCGTCTCCATTTTCAATAAAGGAATTGTTTGAATTCCATGAAAGAACACATACTGTATAACAACCGTAGTCCAGTTTGCAAACTCGAATATCAAACTTTAGCTGCTGCATGGGAGACAATTCTTTCCATTTAAGTGGACATTTAACAACCAGTAACATTAAATCGATCAGCCTAAAGCTCAGAATCTGTACTGTTATAGTGTAATTAATCTGGACAAACATATCAAAGTAAACCAGTTCAATAATGGGACAGTATTTACCATCATTATCAAGATAAATGTGTCAATTTATCAGGATATGAATTTTAGATTTCCTGTTTAAACAGTGTGTGGAAGTGAACTACGTTATTGTGCCTACCAGCAGGTGAAGCAGTAGGTTGGTGTGATGCAGCCACATTTCCCGTGCTCCTGCTCCTCCTGCTTTTGCTGCTGCTGGAGCCCTGCTGTTGGCTCAGGCCTGGTGAGAGAGGGGGGTCTCTGTGGTCTGGGACTGTGAGGCCACATCGTGGGCAGGTGGGCTTTAGCAGATCACACTGAGGCTTCTTTAATCTTGCTGCCCCCAGTGAGGCCTCTGCTGGTGGGGCTGCGGCAGGCAGAGGCTGGGCTGGAGAAAAAAACAAAAAAACAAACACACGGTGCAGATTGTCTCACTTGTTTTCAACAGAACAGAGATAGAGTGGAGGTTCGTCAAAGCAAATTCAAGATGTAATCAATCAGGAGTTAAAAATTAGCACTTACCACAGACTGGTAAGTGGAAAATAGTTACTTTGTTCACACCCGGGAATTTCTCATTTTTCCAGATGTTTTAGTTTATCACATTAATCTACCAGCTTTTTTATTTTGTTATGTTTTATTACATTATATTCATTTCTATTATGATTCTATATTAATACAAACACTTAATTATTACTTAATCGTATGATATATTAGTCTGTTAAAATAGACTTGCTGCTGCTATTAATCACATCACTGTCACTTTTACCTTGTAATTTTGTCTTTACTTTCTCTTTTGTACTTTCTATTTTTACATAAGATAAAATAAGATAGAACTTTATTAATAATCCTGAAGGAAATTCTTGTGCCAGAGGTTGCTCCAAAAATACAGCAACAAAGAGTAAGACAATAACAAAAACAATAGAAACAAAAACAATAGAATATAACTGAAGTATGAAAATACACAGTGTATAAGGAGTAAATGCAAGAAAAAATAGATAACAATAGAAGTAAGATAATTTAAGTTAAGTAAAAGTAAAAGAGAAAATAAACAATATATATATACATATATATAAACTAAAATAGAAAAGTAGTATTGGCAATGACATTGAATGTAACATTGACAGTGGTATGAAAAGTTATATTGTATACCATAATGATACTGAAGAATAATATTGCATATGAAAAAGAATGTAATATTGCACATGATATTAATATAATACTATACATGATAAATTGAAAGTAATATTGCATATGATATGGGTATTATTGTTGTCAGCTTTATATACCTCTTTATTTTTTACTTTAACTATTGAACTGTACTCACGTATGTTCATGCTGCTGTGACACCTGAATTTCTCCTAATTTTTTCTCATCTTATATTTTGAGCATTTGAAGATTTAAAAACAAGGCTGTTTCCAGTTGTATTTTAGGGAACTTATGGCCAGTCAAGTACCATAAAAACTTAGGGGTGTCCCATATTATTAGCTATTTTTGTGGCCTTGACCTATATGTCAAAACTTTTATTGGGGGGTTGGCAGTATATTTGTCATTCCTGATTATTATTGTGTGAAAACTGACACAAGCACAGAGTTAAGTACTTGACCTCAAAATAAACTGTGATAAATGCACATGTGGTATTGTGCTGTTTGTTTGCAGTACTGTATTGTTCGCTGTAAGAAGTCTCATGGTTTCCACTTACTGCTAATGAAGTCAGTGGGGATGGTATTTCCTCCGCTAACGGGGTCACGTGCTGAAAGGATTTCCTGTGTTGACTTTAAAGGCGCACTACCTTGAGACACATCAAAAGAAGGTCATGTTAGCTGACATCTATCAAATCTTGTTATAGATTCCTCACTGACCACAACTACATAAAAAAGTCTGTAAATCCAGAATATGCGCACATATTTTTGTTTGAGTGATCACCTTCATTTAATATGTGTAGTGTAGTCCTCCCTTATTGAGCTTCACATTACACACATTATTGGATAAGGTGTTTCAATGGGAACTTTTCATGTTTTCATTGTTTTTCAGGGATTTTAACCCCCTGCCCAGCGTCAAGTTTCTTGGGGAATAAAACTGAAACCTTTCAATAGTTGAGATAAAAATAATAAACTTTGCAGATAATGAATATCAGCACAAAATATTGGCTCTGTGTTTATCAGTTAAAGCTTAAATACAAGTGGCCAAAGCAGCATGTTTGTATTTAAACAAAAATAAACTGCTTTTATAGTTGAAGTTAGGTCAGATGATGAGTACTTGCCTTTAGTCGAGTTGTTCTGTTCCTCCGTCCTGTCCACAGGTAAATGGTCTCCTGGTAGCATGACTGATACTCATGACTGCTCAGGGTCTCTGTTGCACTTTAATCAACTGTTCGCCATGTCCATCGTCCTGCTTCTGTCCGCACTGAGAGGTCAGGAAACCTCCCAACGTCAAGCATGTCAGTCTGAGTCACCACTCAGGAGACTGTGAGTTGTGTGGGTGTGTGAGTGTTTTGTTGTTGTTCGTTGACTTAATAACACTCCCCTTCCCAGCAGAGTGGCCGCTCTAAACATGCTGATCAGAGAGCAGCAGAAATGGCCGAGGCCTGGTCGTGTAGGTTCCCTTCTGTTCTGCTTTTAGTCACCTAACACAATGGAGACACATACCCCACAAGTGTGTCAGGTGAATACTGTAGGTATGCAAGCTCTCTCGCCCTCTTACACACACACACACACACACACACACACACACACACACACACACACACTTAAACAAATGTGTTTAAGTTGTATACTTTTTAGTATTCAGTCTGCAAATAAATGCAATTACTAATTGGCTCAAATTTAAATGAATAATTTGTTAGTCAGAGTTTAAATCTTTATTGTGCTGAATATTTTGTCCATCCTACATGGGCTTAAAAGGCACCGCATATATATAAAACATAAGCAATATAACAACATTTATCAGGTAAAACTATAAGGTACAAAACGTAAGGTTACGTTATTGTAACCTTCGTTCTATAAGCACAGGCAGAGCCCTCTACTGGACTCTATGGGTACTACTGACCTCCACTTACAATCACATATTCGCCCACTGAAATTTACATAAATATAGCCGGCCAATCAGGACGAGACTACTCTACCACTTGGTCAACATATACAAGGGTGTGTCTTCACTGCCGTCCCCATCCTAACACCTCTTCAGCGAGTATCGCAGGAGCGGCGGGGTCGATGATAGAGGGCTCCGCCTGTGCTTATAGAACAAGGGTTACAATAATGTAACCTTACGTTCTATCTCACACAGGCTCCGCCCTCTACTGGACTCTATGGGTACAGTGGGTGGAGCTTGATAAATGACCGCCCTGCTGCGACCAACATCCGCCCACTACACCGCACCTGACCGGCTAGGGGTAACATCACAGTATTTTCAAATCACAGATGCACAGTAAAATAATAATTAATGCACACATGTTATTACTAATTGTTATATAAATTATAAATTTTGTTTGGTAAAATATCTTATCTCAAGGTCCACCTGCTAGCTTTTAACAAAATCTCATGGTCTTCCTTGGGGGATGGAGTCCAAGTCCAGGAGCCACGTTGTGGTACCTTTGACACACATTAACATGCAGCAAAATGAATGTAAAACACTATTGTTTAATGTTGAGTACGTCATGTGAGAGCACAAAGTAGTAATCCATCAACCACTAATTCTGAGCTTTTTTTCAACCCCCACAACAAAATAAATAGAGTAACTCCAGTTAGTGACATTTGCATCCTTGTTGTATGTGTAAATATGAGGACTTTATGAAGAGGGACACATGGGCGACAGCTTCATTGTTGCATGTTGATGAGAAGATGCACACATACACACACCAGCCCTTTCAGAGGAGCTGTTGACTAAGTGTTGTCAAAAGTGCTGCGTTGAAAAATATGTTGACTTGCCTGCCTCACAGTGTGTATATGGCACATCAAAGCAACACATAAATGAAACTGTTGAAGTTGTCGAGCACCATGGTAACTTTCAGTCAGTAAACGTGCCGCGCGGAGAGGCAATCAGAAGAAAATGTCATCTAATTGGCTGACAGCAAATCAAAGGAAGACCTGAGAGGCAACAGCAAGCTTAAAGCTAACTTGTTATCAGCCAAGACAATTACTGACATTAGTCAAAACATGGAGCTGAAAAACCAGGAGCATTTGTTCTGTATTTGGCTGCGAAGTCTACAGCTTCACTTCATGGTGTTCATCAGGGGGTGAGACCATGTTGGGACTGTTTATTTGTGAATTTTATTTTAACATTCACATGATGGTGTGAAAAAGGAGGGTAAACTGAAATATCTCAGTTATTATGAAAGAAAAAGCATGAATATTAACATAAATGGTTTTAAAATTAAAATCTAACAATTTAATGATAATCATTATTATTGGCAGTGTGTATTTTAAAGTATGGCACCTTTAACTCATGCATTGTTATACATGCATTTGTACTTTCCTCATAAACATAACATAATAGTGCTTGTATACCAACTATATAAAATAAACATTCCTAAATTGCATCTTGCGACTTTGCAGTGGCGTTTGAGATGGATTTGATCATCTATGTGAATAGATTTTGAATTAAATTGGCCATTCAATCAAGCGTTCAGGTTATATGTGTTGTATTATGCTGCTTACGCGAGCATAAACATGACACTACACGTGTATTTACCCAGAAACAAAGCAATTTTTTATTTTTCATGTAAAATACCCAACACACACAAGTGTAACCATGTTAGGGTCAAGCGGGTAAGTTTAACAGTGCATGAAATTTATATTTGGTCTGAATGTACAGTTTGACATCATAACACAATTGTTTGTTTGTTTTTAATGCCATTAATCACATGTCTGGCAATTACAAGATAAACAATAAGAAATATAAATTACTCATAATAATAAATTACTTGACATATTTTGACACAGGTTTACATATTTATGACATTGTAATCAGACACTTTGGACATACAACACATCTTTATAAAGACAGAGTTGTATGTACACAACATCCATTATTAATACCAATTATGTTATAAAAGTGAAACGTCTGGAACAATATTTCAGCAGAAACACTGCGCTGTATTAAATACATACATAGTCACACACAGGGAAACACGAAACCACACATCAGAGTGACTTAACTTTTAAAAATGAGCATTAATAAAACACATTCCAGCAGGCTGATGTGCATCTTAAAAGTGTTTTTTAATGTACAAAGACAACAGAGAGACGCCACAGGACAAACAAACAAACACGTTTTCTGATTTTCCATCAACAGAAAACCACGAAACAATTCTCTCCTCACATTCACCCGTTTTGTTTCTTCATCTTTGTTACAGACAAAACATTAACTCTCTACATCATTTCATCACAAATATTTACATAAATCATTTACTTCGGCTTTTGGAATGTATCATTTATACGACACTTTTTTCTTTATCTTTATCAGACACTTTATCTGAGCAACCTTGCGGCTTTAAGTAAATTGAGTCTCAGATTTAACTGTGATAACTTTTAGTCCTTTTATCTATTAGTTTAAATATTTTTAATGTCTAGCTAATCAAAAAAACATAAAACAATTAAGTAATAGGCCGACACAAAAATCACAGGTGGCAATATATTCCACTTCTTTTTCTTTAAGGTTAAATTGGCAAAAGAAAAAGTGGACTGCTGCAGACACGTAGTCACTCACAGACAACAAAATCATAAAAGCTTTCATGCCTATGAATATATGGACCATACAATGAAGCACAATTCTGAGAAGCTCCATTCGGATGTGTATCTGATGATATAATATTCATGGTGGTCTACATCCCTGAATGTTCAACAGAGTTTTACTTTACTGCTTTGCAACTGATTATTTTAAAACTGAAACTCTTCTTCATTCAAGGTCGAACAAGTGCTCTTCGTCATTTTCAGTCATGTCGTGCTGCAGACTGGCTGGTTTGGCTGTTGGCATCAGAGATTCTTGGTCATTCAGTGCCTCATCTTTAAGGAAAAGAGACCTGCAAGAGGTGAAAGACAAGCAAATATTTTTAATCAATTATTGCAGCACATCAGTTATTTCACTGAATTTTGGAGTTGCAATAAATAAAAAACTCACTGCTGGACTCGTGGAGAGACGTTTTGCTGACTTTGGCTGTTTGTTGCTTTGTTCTCCTGTATGTGAGTCCTGGAGTTTCTGCTGACACACTCCTTGAATCCTGGCAGTGATGCCTCAGCCAGTGCCATCTACAAAGAAGATTAATCAACTAGAAATACCGCCTCGTGGTTGTATGCCTTTGCGCACCCGTCAGGTTGCAGTTCACATCCATGTCTGTACAGATTCATATAATATATTGTATGTTGTGACTGATAGAGAGCTTGGTCATATGGTGCCACAACAATCACCTGAAGCTCAAGATCAACAAAATCAAAGAGCTTGTGTTGAATTACAATACTTCAGATATGGATGTTGCTGCAAAGAGGCTCTGAATTCTAAAACGTGGATGCTTCACACACACGTTCAACCCGGCAGCACAGAAGATTTAAACAATCAGCACAGTTTGTGTAAAATTTTGTCATAATTAGCGTATGGATTCTTGAGTTATGACTAAAAAATTGTTTAATAGGTCACAGTGACCTTGACCTTTGACCTCTGACCACCAAAATCTAATCGGTTCATCCTTGAGTCAAAGTGGACATTTGTGCCAAATTTTAAAATTTCCTTCAAGGTGTTCCTGAGATATCGTGTTCACAAGAATGGGATGGACATAGGGAAGGACAGACAGACAACCTGAAAACATAATGCCTCCAGCCACGACTATCACTGGTGCGGAGGCATAAAAATCAAACAATGATGCCAACCAGTTAAAACTCCTGTAGTCAGAAAGCTAGTGCTTCAAGTCTCACCTGTACACTGGAGTTCAGAACGGTCCCAAAATCCAGGTTGGAGGACACATTTTTCATCAGTGATGTACTTCTGTGGCAAAACAAAGGTAACAGAATCTCAAAAGAGACACAGTCTGTCTAATTCATGGCAAGTAAATCAATACCTTAATTTCCACAAGCCACAACATGGTTAACAACAATAGTTTCAGACGAGGTCAATGATGATGACAAATAATTCAGTCGCATGAATGATAAGGAAAGAACCTTGAACGGGATCCTTGAAATTGTCGGCAGGATCGGTACAGTAATATTTATGGCCCATAGAATCAAATGTGTGTAAAACATTGCAATACAGGAGCCTATTTCGGCCAACATTGGACATGGGGAGCACAGGACAGCATTGTAAATAGGACTACGGTATATATTTTGTTCTTATGGGCTCTGATGATACACAGTGGTGTCATTGTGTATCATGCATCCTAATTTTTGCTGAAGAAATTTAACCCTTAGGAGTCTATTTCGGCAGTTTCTGAATACTTTTGATTTTGCCTTCATGTACTACATTAAAAAATGTTTACCATGCCAATGTTTGGTATCTTTTTTTTCAGCACATCAGCTATATGATCAATGACAAATGACAATTTTTATTTTTTTTTACTTTGACATACCGTATCATCATATTGGACCCAAAAACACACTCAAATGTTTTTGTAATAAACTTTCTACTATCATATCTCCATGTTAACTTAATCTATCAACACCAAACAAAAATTGACATGGAGTTTAGAGCAAGCACTTTCAACACAGAGTGACAGCCCTGCTCTACATTTCATTTTTATGCTGCAAATCACTGAAAGTGATTTGATCACGTCGGCATGATCCCTTCGAATTTTTTGAAGGGAAAATATGAAATTGGAACCGGGACAGATGAAGTTGTCTAATCTTTTATCAAGTCTTCATATCGTGCTTTGTTTTATTGTTTTCAATGAATTAAATACATTTATTAAATATCACTATGTTTAACCTGAAATATATGTTAAACAGGAGGCCATCTACTGTACCCTGTGATCCTTTGGGATCTCCTCCTCTGGTATTCCACCTCATCCACTGTCCACACCGCGCCTTTCACATTTTCCACACGCACAAAACACTTGTGCAGGCTCAGGTTATGGCGGACTGCGTTCTGATCCAGAGAAAATCAGAGTGAAGGAGATATTACCGAGTACATGCTGCATAAATCAGGTAGGACACACACTGGGATCACAGAGTTAATTATGTGGAGATGTCGATACCTTCCAAGTGGCGGCGTTGCGTCTGAAATAAGCAAACGTCCGTGTGAACCAGTTGTATATCTCGTTGAGTGTTAGTTGCATGTCTGATGTTTCCATAATAGCCTGTAGATGGAGGGAAAATAACAAACTGTAGCGCATTAAAGAATCAAATTAAAGCCCTGATCCAAGGAAGGAAGGGAAAGTCTCAGACTGACAACTCTGCTCTGAAGCAGTCTTTTTTATTTCTTTAATTCTATGACTCAACATTTTGGCAAGGATACTACCTTTTTTAAGGTAAAAGACTAGTCATCACCTTATTGACACAAGACAGGAGTAGGGCTGCAAAAAATAAGGTTTAATTTTCATTATCAACTAATCTGCCAAGTATTTTTTGGTTAATCAATCATTTGATGTCAGTAAATTAAGATAATTTTTTGGGCACTTCTTTTTATTTATAGCGATAGTAGAGAGAGACAGGGGAGAAAGAGGGGTCCTGGGTCAGGCTGGAACCCTGGCCGCTGCAGTGGGGGTTTGACCTTGTTAATGTGGTACACGTTTTACCTGATGAGCGACCATGGTGCCCCAATTTGATGTCACTAATAGCCCAAAGCCAAATTCCTTTTTGACTCCTTTTAGTTTGTTTTCACAGGCAACTAAGAGAACCAGCTAATATTCATTCAGGGGATTGCATTTTTGCTTGAAAAATTACCTCATTAACATGATAATTAATTGTCAAAATTGTTGCTATTCATTTTCTGTTGATGTTGTAGACAGGTGATTAAAAATGAATGAGCTCACGTAGCATAAACATAAACATTTTGAACATAAAAATACAGTAGTCATTCTTAGGACTAGCGAATACAAAACAGTCTAGAAAATAGTTTTTAAAAAATAATAGTTATATAACATCTAAGCTACTTAACAATGTTTAAATTTCAGAAAAGAAAGACTACCTGTCTTATCAGTGTGGCATAGGTGAAAGGTGGTCTGATATCTGTGTTCTTGTAGAGCTCATATTCATTTTCTGAAACAAGGCAAAACATTTTAAGTGGAAACTGGAGAAGACAATGTGCCGCAAACTATTTATTTCCTGTATGAACATAATCTAAATGTGAGTACATTATTTGGCTTACCTGAAGACAGGGAGTAGACCAAAGGGTTATGGAGGCGTCTTATGGCCCCAGCACATGATGTATGGGTGGGCGACTCTTCTTCGCGCGCCTGGGAGGGAGAGCTGACACAGGCAAGAGGCTGTGGGGACGCCGAGTCTGACGGGCTCAGCGAGGGCAGGTTGCTGGTGATGACAACTGAGCTGAGCTGAGAGTGACACAAGCAGAGGATCCAAGTTAACAAAGGAACAAGTGGAATTAGGAGACTGACAGAGAAACAAAACAGACAGGGAGATTATTTTTCTCCAACAGAGTGTAACAGAGCGATTTAGCTCGCCTCTTCAGAGGTGAGTCCACTAATACCACAAGAAGAAGGAGCCAATTATTGTTAATTACAGGGTGAAATTGTTTGGTGAGTGTTGTGATTATGGTGTAATTTTTGCAAGATTAACAAATGATTAGCTTCCACATTATCAGAGCATGTCCGCTGTCCGAAAACACAATGGCAGCCATCTGGTGCCAACAGCTGGGCAACAAAAGGAAAGGAAATGCTCACATCATGCAGAGAGTCACACTCAAAAAGGATCTCCATAAAGGAAAAGTGTAAAAGTAATTTGAGAGTTATGGTAAAGAGGCACAAAATGGTAAAAACTTCTTCAAGAAATGCTTTTGTGATCCAAAAATTTCTCTGAGCAGGTTCAAATATTTCTCACCTTCATCCCATGCAAACATGTGTTTTGTTTTTAAGAAAATGTCAATATATTTTTGGAACTCATCCAACTGTAAAAGTTCACCAGGTCAATTACAGGCTGACAGTATCTTCATCAGTCCCAGAGAAGATGAGGGGCAGCCAGACGTGTTATCTTCACTCTCGACCACATATTTGGAGTGCTTACAGCTCAAAAATACCTGATCGTTCACGGCTCATTTGCTTTGTGTCTGTTGCTGACACTGTTGTTACTGCACGCTATCTACCTGTGGGCCGTGGGGGTCAGCAGCCGTATCACATTGTGGCGACTTTAGACTTGCGGGTGCAGAGATCGACTGAGCTTCTAAAGATGGCAGATGCAAGTGAGCTGTCATCGCTTGCAGACGCTCCCGTTCTTTGCAGAGCTGTTAGAGGAGATGACGGGAGGGAGAAGAGATCAGAGTGGACGATGTGGAATCACTAAACACAGATCATTGAAATGGAATGCCATGAACCAAACACATTTTCCATCAGGAAGGAGGCGGTTCTTGCAAAACATTACATGAATATTAACCATGAGCATTAATGTTTAGTTTAGGTGGTGAACATTTGGGAAAAGTCAGGGGAAAAGAATCCAATTAGACTAATATTGCTACTATAAATATATTTTTTTAAATCAATAAAAACTAATCACCTGTGCAAAGCAAACTGTAATAAAGCTCAGTTAGGTTTCTTGGTGCATAATATGACAATGTTATTGATTGTCCAATTTTTTGTGTTTGACCCAAACAGGTTTTCATGGCCACACATCCAAGCAGCAGTCATAACATTTGTCGACGTCTGTAGAGGACTCATGCCCACCTGGAGCTCAAGCTGTTGGACCACCTGCATCTGTACTCTGCACTGTGCGGTACTTCTGTCGTCCAGAGTGTGATCACTGCCTATGTGCCTGAAACACACACACACACACACACACACACACACACACACACACACACACACACACACACACACACACACA
>JBBPCS010000917.1:10778519-10802423 GCA_037974645.1 Hollardia meadi | reverse complement strand
GCCCTACAACTTTTTGGGATCTTTTATGTAGTTTTAAAGACAGCACTGCTTTACAAATCAGTGGATAACCATTTGTGCTGTGTGAATTGGATGCTACACTTAGAAAACAAATTCATTACAGATGAAGAACCTTCTGTTTTATCATAAAAGAGAACCAGTCTTCACTGTAAATAGTCTTCATTTGTAATGTTTTCAGGGTTTGCAGGTTGAAAAATTATTATTAATCAAACAGACACCGGTGGCATTGCATTACTATAGCCAATATGTTTACTGAGAATTACAAAATAAATAACATGTTTCAAAAGTCAGCTCACTAGCTCATAAGTGAACTAAAAGAAAAGAGCAAAGCACAACTGACAAGATGACAGAACAGACTGAAGGAAACAGTGTTGAGATGTTCATTATCTTGGTTGTTTCATTGATCCCCTAGATTAAGATTCCCAGGGATGGAATCACAACAGACAACCATAAAATTATGTTGTACCATGCTTATTTGCCTTTCACTTGCATGTGTTTGGCCTCGGTCTATAGACAATTATTCCACCCTGGCTCTTACTCACGAACTAATAATGAAGGACAAACAGAGTTCTGCGTGTCAACACCCAATGCGGATCAGATCTCATATTAAATTCCTGCCATGGTCAACAGAGCTATAGGCTCCGGGTTTGGTGCCCTGTCAGAGGACGTCCAATATGGAGCTGACTTGATGTATTTCCCTTGACATCTGTTTGCCTAAGACTGTTCTATTTCCCACTTATGAAGAGGAGGAGGAAGAGACAAAGGAGGGAGAATGAGTGTGAGGTTGAGGTGCAGTAGGAGGATGAAGATACCTGTTTATGGTGGAGACTCTGCCAGTTTTCACCACTCACTCCACTGCAGGAGTCCCCATTAGCTGCTCTCTCTCCTGCACCGTTGTCTGTGTGACTGAGGAGGCTGCTGGCTGGGGTTTGACGGGCTGCCGTGGGACTGAGAGGAGACTCAGGCATCCTAGCTCAGGTCCTAAAAGAAAACAGTCAACACTAAATAAGCTTTAAGACTGTCGATACAGTTCAGCATTGCTGCTAAATTACACCTTTCTGTAGATTGCAGTAACATGTGGCAAGAGAGAATACGAACTTGTGAATTTAAAAAATAACAACAATGAGGAATGCTGATTGAGCTTCTGGCTAAGAGGATATACAAAAAGAGAAAAAATACAGGAAAGCATTTCTTTGCACAACTTAAATGAACAATGCAAGGCTTAGCTGGAACTTACAGAACCAAAGACTAGTTGATAAATCTGTGATTTCCATGAAATAATTTAAATGGAAGTGAGTGGAAAGAGCAACAAAGCATATTTGGACAATTTGTGGACATTAACATCACCAAGACCTCATGCAATAATATCAAGTGATTTAGTAGTTCTAAAATAAAGGTGTCCTTTTGCATTTGCATACTAAAGTTCTTTGACATGTTTTTAACAATTGGACATGCATCTGACAGCGTAACTTAAAGTACATGGAATAGAAAGGGTAAAAAAAAAAAGTGCCTACAAGATAGTTATAAAATACAGACAATTAGCCTACTCCTAAAACCGAGCACCAAGAGGAGTTTCACTTTGAGCATTAACTTCCTGACACCTCTATACCTTCCACAATTGTGTTAAAGCTACATACCGTGAAGATGAACAGTCAAATTCAGAGCAGCAAGGCAGAGTTGATGTCTCCAAGTCATGCAGTTTGGAGTGAGGATGGGAGAGAACTGATGGAGTTGTGTGTCTACCTGAGAGGGAGGAGTCACAGTGTCAGTCACTGAATTAGGCAGTGAGAATAGCAGTTGATTACTAGGATGTGAAAAACAGGAATAACACAGTTAACTAATTCGCTGAAAATCATTTTTATTTTAGGCTTAAAAGTAAGTAGCATTTTTAAACAGGTCCTCTACAATTTGCATCAATAAATGTTACTTCTACAATAAAATAAAAAATATAATTTGTACTGTAACATAACATGAAGACAAAACACTATACTGTGCTTTCCACTTGCCTATCGTTCCAAATGCATTTTTGCAGCCATAACTTTTCTTTGTTGATATTCACAGAGATACACAATGCAATAAAAAGGAAACAAAACAAAATGCCTCAAAATAAGCATAATTTATTTTCTTTTATGATTAAAACAAAGGGTTCTCTTTGAGAAAAGTTTGTCTGTGACTTTATTTAGATATGCAGCATCAACGGGTTTCGAACAACACAAAGAGCTCTGCAGCTACACAACTGTCAAACTGTTATCAAAGAGCTATTTACAGTAGTGTCTGTGCTTTTTATTTGAATAGCATATCAGTACATCTGTTAAAATACAAATAAAAGTGTTTTAATTTTGGCTGCTGATAAATGAAGTGTACCCTAGAGTGTAAAAGTTCAACACAGCGACGTTGACAAACAATACCTGAAATGACTCTGACGCGACAAACTTAGTACAGGACATTTTGTATTTTGGTTGAGGGTTTTCACTCTGTTCTACTCTTTTTTACTCCTCTTTATTTTTATTCTTTTTCTCCCTTTAAGCATGCCACCTTTATCACACTCCTATAGCATTTTTTTGTAATGTAGCTCTTTGTTGCAAAATCCGTTTTAGGAACATGATGAGCACCAAAGGCCTGGCCGCTATATCATCAAGAGTAATTATACTTTTGAGAGATGAGAGAATATCAAGGTAGGAAAAAAAGAAAATGAATACGTTCATTTATTTTTTAGCACAGACTAAAATGTCATGGCATAAGAATAAGGAAATAACATGGCATTGCTATGAACATACACAACAATAATGCAGGCAAATACATGTTAAAGATGAATTTATTTACAGCATGTAAATGTACATTAGTGCTGTACATTTGGATATAATGTATTTATAGAAGGGACAGTAAGGCAGAGAGCCCAAATATACATATGTATATATATGTCTCCATATATATGTCTTTCTACAAAACAAAAGCAGGACAGACCTGAGAAGAATTAATGATTAGAATTGTAGATATTGATACCAAGGTAACTTTCTGCCACCTACTGGATTAGTATTTACATGCCCTCCAGTTTTTATTGTAAGCAAAAGTATACATTTGTTCTGTATATATTTAGAGACAGCAAAAAACATTTCTGAAAAGTCTGTACCTTCATTAGAATGCTTTAATACAATTCAGGATTATAAACGGACCTTGTAAGGTAAAGACTTTTTAACTCTTTGATAGCTGGAGACAGACACCAGCAGACAGGAAACCTGACAGCTTGTATTGGTGGTGTCATAAACCTGTTGTCATATGGCTATTTCATGCCAGTGAGTACTGGGTCATTCATATCCCAAAAGTGCAGTCTGGAGTGGGTCATGGGTCGACTTTTGTGTCCTCTATCAGCTGTAGCCCTGCCATTTGAGTCTGGTGGCCACTCTGGAAAATAATGCTGTTTCATCCAGCTGGGGGATTGTACGCAGTCCACATTGACCCTCCAAGGCTGATAGCATGGTTGGGTCCAATCGGTCCAATCCAAAGAACTCAGCTGATACCTCCTTGGTTCCTGCAGAGGGCAATGTGGTTCCACACAAGCCAAAGATCTGCTCTTGTAGAACCTTCCCAGTAAGCAGCTGTTCTCCATCCAAGCCAGATGCCCCGCCACTTCATTATATCGCTCCCTCTCCCTCCTCCCTCTGGCCTTTCTGTAACGCCTAAAGTTGCCCTGCTGGAAGTCACTCAGGTGAGCTTGATGGACCCCCCAGTAGTGGCCCCTACCGTCCTCACAGCGGCTCACCTTCACAAAGCAGTCGTTCACGGACAAGTTGTGCCGGACACTGTTCCTCCAGCCTGGACCCCGGCTCCTGAGGTAGGGAAACTGCTCCTCCATTGCTCTGTAGATGGACGCCAGGTTGAGTTTCTGGGAGGGGGAGGACAGGATGACTTTGGCAATCAGGGCAATGTAGGTGTGCGAGGGCTTTGAGAGGAGCTGAGTGTCCTCAGAGGAGGGATTGCCTGAGGAGCACATCATGTTATCTGGGTTGGTGAGGATGCTGTCAGCCACTGTTGCAACCATTTCTTGCACACTAATGTCTCTGCTGTTCTCTTCTGTCTTAGATGCACTTATGAAGCCACATCCCTCTTTTTCCTCTTTCATGTTGGAAGTGTCCTTGAGATGTTGTCTTGTTCTTCCGTTCTCTGCATTCATTGTTTATTTTTACTCTGACATCCAAGTCCTTGCACCTCACTGAAATTCAAAGTATTCTGTCCGTATCAGATCCCACATCCTCTGACAGTTTGGTTCTTTCCTGTTGGGCAAAATGCTGGACAAAAACCTAGACAGTCTTTACATGCTTTTATACTACTCATATCCGATTCAAGTTTGGGGGGTGGAGGGGGCACCATTCTTCAGTTAACACACAACACTCTTACTCACTGTTAAAATATGTTTTTTATTTGCTCAGTGAGATAACGGACTAACCACTTTGGTCATGGCTTTGGCTGGACATACCACTTTGCCACAGCTGTGAGATAAAAACCGGAAATCGTACAAACACAGTGCATAACTGTAAACTCTATCATTCTGGTATCTGCAGATAAATCTTGAGATAAGCAAATAAAAGATGTTATGTTTACATAACAAAATACTGTCAGGCTTTTACAGTTATTGCACCATCAGAGAGTGAGTGATTGGTAAGTGAAAAAAAAAGTTTTTAAGCCCAAAAAGGCCATTTGTTAGAACTCTCCGAGGAAAAATTAGTTCAGGAACACAAGAGCAATGTCCAAAAAACTTTTAGACACTGGGGTAGTTTTGCAGTAAGAAAATTAGATACTGTAATTATCAATCTACTGTATATTGTAGATTTTATCACACAAGTGCTCTGCCTCAAAGAGGCAAGCGGATGATATTTTCTCCTCCTGAGATTAGACTACTGTACATAGTTCAAGTCCCTTCTGGCCTATTTATAGTGTTGGCCCTAGCAACAATGTCATCTGTAACTCGACTCCATCTGTTAAGTCACAGCATGTTGAATGTCAGTTGCCAGAAGCAGAAGCACTGCAGTTCACTTCCCACAGACAAAGAGAGCCCCATGGAGTTTGTGGGACAACCAAGACCCTCTGGGGCCTGTAGCCTCTTGGGAGTGCCAGGCCTCAGCACCTTGGACCTGGACCTGGACGATGATGAGGGTGAGGTGGTGATCGGTATCAGGCCCAAATCTTCTCCACTGCCACGGAGAAGGAGCTCTGTCTCTGACGAGGACTCAGAGCCTGTGCCGCCCCTGTGTGGCTCCAGGAGAGTGTCCTTTGCAGACGCCAAAGGTCTTAGTTTGGTGCAAGTGAAGGAGTTTGACACTTGGGATGTACCCAAGTTGCCAGGATATGATGCTTCTGAGAGTAAAGGTAAAGATGCAGAGGAATTCTTCCTATCTCCCCTTAATTTCTCCCTTCCATTATCTACTGAGGAGCTGTTTATTAAAGTCCAGGAGCAGAAAGTGGAGTTGGAGACCATCGAGTTACTTCCAGGGACCACAATACTGAAAGGAGTTATTCGTGTCCTCAACATGTCCTTCAGTAAGGCCGTATATGTCCGAACCACTTTGGACACCTGGTCAAGCCACTTTGACCTCCTGGCAGAATACATCCCCAGTTCTAGTGACAGTCTGACGGACTGTTTCTCGTTCAAGCTCACTTTAGTGCCCCCATTCGCGGAGCAGGGAGCCAGAGTTGATTTTTGTCTGCGATATGAGACTTCTAGAGGGACATTCTGGGCCAACAATAACAACAGGAACTACGTGCTGTTCTGTCACCAGCAAGAGAAAAGGAGTAAAGAGAAACCAAAGAGGGACAATGTTAACAAAAAAAGCTGCCTTAAGAGTGTCGGGTGAGGATATAAAGTGTTTCCCTAATGTTTTTTTTAAGGCCAATACTGATGTTTTAGACACAATTCATTTTATTTATTTTTGAGAATTATACAAGGTCAGGAGAAATGTCCATCATGCATTATGTGGAAGAGAGGACCAGTCAATTTCCGTCATACAATATAAAAAATATTGGCTGCTAATGAACGTGATATAGTAGCCTGACGAAAACTGTAATTGCTGTAATTATTGTATGAAAGGTGTTACTTTTCTAATAGCCTTGAGCTCATAAAGAGGGCTCAAACCACATTGAATTCTGTAAAGCAAGGGATAAACTAGCCAGTCAGATTTATTTAGGTGTGACAAGGTAAAGTGTGTGTTTTTGTTTAAGTTTGATGCAAATCATAACTGGTGCAAAAATCCTGAATCAATAATATGATGGATTGACAAAACTGTGGTAAGGTGCAAGCGTTGTCCAACCAAGTTGTTTGTGAATAGGAAAAGAGGTTTTTAAAAATCCAATATGGACTATCACATCTTTCACTGATAAACATCATCAGCAAAACTATTAATGTATATCAACAATGTGGTTAATTATGTGGTTTAATAATGGTGATAGTCTCATAGAAGTATATGAGACAGATACATTAAGTCTGACTATCACAATTTTATTAATTCACAGTCCAATCTTTCCTACTGTGGAAATCATTTCAGCAGTGCAAGATTCAACTCGGGAAAATATATTAACAGGTGAATATTTATTTTTTTGATAGCAAAATTCATATAATTGTGAATTTAAAAAAAAAAAAAGCATGGCTGTAATGGTGAAGCCTCACTGTAAATGCAAAATGTTTCTTTACTCCAGATGTGTCAAAACATGAAGAGAAAGTAGACACTATGAAAACAAAGCAAATCTCTGATGATCACTCAGGAATATCAGACGAAGATGAACAGAAATTACTGGTGAGTTAAAAAAAACACACACACACACACACTCAGCATTTCTTTCTTTCTTTGTTGGAATCATTGACTGTATATAAAGATGGCCAACGTTAGAGCTCCCCAAAGGAGAAGCCAAAACCTATAGATCACCCCCTGGTGGCGGGCTGCAGTATAGGTCATAAATCCCGCCCCTCAATGTTATCAGAAAGGACATGGGCCAAACTAAAAATTCAAAGTGCACTTCAAATAGATTTTTGTCAAAGATGGTTTCTGTCATTTTAAGTAGTATATCACACTGATGTATGTTACAATGTTCCTTTTTTCTGATAAGTTTGTTCTTTTAGTTATTTGATATTAAAAATAAGGGGGTGAAACATCATGATTGACAGTTAAGCCCTGCTTATGATTGAGTTGGGCGGGTGTATGGTGAGAACTCGATACCGTGGCTCTACAGCGAAGACTCTTCCTCCAAATGATGTCATTAGCACAAGATGGCAGCACTTGTATCCGGGGCTGCAACCCGTTTAGTTGGAACATATAAACCAAGACACAACAGTCCAGTTCACTAATAAATTCTATGGGTTGCTTTAGACTTCCTTGCCAAATATTCAGTCTTTAAAGGCCATTTTTTTGTTTGCAACACAAGCCTAAATTTGCATTTATGTAATGCATAAATTATTGTGAGTGGCAAGTTACTTGAGATTATGTAATTTTTCTGAAATCCTAAATGCTTCTCATACGACACAGCAAACTTTTTTTGATTGTCAAATGTCAGGTTTTATGCACTAATGAAAGAGAGCTTAAAGACACCATGTGTGACTATGAGGTAGAGGAGGAACAGAAAACTTAACATGACCCCTGGTACACGTTGTCAGAGAATGTCACATGACCGGGACTTGAGTAGCACCACTGTAACATAATGTACTGGACACTCAGTGCCTGCTTTGCACTTCCAGTGTCTCATTTCACACATGCTTTTTTATGCTATTTTAATCATTTATACTTTTATATTTAAATCAGAAATGCAATATTTAATTTGAGCATGCGGCTGTGTGACATGTAACTTTAAATGTCACCCCACTCCCTTTTCTTCAATCTGCACAATTATTGTGTGAGCAAACTGTAATGACTCTGTCTTGTTGATGAACAGGCCGAAAGCCAACGGAACTCCAGCCAAAGAAACCACAGAACGGCTGCACAGATGGCTCGGGTAAGGGACTTCTTTGCTCAAAGAGGTGGAGTAAATGACACAGAAAGAGATGAATCTTCTCCAGAAGCAAAACAGCCAGTTCAAGAAGAACCCCCAGAGGAAAAACATTCAGATGTGCAATCATTCGCTGAGGAGAGCAGCCAGTCGGAAGGTTCTCCATTTGTTGCTGAATCTCTGAAAACATGCAAGACACCCACCCATGATGTTCTACATGATTCGTCACCAGCACACGACTACATAGCCAACGGCGAGCCAGAGAAATCTGAGAGCTTCAATTTGGCCAACACGGCCACATTAACAGGAGGTGAGAGTGCCACAGATGCCCGAAACAAGCCATTGCATCCAAATGAGTATGCTCCTGCAGAATGCCAAAATATCAACAAGTCTGTCTCCAAAGCTGAGGAAAGCAGTCAGGGCATGAGTAATGAATGTATTCGCTACATTGCAGCTGAACCAGCTGGCAGTGTTATTTCAGCAATGAGCAGTGAAAGTCTTGCTAGCATGGCCACCAGTTTCACATTTGGAACAGTGGTGGCTCCGCTGTATCAACAGGTGTTTGGTAGAGTGGGAAGTGAAAGTCAGAGAGTAGGTGACTGGGGAAATCCAGCACAGGCTGCACTAAATGTTGGAGGCTTGACTCAAAGTTACCCTCACACTGACAGAAGAGAGACCAGCTGCACTGTTCCACCAGATGCAAGAGGTAACAAGGACAAAGTTCATGGAGATGTGATAAAGACTCAGGAATCAAAGCAAGAATGCTTACACGCCACTCTTAATAGTACTCCCGTTGAAGAAGAAGAAACAAGTTTGAGTGTGACAGAAAATGACATCCTGGACCATGCAGAAACTCTGCAGGATCCAGGTATACATTCAGACCAGAGATGCACAGATGACTCTGTGGTTCCAAAAACAATTTTAGGAGACACAGTAGTATATCCACACACTGAGAACATTTTAAATGCTGATGTGTCTTATCCACAAATACCCACTGAGAGTTTACATCTCCAGGGAGAAGCACAGGAAGACGATGTAACCCATGACCTCCAAAGCCAAACCACAGCCGTAACAGCACAGGCACAACTGCCAGAGCATACATGTACACAAGTTAAAACTGATCTATGTGAAACACATGCACAAAGTGAAAAAGAAGTCATAACCAGTGCAGAAACATCATTTATGTCACTTCAACCCTCTCAGAGAGTACCAGAGCGTGTTAGTGATGAGACAGACCAACAGACCAGCAGTAGCCAATCAAATGGCTATAAGTGTGTGCCTCAGATATCTCATGAAGAAACTCATGATGTGGAAGAAGAAAATAAAGAGGCAATGATGAGTATCTACATACATGGTGAAACACTTGTTGAGCTCAAAGATGAAAACACTTTAAAATGTGAAGAAATTGTTTTAGAAGAAATAGAGCACCATGAAATTGAGGCTGCTGTCTCCAAACAAGAGGATTTTTGTTTAGCAGACGCTTCTGAGGTAAAAAACTGGGAAATGATGGTTGAAGAAGAGGAGAAAAACATATTAACTGATGAAGAGGAAAGCCGAGCAACGAGTTCAAAGGCAGAGGATATTGAACCAGTGGAGAAAGACCAAGGAGAACAGTTGGAGGATGCAGGGACGGAGACAGCATCAGAAAATATAGATACAACAGAGATAGAAAAAGAGAAAACAGATGACAAAATGGTAGGGAAGATCACAGCTGCAAGGGAGGAAGAGAACAAGACTGAAGATGCAGATCCCATACAGGGCAAACAGCAGATGGGAGAGGAACAAATTGGGGAGATTGTGGCTGGAAAATATAGGGAAGAAGTTGAGAAAGAATCAGAATATGTCGAAGCCACAAAGATAGCTGGAGAGGAAGAACTAGCTGAGGAGACTGAAATAGAAAAAAACAAGGGACAAGAGGAGACAGAGTTAGAGAACGAAAAACACTTTGCAGAGAAGCATGAGGTCACTGTTGAAAGGATAAATGCTCAAGAAGAAGAGGAGATAGAGGGGGAGAAGGAGATGGAAATAGACTTGAACAATGACGAAGAAGCAGGTGTGGACTGCGAGGATCAGGTGAAAGCGAGGGAGGAATATGTAGAGGAGGCGAATCCAGATTGCAAGGAGGAAATTCTAGTCGATGAAATGTCAGTGATTGTAGATGCAGAGTTAGAGAGCATGAAAATAGGGTACAAGGAAAATGAAGTGGGGTGTTTTGAAGAGAGGTTAGACATTAAAGAAAACAAGGCTGAGGATGATTTATCTGCTCCAGTGAACGATGTGCAGGACAAGAGAGTAAGTGACGAAGAAAATACAGGAGAAGGGCAAAATGCACACATGACAAGTGAAATGCATCTTTACAAAGAGGAAGCTTTTCACAACAACGTGAATGGTACACATGACCTATCAAAAGCTGCGAGAGATGAGACCAAATCCTCTGCTGCAGAGGGAGGGTCACGCGTTTTTGCAGATGAACCTGAAAATGACCAACTAAGCCACGACAGCGCATCAGCAGAGTCTGACTCAGAGGATGAGGTGGAGCTGTACATGCACTGTCTGAGGGCTGTTCACACTGGGGCGCAGGCCCACAAAGACAAGAACAGAGATACAGGTTTTAGTGTGGGCAAAAGTGTGGGCTTCTCTATAAGCAGAAGCAAACTGCTGTCCACGCCCATGCCATCCATCAGTGAGTCTCTGGACGAAGAACAACCGCTCAGTCGCCTTCAGGACCGTCATGAAGATACAGAGACAGCAGACATCCAAACCATAGCTGCAGCTCTGCCAGCATCAAGTGGACAGGGAAGCATCAACAAACATGTTTCATGGTGGAAAGAGAGTTTTTCTTGCAGCGATATCTCAAAAACATTGTTATATGCCACCTTGTTAGTGTTATTTGTAGTTGTGGCCTACTACTATGATTTTCTTGCCTGTTTTGGTCTATATGTAATATCAGTGATTTGGCTCTGCTGTCAAGGTGAGAGGCAGCCAGTGAAAAACAACAGAATAGGTTGAATTAACTTATGGTATTGTTTAACATGGACTTCTGAGTGAACAAGATTCTGACATGCACCCACAAAGCTCTGTAGGTTTAGTAGATTGAAAACTTTCCCTTTTGCTACATGTGGCTACTATTATAGCACAATTTGACATTTTCCTCCATCCAAAGATATTTGAATGCAACCTACTCAATTAATGGTCGATATAAGTAGGTAGCCTATATGAGAAGAAAAAAGTAACAGTGATTGATAATGGGCATTGAAGCATATATTATACATATCAAAATAAATTCTGCATATTCCCTATGGGAGGATGTTTACTCTCTGTTGTCAAGAGTATGAACCAATTTCCTTTATGCTTTCCTGTACATAAAGCTTTGAGTAGACTCAGACAACAGGCTGCGGACCACTGCTCACACTAATTGTTTCTGCAGAGTGTTGCATTTTTGAGGTGTAAATGACACTCGTCAGTGTGCTGTGCGTATAGATGCCACCTAAGAATATTTCTGTTTGTGTAGAGTACATTTAGTTTGTCTGGAATTAATAAATTATACTGCAGACAAATAATTCAATGCTTTCAATGCCTTTTTATTGCTATTAGTGTTCACAGCATTAATAGACTAACAATAGCCGACTCAGAAACAGATTTCATTGATCCACCATGTACAATGGAAACAGTCTACAGCTATGCTAGCAGTTCTGAAGTGGCTCTTTAAGCTAAATGCTAACTTGGCATGCTAACTGTTGACAAGACTATGACAATGACATAGCTGTGTTGTTTAGGGCATAGAAATGTTTATCATGCTAACCATTCTAAGCATGTTAGCATTTTGGCACAATCTAATTCGAACTTAACACAGACGAGGCTGATGGGAATGTTATTTGTTTTGAAGGTCTTTGGTCATAAGCCAAAGTATTGTACAAATGAAATTGCTATGCTGTTGCTACATGTTGCTAGCTGAAAAGGGATCACCAATGTTATTAAAATACATGAAGTCAGAACATGATTGTTTCACCTTTTATGGGAATCCATCCAATAGATGTTGTGATATTTCAGTCTGGATATAGTCATGCGCTGGTTTGGCTAAAAACTGGGTTAATCATCGGAAAACAGATCAGAGGATAACACTGTCTTCCAATAGACATACCATTTTTCTGCAATAAACTGGACTGCTAACAAAACAACAGCACGGTTAATATACTTAAAAGAAATTATATCCTCTAAACGTCTGCAGGTGATATTCAATGTTTTGCAAAAGAAAACATGAATTGGGGGCATGTTATGTCACAGATCTGTGGTCATAACCTCAAACTCTACAAGAATGCAGAAACCGGAATCTGACCTAACAGTTTGGACTCTTATTTGTGTTTCTGGTGTGTTGAAATGTTTTTTATCTTGGGCTGCATTCTGATCAAATCACGTTTCTTGTTATCACCACTTATCTGTATTAAAATATGTTTGGCATCAAAGTGACCAACAGAGCCTGTGCTTTCACACTGAGATGCCATGTACGGGAATTTCAAAGTATTGCCTGAAAATCAAGATTTACGCATAACGGCTCCCGGGACAGAAATCAATCGTTTCTAAGGATTGTTCCTAATCCTGTTACATCCTTTTTTCTATCTTTCTCTGGGAAAGAACAACATACTTTCCAAGATGAAGTTGGTCCAAATAGAGGACAGACCTTGAGCCAAGTCCAATTGCATAGATGAGCTGTTGCCTTTAGTGTAATAAACCTAGTTAGGCAGAGTACTCTTCTGACAGCTTTCAATGCCTGTTTAAAGTAGTTCAGTATTTTTTCTCAGAATGAAAGAACATATTGTCAAATCATGTCACTTGCTACAGCAGTGTGTTCCTGCTCCCTCTTTGAACTTTGGTTTTTAGCTGCAATGTTTTGAACTGGAAGCAGCTGCAGTATGTGCCAGGCCAGGGGATTTCCGTGCAGGCCACGTTGAGGATTACCGTTCTATTTGGCCAATTAAACAAGAACATTTTTAGCCATTAAAAGAAACGCAACAACAGTTTTGACAAATCTGTCTTTTAGAGGTTCTAAATAAGACCATTTTAAAAAGGAGTATCAGATCTAACATATTGTAACACTTATTCTGTCAGTATGATTATGCAGTTTGTTTAATTTTTAAACAATTACCCTGTTATTTGACCTGAAGTAATATGTGTTGCTCTCAGTAACAAAGCCCATGAGAGCAAACAATAATGATTATTTTATATTAGCTATGCAGGTGGAGCTTATTTTGGTGACGTATCATCAGAGCATGTTGGCTGACCTCATAGATTACATATTCTGATAATGATTACAATGTTTAATAGTTATTGCAGATACCCATGTGTCTTCATTTCCACACTGTGGAAGTCTGACCTCTTTCTAGAACTTTTATTACTCAAGTGCAGTGATCCATCAAATGTAATAAGAGCGTATGGATCAAGGTTTAAAGTCAGGAAGTATTTTATAACCAGCAGTGGTGGTGCCTTTCTATAAAGACATTTTCATGTTTATTTACTAAAATATGAACTTGAATAATGAATGATCTGACCCACAAAGCATATAGCACATATTTACTTTTAAAGTGTGAGAAAATCAAATTGCATGAACGCACCAATATAACAATGTGACTAAATTAGGTCTTTCTAATTTCCTTCAAAAAGTTTTCTTGCTTACTAACAACACATACCATCATGTGCTATGTTATTTTTGGAAGAGAGGAATAGTTGCAGTAGTTTCTGTCAAATGTCTGAAAGAATATATAACAGTCTGGATAAACAAAAAAGCTGCAATTATCTTCACTTCACACTGTTTTAAGCGTGTTTAAATGAGGACAAAACCAGTGTAGAAACTGCAAAAATATTCCTAATTAATATGTTTTCTTTGCTGCAACAGCTTTAATAATCTTTAATAATAATAATAAATAATCTCTGCAATGTTTTTGACGTATATGTAGAAATATACATATATATATACGTAAAAATATACAGGCATATGTAATATTAACAGCTAAAAAGATGTAAAGGACAAGTATTGTGGAGATCCATCTTCTGAAATGTGGGATTTGGTGAGATTGGGTGGCACTATTTACAGTGGATGCACAAGAGTGAAATAAAAGACTTTAATCTTATACAAAATTATCACTATAACCCTGAATGTAAGATATTTTCAAGTGCATACACACTGGCTGCATTTAGCAGGGCATGTATTTGTGTTCATGAACATTCACCTTCACTGATTCCCCCAATCCTCTGTAGAATAGAATATAAGAGAATGGGAGAAATGTTATTGTTCCACCAGGATGAACATAACAAAAACATATTCACAACACATATGTCATCAAATCTTCAATATCATGGCAGTGATGCAGAATTGATACAATTTTTTCAATAAAATCTCCCAGCATGGAAGTTTTATTGCTGTTTTTTTTTTTTTCATTGCATGCACTTGGTACAAAGGATCCCTTGTACATGTTTTTGTTTACATATGCTCTACAGCATCTTCCAGAAGACCTTACCTCAAATTCCAAAATGATTGGATGCTTAGTGTCATTGCAGAGCTCTCCTGTAAACAGCAGTGTTAAACAGAATATGACAACGGTAGCTTGATTTTTTTTTTAGCCCCAGTGAAGTTACCATACTGATACTTTCTCCAGCAGTGTGGCTGACTCCAAAGTTGTTCCGTTTTCTAACAAGAAATTATATGTGACTGCTCTCATTATTGTTAATGCTTTTAAGTTTGTTGTTTTCAAAATGATTACATTCCCTTTTCAAAGGTTTTAGACATGAGGAGGAGGCTAATGAGATGTCTCACACTTGAATGCATTATCCAGTGCTCCTGCAATTACATCACACTAATTGCAACATTATTTTTCAAGTGCCTCTCTTCACTCTTCCCCCTGAGTAGAACAAAACATCATGTTCATGTCGAGTCACATTTTCCCAAATCTATTGTGCAGACTACATACTCTTTCTGGGCCTAATCTGATTATCTCACTTGCTGAGCAGTTAGCCCAGCGTCTTTGCTGTGTTGCTGTAGGCTATCTGTGCCAAATCTTTGTAGGTTGTACTAATCATTTGCATGAGCAGGTTTTTGGACAAAACTATTTTGCAAGAAGACAACGTTACTGATTAACATAGTTTAAAGTGCAGGCTTATTGACTGAGTTATGAATGTAGACTAACTGATTTTAACTGCCGTCATAAATAGTTAAATTAAGCACAGTTTAGTTGTTTAAATAAACAACTAGGCCTGATTATTTTATCTTATTGATAAAAATAAATAAAATTTGATTACAATATGATTTAAAGAGTCCTTTAAGTATGGTAATTTCATGTAATTTGGTTTTGTTTGTTTTTTTCAAATAAACTTTGTTTAAAATTGTTTAAAGTTGCAATAGTAGAACAGGGGCAAAGTATAGAAATACAGTGTAGCTACACATTATATTTGCAAGGATTCAAATGTTTTATTTGTTACATACACTGTGCATACACATATGTGGGCAATGTGGGCTAGAATACTCTTAAATATGTAAAGACTAATCTACAATGAATAATAATATTTAGAATCAGAGTAAAAATTAGACAAGTAAAAACGAGAGATAAAAATGATAAATATTCAAACTAAAAATCTGTATAAACACATGTAATATGAGTATAATAATGCAAAATTGTTATATGTATAAATGGAAATAAAATATATCATAGACACATGTATAAAACTATTATTGATACGTGATATGAGAGCAAAATAAATATAAGAAATAAGAAAAAAATATTCTGACAAACTTGTGCAACTGTTTTGCTATTTTCTGTAATATCTGCGTAACTCCCGGGCAACTTCAGGAATTATGGAATTCACAAAGTGTACTTAAACGCTCCATGGCACGTACGCAGGCTCAGGTAAGCTTCCAGGCCTGTGATTGGACGACGGATTGTCAGTTCTCAAGCATGTCTGTCAAAGTCAACCAACCAGCTTGCGCGTTATTGGCCGGTGCACCGGTTCGCCGGTCGGTTTGCAGCTGGGTAAAGGGAAGCAACTGGCAGAGGCAGTATCGGCAGTATTGGCAGTATTATGGACCTCAGGGACAATGTCGAGTCAAGAGAGACGGAAAACTACCCGGAGCTCTTTTATGTTCCGATTCCGGATGAAGCACCGTGCAAGAGGGAGCAGGAGAAACTGTCAGGAGTCGTCAAAAACCTCCACAGAAAACTGCGCAGGAAATACAGAGAGGGTAAGCAGCCTCAGTGGGCCCCTCTGTTTCTCTGTGGACCTGCAGCCGAGTGGCTAATACTTAACGTTAGCTTTAAAATAAAACATTTAACCCTTTTACGTAGTAATCCCAGTCAAGCTAACGCATTCTACTTGCTAACATTAACGTTGCCCCTCCTAGCTAACGGTCTTGTACTGTGTCTGGTGAGCTAATTAGTTGTTATTGAGGCAGACTGGCCGCACTCAGCAGTTAACCCGCAAGTGAGGGTTTCATTCGGCAGGCAAGGCCTTTAAAGCTGCTTAACAATAACATTACAAACACCGGAAATTATATCGGTGTTTATAAATTGCTAATGTAAACATGTATTATCGCTCTTCAAAAACCAGTGTACTGACAACTGAGACCTTAAAAGGGTTACTAATAAGAGACACTAATGGTGCTGTTGACAATTAATGACTTTCTGTTGCCCGTGCCAATAGATAGGTTTAGTTTTAGTGCAACTTTTACCACCAAATTAGTTTTTTGTCTGAATATTGGTGTTCATACATACCCAAAGAGCCACTGATGAATATTTTTAGAGACATCAAACACACATGGACCAAATAACTGGGTGGAAATGTGACTTTGTACTTCACATTGATACAGAAATCCTGTATGTCATCCATGAAGCAGTCTTAATCATTGATTTGCAACATTGCCCACAATGGCCAAATAGAACCACAATTATTAAATGGATAGCAGCCTTGATGACAACAGCATGCCAAATATGTGTGGGCTGATCTATTGCTGCTACATGCTGTTCCTTTTCCTGTAACCTGGTATGGCAGGAGGTCTAGCATCATGTTCATAGGAGGTAAATCAGTCGCTCATGTCACCCTTGACACCATCTGTTAGAGGCAAGTGGAAGAAGTGTCACCTGAGAACACCAGAAAATGAAGTTTTTACTCTTTATTTCCACTTTTTTATTACTTAAACAAAATTAGGGTCCAAACGGACACTTTGGATACTACTCGAGGGTGGATTTTCTTCTGCTTTTGCTATCTGAGGAAGTAAAAAAAATCCCCTAAAGTAACCACAAAGTTAACAGATGATACTGTATCTCTGAGACTGTGATTTCTCGGACAAAGCTTGAGATGTTGCTCCCAATCACTAATTGGTCTCCAGTCAAAACCCAGCACACAGATGCAAATAAAAATTAGCAAGACCATAATCAACCTTTCCGGTTGCAAAACTAAATTCAGCTTAATTTGCTCATGTGTTTACGTTCCAGGGACTGAAACAAAACAGACTCAATGTATCTTTTAAAGCTTTAAAGACAGTATTTATAAATACTGATTTCTGCAAGAGTCAGTGTATGTTCACCAGCAGTTGTCTGTTCTGAGAGCAAAAACTCTGTCTTCTATTGAGTCAATCTGGATAAGTGCGTGACGTAAAATAGGAAGTTTGGAAAAACCCTTTCACAAGACATCAGCACTGACAATATGACATGTGAGTGTCAGTCAGGGTGCTCAACATCTTAATTGTTCAAACAAGAAATTGACATTATGCTTTACAGCAATGACAGAGGAATTTATTCCAGCTAGGAGCTTGAAAGTTGAAGACTGTAGATTAAAGTGCCTACCAGCAAATGCCGGAGTGGCCTGGATTTAAAAACTTGCTACAATCCCTACCCACACAGAGGCTTTGTGCTATTGTTGACGCTCTCATTTTCTTTTTCTGGGAAAATACATAGTCCTACTGGAGACTGTGGGAGGGGAACACAAAAAAGGCAAATTCAAAACAACAGGTGGGACATCATTATCATGACAAAAGAACTTGGCATCGGTTCATTATCTTGTCATTGTAGCAGAACAACAGCCAACAGTTTGTAGGCTACTAGACTTTTTTGACTTTGCAAGGATAAAAGCCTCAAATATTATGATTTAGGTTGCCTCCTGCTTGAATGCCTGGTTAGTTGTTTCATTTATTCATTGTTTTAAAATAATTTATCAAATCTACAGAAAGAAGTTTTAGTAATATTTGTGGATTCAGTCAAATGTGGGCACATACTCTGCTATCAGTTGTGTAGTGAGCAATGCAAAAAGATGTTAGGTTTTGCTGTAATTTGTGTAGGATCTGTCCTTTTTTTACACTTACAACCATAATATACAGTTTTAAAGTGGTGTTAGAACAAGTAGGTTTTCAATCATCATGTTAAATCAGAAAATATTCAGTAAGAGAGACTAGCTGGTTGTTTTTGTAGGCTAGAACAGCACCTCATGATTGGTTAATAAGTAAAGCATGATCTGGTAGGCTTGGCATTAAATAAGTGGTCACGCTTCCAGAGTGCTGCACTTTACCACCACTGAAAATCTGATAAAGTTTTTCCTTGTGGTCATGGGATTGCACTCTTAGTGTGTTTGTCCATGCTACAGGTTATAAACTTCTGGGAAATTGAAGATGTGCTAAAGGGATTTTTTGTGGACATTATTTTCACTTTTTGAGGATGATTTTTAGAGAAACAGTTCCACTTCTGTGCTAATAAAGATGAGTGAAAATGAAGGTAATCTTAACACTAAGTGTGGCCTGATCTTTTTTAGCAGGTTTTTCCAAGTCATGTTTTGGTTCTAAAGGGGGCGACCAAAGCTGGGAAGTAGGTTGTGTGCTATTCTCTGTAGATACTAGTGATGTCAGACTAAAACATGATGATAGTGGAGTCAGCAGCTTAAGCTAACATTGAAAGTCTTGATTGTTCTAAGTTGTTATGTCTGATTTACTTGTTTTTATTTGTTAGTGCTGCCCTCATTTTACATCTTTTTTTTTTCGAAGTGGGCGATTTTGACAAGATCTGGCGTGAGCACTGTGAAGATGAACAGACACTGAGTGAGTATGCCCTTGCCATGAAGAATCTTGCTGACAACCACTGGACGAAAAAATGCGAAGGAGAGGGCCGCATCGACTGGTGTCGCAGGTACGACTTCAAGTGTCTTCCACCGTCTTTCAGCTGCAGTTTTGGACCTCATCACAGTGAGGTCTGACTCATCTAAACCTGTAGGATGCGCTTTTGTGGCATGTCGCTGTCAGATTCACAATAATGTTTTGATCTCACTTCCACAGTGTCTGTCAAGAATACTTTTTGGATGGCGGGATGAAAAGAATGTTAGAAAAGGATGAGAAAAGTGCCAAGCTTGCCATGGGTCTGACTGCATCATCTGTAAGTGCCGAACCGTACAGCACCATCCCCAGGTAAGTTCTAGTATGAACTACTGTTTCCATAAATGTAGATCCTAGAATCATACTGTATTCTGATTGTATAAAGTATGCACTATATACCAATCTTTATAGTATACTGTTCTTACAGTTTCTATACGGGAAGTCAACATACTTGACTGTTTTTAGTGACAGAAAATGATACAATACCTTCATCACCTGACATTGAAATCTCTTCTAAAAGATTTACTGCTTATGTTTTTGATTTTGGAGTTGTTTTACCAATACTTCCAAATTAGGAAGCCATTAGGAGCCCCTCAGTTTCTTTGCATTGTGGGACAATAGTGTGCTGTACAATAACAGCAAACTCAAAACTCTTATCATGCCTCCGTGCCGGCATTAAGACATTAAGTTTTTGGGTTTTCCGTCTGTCCGTCCCATTCTTGTGATTGCGATATGTCACAAACACCTTGACGAAAATTCTTCAAATTTGGCAAAAACATGTTCCGAAGCTCTCCATCAGTCACTACATATATTGTATGAGTCTGGACAGACATGGATGTAAACTGCAACTTCACTGGGGTAGAGGCATACAACTGCAAGGCAGTAATTCTAGTGTATTTCTATAGGGCTGACCTGCTTCGAAGCTTTGGTCGATGCCATTACAATCATGCTGCTTTTTTCCCTCCATCTACTTCAGTTGTTGAGGAGAATGCTGCAACATCGTTTTGCTATGAAGCTCAAGAAATACTTTACTAATCCAGTCCATTTCAATCCTTGGGTTCAGAAACTTGCACAGCGCATGATTGCTGTATTTTTTAAACTAATTTTCACAGTATCATTTTGAATAGTCACTGGTTGTAGAAAGTATTCTGGTATATATTATTAACATATTATAATAGTGTTACTATTTACAGGTGCTTGTTTTTGAATTTATTTGTTGTGAATGAAATATCAATTATCTGTTCATTTAAATTGAAACAATGTGGATGTTATAAGACAGAGGCAAAAGTCAGACATGTTGGTTTGAGAGTAAGCTACTGACATTGACACTTTCTCCACATTTGTGTTGTAGTTCAATCTCTCAGCTGGGAAAAATGCGCCTTCTTGACGTGGGAAGCTGCTTCAACCCCTTCCTGAAGTTTGATGAATTCCTTACAGTTGGTATTGACATAGTGCCTGCAGTTGAGGTATGAGTGTTTTTTGTTCGGCTCACCTTTTGAGGACAACAACATGTTTTAAATTCTTGTTGACATAAATAAAATGCATGAGGATTTCCTGTCTGGTGGCTTGGTGCTGGCATTGCACAGCAAAAAGAACACCAGAAATGACTCATGCAGAAGTATCAGTGTTGTGGTTCGACAGTCTGTGAACAAATTCTGCAGAAAGCAGAACAAAATGTGCCCTGTTTTCTGCAACTGCAAGTAGAAAAACTTGCAGTTGAAAAAACAATGACAGTTCATCAAGAGGAAAAGATCGCATTTAATCATTTGAAATGCTTAATTTTGGCCTGTTTTTTTCTCCTTCAGAGTGTGTACAAGTGTGACTTCCTCAACCTTCAGCTCCAGCAGCCTCTCCAGCTGGCAGGTGACGCGATAGAGGCCTTCCTCCGCCAGCTCCACAACCCCATCGACTCTCTGCCTGCCCAGCTTTTCCACGTGGTGGTCTTCTCCCTGCTCCTGTCCTACTTTCCCTCACCATACCAGCGCTGGATCTGCTGCAAGAAGGCCCATGAGCTGCTGGAGCTGCATGGCCTGCTGCTCATCATCACGCCCGACTCCTCCCACCAAAACCGCCATGCCCTCATGATGCGCAGCTGGCGGGTCGCAGTGGAGTCACTGGGCTTCAAGCGCTACAAATACATCAAGTATTCCCACATGCATCTCATCGCCTTTCGTAAGGTGTGTCTGGCCACCACCAGCGACCTGGTGTCACGCAACTACCCTGAGATGCTCTATATTCCACAGGACTTCCACTCCAATGAGGAGGAAGAATGTTCCGACGTGCCCGTGCAGGTGCGCTCTGAGTTTGAGGATGACCAGCTGGCTTGGGGCTTCACGGAGCTACCTGACACGCCCTATGACTCAGATTCTGGGGAGAGCCAGGGCAGCTCGGTGCCTGGCTTCCACGAGCTAGAAGACCCCATCCTGCTTCAGAGCTAGGCTAAACCAGCACCCCCCCCCCCTCCCTCTCTCTCTTTCTCTGTCACCTCCCCTTCAACTGCTGCGCTGCCAAATTTAGCCTGCTGCATTCTTCTCCCACTTCACCCACCTTCCCTGTCCTTGAAATAATGCAGTTTGCACAGTGTGAAAGAGAGAAGTTTACAGATTATTTTCTCCATATATTCACACTTCTCTGAGAGTGCACACACACACACACACACACACACACACACACACACACACACACACACACACACACGTATACATATACCACACACAGTAAGATGGATATATTTTGATAAATATCTAGTTTTTTTAAGAGTTGGAAAGTGAATGCCCTTAAGATATCTCAACTTCCTTGATTTCCATCCCATCTTCCGATCAGCTCTCAATAACAAAAGCCAGCTTGTCTATATTCTGTACTCAATCTCTGTTTGAATAAGCTAGTGTTGCAGGCTGCCTAGTAAAAAAGACATACACAGCAAAAAGAGCAGTGTGACAGGAGTTTGATTGCACTGGAGAGACTGAGATGGAATGACTGGACTGGTACGCTTGCTTCTGTCACAGTCATGCAGCTAGATTTTCTGAAAATTCTTGATGTGCATTTAGTTTTCCAAGATTAAAAAAAAGAATATCATTGTTTTGCAATATATATTCTTGAAAGTCAAAACATTGGTGTTGTCCAGTGTTAAGTGTGGCAATGCCATTTTAATTTGAGATCCTCTGAATGGTTTGTGTATCTTTTACAAGAAAGTGGTATTTGTAGCATTTTAGACATTTCCAGAACCATACAGTAGGAGTATTACTAGGTTTACTAATGTGAAACTTAAACTGTGTTGACTCATTGTGTAACAAGGTACGAGTAAAGTAGGTATTACACATTTTTTTCCTCCTCTTGTCCTCACAAATATTAATACAGAATTATCTCCTGTTAGATTTCCAATACATGTTTGTTCTCAAGCAGAGAAATAGTACAACACTGCAAGTCAGTGATCCATATCAAATGGACTTTACAGCACCATTATCCTTTGACACAATTTTGTAACTTTGATGTGAAAATACAACAAGTACTCTGCCTCCAGATCTGAGCTTCTCACAGTCTAAAAATTCACCTCGACAGAAGAGATTTGCACTAATTTACTGTTTTGTCATACTGAACCTCTGAAAAGGTGAAAACTATAGATTTTAGCAATAGCAAGCGAGACCAGTTCTGAAGATACTGTGTCCTACAGGGGGAGGTTTGTCTAAAAACACTACCAGATAAAATGTTAGTGTGCATTCTTGCCTGTCCTTGAATTGGCTAAATGTGTGGGTGTGGTTGGGTTTGTCAGTGTGAATGAAGGAATGAGTTTTTAGTGATGTTTTTTTTTCAGTGGCACTTTATCATTGAACCCAAAGGGTGTCACAAAATGTAATTATTTTCCTACGATGACAGGTTTACAACCAGTATGATGGGCCCATATGATAGTACCAGTAAGTCTAAGGTGCCTTCTTTGTTCTCATTTACTTAATGTTGCAAGCAAACTTTCATGCCCTTGGACAAAAGGAAATTCTTACCTTTTTTAACAAAGAGATATCAAGCTTCTTTGGTCTTAACAGTACATACAAATGTCCAGTTCTCCTTGGTCATATTAATGGATAACATGAAACATTTCCAGTGTTGATGTAATGTAGCGTGTTGTTGCCATTCCCATATCATGTCCCAGTCAATGTACATCTCTCTACTGATATATCCTGTTTCCACAGAAGAAAAAACATTTCACAGCACCACACATATTCAGACTTTGAAGAAGTGTGTTTTGTGATTAATTTGTGAATTTGTCTTCCAGTGTTTCTTTTGATCCATTTGCATGAGATGGTTCATTTTCATTATCAACATTTTCAACAATGCAGAACAATGTGTGCTTCTAGTATGGTTGTATTTCTCTTTTATAAATGAATGTAAATGTAAGGTGTCTGTGTGGGTTCATTTTTTGTTTTTATTTTACCCTTTTACTTTTGAACTTTCAAAATACTGCTCTGTGTACAGCTCATGTTGTTAAAAAGGGACAGTTGTGACTCAGGTGATGGGGCAGATCAAGTTTTATCAACATGAGTCGCAGTTGAAAACATGAATAAAGCAAGGGCCTTTATGTTGAGGCAGGATTACTTCATTATATGTAGTAGTACTGTACATTATACGTATTAAATTTGTTTATACCTGGCCTTCAAGGCCATTTTGACACAAATAGTGGGTATTTTACAGGCCAATTAAAAGTCTAATAGAGTTGCGCTACAAAATTAAGGCAAACAAATCATAAATGAATAAAGTAACTAAATAAGAATTTGGGGGGGGGGGGGGGGGAAACATTTATTTAAATA
>JBBPCS010000917.1:10757061-10768748 GCA_037974645.1 Hollardia meadi | reverse complement strand
GTGTGTGTGTGTGTGTGTGTGTGTGTGTGTGTGTGTGTGTGTGTGTGTGTGTGTGTGTGTGTGTGTGTGTAAAAGAGAAAGCAAAGGAAAAAGAGAGAGAGATGGAGACTTAATGTTGAAGGGTTAATAAGTATGTAAATACTAGATGAGGGAAAGAAAAAAGGCCGTGTTCAGACTTGTTTACGCTGCAACACTATTTAAGATCTGGGTCATTTCCTTATTAGTAATAGCTGAAGGTGAAGCATATCACAGAACAAATAAGACAATCACGTCAGAAATTTCACTTCTTGGTAGCCTGTTATTCACCAGGCAGTTTTCAATACTGTTGAGTATGAATGGTGCTACATATTCATTTGTTTCAAACAGAATGACATAGCTGTTGCCCCAAAGAAACTGAGTCATAAAAACTTTTCATACCTGAAGAAAACAGCTGCGTAGGTGACAAAATAAAATAAATAGTCTCACCCAGATGTTGTGGAAGGGGTCGGTGGTGTTGCCTGGGTCGTACATGAGGCAGTTTCCGCCATAGTCGCGCTCAGGGAGGGGTACCCCAAGCTTGGGGTCAATGTATTTCATGAACTGTCGTCCATCATGCACTGTCTGGATCATACGGTTTAGAGAAGTATACAAACTATTAGCACTTATTCTCCCTGAAAGTTAGGTTTTATGCAAACACAGAGACATACTGAAAATGAAAGGTGCATGTAGCAATTTGACTTTCCACCATGGAAAATTACCTATTCAGAATATGGAAATGTTTTTAAGGTCCAGTGTGTGTAAGGGGGCAGAAACGGAATATAATAAGACTTAAACGGCTCTATTAAATCGCAAAAAAACATCTCTCTTCAATCTGTTTAAACTGAATTTGTGAAACTGGGAATTCTCCATGCATGAAAAATTATTTTTCTTCGCCTTTAAATTTATGTTTTAATGGAGGCATTCTCCTAGCTTCACTTGTGATTTTCCTTGCATGGGTAAAGAAGGTGGATGGCTCAAGTATCTACACGTTTTAAACAGTGCCTAGGCCTGATTAAGATACAGTTTGCCAGCTGTAAAGTAGTGCCGTTTTAAAGGGACTGGCTCAGTGATAGACATTTTAATTAAATGGGGAGAGCTCAAAGAGGCTTCCAGGGTTCAAGATGTAGGAGGATGGCAGCAGAAAAAGTAGCAGAGATTGGAACAAAATCCTATATTTTGGACAGTATTTAGTCCTGGTTTTAAGATGCCTTTAGGTGCTTCCCCACGTGTGTTTTTTTTCTGGATGCAGACACTTGGCTTTGGTTTGTACCCAATTCAAGATTTAAACCAAAGGTCAATGTGAACCTCCAAACAATTGACAGTTTTGTCAGAGAAGGAGTTGTGCTGCCCTGGACTGGGGGACCGTGTCACCAAAATGATTGAGTAAAGCACCAAAGAAAAGATGAGCATGAGGTGTAATTGACATGTGTGCAGGTGATTGCTATATAGTTTTCCCTTTTGGCAGTGAATATTTTAATGTGAGTGTTTCAGCCCTTCAAGGCAACAATATCATCAGCACACCAACCTGGAACAGGATAAAGATGAGGAACAGCTCGTAGACAACAGTGACACAAAGCCAGAATCGCCAGTAAGCTGCAGAGAGAAAAAGTGATGGTTAGACCGGACATCTGTGTCACTTCCAAAATGAATGAATGAATAAATAAATAAATAAATGTGGATTACATATGAAAATCAATATGTAAATGAATACTATAGTAATGCTTGTTTTAGTTTCTCTGCTGTTTTAAAGGGACACATCAAAGATAATGTACATATTATACAGTCTAAAGCCGAATAGAGTGATGCTTTAGTTTGTGTTGAGTAACCAGTATCCATTTCTGTACTACTTCTTTCAGTTACCATTCAGCACTCCATGAAGAATTTTTAATCAACCTGGGAAGATTCAACTGAACGGCAACAAGGTGCTCAGCAACTGAACCTACCTGGCAGGTTCAACAGGTCAGGGAGTATGACACAGTCACTCATACACAAACAAAAAAAAACTTGTCTTTCAATCCACAAAAGGAGGGAGCAAAAAGGCACAAGTAATGCAACAACAGTAGCCCAAATTCTCTGTGTTTCCATGTGACATCCACACCCTGTTTCTTTCCTTCCTGCCTTCCTTCCTTCTGCAGTCTTTTGCAGTCTTCTGCATGAGTGACCTGGTCAAAAACCTAAATAACAAACTCCCTTTTGCTGTGTAAATAGAAGCATTGCATTTATAGAATTCAACAGAATTCTTAATTTATGTCTCCTTTATTTTGACAATTACATTTAGCTATCCACTGCATGTGCTGATCCCCAGCACTCAGAGGATCTCTATTTCATTTAAGAGGACAACTTGATGCTCAAATGTTGCTATTGATTGAATTAGTGGTGCTCTCGAGTACTCCTACCTCACTACACGGGAATGGGAGTAAGACATCAATAAATGCACCAATGAAACGTCAGACTCAACAACTGGGCTTCTTATGATAATAGTTTGCTATACAAACAGCGTAAGGTTAATGTCAATGACTGTAATGGAAGATTTATTTTCAATATGTGTTCGCACACAAGTGCTTTTTAACACTTAGGAGATTTGCATTTTAGCATTTTCACTGTGAAAATAACAAGGCAATCAAATGTCACTTTTACATATTGGACGTAATTCAGAGTGGAATAAATTATGCATTGCTTTGACTGAGATACATGGCATGAAGAAGATGGAAATGTTGTTGTAGCTTGTGATGAATGTGCTATTTTTACCTGGATGTGGTCTGGTGAAAGGTCCATCTTTCGCTTGTGTCACTCCAAAACAGAGGAACACCAGGATGCTTGCCACGATCCCCCTACAGCACCACGATTATAAACAGAAAAATGTCATTCAATTCAATTCAAACCTTTATTTAAGCCTCGAAAAGCATTGAGGTTTCCCTCATTTGCAATGATTTTGAGATACAGAGACGAAATAAAAGTACTCAGCGAAAACAATTGCACACTGAGGTAAAGTGCTTTGAAATCATTGTCTTGAATTGTCCAGAGGTAGTGAGGGTGTTATTAAAGCTTATGTTACACTACAGACGAATCCAGCCATTGATTTACATGTTGGTTCAGTGGAACTGAACATATTTACACCGACAGTGAAAGCAGAGGTGTTCGAGTTAATTATTGGACCGACAGTTGCCTTCTCCAACAGATGAAGGTAGTCTGTGTGAATGTGGAAGTTATTCAGTCTCAAAACACTAGCCTAAAAGAGGTTATGACACAGAAATTGGGAAACAATAACATGAAAGTACCACTTCTGGATGTATAAGTGCCGTGTGCTGGAGTAGCTTATTAAACTCAACATGAACAACTTGCTAGCTTAAGATTTAAATCGTCAAACTCCATGTTTCTTTGCCTGTAGTTAGGCGTAAAGAAATCTGTGATGTCAGTGACCTAAACATAGGCACAAAGAGCAGGAAGGGGGAAGATAATGGGACATAATTTGCTGGAAGCCTGTGAGGGAGATTCGGACTGTTTATGTGGGTGTGCTCCCCTGCCAGGAAGAAGCTCTAGTGTCTTTATCCTGATAAGTCGGACTATGCTGACTGCAGCAAATCCTGTTAAGACCCGTCCCACAATCCCTCACAAACACCAACATGCAAACAAACGCAAACTCCAATCAGTCACAACATTGTTTTGTCTATAAACCTCTGCAGTTATTATTGAGCCCAATTTTATACTTTTGTTACAAGTTCTTGATGTGAAGCCATGTTTTATGTATGCAAAAGGTTATAATTATTTAAAATCATCGCTTTTGAGATACCCAAACCACTTCCATGTAATTAATGTATTAGCTTTTTTGTCAACAATTTACTCAGCTTTGGAGGATAATACAAAATCACTTTCAGCACTTTAGCATAACCAGCTTCGAATGGCTGCAGAAAACAAACCGGGTGTGGATTAAGAGGGGCAGCAATTTACTGTGGACAGAGTGGCCGAAGATGTCACATTTCTGCAAATTTTGTGTTCTGCTTGTTTAAAAGGTGTTTGATATATTGATCATACTGTCTCCCTTTTGTTGCGGTTATGGAGAATGGCCACAAACAAAACCAGCTACAACCAACAGCAGCCACTGAATGACCCGTAAGCATTATAAAATCCCCCAAAAGATAAACACAAAAGGTGATTCTTTGGCTGTTTTTGACTACTGGAGGAGTGCTGTCTATTTTTCTTACACTGTTTTCGAGAAGCATAGACTTCTCAGTATAGTTGCCACACAGTTTCAGTACTTACTGGGAACTAATAAGAGAAACTGGATCACACCTCAGTCATTTTGTATTTACCCAAGGCTATGGTTATGTAATTTACTAGGTGGCAGATTTTCTCTGTTTTTAAAGAGTATGGGATCAAACCAACTTGTCAAATCTTAATCTAATCAAATGGGGACCTGGTATTCATGCTCTTCCTTTCCATGGTTATCAGTGTTTTAGTTTTCTGTAGAGGAAGTAAATATATCTGAAACAATGAATTCTGCCCCCCCCCACCCCCCACCCACCCATGTTGCTGTGGATGTGGGGCTTCATGCCAAAGGGAGTTAAAAAGGTGAGATAAAAACAGTGGTGCCCATTACTTGGGTTTAACCTATTCAGCAGGCTTTAAATGGCAATCTGACTCAAAAACACTACATGAAGACAAAGTGGTGTACAGTGAGCAGTTATAAGAGATGGGGGATACAAATCTAACTGTGAGCCTAGCATTACTCAACATTCAAAAGCTGAAATTAGAATAAACCTTGAACCTTATTTGTGATGCCGATTACTCATAAAACACATTTTCTTTTCAAGCCTGCTGCCAAAGTGATTATGTCAAACTAATCAAAAGGCCCCATTGGATCAAGTGAAATGTTCTGAGGTGCCTGTCGGGTCCTGCAGTGTTTTAGCCTTGAGAACACTGAGAAAGTGACGAGTGCAGCCTACTGACCTCTTAGTGTTATAGGTCGTGTCCTGCGGGGTCTCTTCCAACAGCGTGACGTAGACCAGAGCACAGGTCAGAATGAATAGCACTGTCACAGTGTGGGCTCGCCTGCAGAGAAGGAGTGTGAGAAAAATATAAATAACATTTGTAACAACAACAATTTAATAAAAGCCACTGGAGGGTTGACAAAAAACATCCACTGATGCTATCTGACACCATATTAATGCACTGTAATTTAAGATAAGAATACACTGGTGATTACTAAACAAGTATCTGAAACATTAATCTCAACAAAGCTTTTAGAGATCTGTACTTGGCTGAAAAGCCTCTAATAATCAGAAGTAAATATAATGAATGGAGTGGAGGTGAGGTGAGATAGAACAGATGAATGGAGGAGTAGGAAGGTCGTATTTGGCCTATTACATTCATAATATTTGTAAACAAGTTAAACTCAAGTTTGAAGGCTATGGTGTTGGCTATAGGCTCATATCTCCTGTATCACCCAGCAGCAGGGAACAAACCTTGGCCTATGTGATATGACAGTTACACGCTATAGTGGTTCAGATATACATTAAGGCTATCAGTGGGATTTATCTCACATCAAGGGGCAAAGTTTTATTTATCGACTCACTGATGTAAGACATACAGTATGCAATGGATAACCCCAGGAATTCTCAGAAAAAGGTAAAAAGATTAAGCATTTGAATGGTATTAGGAAAGCTGACATGGGCAGAATTGCAAGATAATTGATAGGGAGAGAGATAATGTATGGTGGAAGCAAGGAGTTCAAAAGTTTAGTTCAGTTCAAAGTTTAATATGTTTAATGCTATACTTGTGATACTCAGATTGATCAAACGGCCATTGGAATAGGCCAATATTTATTATCGTTCAGGTTGTCCCAAAGTGCTTTTCAGCGCTTGACCTACTGTTGACCCTGTGTTTATTTGCTCGGGGTACCTCAGCTGTCAAAAACTCTCCATTGAGCTTAGTTAAAACATGGACACCAAACAGCATTGTGTGCCAGTGACCTGCAAGTGAACCATGAAGCTCACTCTGGAATAAATAAACAGCAGCCTCGCCATAAGGGTCAATTAGCCTAATATGACGATGTGCACCAAACTGCAAGCAGTGCCGCTTCAGGTTAAGAAAATTTACATTTTGCAGGTGTAAACTCCTTTAAACTGTTGTTTAACTTCAGTGTCTTGTTCCACAGTAAAGCACCTGTCGAGCACCAACAAAGTTACAGAGCTAACCATAGCTATGCATCTAGTAAAGATTAGAGTCCAAACATTATTTTGAGGTCGATTAGGTTCTGATATTTGAGTGTTAGAAAAAATAGAATAGCGAAAGCTGTATGGGCTTGTTGCAACACAACAAGCCTTCCCCAAGTATACTTTGAAGAGCTGTGACCAATAAATGTTATGAGCTAGATATTTTACAGTTGCAAAATAAATCGTCGGTGCGCTTGTGAACAAACTATAGAGCACTAAACACAGCAAGTGTAATTTCTTCTTCTCAGCTCATCAAACTAGCAAGCAATGCATACACATGAAACCATGTCTCCGAGCACACTCAGTGATATGCCTAGTCTCCAGAGATAGACAATGTAGTCATGAGGTTGTTTCAGAACCAATCAACTGTCCACGTTTACTTAACATTAAAGAAAATGTGCAAGAGTGTGGCTCTTTTATGTGTTTTTAATAATTTTAGAACAGCAAGCCACACATAGGCTTTAGCCTTATTAATCTGCAGCTATACAGACAATGGTCTCTTCAGGGAACTTGGTTATAAAAAGCAAAACAACACCAGTCCTTTTATTTAAGGGTACTTAATATTACAATAAAGCAATGTTTAAAAAAAAAAAAAAGAAGCTTATTTTGTATTGAAGTCACTGCTGTCATCCGTCAAACTAAAGAGTGTCTCCCCCTCTGAAAGCCCTTAGGCTCAGAGTCAGAGAAGCTATGCCTGGTGTGATTAGCATTTTCTCCCAGTTCCACCTCCTTATCAAACCTGTTTGGCAGGAGACACAGGGGAGGGCTTGCCATCTCCCTTGCTTGACAACAGCACAACACCACCAGTAGTGAAATGACACACCGGAAATATCAGTCTGGTGCAACTGAGAGGCAAGCTTAGAACAAAATCAACCTCTAAGATTGAGGTTGAGCACCCAGCTAAACAAGCTCCTGGTCAAAGACAGTCCAAGGACCAATTAGAGCATACAGAAATATTCGGTTGACCTGAGGCTGACTGAGTTCAAATAGGCTAGACAAACACAGTTTGTGACTTTACTGAGCTACAAGCAAATGTGACTTTATTTAACACAACATGCTCTATTGTCAGTTTTATGTATTTGATCTCAGCAGTGTCTGGTTTAAACGATCTCAATTTGTTATAGATCTCATATAGGTTCACTGGCCTTGTGACACCAATGTCACAACATTAAATCCTGTTATAAGCTCAATTTTCCTTGGTGTTACTACCATAAGAGTTCTTCTCTTAAAAAAAAAAGATAAATAAAAAAATAAAACGTTTTCTGAGATATTGTCAGTAGTCAAAAAGCACAAAGTACTCTCAGAAGTCTCTTAAAGCTGAAATGTGTGGGCAGCAATGCTATTTAGGGAAAAATAAAAAGTGGTGGGCCAGCACAATTATTGATTCTTCAGGCTAAGCTTTTAATGAGGTCTAGCCAAGCTATTCCTCTTTTCTCAAGGAAAAATACCCTTCCCCAACTCCAATTTGTGCTTATAAGGCAGGACGCATGCTACATGGTTACCCTCCCTAACAAACAGAGACAGAGAGACAGTTCTTTGGTATAACAACACAGTGAATGTGCTTCTGCTCTGACTCGAAGACCAGAAATCCATCAAAAGGAAGTAACCAACTTTTTCACTAGCATTTCCTCTATTTCAATGCTGATGTTTGGTTTACTTTAAGTCAGCTCTTAAAAATTGCCCATCAGGATTTAATTTGAGGTGGTGGCATTAGTGCATTTTTGAAAAATATTCACTGATGAATGTACATTTCTGATGACTTGTGACAGGAAGGACTAAGATGCTACACATTTTCAGTAATAGGGATTTGTTTCTACTATTTTCTACTTTTTTCAACGCATTTATACATGCAATATTAGCCCATTAATATCCGGGATGCCAAATGATTCACAATGGCCACAGGTTTTCAAATTGACCACAGGGTCAACAGTTACAAAGCCATTCTTCTTTATCAATTCTCCATTATAACAAACTGGGAGTGGCAACCAACCATTGTGAGGCCAAATTTCTTAACAGCAATCACGTGAATCACAAGCTGCATTAACCCAGTTGGCTGCCATTTTATTAGGTAAACCAACCTAAATCGAAGGCAGTCTAATATAACAACACTGCCTTCAGGAGGTTTATATTTGTCAGTATTTATTGAAACTGCTTTATAGACGTGTTGCTTCAACTATATGGGAATTTTGAAGGCTGTAGTTTGTAATGCTGTTTAAGTATCATGCATAAACTAAGCTGTGTTTTTAGCATTTAGTCTACCCTAATTTATATAAATGGGGTGGCCATACTGTATGTTAGAAATCTACTTTATTTGAAGAGAAAAAGAGAAAAAAAAGGCATTGTGGTTTCTTGGATTCTGTTCATGCCTCTAGTATTTAAATAACAGGAAACCTGGATGTCAAGGTAACACTGTAATGAGAAATCCTCATTGAGGTTTCTATCTGGGAAGAGCAGTCTCCACCGCTGCCAGAGATATTGGATCACAGAATCTTACTGCCATTTACTTAAACAACACAGAGATTAGACACATACACACTTATTCAGGCTTAAATATTCCTGGAGCGACAGGTTGAAGGGTCACGGTAGCTATATATTAAAGAGGGCTGCAGAAGAGAACGTCACTTTTCCAGACTAGCCTCGTGTCCTTACATTACAACATCTGCATCCTACACGTCACCCACTCAGTTTGAGTGCATCTGTGTCAGTGGCAGCATACAGGACTCGCCTCTGCAGTTACCCACATGGGCAGAATATCTGTCTTGACTTATTATTATTATTATTATATTACTTATGGCTCTCTTTCTGTTGAAGGTGCATGCTTGATAATAGCCACTGATATGACATCCCAGCAAACATTAGCAGAACACCTTTCCTACATTGTGGAGCAAGCCTTAGTGATTCCTTTACTATCATTTTTTTCATTTGAACAACTCCATCACAATGTGCTTGAGCTTCAGAGTTACTATTTAAATCATTCTATATTTACAAATGTGGAACAAGGTCACAATATTTGTGGTGATCAATGGAGGTCCCTTGGGCCTGTGTTGCAGTTCACCTTGAAACCTATAAACACCTGCCTTTTTCCTGCAGGACCTAATCTGTAGTATTTTCTTGTAGTCACTAAAACAAACAAACATCACTATAGATGCTGCAGCGTTCAGTATTTGTATAGATGACATTACCATAAAGCACTCACCAGAAAAAGGTGTTGGTTCCGTCGTCATAGACTTCGCATTCTGTGTTTCTCCGGTGCAGGCTCTCCCTGGAGGTCTGCTTCATCACACCGGCTTTCATTTGTGCGGCGTGTGCGCTCTGATTCGGACAGCCCGGCTCGACTGGGCCGTTGTTGACCTGTTCGGCGGCGGCTGTGGCGCACTTGCCGGCGTTGATCGCGGCCACGCTGCTTCTCTTCGACTCGGGCTTGGTCATGGCTTTACCAACCAACCACCCTCGATGCTTTCAACTATACGTTCCTGTACGGTTTGGCTTATCTCTGAGCACTGCTCCCGTGTACTGTCATCCGCGTCAGCCCCACCCAAGTGACTGTCAGCATCCTGGGGTGGTCGAAGGAAACGAACGTTATTACGGCGCTACTACAGAGAGAAAAACCTGAAAATCACGTCCTGCTGTTGAACGCCACCCAGTACAGTAAAGACGTGCACATAAGATGTGTATAAGTGAGACTTCTTTTCTGACACTACCTACTTAAACTAACGCATCTTTAGAAAATGCGTGGCAAGACTGTCACGTGTCAGCAATAGCGACCACTTTCTGACATGACCACCGTACTGGTGTCTCGTTGTTGGCTATCGGGTTGTAAACAAATTAAAGTAACGTTAACGTTAGCTGACCTGCGATGGGTGCGAAGCCTCGATGTCAGTTTGGCTAACTGCGTTAGCTATTTGTAGCAGGCTATTTTTGACTATTTGACCTTGCTAACAAGGCTATGTTAACTGAAAATCTTGTTAACAACTAACCGGCGTAAAACCACCATTAGGCTACTCGAGACAGCGTTTTACCATTTAACTGCGTGTTAGAGATCGTCCTTACTTTAGCTACTTTAGCTTACTTTTGTTTCCGTTAAATTGAAGCTAACATTAACGTTACTTACCAGTTGAATTTATGGGATTACTGACTCAAGTCTGGATGGATGTGTTGAGGACATGCTAACGCTACATCAGTCCACTCCAAAGGCTTGAAATCTGTCTTTTTGTTAGAAAGATAAACAATTTAGCGCCGAACTGTGTCACACTCCGTCTGCAGACTGACTCCTGCTGTAGCAACAAAAAGACAAACCGCTCTAGATCATAGACTGTGTGGGCTACACTCCATACCAAACAGTCAATGCTCCAAACACACGGGAGAATGGGGATGAAGTCTGTTTATTGTCACGTTAGCAGCAGCAACAATATATTGCTATATAACAATATATAATCCGTTCGATTCTCTTCATAATAAAAAGCGCCCCTGCAGTCATACGTTAAGATGGCTTTATTTTGAAATCGCAAAATCTTGAAGTCGGAAGTCTTACTGCCGCCACATTCCGCAGTTTTGTTACCATGACAGCCTGTCCAATCTGGCGGGTTTAGCTGAGGATCTTCCGTTTATGCCTTTGTGCTTTGTTTGTCACAGCTGATGAGTTGATGTTAAAGTTTAGAAATCCCGCGGTAACAATAGCTTGGATACAAGTAACTCCACGACGATATAGTATTTAATAGTCTAAATTGCAAAAATATGCTATAAAACCCCTCTCCGTAGAGCATGTTTTGGGTAATATGTATGTCGTCACTTCCCTCCAGCCTACGCCTCAGACATGATTACCATGAACAAAAAAAAAGAAGAAATGAGCAAAAACGAATACAATTTTTAAAATGAATATAAAATAAAAAACAACTTTTACAAAATATTTCTAAATTGTAACAAATTGCAGTATTTGTGATTATTAAATTATTTCACACTTTATAAATCAGTTAAGCATTGATTGAAGCACCTTTTGCATTGGCAGGTTTGCAAATCTCTTAAGCAAAATGTTCAAAATGCTTCAGGGTTTTTCACTTTGTAATTAGCCATCCAGTTTTGTTTTGTTTTCAAACAATCCATCCATCCATTTAGCCTATCCATTAAGTAAGAATTAATACATCTATTAGTTATTTACAAATTATTAAACCCTTCAAGGTTTTTGTATCTTCTGAAGCTTATTTATAGCACCACATCATCTATTCACTTCACTCCAAGAAATCTATATGGGTTGCTCTGCGGCTAACTGAGTAAGAAAGTAAGTGATGAACTTGCGGGATTGGTCAGTCGAGTGTAGAAGTGGCTACGTCATCAGGGGTCATTGCTCTCGCCTCGCACAGCACCGATGGCGTGTGTGTCAGTGTGAGTTCAGTGCGACTCTGAGCAGCCGGTTGTTTCTGTCCACTCTCTCCTCGCTATACGTCTGTACGTTCACAAAGT
>JBBPCS010000917.1:10739582-10756961 GCA_037974645.1 Hollardia meadi | reverse complement strand
TATACACACACACACACACACACACACACACATATATATATATATATATATATATACAGTTTCAACTCTCTCTCTGTGTGTGTGTAATGATTGGCACTGTAGTACACGGAGCCCTGAGAGCCATAACAACCACTGTAGGTCATAAACTGTGACGACAATGGTTTTGTTATAGGGTATACCCTTTTGTTCTAAGGGTATATGGCATATAATGGCAGGAGTAGCCCAGGGCTTTAAATATTTGTCTAAACTTAGTTTGAAATGTTTCACTGCATGGTATATAAAACAATTAGCATTCAAAAACAAAGACCCTTGAGTGGTGCTGCTCCTTTGAACATTTATTGTTTAACATTATTTAACAACTAATATTAACATAATATTATTGACAATCTGTCTGATTCAGAGCATTATATGTAGCTCTTTAAATCCAATTTTACAAAGGAAAGACTAAAAGCTACAAAGCTTCTAACACACTCTACAATGCAGCTAAAGTACTGGAGAGGTAGACCTCAAATCTAGTTCAAGGGACAGAAAGAAAGAAGGACATTGATATTAAGGCTTATCTTCAAAAGAACAGCACGAGGCGCAATTATTTCAGTTTAGGTCTTTGTTTCAGCAAAAGTATTACACAAACATTGCAAGAGCTATTTTTAACTACTGAATGTGAGCAAGAGATGTTTTTTTGAAGCTCTGAGACAGGTCAGTGCATTTCAAAATATTTGGCTGAAACATTAACCTACTGGATGATAGAAAACGGACTAGCTATAGCAAGACTTTATAACTTTTTTTCATGTGTTTTGTTCTTAATAGCCTTGATGGTGCCATTTCTCAGCAAATCTCTGGGTTTAAAATATAAAACCATAGTACACAAAGTCAAGATTATCAATACATCCGGACTAGAGCATGATTTATGAAAAAAAAACAAAACTCTGGGCTTTAGTAAATGGTAAATGTACAGAAGCCTGTATGACTATAGAAGCAGACAGTACTGCACACTTTACTGAATGACATGCACTGAAACAACAGCTTTGGTTAACATTGCATTAAATCAATACACATGTTCCAATAGACAATCCCTGGTTTGTTTGGCTCATTGCTGTTAAAAGACATGTTTCTGAAAGGTTTGATGAGCTTACAGTGATATATATATATATATATATATATATATAATGCCAGGAGTGGAACATTAGGTAGGAAACAATGGCTAACTCATCCAGGAAATCACTCCAGCTGGGTGTGTCAAACGACTGACAACTTCAGCATGCAGACAAAACAGTTTTATAGACATCACATATGGCTGTTTGATCAAATGACCATTTATCCCTTTTTAAAAGGGCCCTGTGGTGATGCCTGCAGCCCCTCTGCAACATCAAAAGGCTGAGTTTTTTTCAGGTGAGTGGTCCAATGGGGGTGGGGTTATAGCAACACTAACAAAATGGCCTTTTAGTTCATTCCTTTACAAGTAAAAAAGTAAACATCATCCAACCATGGCAGCCTAAAATGAGTACAAAACATGTTGTGCATATTTATTATTAATCGTTTGTATTTTTTAGTATAAACCAGAGGTGGAAGAAGAAAATACTCTACTACAAGTAAAAGTCCTCCATTCAAAAGCTGTAAGTTTTTAAGTATAATCAATAAAATGTTTTTGGTCTTTTTCTGCTATCGACATCTGCTATTGCCTAGTCTTTTTTTTTTTTTCAAACATGCATTCAGCCCTCAGGGGTATTTGCATTCCTGTCAAAGGGCAAGTTAAGCCTGTGGAGGTATGTGTGTGTTTAATCACACTGCTTCATTTGTCAGAGAGAAACAGGTTGGAGGACATCACACCAGTCGACTGACCGTACCTGCTGCGCTGATGAAAGCTGTGAGATTATCCACCCTTTGAAAAAAATAAAAAATAAAACAATGAATGCAGACATTCTCTTTGCATTTTCGTGGCTTTTAAAACACTAGCTGATAATATGTTTGAAAGTGTGCTTGTGGAACAGAAGCCTGTCTCCAACTTCTCAGAGTAAACCTGTGAGCAGTTGGGAACCGAGTATTAAGATCTGATGTGTTTGATAGTTTTATGTGCAGGCATAGTTTTATATCAGAACAAAAGCACAGTGAACTGAGGTTCTGTTAATCATTGTTGACTGTAATCCACTCAATACTGTAACGTCTATGCACTTATAATATTGATAAGATAAAAGTGGGTGTTTCATGTGATCATGATACAACTGGCTTTCTCTGGATACATACACTGCTTTAAATTAGGCCTAGAAAAAAGGCCACTTTTCAATGAATAATAGTATTATTCTAGGTCCACTAGAGGGAGCCAACAAACAACACATACAGTTTTCTGCCTGTCTTAAGTGAGCCTTCAGAGGGAAAATGATCAGGTGGGTCAACTGAAGAGGTTCACAGTTTATCATTTTTATCATTAACAGCAACGATCAAGCTTTAAATTAATTTGAAATACATACAAAAATCACATTACATGAACTGTATAATGTTCCATGGGAAATTTAAGTTTAACTAAAGAGCATAATAATCATTATGATTATTGATCACTTATAAGATTAGTTATTTATTGTATAGTGTGTCCGGGTGCTGCCCACCACCTAATGGTGGTGATATGTAGGCCCATGTTTAATTTGCAGCATCACTATAACAACCACATGTCAAACCCGAGGGACAGAACATCACCTGGTGTGAAGGGACAGATCACTTAGGCCGTCTGACACCCCTCCTTTGCCAGGTGGTCTCACACATGTGACGCAAGCGACTCCCACATGTCACACGGGCCTCATCGGGTGAGGCGACTGGCATCATGGTGCCACTCAAAAGTTTTTCACTTTGAGAAACTGTGAAGACAGAATCACAGGATCAAACCCCACAGAGGTCACCGTGTTTTACGGAGCTGTGAAATTGTAAATGAATTAAAATATATACACATTAAAATATATGGTAAGATAAGATGCAATATAACAATTTAACAAGCTCCTGCTGCAGTGCCAGTTTTGAACCACTCCGGGTCGCTGTGCACCCATTTTCCCCTGCGAAGGCGTTGTCTGCTTCTCCTGACTGGATGCAAGCCAGCAGGCTGGAGATTCTGCAGTCGCACTCCAACTCATTATTACGCAAATGGTATTGTTTGGAAAGTTGTGGCATGTTACCTCGCAGTGAACCAAATGTGCATACAAATAAATAATAATGCCTGGCCGACCACTGAATAACCTACTAACTCTTTAAGCACCCGCGCGCACTCAACAACCTGGTTAAGTCGTCGCTGCAATGATTTATAACCTTGCTCCTCAATACTGAAACTGAACACCGTTGGTAATCGAGTGTGACACTGATACGTTGTTTTAAAACTGCGAATTGAATACGACCCTCTCCGCTGCAGTCGTTGTTTGTCAGTGTTGAAAAGTAAAGGTTGTAATTCACTACTTAGCTGGATTACAGTGAGCTCAACATTTTTACAACATAAAAGGGGTGCAATCAGTTAAAGAGGACGAGTTCTCATCTTAAGAACAATTCTGCTGTGAACTGTGTCTTGCTTTGTTTATATAGGTGAAAACTCTTGAGCGTGCACAATTTTTATGCCCGTCCCTGCCTCCCTTTGCTGCTGCTTACTTTGCTCGTGTGCGTAAAGCTAAGCTGATCTCCGCAGACGGCTGAGTGATGATACGATATGACTGGAGGAGCTCGTAGGTGGTGTGTTGTGGTAAAAGGGAAAAGAAGGGAGTGTGTGTTTGGGCATGAGGGTGCATGTACTGTGTAGGGGGTCGACCATCGGTCAGAGAATTTAATGAGTGACATTAGGCTTTCTTTCTGTTATCAATTAAACAAACAAGCTACTGATTTAATTAATCAGTAATCAGTACTGGTTAATTTGACTTGTTTAATATAACATAAAACAACCAATCACCTATTGTTCACTATGGGAAGCACGACACGGCAGTCATTGTGTGAAGGAAGGAGGAAATATGTTCGATAATAGATGTACAACCATCAGCTGCTTGCGAACGTAAGCTCCGACAGTCTGACGCTGACGAGGGGAGAGTCCGCTCGGCGTACCAGAGGACTGACACCGAGAGAAAAATCAAAACGCTGCGCTTTGCTCGGCGCACAGCCAAATTGGCACCAGGGGCCGATGGGAAATTAGGGTGGGGGTTGTGCGTGTTTTTAGGGAGGGTCGGACTTAAGGCAACCAATAAGAAAGTCGACCGATGTGGCTTCTCTGACTGATGAGTTGTTAGAAGCTTATATACTCCACATTTCACTACGAAGGTACATTTAAACAGAAGTGCGTGGAGGAGAGAGACAGGCCAGCGAGGAGAAAGAAGCTCAACACTTCAGGCACAACAACAACAACAACAACAACAACAATAAGAACTGATACTCGCTCATCAGGGATCGATTAGCCAATTCGGGCATCTTCTTTTCTAATTCTGGAGCTTTGTTGGAAAGATTTTGGAGATGTCCAACGTACAGTTATCGAGTAGCGCGCTGGAGAGGCTGGTGGCCCGGAGAACCTTCCCTCTCCACAGACGCACAAGCGTCTGCCGCAACCTCTTTGGACCGGTCGATCATGACGAACTGAGCCGGGAGATGAAAGCCAAGCTGCGGGAGATTTCCGAGCGGGACCAGCAGAGATGGAACTTTGATTTCGAAGCCAACACCCCGCTGGATGGGGATTACAAGTGGGAAGAGGTGCCCGTGGATAAGACCCCAGTGTTTTATCAGGACTCTGTACAGATCGACAGGACCAGGGTGCCTGCGACACCGGTCAAACAGATGCCATCCCCGGACTCCGTTCTCCCGGAGACCCCTCGTATGGATGTATTGGAGCGCTTGGCCTTGCCCGAGAGCAGTAGCCATCCCTCCCCTGTGGAGGTCAACCAGGAGAACCGCTCAGACAAGCTCAACTCAGGGAAGCCGACTCACAGACAGGTCCCGTGTGTCAGACGCAAGAGGACGGCCACTACTGACAACAACACACACATCACCGGTAAATGAAAGATATTTAAAATGTCATGTTTGTGTGTGTTGTGTGCGCTTTTGGCCCCGGGGCTGCGCCCTGTATCAATGTTATTACCGTGTCTGTCGCTCTCGTCCGTGTGTAATTTTACCTCGATGAGATTTATGTGTCTTAACTGTATTTTTTTTGTTCCCACAGACTTCTTCGTGAAACGAAAGAGGACTGTTGATAGAAAATGTAATGATATGAGCGCTTGCCATCACTCCAAGTCTCCAATCCCGCTGGAACAAACTCCACGGAAGAGGATCCGTTGAAGGTATGAAGATTTCTCGTTTTTTTTTTTTTTTTAAACTGCTCAAACCGTTTTAAATCGTAGAATCTGGTCTAATATGACACGTATGAAGTGTAACGCCTCATATGATAAATCTGTCAGTTGTTAAGAATTGTGTTTAGCCTGCTTGCTGCATCACAGCCATTTATTTTTGTTTGATTTCTCCAACATCAAATGTTAATGATTACGTGAGTGAAAAAGCGCAGGCAGTCTTATCTGGGAGGGGGTGGGGAGAGTTTGTGGTGGTGAAATCGCAGTAGTAGTGATAGTAGGAGCTGTAGTAACACTAGTGGTTGGGGGAGGGGGATGTGCGTCACAATGTGGCGGGAAAAGGCATGGGTAAAGGGTGACGCCTGCTGCTTGGGTTGCGTCTCCTGTTTCCTAGGGAAGCTGACTCTGAGCTGTCTTTCTTCGGAATGACTGCGCCGCAGAAAACTTACCGTGTTTTGTTGTTTCCTCAGGTGGATTTGCACTATTTGCCTGCGCATTTTTAGGATCAATTGGGGAGGATGTTTCTCCCCGCTACTTAAACGCCGGAGAAGAGAAAAACGGGGACAGTGTTGGAGAAAGAAGCCCGACCGACCGGCTGCTTCGGCTCGGTGCGCCCCGTCGGAGCGCAGCCTGAACACCGGACCAGACTCTCAGGACTGAACGGTTTGGGGGGGGGGAAGGGAGTGGAAAGAGAGAAAAATTCGCTGAATGACTTCTATCCAGTACAAATGTAGCATTCATTGTTGCTTTTGCATCCAGCCACTCGACAGTGTTAAATGTTTTAACATCTGTGCAATCCTAAATTACTTTAAGAATAATTGTCTACACTGGCCAAAAGTGTACAGCTTTATAGAGACAATAGCTTATAAATGTTTATTTCTGTTCTGTTTTTTTTCTGTTAATGTATATGTTAAAACTATTTTAACTTATAATTTATTTATGTTCCTTTATATTTGTTAAATGCCTTGTTAATTTAGCCAGAGGGCATATTTTTTATGTTATTTTATTATCTCCATTTTGTGTTGTGATGTTTTGCAATCATGTAGCTTCCTCATAGTAGCCCACACTTGAAAAAATAGGTTTCTTTGTGTTTCTGAGCCGTTTTTTTTTGTGTGTTCACACGAGGGCCCTAATTATGTCTTTCAAAAGTTGAGAATAAAAACATTTTTTCACTTCAACTTTTACGCAGCTCTGTTGGTGTGTTTTTGTCCTGTTTACTTGCTCGGGTGGTTTGAAACTGTCGTAAGCCAAATTAGTCTTGAAACTGAGACAAGAGACGCGTTTGCGTTTTCTGGTTTCTGTCTCATGTTTTTTTTTTAAATTTATTTATCAACACATTCAAGGCTGACCACACTCTCTTTGTTGGCTCTTATAGATGATTTATTCTGTGTATTTCTGCAAAGAAAACACAGCAAGCATTAATAATCCACGCAGAGTTATCGCAGACATTTATGACTGTCCCGGGGGACGCAGGTACATTAGGCCTATTTCCACTGAGCCCCGCCTGTGTCTGACTGCTTGTATGGGCTCATATACCTTGCGGGGGGAAAACGCATTCAGACGTGCAGCCTTGGGTAGCATGGCAGCTGCGGGATATAGGCTGGGATTTAAAGGCCCTTTCGCTCCTCTAAAGAAGCAGCAGCTGCCTTTGGATCCCCGCTTTGTCCGCCACGAAGACACCCCCACATCCACCCGCACTCAACAAGCCCTCTAAAGACCCACTCACACACTCTGTTTACCCCGACGTGGATACACCGGGCGTGGAGGCCACCTGCCAGAGCTGGAAAAAGAAAACTACTAGTCTTTGTAATTGTCCTCGTCTATTGAAAAAAACCATTCAGCAGGTCATACTTGCAAGTTTACCCTTAATTGAAAGAAGCCAAATACAGCAGTGTCTGAATGCGCACGCTGGGCCTTGGCCTGCCCATCAGTGCGCAAAAATAAAACAAAAGGCGCATTTCATAATTTTTCCATCAAGTTTCTCCGTTTGTTTGAGCTGCTCCGACTATCTGACATAAATGTTTTGATGAAAATGGAGACTTTTGATGGCCAGAGTGACTTTGTCAGCTCTATACAGCCATAAGCTCTGACGGGCTTGTTCTGATTTCCAACACAAAGCGCTCTCCGGCTCCATTCTTTCCTTTTTGTTGCCATATGGCAAATCCATGTAGACATAGCCAAGACCCTTTCAGTCAGCCACAGAATGTCCTGCATCAGAGAACAAAAGACACTTTGTCTGGTTGCTCTATTGATACGGATGGGCGAAAAAAATATTATAATTAATCTATGGCTATATCCAGCTAATTAACGCCCATATGCCCACGGGGAGCTGCGAGGCCATTCAGTGTAGTTTTAAATTCACAATAGTTTACATGTTAAAGACAACAGCTGTTCATGTGTTACTTTAATGAAGTCCCTTCTATGTTGGAGACTGGAAGTCCCCCCCATCAGAGTTAAAGGGGTCATCTTCCTTTATTTGTCTCTACAGCTGTGCAACTATATAAAATTTTGTCCCAATAAATAGTACTTAAAATCGGATTCGTTTACTCAAAGTGGTGTTGGATTGGAGCCATTGCGGGAAAGGTCACAGGTTAAGGCCTGAAATACAAGTCGGTAAACTTCTCTCTAAACAGAGGGAAAATATCAAGTTGTACTTTAATCAGTGAATATTTTAATCAGACTGTCCATGCATAATAACTGTGACAAATAATATCCTCTTCTATACCAAGGCCTTCACATTTTTGTGACCACATTGATTTTTACAGTTAAAATGAGCTCCATATACTGCAGAATAGTTTGTATGACAATTATAACTCAATTCAGCCCTGTTGTATGTATGATGAACATAAAGGAAAGAGATGACAGCTAACATACAGACCTCATTAACAAGCCGAGAATATAATTACACACCCAGCTGCTGATGGATGGAGAGAAACAGCCTCACGGGCCTTTCAGGGTACCGTCTGACCTTTAACTCACATCCACCGTTTAATTTGTCTCAGTCATCACTAAAATATAATTTGCTTTAATCGGATCAAATTCTGTCCATTCACTCTACTATAACATACCATTACTGAGTTCTGAGGTTGTCAGTAACAATAAAATTTGATTTGACCTTTGAGTTGGTGATCACCGTGAAAAACAGATTAATGCCTATATGCTGGAATATAAATATTACTTTAAATATTATAGGTAAGAAATAGATTGTTTCATTAAAGGTACAATATGAACAGGCATTCATTCCTTTGGATTAAAAAAAACGGAAATTAATTTGACAATATTGATTAAACATTTATTGCATTCTAAAAGAAATGCGTGTAAAAATAAAACAGGGTTGCAAACTTGTTGTTTTGTTTGCGCTTCCATTGTCAAACATTAAAGTGAATATCTGAAGTCGTAAACCAGAGTCTATTAGATCTTTTTATCGGCGTAATGAGAGAAGAGATTATTCAAGTTAAATTAATGCAGTCTATGTGCAAAGTCTACCTTAAAAAATAATCTTAAAACGAGAGCATGCACACAATGCGTCCTCTGTGCGCGTCTTTGCGGAGTCTGTTAATTCTCTCTTTAGTAATTAATCACATTGACTGCTAATAAAATCTCGTCAGTCCTCGGTAAAAATGCGTCACTAGTGCCTCCACATTTTTTTGCTCCTTTATGGGCCTGAAGTGGCAAATGATTTAGCTGCAGCCACTTTGACGTGTACAGTGGCTTTGAGACTTCATGCAAATGTAGCAACTAAAAATATAATCTCAGAGGACAAAGAAAAAAAAACCCAAAACGTAAATCACATTTTCCTCTCAAAACACACAATTAACGGGACTGTCTGCAAAGACTGCAATTAAATATAGAAAGGAGGAAAATCAGCCAAGGGAATTAGCATTTTCCATGACCATCTGGCACCGGCGCAGGCGACAGGGAACAAAGGCGAGCTGGATGGATAGAAGAGGCGAGTGTGCCATCGCATTGACCTGCAAATGAGGCTTTGTCACCGAGTTAAAGCTCCCTGACCCCCTTTACCCCCTCCCCAAAAAGACTTCTTTTTTTTTTTTTTTTTTTACCTATAGCGTGACGAATGGAGGCCTGGATTCAGGTCTGTGTATGTTTAGGAGCTCCAGACCAAAACGATAAACCATTGAAAAGGTGCAAACCACATCATTCTGTACGTCTGTCTGTGTGATTAATATTCTTAAAATTTTATTTTCTTTAAATAAAACGACAAATTAAAATTCTCAATATTCGTTTAATAGATTTTCTCAAAAGAAGCTTCGTTATTAACGTGAAACCAGAGTGAAACACATTATTCCCATTGCTGATTTTCCGGTGTCTTAAAGAATATAATACCATAAATGACACAAATGTTAAAGTGAATATCTTTTATTTTGAAACTGTAACCTTCATGATGCACGGACCTGTTGAGATACTTTATGCACCAAAAGTCACCATAATTCTTATTTTATCTTTCGATTTATAATGGAAAATTTCGATTAATGGAGACAGTTAATGAAAATGTATTAATTCATTCCTCTTAGTTTCTCTCTTCTTGTGACTCGATGCTTGCGCCCTGCAGTGCGGTCAATAACATAAAAGTTTGAGTGTGTGTTCAGAGAGCGTTTTGTGGGTAGGGTGTGTGTGTGTGTGTGTGTGTGTGTGTGTGTGTGTGTGTGTGTGTGTGTGTGTGTGTGTGTGTGTGTGTGTGTGGACACCTGTGCCACCCCCAGCCACCCCACTCCCCTCCACTCCACGAGTGAAGTGGGCAGACAGAGACCCACGTGTTTGCATAAAGGTGATTGTATCCGGAGGAGGGATCTCTTGTTTGTGTGTGTGTGTTTCTTTCTTTCTTTCTTTCTTTCTTTCTTTCTTTCTTTCTTTCTTTCTTTCTTTCTTTCTTTCTTTGTGTGTGTGTGCGTGCGCGCGTGTGTGTGAGTGTCGAACAAATCTTATAAAAAAAACATGGTCACAGTAAAAGCCATATAGCCCATTAGAGGAAAAAGAAATAATAGCAATACATAAAATGAAAAGAGGAACTAAACGGCCTTAACAAAGCTTTTAAAAAGTCAATATGGAGAGAATTTAATTGAGTCCTAAAACATTAACTTCAGACACGTTAAAGAATCTGAAGTAATAGTTCTTTAGCACCATGACGAGGATATATAATATTATATATATGCCAAATACATTTGAATGATCATCAGAGACAGTAAATATGAAGAACGATAAGAGAATTAGAGAATTAATCGGCCCTATAACAGAAATTTTGTAGGTCAAGTTTATTTTTGCTTTGGTTCGTCTAGATGCAGACGTGCCCAAATGTTTTTTTTCTTTTTCCTCCTCTTCTGTTTTTTTTTTTTTTTTTCTCTCCTTACATCCACTCAGTATTCATGCCTGCGGATAACAAAGAGCACGGCTCAATCCACGCAGGAGGCGGTGTGGCAGGGAACTCGTGGCAGCTTTTCAAATATCTTCTTTCTCTGTCTCCTCCTTTTCTTTACATCTCGACTTTGGTCTCGGTTGGAACAGAGAGGAAGGGGTGGGGGGGTTAATCAGCCTCCCACCCTCAATTTCTAATTCACTTTGCTCTCCCCATGCATCAAGGGGATCGGATTTAACGCTGCCCACAAGAAAAGCAGATCCTTTACAATGTTTCATAACGTGATGGAGCGAGCGGCTTAATGTCCTGTATGAGCTGCTTCTGCACTGCAAACATACAGCAGCTAGACTTCATTAGAAAGATTGTTTGTTTGTTTTTTTCTGAAGGAAAGGTGGGGAAGTAGCCAAGCCTAAAACTAATTTACCATTAAAAACAAACAAACAAAAAAACATGTCTTAAACATTTTCTGTCTTTGACTTTTTGGCCAAACTGTTAATTTCAGCATGAGTGCAGTAGCTCCAAGGCTAAAGTGAGCAACAAGTCTGCAGGCTTTGCATTTGAGAGGATTCACTGCTCACTCACCTGCAGCTTTGGTTGGAGAGGTTTGCAAGAATATGGAGATGGACAGTGCAAAAAAAATTAAAAATTATTGACTGTGAAATGAAACTCTGACTGACAGTTGGATCACTAAGCTTTTTCTTTGTGATGAATGGCTTGGAAAAATATTGATAAAGACAGGTTAAGATAAACAAAGTAAACTATATGGATGTCTTCTCCTGAATCTCCCACTGTGGCCTGATATTTGCCCACATTAAGTAAAAAAAATAAAATAATACACAACACTCAACTAAGATGGACATTTTTTTTCAGTGTAAAGTGCATTATTTAAAGGATGTCTATTCTCTATGGGGTTGGTCAGTTTTCCCACCTGCAAAGGTGAAGAGGTCATGCTATTGATTTGACCTAATTCAGCACAGCACTAAATTCCACCATCCTCATTCCACCACAGGAACATCTAAAATGTTTTAAAGGTTAAAATATAATATGATAAGTTACACTAAAGTTGAAGCGTGGACAAAGCCAAAATCTTGTGGATTTGCTTTGTAATCAGTGTTTCATGTAGCCATTGTTAATATCATTATCTTCTGCTTTTTACCTGACAAGTCAAAATGTCTGTCCTTAGGACGTGGTTTGTACTGTGTTATTGTATTTTATATTACACAGTATATGACCTAATAATTCAAAATAACCATATATTCACACCTTATCTGTATCATTAGGTTCTGTTCCATCCTTATGTTCACGAATATTTTTTGCAGCACCACATGAGAGATTTTAACTTATAATTAATTAAAGAAGTTGCATGTGTTGCCATGCCAACATGTCAAGCAGCAAACATTTGAGACTGTCAGCATTTTCCTTTTCACCCAACACAGCACTGAACAAACCACCTGATCAATCATGTTAGCAAGAATCAAAGCTGCCAATATGTCCTTGAGAAGATTCTTGTTTGATTGATCTTGTATAGCTGCACCATCAATAGATCACCGTTACTATGGTGAGCGTCTTCATGAGTGATGTGACGACACACACGAGGGCAGCCAGTGATGCGATGTGGGTATTGAATGCCTTCACAACACTTATATCAAGGGAATTTCAATCGAACCGACATATAAAGGTGCCGTTCAGCCTCTGAAACCTCTTCCTTTTAATAATAACTGCAAAGAGGAAGCTACAGAAAGGGCTGGCAACTTTCACACAGAGGTGTTTAAGCTTGATATGATATGCTTTCTCATTCTCTAAAGACCCATGTTACGCTCTCCTCCTTATTATTAGCAGTTTCATCAAATTGAAGTACTATAGCATTGTTGTTGTTTTTGGTTAAAAGATCACTTAGTACGTCTTTAACTTACTGTTAAAAGCCAGTTTCCTCACTGCAAGTCAGTTTAAAAAGCAAGTGAACCTGTTGGCTTGGCAGGAAACCGAATAATAACCGCTTCTGAGGTTGATGTTGAAGCTGACAGTAGATGATTTAATCCTGCGCAGCTGCTAATAGTCTGCGATAGGCTGGTGGCGTGTCAGCATTCACAGGAAATCATGTCGAGACAAGCTGTCAGAGCAGCAGCTCACATTCGGTCAAACAACAACGCGCTGTGGCCCTTTGAGCTGTTCACATACTGTACCAATCAAAAACTGCATAGCTTCACTTGTGAGTGATGGCGTTACAACCAGAGAGCCATATGTAGCTCTGCAGGAAGGGGCCTGCTTCATTGTGGCAGTAATTGGACAGAGAGGAGAGAGGAGGAGACACAGATAGTGCTATGACACTTGAGAAATGAGATCTAACTCCATCCCAGCGCCAGTCCTGACAGCCAGAGTCCTCCACCTCCATTCTTCTCCTGTCTCCCTTTGTCTGGATGCTTTTCAGTCCCTCTGAACCAAACCTGTTCCCCTTCACATCCCTTCTTGCTTGGGATGTGAGTCCTCTGTTGAGCGGCTGTTGTCTCTGTTTTATCTGTCCATCCATCCATCCATCTCTGACGCCGCTCCTCCTCGCTTCTCTCCTCCCAGTCCTTTCCATTGGCAGAGCAGTTTTCTTCTCCTTCAATCATCTTGGCTCATAAAACTTGGGGAGGAGGGCTAGCAGGCTGTGTTTTCAGGGCTGGCTACACTGCTATGGGTTCACTGACTCGGACTAATGCTATTCACGCCCCACATTTGCTCGCCAGGTCCTATGAAAAGGGATGGCCACGGCAGCCTTTATGGGACACGCAACAAAGGACCATCATTCATCAGGCAGCAGAGCACCGAGGAGTGGCAGAGTTTGGGTTCATCCAGCTCGCTGTCAGCTGCTTGCGTTTACTAACATCATGCCCGAGCATGGTCACTTTATTTTGAAAAAAAACAGCTACTTGTAAGTAGAGCAAAGTTGACATGGGAGAAGCTGAAATGTCAGAAACCATTCGTGTTTTGTTTGCAGAAAGTTTGTTCTGTCCTGGATTTTAAATTTCCATTTTCACACAGTGCTGATGGTGTGTGTGTGCGTGCGTGTGTGTGTGTGTGTGTGTGTGTATGCAAGACAAACGTGCACTATGGCTGAGTGTCTGGTGGAGATATAGATATATAGCTGTGCTCCCGGGTCACCATGCCACTATTAATCTTCACCTTTACTTGGCTGTTCCTTCACATAGGCCCAGCAGCTTTAGAGGCCTGTTGGCAGCTCACAACAATACCCAAAATGCCGCGGGCCTTGTCAGCCTACCCTAATTTGTGGCTGTGGTCCTGGGGTTGAATTCAGCCGCTGCTGGCTGCTTGACCTGCTGTATTCTGTTGGCGGATTAGCAACATCTTTTAGTCTTCACGCAGGGCAACACCAATGGGCTGATACGCAGCCTGCAATTACACAGCAGGAAAGGCCTGCTTAGACACACACATGCATGCCTGCGTGCGTGCGTGCCCGCAGACACACGCATACACACACACAAACACACACCTTAATGTTTATGGATGGATAGATGGAAAGATGAATAGTCTGCTGAGAAGGGTAAGAGAAGCAGGTGATGAGGCGGCAGGCTGCTTTAAAGAGGACTTAAGAAAGAGAGAGGGAGGCTAAAGGGAAAGGGAAACTGTCTCACTGTGTGTTTTGGGGTTTTGTACTTACACAGTGGGTATTCAGCCTACATTGTGCACATGGAAATCAATGTATCGAGTGGCTGAGCAGCAGCTTATCTTCACGGAGATGGCACTGCACTCCATCAGAACATCACAGTGCCAAATGATGCCCGCCAAAGATGAAAACAGCCAAGTTTCTCCAGTTCAAATCCATCGCAGGCCGCTATTCAGAAGATGTGATCATGCACTTGTCCAATAGGGCCTTGGATTTTAGTAAAGAAGCTCCTTCAGGGCTGTTGGCAAGTGACTGATATCGCTGAAATGCAACAAAAGAGAACATTGCATGTCTTTTGGCATGACTGAATGAAAGGTAAAGATTTCTTTTTTTTTTTTTAGAAATTAAACCTCAATAAACTGGACAATTACCATGGTGGAATGGCTGATTTGCATTTTAGACCGTTTTTTTGTTTTTATTTTTGAGTTTAACACATCTCGTGCCAAGGATATGTCAGCCACTGCTTCATCGATTCATTTTCAAATCTTTCTCTTGCAAGACTATTTCATCAGTATAACTCACTGGAGCACCCTTTAAAGTATAAATATTAAAGAACTTTTAACTGTCCAGGCTAAGAGCTCACATGATGAACTGTTTTGCTCCCCATATCTGGAGCTGCAGAGAATTCAGCCCCAAAACATTAATTAATGACTTACTTGTGTTTATAACTTATAACTGTTTATGCTGATTTCACTCATGAAATCTTTTGCTTTTATTGCCTGTAGTTGTTTTTATCATTGTTAATTCATAACCGTAATGGTAGGTTGTTAAAGTTTCATCAACAGTAGGCCCTGCCGCAGTGGAAGTTGTAGTGGTAGCTAGAAGCAGTAGCGTTTGTAGCTGCATTGTTATTTCACTGGAACTGTAACAATAAGATTCATTGATAAAAAAAAAAGTTTTACTTGTCAGGTAAAAAGTTTTAAGTGACAAGACAAGTTCAAAATAAAATGCAGAATTAAAAAAATCTCCTGAACTGCACATGCAGATGCATTTGCACGATGTTAACCCCCCTCGAGTAAAACAAAAGACCTAAACACAGATAACAACAGGGAGATATGCAGCAGGCCAAGTGCAGATCAAAATTGGCAGCGCAGCGCAGGATCTTACAATACACACAAAGCCTTTGAACGATGGGAATAGGGAAATTGGCAAATCTAACAGGGTCCCCTGCCATCATCCCTCGCTCCCACCCTCTGTTTCACAACAGATGCTATGTTCTACGAAGACGCTGTCAGCTGCAAAAGAATGGGCTGAAATTTGTTGACAATGACGGTGGGGACTGGAGGGCAACGAAAAAAGGGACAAAAAAGAAGAAATAAACAAAAAAAAACAACATTGTCACACTCCGAGTTTACAATGACGACACAGCACCAGGGAGGAGGGCAGCGTGTGAGTGTATGCACAGACCTCTCTCCAGGAATTGGACCTATTACTATGGAAACACACCCGTACCCCTCCTTGCGACTATTTCTATAGTATACACATACATGCACACACTTGTCAGCTGCAGGCCAGGCGCCGTCTAAGCCCAGATGGTGGTGAACTGCATAACTCACTTATCTGTCTCTGGCCTCTAAAGGAATGCTTAAAGGCCTCTCCAATTCCCAGTGGACGACACCAAAAAACACAGAGAGGGAGAGGCACGCCATCTGGTCCCAGACACTGTGGGCAAACCCCTTTCCTGTCCGTCCCCCAAATTCATCCCCCTTTGTTTTTACCTTCAACCCCCCAAAACCCTCCTTGTGATCCCTGAGCCATTCCTAGAGAGTCACCGTGGATGGGAGAGGGGTCACTGGTTTTCTCATCATTCTATGGGACAGGACTTTTGCTTCTTGCTTTCCTGTCAACAAACTGTTTGACTCTTTAACAGATTAAAATTGTGCAACAAGGTATTATATATTTTATCCACTTATTTTATTAAAAACGTATATTTTTACTAACGTCTATAGTGTGGATCCTGTTGGTTGTGACCCCTCAAAATAAAGCTTGTGTACTTGTGTCCCCTTATTAGGAGTAATTGTTCTTTTTCACTGGTTCAATTTAAGAATTTTTGGAGGCCTGTACCTAGAGGTGAAAGTGTCCAGAATTTCACAAAAACAGAAAAAAAAAATAAAAAAAATAACAGTTTTGATTATTTTATCAATTTCAACCTCTTGTGACCACCTTATATTAATCTTGGGACCCCCTAGGGCGTCCTGACCTCCACATTTGGAATCGATGTTGTAAATATTGCATAATAAGTGTGTCAAAAAAAAATAAAGAGTACACTCTCAGCTCTACAAGTGTCGAACGGTAAAGACGGACAAAAGCAGCATTGAAATGACTGTATTAGCCTATTAGTACAGGAAAAAAAAAATTGTCAAATAGCTACAACTGTGGAGCAGCTTTTGGGCTTCAGGTTATATTCCTTAAGACAACAACCTTTTTTATGCAAACGTCCCTGTTCTTCTTCTCCTGAAACACACACTGTAACCCCAGGACAAAGAGAGAAGGCACACTTTGCGCAGGGACAGTAAGCCAAGGGTCACTGAGTTCAGTCTATACAACGTCCTGTGCAGGAGCTTTCTCATCGCTCCGGACGGTTTGGAGACTGGGGCTTTCCAGATAGGTTGCATTTACGCTTGCTTTTCCATATAAACACACTGGAAATAAAATGTTGCAATTGACTGTTTAATGCTACTGCAAATTAGTTGCATCTGAACGCATATTGCGTGAGACAGTTTAAAACGTTACATGTCTTAGACGCTTTGCTTGGCTTATTTTTTGGTAACAGATTATTTTTGTGATATTTAAATCAACTTGTGTTGATATTTTAAGATTAGAAAATACTCAGTCATTGGGGTGGTTGTGTTAGTTGCTACAAGTGTGAAGATTTGCTGCTGGAAGGAGGAACAGAGATGTGACATGAAAGGAGGAAAATACACACTTGAACACACTTAAAAGAGGGTGGAGTTCTGCACTACCCACTAAGTCAAGTGTGGCTCAGGTGTGTGTGTGTGTGTGTGTGTGTGTGTGTGTGTGTGTGTGTGTGTGTGTGTGTGTGTGTGTGTGTG
>JBBPCS010000917.1:10705894-10717439 GCA_037974645.1 Hollardia meadi | reverse complement strand
CACACACACACACACACACACACACACACACACACACACACACACACACACACACACACACACACACACACTGCATTAACCAGCTAATGGGTTGACCCCCTCTACCCTCTCCCCTTTGTTTCGAGGCACAGATCACTTTCCCAATGCTCGACTGGAGAACAGCAGGCGAGCTGCGTTCCCTCACACACCCATCAAAATGTAAAAGAAAAGGTGAACATATACATTGTGTTGCATGGAGGGAGGCCTGCGGCCTCACACAGGTCCAGCAGCTGTGGTTTGCATGGTTTCACTTGGCATCTTCCCATATTTGCCTGCTGCATATTTGAAGCAATTGAAAGCCCTTTGTGCCAACAAATTGCGAAAACAAGATTATTTTCTGGCAGTTTCATGCCTTAATATAATTATGTGTTCTCTGGAACACCAACTGAAAGCAGACAGTCATTTTTTAATTAAGAAGCAAGAACTTATGTAAACGTAATGCCATTTATACTTTCACATAGTCTAATGTTCTGCTCAAACTCACCTGCTGATGTAGTGTACACCAACATTTTCCATCTGGATGTATTGTAGATCCAGATGTGCCTAAAAATACAGTAATAATCAGAGTGCATGTGCCAGATAGTATATAAATAAGTGTAAGAAAAGTTTTACAAGTGATATTTTAACCTATATAACGTGCTTCCCATAACCTGAATATTATTATTAATAGTTTTTTGTTTTTTTTAGGTTTTGGTAGTTCTTCCTTGTTTTTCACTGTCTGAGATTTTAACTGACATCCTCGATGTTGCATTACTGCCACAAACTGGACATATGTCATTAAAAAGGCACAGGCTGTTTGGTAGGTGAGTGAGGTACGGGTTTTTTGGAGAGACAACAATTCAAGAAGTGGTTGTGATGTTGTACAAGCCTGAAACTTAAGTCCAGGTATTGGAACCACTTAATTCCACTAGTATTTCCATTTGCTCCCTTGTTTGCATTATGCATTGTTTATATAACCCTTTCTCATCTATTATGAAGTTCTCCCTGCCAGCCACATCCGCTTGATGAATCACAGGACAACACTGTTGGCAAACCCTGAAAGTACCTGGAGCTTTCTGCATTTAGTGTCACCTCCTGAGCAGTGCCGAAATTTAGTTCCAGGAACTCGGCCCAAAGTGTGCGAAGAAGAACAGTGGATGACAAAACCCGTGACGATGTTTCTGAACTGTCAAGCTGATTAAGTGTGTGAGAATGTTTTCAGAAATATTTTCCATAATGGCAGGTTAAAGCTGGTTTAACTATTCTCTTTGGGCGGGTTGTGTATTATTTTATTAATTTCATGTATTTGGGCGAATTAGATGCTGGTGTTATTTGGGATCAAGTCAGGTTAAAACAGAACCTATGTTGGCTCAAGTGGGAACAAGTCTGAAATTTATTTGACATTTTCATTATTGAATCATTAAATGATGGTAAATTGGATTAACACTTGGATTAATAGTGTGTGATCTAACCTCATTCGCAAAGTTTAAATGTGAGTTTTTTATTTGATGTTAACACATTAAATGTTTTTTCCAATATTCAGCTGTATGTCACAACAGGCATTGTTCCTATACAATACAATTTTTTGTCACTCTAATCCTTTCAAAAGTAATCTGTTACTCTTGAACGTCTTTGTGTAATTCAGGCTCCCTCTGTCCACAGACATGTGCAATGTTTGAGTGTGTGGCGAACACCCTTGATCCGCCTGGGTGGATTTTGTGACAAACATGCTACCTCACACCAGCATCTGACTCTACACAACCACTTCAAAGAGATCTGGGAGAGGACTAGAGTTTCACATTTATCCGTCTTGTTTGGGCTTCATCCCAGGAGTTGTGTGTCTGTGTTTAAATGTATTTGAGCGAGACCGTTCGTGTGTGCGTGTGAGTGTTTGTGTGTCCCAACGCTCCGTTACTGGAACCAGTCAGTGTGCAGTGTGTGGATAGCGTCAAGCTTCCAGTGAATGCCAATATCAAGGATATTCATAACAGAGCTCATCATTTAACTGAAAGGTCACAAGTTTCACCTCTAAATTAGAAAATGAGAACGTGTTCAGTTTGTCCTGTTTCTTTAACAAGACAGTGAATTGTTTCCTGCTTGCTCACTGAGCATCAGCCAAATACTGAAGGTGGCATGTAAATGCATCAGGGAATGTCTTATCTAAATACTGGTCACACACTGAATAGTCTTTCTGTTCTGAACTGCTGCTGAACGTTTGTTTTCAGATTTTGTTACCATGACCTCTGAGGATTTTTGGTAACCAGACAGCACTATGTTTATGTGCAAGTATTTTGTAAAGCGTAACTTGGTATGTTTCAAATGAAAGGCTTGTTCGATCATCAAATACTGTCTGAAACTCCTTCCACCCTACACATTTCTAACATGGAGACAGTGTGCCACAACTTTAGTAAATTTTCGAAACCGAAAATCAGACAAGGACATCCACGTCACACAGTAATTAGCCAGGTGTTCAAATCGTGAAACTACTCCAATCACTACATCACTCGTAATGCACCATGAAATCCTTCAAATTGTTTGTTAACCCCCATTTGAACATTGATTGCATGTCGTCCATCTCTTTGATGATTGCCGGCTTTTATCCCAACCTTCAACTGTGGCTTTTCATAACAGCTGTGAATACTTTAGTCTTCAGATGTGGTTGGACGATACCTCGTACATACTTACTCGATTCAAGCATTCCCCAACCTTGACTGTAGGAAATGCCTTAAATAATTTAGGTGTCAGCAGATTAGCTGAAGAGCTTTGAGTTTGTGTATTTTTGGGTAACCAATATTTGACACATAGCCCAAAGAAAACTGCACAAATTAAATTTCAAACCTGTTGGATATTTGTGAGAATCTGGACCTTCAAATAAAATAAAAGTTAAAAAAAAAAATTTCAAAAACTATTTCATGATTTCTCCAATGGAAAAACATGATCAAAATCTAGTCCTTTAAGTAAATGAAAGACTAATAATGTGTTGACATATGGCAGTTGGCAGTCCATGATTCTAATGGATGATACATATAAAATCTAAGTCTTTTGGTTATTATCTGCTATTATCTATGAGCCTTGTACCACACTTGACAGAGGTATTCCTATGTCAGATAAGAAAACAATCAGGTGTCAAACAGAGGATGGGGGAATCTTACTTGGTAAAACTGTTTGCTTAGCTGAAATCAAGGGTCAAAGACAATTACATTACATTCTATAGATAGAGCTGCATTATCTTTCAAGGCCCCTGAACGTGTACATTACTTTAGAGAGAAATTGTAACATAAACCATGTGTCTGTAGCTGTTGCTTAGGTTATATGAGGAGGAGGAAACCGGCCTCCAATTTTATGGTATGTTTGTCTTTTTGTACTTCACAATTTATGCTGATCTGTGTTAGCCGGAGCATAAATGTTTGTCACTGTCTTTGTCTGTTTATAGCAGACGAAACGGGGGGAGGGATGTGTGTGTGTGTTTGGGGGAGGGGGGGGGGGGGATGAAATGTGATCCCATTAAGCAGCACCCCCATCCCCCAAGGCCATTATAACTCTCTTTGGTTGCAGCCCCCCCCCCTACTCCAACCATCCCCCTCTCAAAGTTTGGACACCTGCCAGATCCCACAGTCATTATCCTAATGGGCACTGACAGCCTAAAGTCAGTCTGGCTACAACACCAGCAAACGCACACACACACGCACGCAGGCATGCACACGCACACTAACAGTGTCTAGAAGTCTTGTTCTATAAGACTGTGGAGGTGTGTTCATTCTCTTGGCAACTCGATAATTGACTTTACTGGTCTTAAACACCACATAAAGCAGAATTATGTTTTAAAACATTGTTTATCATCAGAGTTGAAGACAGGAAATAGAAATGACGATGCACACCTGTCTAAAGGTATACATAGAATAATGCATACAATTGAGGTAATATTTCCGTGTCTTCTTGTCAGTCACAATTCTCAGACAGCATCAGAGCAGCAGACAGCCAAACGGCAAGACAGAAAACAGGCCTGTGTTAAAACTAAGAATGGGGCTTCCTTGGTGGAGACTTGTTGTTTTAGGGACTGGTGAAACAATGAAATACAAACCAGGAAGTCCAGTTTGAGCAAAAGATCAGTGATGGCTTATCAGATGCCAAACACTCCATAGTGATTTGTAATACTCAGAGACAGGATTTTTACAACAAAGTTACAAACAGCAACTACTTCATCTCTCTTTGCTATGATACGATGTAAAAAGTAGAAATCTTGCGAACATTACAGCAAGACTCCACAGTGTCCCAGGAGACCAGTTCGCGTCCCATGTGAAACCAAGCGTCACCAGTCATTTCCTGAACCTAACCACGTGAATTTTGTGCCTAAACTTAACCAGACATCACTGATCTTTTTGTAAACCTAACCACGTAGATATTTTGCCTGAACTTAACCAAACGTCACCGTTGTTTTGTGCCAAAACGTAACCAAAGCAATGCAGACCTTCTGCATCAGGATAAGACATGTGGGGCATGATTATACGGGGCATGATTATACGGCTATTATACGGTTATACATTATGATTTGCCATAATGGCAAAATTAAATTTTGGCCCGATGATAGCGCCAGATGAAAAGTCACTGCATGGCTAAAATATGGCAGAAAAAAATACACATATCAAGAATAATTATTCTGCACAAGCTGTTTTGAAAACTTGATGGCTATTTTATCCCTTTTTTTGTTGTGGAGCTATTAAATAAGGATGGCCAGCATCTTCTAATTTGCTGAAAAATCTGAACCTAAATTAAATATTTGATGTATTCATTAATTTTTAGGTGAACTCTTCCTTTACTTGCAAGCTTATATTATATTATATTGAAATCCTCATCCTAAACATGACATGAAAAGTTGAGGTCCATCCTCCTTCTTTGAGGAAACTTTTTTTTTTTTTTCATGCATCTCTAAGACAAACAAAAAATCTCACAAAACACAATTTAAAATTAGTTGATAATTGGAGGAAACCAGCGAAGACAAACTTATATCCAGCCATGTCTGTTTCACATGGGAAACTTCATGAGCAAGACACCTGGCAGCTTGAAGAGAAGCACCTGATGAGACGGCGCACTTCCTGGCGCGACACAGCCCGTCTGGTAGGAACCCATACAGGAAACAGGTTCGTAAAGTGGCTGGTGTGTGTGTGTGTGGGGGTGGGGCAGGCTACACCCTCAGGAGTGTGCCACCACGGAAACTGTCTTCATGGGAACAATACCACCTGTCGCTCGGGGCTATCAGACAATGGGGGCAGATGGGAGCTAAGGGTGGAGGACCGAACCAAATGCCGACCTATGCAGGGGCATCAAATCAAATTCTTTAGGTATTGCTAAAGCTAAGAGCCAATTGTTTTATCTTTTATCAGTTTGCACCGCTAACACAGTACATGACCATCTGTCTTTCTCTTTTTTATCCTCTTTTTAAACGTAAGTCTTTGTTTCTTTGTTTCTCTCGCCCTTTGATACACATACATACTGTAAGTGAGAAGAAGTGATTGAGGTGTCAACTTGAGAGCGTTTGCGAAAATTGGTCACAATGAAAAAGCTAAAGGGATTTATGAGGTCATCAAATAGTACAGGAACAAATTGTTAACCACAACCCACTAGTACAGATTAAATGTGGTCTGTGGACCTCTACTGGAAGAACGAACACTGCTCTTTCAAAGTATCTTCCCTTATTTAGTGCTTTTGATGATGATGGAGAAGAACGCTGTTCTAACACATTAGTGTAAACTCTCTAAAGGTGTTAAGTTTTGATATCTGGTGATTATGAAGGCCATAGTATATGATTTACATAATTAAATAAATATTCAACAAACTATTTATTAAGCCCTGGCACCCTGAATGGAAGTGTCTGTTTGCTGTTTTTCCCAAATCAATTATTGATATGAATTTCTTGCCCCTCATTCCGCATCATACTGTACATTTAAAATGGATTTTAAATGGAAATGTAGCCACCGCTCGCTAACGTGTGACTTAAGATTCTTTTAATTCTTCCAGAATATCAATGCCAGTCGTGTTGTGGAGTCTTTCCAAGCTTCTGTAGCGTGGTTCTCTCCAAGCACTTTCATATTAAGGAGCCAAAAATAAATTGCAGCATCCTCTGACTCCTCAAGTTGATGTATTTTCACCTTTAGAGCTTGAGTAAAATGTCTGACCTGGACTATACTGATTTGTATCTGTTCAAAATTTGTCACTAGAAAAGTGTTTTCACATTCCTCTACTGAAGGGGGAGATGTTTGTGCACCTTCTAAAAATAAAAGATTCAAACGTACACCGGGCGAGCCAGATTTGGTACATCACAAATACAAAAGCCAATCGCTGTGTAATTTGCATTATACTACTACTGCCAATGAGCCAGTTCCCAGGAAAACTTGGTCAACTATCAAGATATGAACACACTGTAACATCCTAGCAGATATGTACGTTTCACAACCACTAACGCTGTGTCAGCCACTTCCAGTTACAAGCTAACAAACAACATAAAGAAAAGATGCTAACCACACTTAGCATTCTGATATGTCTGCTATAGTCACCATTTTTGCTGCACAACGCACTCCTCATCTCAGTCTGGGTCTGACTGAGGCTCAAATATGCAACATTATGGCTGAATCTCTCCCATGTTTCCTCGAACACTAGCCATCTTGATGCTAACTGATCTTTCACCGGTCAACTTAACGCAAACAGCGGTGGTGTGTGGAGCGCAATGCCTGTGATTCATAGATCCAGAAACTCTCAACGAGGCAGAAAGAGTAGATGTGCTTCCTGTCCCCTTTCGGGGTTTTAAAAACATTTTAATGTGGGAAAAACCATATTAAATAAAATAGTAGTCATAGTTTATGTACTTTAGAACATGTCTGGAGGGGAACTTCAAATTGGCGAGCTCACTGCCACTGTGGACAGTTGACATGGAATCTGGGTTTGTGGTTGTACAGTTCTGTTCTCATTGCTCAAAGAAATATTTTTAACTTACAACAACCTCTACTGGTGCATACTTGTTGCTATCTTTTGTGGCATTTATTAATGTAGCTATCCCTAGCTAGCTGCATAAAGACATGGCGTGCCTATTTATTGTTCCTCCAACTGGCTGAAAAAGCCAGTTAATGGACACAACACAAGATCTATTTGAATATATCCAGAATTCAAAGGTAGCTACCAAAATATACGGGGCAGAATGTCACCAGAGCCACCAACTGCAGCTATAGCTACCATTACCTAAGTGAAGATAGTGGCCTTACGAAAGGTATGGCAGGGACTCAAATCAATCAACCAAATCAACCGGACCCCGCAGCCTCTCAGCGAACACGTCTGATACCACTGGGACCGGATTAATGCAAGTTTGAAGAGGGGATACAACCCAAATTAAAACTCCAGGGATGAGAAGACAAGGGACAGGAGAGAGATGAAGGGGCAGAGGAGCGACAGAGACTTGGGCGAAAACAGAGCGGGAACATTTTTACTTCTTACCTGGTGAATTGAGGATTTATTTCTACTAGATTGATTGTGGAAATACAAACCGAGACAGTTTTAGTGAGTTTTATCATATTACTCCTGTTTAAGCGTCTTTACATTGGCTCCCAGTATGTTTTAGGATAGATTTTAAGATTTTACTGATTCCTTTTAAAGCTCTTCATGACCTTGCTCGCTGCTATTTTCCTGACCTCTCAGTACCATACACGCTGGTATGAACTTTGAGATCCTTGGGCAGAGGTCTGTCTGTTCCAGAGGCCCGTCTGAAAACTAAAGGAGAGTGAGCATTCGCAGTCAGCGCCCCGAGGCTCTGGAACAATCTGCCCGAAGAGGTCAGGTCAGCAGAGTCAGTGAACTCTTTTAAATCCCTTCTTAAAACATACGTTTACCAGAGAGCCTTTGATTTTACTTGAATTTTAATTCTTGTTTTAGTTCTTGTTTTTAACCTGTTTTTTTTTATTTTATGATTATCTGTTTATTTTGCTGCCTTTGTGCCTATAAAACACCCATAAAGCAATAGCCAGTATTATGCAGAACTTATGCCATTCGGAAGGAATAATAAAAGTATATTTGTATATTAAACCAGTGGACATTTGTGCTCATCATCACTTAACCTTGATTAAAGTATCCAGTACATAAGACTATTCACTCTGTTATCATGGCGAAGGGGTCATTTAAGTCTTTTCAAGTAATTGGAGGCCATGATTGCCTGGTTCCCATAACTTGTTTGATAACCTCATGAAAAGAAATAGTATGCACAAGAGAGCAGACGCTTTTGTTCCCTTTTTTTCTTATACATGACAGTGCATTCGAGTATAAAGCTAAGCTTTCCCTGTCACACATGCCATGCTGCCATTGGAAGTATAGAAGTGAAGGCTGAATAGAACACGAGAATGTGGGAACTGGAGGTTTTCTGCCCTGTCAGGGTCGCCATCTGCTCTTTATCCACGCTGGCACTAAGCCCTGCATGGTCCAACCCTTGGCACCTACGCACACGCACGCACAAACACACATTGCATGCCTAATATAATTGTAACTTTGCGAAGAAAAGCACATGTGCAACGCTATGCAAATTGCAACTTAAAGAAGCACAAAATGTATTTCAACAAAAAAAAAAAAATTTGATCGCGCTCTTTAAAGTTTTTAAAGTGTGAATCAAGTGGGCGGTTTTGCATTTTTAGAGTTCCCCGCAGCATTTTGGGTTTTTATTTGAAACAAGTAAGTGAATGGAAGAGTAAGTGTTTATTTGTGGATGTTCTTTTGTGTGTGTTAGTGGTAAGGGGGTGCTTGTGTTTGCGTGTGTGAGTGAGCATTTGTGTGCAAAACAAAGAATATGTCTTAGTGTTTGAGTGGACACACAAGAGGGCCGTAAGTATTTTGTGTGTTTTTGTGTTTACCTCAGGGTGAATACAAACCCAAAGTTATCGGCTTTTGTTTTTCGAAGGAGTGGGTGGGGAAGGTGCGTGACAAGCGCGTTTCTGTCCTTTTGGGTTACTTGTGTGTGTGCTGATGATGATGTTGGTCCCCAAAACAAAACCAGCAGCTGTTTTTACAGGCTCACACACAAACCCATTCATCGGTTGTCATCTTAGACCCCCCTTTTCCTCCCTTAGCCATTTCTTTACACTTTCAAACAAACTAAAGTAGCAAAAACACTTTTGCCATAGAAATAACATAGCGATAATACCTTATGAGCTATTCTTTTTGCACAGAATATCATTAATTTCATTAGAGCTTTCAAACAACCCAAACATTGCGCCTAAAAAAGTTCACTTTTACTGTAAATACTGTATAAAAGAGTAACAGAGAGGAGAAAAAAATGATGCCTTACTAGCTCCATGGTGACAGGCAATGCTGGCAAAGCAATCAATGAAGCACAGCTCAGTGAGGTTTACAGCTGGTACCACATCTGTGACCAATCACATTGTTTGGCCAAAACTTCCTGTTGTATAATGGCATTTGAAAACATCACTCATCAGAAACGCACATATTTTGTAATCTAGAAGGCGTGAGGAGTTTTGGCTGAGAGTGACTTCAGCAATTTGAAAAGCTCTCAGGACTGTGCTGCTGCTTCAACAACAACAACAACAACTTCAGTATATATATATAAGGAGAATGCATAATAAAAACATATGGTAGCATGCACAGCTTGAAGAACAAAAAGAAATTTATAGATTATATGTAGCGAGTACATGTCAAGTCACAAGATTTATGACATGCTGGTTTTTTCTTTACTCTAAATAAATATCATAATGTAGATTGGATCAATATAGTCACAGTACAGCTTGTATGTATCTAAAAATAATTATCTAAAAATGACAATGCTCATTCATTGCGTAGAAAAATTAATACTATTGATGTGAGTACACCGACAGCAACACTAAAGAAACTAACATTCTATTATGCACACATTTTTATCTCTAATTCATTCAATAAAATGATTTACCAATTTTTTTGAGTGCACAAAAGGAGTATTTTCCAGTGCATAGAAAAGAAGTGTCCAATATTTTTTAAGGGGAAATGCCAGAATGACTGAAGGGATTTATTTATTTATTTTTACTTAATGGGCTCTCAAGTACCCATGACAATATCCTGTAAATACCCAAATACAATATTAGAGAAACATGTGGCCAAATGTCACAAACAAAGGAAACAGAATCCAGTTTTATGCTAGATAAGCCCTCGAGGCTGTTGGCTCAGCAAGTGGCAGAAAAAAGTTGTATCACTGAGATGATCTGATGATAAATGTCAGATATCTATAGACTTCTCCAATGTCACATTTGTCTCCTGGTTAATTAGGCACAACGAACCAATCAGCAACTTACTTCAATGGGATTTGTAGGGTTTTATTGATTCAGGCTGTTTGCAAACAGGCATCCGATTGCATTTCTATGGGTGAACACAACAGGCGAAACCATAACAAAGTTACAACTAGTTTTAGGTGCACTAAAATAGTAGAAAATATGCTTCGTTAAAGTTTTCAGATTAGTTTTTGTCAGATGTCAATATTTGCTGAAAAGTTACAAAAATTAAAACTATGAATATTTTGAATAGAGTTCAGCTGGAAACTTCATTAATACAAAATAAAAAAGAGCCATCTTCCCACACATTCAACCACATTTTTGACTGATAAATGGGACCAAACTACGGACACTAAAACACTGATTTATCTTTGAGTTTAAGCTTTGTTCCGTCCATGACTGCTGTAATGAGCCAATTAACACTCACCATTTCCACAAAAACAGACGAATCCACAGAAACAGCTTCATCTTCTCATTATTTCTGTCTGTAGATCTTAAGCAGTCAGTCCCGTTAACCATTTTAGCTTGGCTCGGTTCAGCTCAGTCTTAAACTCGCTAACAGATTTCCACCAGAGAAAATTGCAAGATTGGAGGCAGCAGTCCGCGAGACATAAGATTAAATTCATAAAAGAGGTTTCATTTCAGCAGAGCGACTGAAATACAAGAAACCTATTGAAGATTAAAGTTTTTGTTCTCTGAAGGAGATCAAACCACAGCGCTTTGGCATAATCATTGATTGGACATTTGCTATACCTCTGCCAATCAAATCCATCCACTGATGTCATCAATCCACGGAGGAGGGGAAAGTGTGAAGGTCTTATTTACAGTGAGGTCTTATTTACAGCTGTTTAGACCAGGTTATGGGTTATTCAAATCTCCATGAGATTTCTGCCAAAATAAAAAAAAAAAAAAATCAGATGACTGCAGTGAACCAAACATGTACTGAAGACAAACACCCGACAAGAAAACAAGTCAGACTCTGAGTCGTCTACATGTGCTGACTGACCAATCATGTGACTACATGTCACTGTTGTTGTTACTCGTTGTTTTTGTGTGTGCGTGTGTTTGTTAATGTGTATATATGGTTGTGTGTGTGTTTGTGGCTTAGGAGTCAATCCCTCCAAACAGGACTGTCATTAACCCTTGTAGCTCTCGAGAGACCACCCAGATGTGTGTGTGTGTGTGTGTGTGTGTGTGTGTGTGTGTGTGTGTGTGTGTGTGTGTGTGTGTGTGTGTGTGTG